>OX104065.1:42470766-42507783 GCA_944474145.2 Dicrocoelium dendriticum
TTAAGAAATGTTGGATCGAGTCAATAGAAAATTGTGTCAAAATGATCATTACGGGAGTGATTTGTCCACGCGGGAGCTCACCAGACGTCTGGCCACAACAGAGCTAAAACCCTGACGGACTGTGTATACATCAATGACAGGTATATTGAGGACGAATCGCGATCGCCTACGCCAATGCAAGAATTCGGCATCTGGTAAGTTAGGAAAGGACACTCCTCACTAGGTACATCGAGAGAAAGGCTTAAGAGATAGCGACAGGATGATTCATCATGGTCCACTCTCAGTCAACAGGCTTTAGCTAGTCTGGAGAAGCACCAGACACCGGGGTTTCGACCTTCCAGCGGACCCCTGCAGGGTTCCACCCCATGCCTTCCGGATGCCAGTAGCTAGTGCCACTTCGCCATGGGTGACAGCCGCGGATCTGCGTGATTGACAGTTGACTATGATTTAGCCCGGCTCATCTTCCACTGCCATGCCAGTTACGAACTGTGCATAGGATAGCAGCTAGCCCCACTAGCTAGAACTTTCCGTATAGCGCTTTGGTACAACACGATGACGTATGAGCTATTCGGACAGGCAAGTGTCCACTGGAAGGGGCACCACAGACGAGACCCAGAATGTGGAACCATCGGTGTCTAGTGTCTTTCCAGACTAGCCAAAGCCTGCTGACTGAAAGGGAACCTTAATGAACTACCTGTAATCTTAACAAAACCTCACTAGTCATTAGTGACGGAATGTTTCATTTGGACTAGGTGTGTGACTATTGCCGGGGGTGCAAGCTTTGTTCAATCCTCCGCTTAGCCACCTGGCGTGATGCAGGTGGCCGCATCCAGGCAAACGCATCGTAGTGCGACCTGCGTAAACTATCCCACAGGAACTGATAAAACGGTACATACATAAAGAGGTGACATCCAAAGACAGCTTATCCTTCAGTTGGAGGTGCTACATAAATTTGGAAGTGAAGCTGATATTTGACTGTGCGGCTCCTTGGATGCTAAGGACTGCCGCACCTAATCGTTTCCTATCCTGTTCGGAGTTGTTGTCTCCCTTGAACAGCAACGATAAGTATACACTTTTCTTTTCTACTATGGGTGCTTGAACAAGGTTAGACAAGATGTCGTAATGTGTAACCATATAAGTTTCCTCATCGTTCTTTCTAACGTACTCCGAATAACAGATGTAACGAAAGTGCAACGTCGCGTGATCACTACGACCTAGTGGTGTAGCTATGGTAACGGTGTCAATCATTAGTTCCTCGTTGGTGAGCGCAAGGTCCAAGACAGAGGGGGTGTCACCCGTTCGGACACGAGTGGGGGAGGTGACATTGTTATACAGTGGTACATCGGTAATCAGTTCTTGCAAATCAGCCTTGAACTGTTCGCTGGGCGATGCTGGAACTTCGAGTGCGTGCAGGTTGAAGTCCCCCACCAGAAGAACGTGACTGTGTGGACGTGTCAATACTCGTTTCATCGCAGTAGCAAGGCCTTGATCCATTTCCAAGGTAGACATTGGAGGACGGTAAACTATTGCTAGCAAACACACATCGCCACGTCTCAGGTACATACGACACCAAAGAAAATCGTTGATGTTTGCTTCTGAGTCATCAATGATCTCAACATTTAGGTCGGATCGATAATACAAAAGCACTCCGCCTCCTCTGCTAGGCCGATCTTTTCATAAGGAACTCATGCCAGGTAGCGCAATCTCGGCATCCGCGATTTCCGTGCTCAGCCAGGTTTCGGTGACCATAACTAGGTCCCAGGGCGTGGAGACCTGGCGAAATCGAAGTTCGGTTAGCTTGCTGAGAAGACCTTGTGCATTAGTATAGAAGCAGGTGAGGGCATCGGTGGTTAGAAGAGTGTTTGTAGATTCTGGTTTTCGGTTGGAGTTTACGCCGACCCTCGTGGGGTCGGCTGCCGGTAGTATTTTGTAGAACCGATGCTGCAGACCCTAGGGCCAGTTCAGGTCGTTGTATTGAGCTCTCAGCGCCAACAAGTGGGAGACCAACTTGTCCCCCTTCAGCCGGCAGCGTGTTTTGGCATTGTCTTTGGTCTGAGCTACATGGCGGCAGAATTGTACTGGTACGTTGCTTGCTCAGTGTGACATGGCCTGTTGGTGGTTCAGTGCCCATCGTCTTTATACGTATTTCGGATGGTAGCGTTTGACGCATTTTGCGCCACGTATTGGTCACATATTCTACCATCATTTCGGAATGCAACGGTATTTTCATCACTCGGGGACCACATCCTTTGTAGTTAGGTGAGAGTGGTAACCTTGATGTCGAAGTAGCAATAACGTTTTCGAGTGAGAGCAGTTCGCGAATAAAACGCCAGTCATCCCAATCATGCGCTTTGGCCTCTAGATCGCTTGAGGTCTTGAGCTCGGGGACACCGTGAACAATAACAGATTTGGCGTCTTGTCGTTTACGGAAGTCGTCCGGATTTTGTTTGCGTTTTTGACGTTCGCTCCAAGGAACATCTGGAAAGATTCGAACTGTGCATGATGTGGTACGGAGGCGAGTGGCTGACAAGAGAATTTCCTCTGCATCATTAGCTGATTGTAGTGTTACCTGGAGTAAATGTAGATCACCATAGTGTATGGAGTTTGGGTGACGGACGAGACGCATCATGATGACTGGTTTAACTTGAACCTCCATCAGTTGACACAGGGAGTCCCACTGTTTTCTGTCGTCCAATATCTTATCTTTTATAGAGTTCGCCCCGGATTCAGTCACATTGGAGCATATAACTGTCAAGGGATTATGGTGTATTTTAATGTCCACCTTCTTGTGAGGACCAGTAATTGGTTTCTTCGCTTGGGTAGATGATGAGGTTTTGAGTCCCGTGGTGGTAACGGTAGTATTAACTTGTTTGGCAGCGGGTTGCGTAACGATGAAAGGGGCCTCAGCCGTATGAGTAGTGACAACGGACGCGTATGTTGTCGTCCCTTTAACAGTGTTCAGCGTGGTGGGTGGTTCTGGTGGAGAGTGTGCGGTGAACGCGTCTTTATGAGCAGCCGCTACTGTCGTGGTGACTAACACTGGAACATTGTTCTTACACTGTTCTGGATTGGAGCATGATGTTGAGCATGTACAGAGTTATGTACAGTTATGTACAGTTATGTACAGAGTTATCTGGCTCATATGGGACAGATTTCACTGCTGTTGCTTGCTCTACACTCTTTGACTACCTATCGCACTTCTGTGCCAGCACAGTTATACATCTGACGAGTGGAAGAGATGAACACTCAATGCAGGACCAGAGAGAATCGGTCGTATCATGGAGTTTTTTTATCTGGCTGGTATTAAGGCGAGCACACCGAGGATGAAAGTATTTTCGACAACTACTGCATTCAATACCATACCGCACAAGTTTTACACAGTTGCCAACGCCGCAACTAACGTTCATCTCGGTAGCTTTAGGCTTCGCTTTTCGCGGGTAAGAGGTACGTGCCATTGAAGAACCAATCTAAGGTGGCGGACACCGCCTGTAGTTGGGTGATCAGTGAGATCACCGAAAGTAGCGAAGGGATATTCACCAAATGCGCACAGATAAAACAATACACCAAAAGAACTGTATTGGTGTAAAATTCACACAAAGAAAACACGTATAACACAGTATTCCAATAGTAAATTGCACGTCCAGCACGGCTTAGCAAAATTCCGTGGCGTCCGTAGGTGGCAAGTAAGGAATGGTTAGCTCACATCGCACTGCTGAGTTCGGTTACTGGGAGTTGTGGGGCGATGTTGAAAAGCACCTTCAGCAACAAGCAATATAGTCTTATCGTTCGACTAGCAAACAGTCACCGCAATTTCTCAGAGAGTAGCCGATACATGAATGCATATGTGTTGGTGACTAGGTAAATTCTGTGGTCACTTTGTAAACTGGACAGATGTATAAAGCATTGACACCAGTGACATCTATTGAGAGGGTATGAAACAGTGACGGTCGATCCGAGCTCCATTTACGGCCACAATCAACGGAGAGCAGCCAATCTTATGCCAAACATGGCTAACGGTTTACGTTGACTACTGTCTTATTTTTAACTCGAAAACCTGGGACGTCATTGAGCGCCACTTACCACTCAAACGGACCGCACACTGCTGGGAACTCGCCAGAAGAAGCAACGATCATGCAACGCTTCTGTAGACAACTAAGAGCAATTCGACTGATGACACGGGATCCAAGTTCTATTCACAGGCATTTAGACTCCCAGCATAGTGATTCAAATAGCCTACGTGATTCGGATGAACAGTGTAACCACGCTCTCTACTGGATGCTCAGCATGCCTGTCAGTTTATGTGAAGACTACTGGCGTAAGTTGGGTGTTACAACTTTGGGAAAAGTGCATTTATTTTACCGCGGTAATTATGGACAGCAAAATTACGACCTTCACATATTTGTCTCCTAACTACCAGGCTGCTAACTAAGCGCTTACTGCCCCATTATTAAAGGACAGGAATGTGTAGTGGTCGATAGACTCCAGGGTTGATGCGAGGCAGCATGAGGGAGACAAGATAGTAGTTTATAATCTGGTTGACCGAAATGGCTCGAAAATACAACTTATGCCACACAGCGTTGGGTGGAGCGATTAGGCCAAGTTACAGCCTACCAAGGACCAATGTTTTTTTGGACACGTATGGCGTAATTGCCCATTATGCTATGTTGGTTAACATGATGTGGATTACGTTCTGTTGTGCAGTTGCCGTGAAGATACATGTGTTAGTTCAGATTTGTAGACACTAGTCGGGTTGCACGAAACGAGTAACATCGATCGACGGGGTGTTGTTCATTAGGATAGATCACACGGTAGCAGCAGTACACACCTAATTTTCAATTAATCAACGCGTTGGGAAGGAGACAAGAGTAGGTATTTACGTCATAAAACAACAAATCATGTAAACTTTTCGAAGATTTCGCTGACAGTAACAGTAAACTCGGTGATGTGACAAGATGACACACCACTTAAAATAGACTAGCTGTTTCCATTGGGAATACCAGCTTCTCGGTACATGTTGCACGACTGAACACTTGGTTATTTTTTAGTATGTCTCAAGCTCAACTCTTTCGTACTACAAGTCTGCGTATGTTTGCTTGCTAATCACAATTCTTCAAGCTGTTTTTATTTGCACCACTACATTTGATGATATCTTTGCTTCTCCACTTCCCACCCACGAAAGACGCGGATTTTTGGATAACCCTTCTGGATTCCGCTTTATCTTCGGGATTACTCTGTTACACGTGAATTTGCTACGTGAATGCTGCATCGAGAATTTGGTTTTGGTGTAGTTTTCAGACTGGGCAAATTTGATGCATGTTCCCTGGCTAACTTCGGAGTTCTCGTTGCTTGGCCAACGGCCGTCTGTGTCCGCCATCTTGGATTTGTTATACGGTAATCGACCATCATGACCACCACACCGATAACCCAAAACTAAGTGTGTTGCCAAGCAAAGTTGGGCTAATACAGTAAAAGGAGGATTGACTTGCACAAACTGTCATTCGAAATGTGTCAACGTCTGTAGAAGCGACATAACGAAATACAATACGTCGGGTTCAGTTTGGTTCTGTACTAAGTGCATGATGGTTGCACTAGTAAATTGTGTACTAGCGTTAACACAAAAGTACGACAGCCTAGTCACCGAAACTGAACATAGTTTGAGTGAAAAATCGCTTCACTCGAGGAGGCACTAGCGCATTTTGCACCTAATCTGTCTCGTTCAATTGATGCCACGAAACCAAGGGGAAGGGCCAGGTGTTCACAAGGCTACGTAGTACTAGAAACCCTTGGAACCAGGAACCAAGTCGTCATCGCAGTCGATAGAAGCATGCCTATCCCCGCCGCCCACATCCTTTTATCCAACCTACTGACTGATACCACATCGCTAACACCCACCATTCCGATTGATCAACGAAATCAGAAGCGCTCTCAAGACCGATCCACTTGTCCAACAGTTGCTGTTCGCCATAAGCAAAGCGAGACCTCACTACCCTCACCCAGTACAACCACAGAACGGGTCAACCACCAGGTGCAACCTAAAGAGACGTCACTAGATCCCTCGATAACTGTACTTCCCACATCACCGAAAACCAAGCGGAACTACGGGGCTTTGACACTTATAAGCACCAACGATCCTGCGTCCAAGGCAAACCCCATAAGGGGTTAGCATCTGGATGATTTAAAACAAAGGAATTTGCTTTGTGATCAAATCGGATTTTAAGCCAGTCCGACTCACATACTGCGCATCACTAGACATCCAAACTTGACTAAAGATAGCAGTTAGAGAACCACAGCCACTAGCTGTTCTAGCGGAAACGACACCACCCGCAACTCAATACAACCACAACAGCGATTCAGAAACCTGTGCGCTAAGACCCACAGCTATCGAGAAGGCTGTCGATGGAATACATACCGTAGGTACAAATGAGAACAAAAACAGGTTGCATTCCTATCGAAATTTGGCAATTTACCCAATAAGCGATTGGACGCCGGCCTCTCATCGGTCGGCACAAACCACATCATTCATGTGCTCCTAGTCAACAGCTTTTGACAACCGAGAAGGTTTATTGTATGTACAGCAGCGCTCAAGGCTTACTGAGTAAACTTTCCGAAATGCGGCTGCGTCAAGGACCAACAGCTTGCGAACTCATCTCTATAACGGAGACATGGTTAGGCCCTGACATGGAGATCGCACTGCCAGGCATGTCCATTGTCTGCACGACCGACCTAGCAAAGGTGGAGGGGTGGCTCTGTATTTCTGCAACAACCTCAAATGTGAGCACATACCGGATCCGGTCAGCACGTTACAAGAATCCCTTTGGTGCCGTCTACCTTTAAAAAGCGACGATACTTGCTCAGTGGCGGTCATCTACTGCCCTTCTTCATCTTCTCCTGAGATGGACTTCTATCTGGCATCCGTAATAAGGAGGGTGATAAACACAACTTACAGTCACATTCTCATTACAGGGGATTTCAACATTAACGCTCTGAAGTTCCAAGCATCCCCCGGAGAACAGATTAAGACGGAATTACAAGAGTATATCTAGTTATCCGCTGTATGGCCATATCAACACTCCCACCCAATTCCGAGATCAACATAAGCCTTTGATACTGGATCGGATATTCACCAACGAAGAACTAATGGGAGTGAGGGTGATCGTCGAGGACCCTCTGGGCCGCAGCGGTCATGTAGTCCTACTCTTCGAATATATTTGCTATGCAGAATATCTCGTAGAAATAGCCAATGCAACAAAAACGATTATACGCTTTGACAACTTAGCTCGACAATTTGTGACATCCAACTGGAAATTTCTGGCAGACGAGGCACCGGTTATTGCATGAGAACATTTCTTCAACTAGCCTAAATCTCTGGTTGCCGAAGACTCAGCGGCTAAGACGTTCCGCCCAAGAAACGTGGTCTGGTTATGCGAAGCAGAGCAGGCAAGTGTATAGCTCTGCTAAACTCAGCCTGGTGTATCTACAACCTCTTCACGAGCATCAAGAACTGGACGGTCTATACGACCCAAGGTGATCACTGTACTCGGCATGTTCGAGAGGACATGATGGCGTCCCAGCAGAAATTGGTAGTGCATATGGTCTCAAATCACAAACTTCTGTATCAACACGTCGACAGTCTACGTAAGGTCAAACGGGGAATTCCTCCTCCTCAAACAGCGGACGTACCCATACGGACACCGATGGAGGCTGCGAATAACCTGCGCCTACAATTTGCCGAAACATTTCCTTGCGATCACTGGTCACATGACCCTATGACAATGGTTGTTTAACCCCCAAAATGCACTCACATATACTTTACAGCAGAAGCTGTACTAAGAAGCTCTTGAGTATGCACAAGCACAGCTCTCCTGAAGTTGATAATATACCACGAAGTCACTTGCCGCAGTTTGACAACGTTTAGTTGAACATTTGGTTGGATTCTTCCAACACTGTCTTGATGAAATGTGCGTGCCTGACAGGTGGGAACATGGGATGGTTAGACCTATTCACAAGGGAGGTGTTCGTTCCAATCCAGCCAACTACCGACACATAAACTTATTACCGGTTCTTTCAAAGGTCATGGCAGCTATTATTTCTGATGTGCTAACGGCCTACTTAGAAGAATTTAACTACCTCGCACCGAAACAGCATGGCTTCCGACGAAACCAGTCGTGCACTATAAATCTACTACTAGCACTATCCAGCTGGACTGAAGTAGTAGACTCTGGCACAGGAGTTGATGTAGTCTTTCTTGACTTCTCAAAGGCGTTCGACCAGTCACACAATAGCATTCTACTCTTCATACTCCAGACCTTAGGTATTGGTGATCCTTTAATAGGATGGATCGGAATCTTTCTTCTACTACAAGCTTATCTGGAAAGGGTATGTGCGTGGTGAAGCCAGAATCTAATTAGATTCAATATGGACAAATATAGAGTACTGCATCCACAACACAAGTTGGTGCATTCTCACAAACTCGGTAACCAGGAGTTTCCGACATCTTCTTGCGAGAAGGATCTGGGAGATTTTGTCCGGGTTGACTTTGGATGTTTGAATCAGACCGAAACAGCGGCAAGTAAGGGTATCCACCACGTGGGTCTCCTAAGGCGTGAATTCGGACGATACAACCCTAGGATTTTTCCACAAATTCTCGGCTCATACATACGGCCACATGTGGAATACGCCATACAGGTCTGGCACCCTTGGCTGAGGAGAGATCTCACTGTCTCAAAGATACCTCCAAGCCGGGCAACCAAAAACCTCAAGAGTGTGTATAATTTGCCTTATGAACGAAGGCTTCAAGTGCTCGGGGTCTTTAGCGGACAATATCGGCGATTGCGCGGGGACCACATTTTGGCTTACCAGATTTTAAGGGATCACAAACACACGGGCCGCCATTTGCTAGAGCTCAGTCACAACAAAAATTTGTGTGGCCACCATCTCAAGCTGGCGCAGCAGTACAGTTGTCTGAAATGCCACCGGAATTTCTTTTCCGTACGCGTTTGTCGTACGTGGAATCTTTTACCGGAATCTGTCATTTGTGCCCCCACACTGGCAGAATTCAAAGCCCGAGTTGACTGCGCACTTATTTCGCTGCACCATCTTACATGACCCATTACCCATGGATAAACACAAGTGTCTGTAAGAGATTTCACTGCCGGTCACAGCACAGATTTTGTTCCATGTTTTTAACCTCCTATATGTGTACACAATATTGGGACACGATTTTTACCAACATCCAATGTGCCGTCATTGCTCACGGATTTACCTTAGGTTTACAGTCTATACTACGTATACTTCAATAAGTTCACGGGTGTAAACCCAATTTTGTTAACAATATTTCTATATTTTGTAGTTTCATCATAACCATCCTAGGGGATCTGTTCAGCATTAGCTTTTTTACCCGCATGAACCATTGTTCCATTGTCATTTAAATTTTCTCTATCTTGCCTATAAAACCGTACTGTGGCTTTGATGCTTGCAATACTGGTGAGTATAACCGCTTAACCATACACAAGGGGAAACACTTGACTCGCGCAGTACCTGAAAGCCGAGAAATCCCCTTGATGGTCTATATTCAGCACTCCCACTTCAATTTATCACTGATTGTAGAGACGGCAGGGTAATTTACTTCCCTACTGTCTTGCAACTCGCGCTGTGAGTTTTGGGCGCCTGCTCGCAAGCTAGCTGATGCTATTTCCATTCGGCTTAGTAAAGGACCCGTTTCGAATAACGTCTGCTGTCATTAGTTAGACAAATGTCGTCTGAATAGGTGATTAATGCTGTGCGCTGGGCGATGTTTCGTCGCTGTGCTAACTCTTCAGCCACAGAGCAGGAGATCAGGACTCGAATCCAGGGAAAATAATGAATGACGGTAAAAGTTTTCACCACTACACCACTGTGTCACATGGATGCCGCCTGCCTGAAAGGTCGGAATGGTAATGCTGTATCTTCTCAGGACCTGTCACATGCATAGATTGAGATACCTGGATCTACTTTAGACAGTGGTTCAAATTATTGCAAAATGGATTATTTCGAACAATGAGACTGTACTTTACATGATTAAAAGTGTTCCAGTTCAACCTTTTTAGATCAGCTTGAAGAATCCAAGCCAGACTGAAGCTGGTCGTGAAGTCAGCTTTTTGGGCAAGCAACACCTAAAATTTTTCATCTTCAGACCCATATGCTTTGGTCAAGTTGCTCAAACACTACTTCCTGATAAACTGTGATTCAAAAAGACACTGTGTGCCTCAGGATTCATGCATGATAAGTATCGCAAAATCCCAACAAAACGCCGTATATGGTTGACGGTAACAAGGTGTGAGATGGACCCGGACCCATACAACTGAATTGGTGTGATAGCAGGGAGTGTACCCCACGATGTTAGGGCTTATTATCTAAGTGATTCCACACTGTTATTTGGACGTAATTTCGGTAGCCGGTAGACAGCCTGGTTATGACTTTTAGATAGATACCCGGCCTTCAGGCTTTTATACGTGGAACTCACACGCAATCCATGACAATAGATCTGAAAGCTAGTCGCTGCAATTAGAAGCAATATTGACAGCGAACTTTGAGTCACACGCTGACAGTAAACCTGTATCAGAGCGCAGCATGAATTGTCAATTTATGTTTAACCGTTGTTCCGCAGTCTACCACTAAGTTGCACTTCGTAGTAGGCGGCGTGTTAGCTTCTGCCTATGCTGCATCATTAACCGTCTACGATACGATCCATGCTTGTCACTGGTCCTCTACGTGACGTGGCTAAACAGTACCAATGAAGGATTCGTGGGGTTCACACACTCCACCGATTCGTGTTCACTTCGTTTCGCGAATCAGATAGTGTGAGAGAATAGACATGCAGAATATGCCACTTTCAGCCGGTGTCACTTAGAGAACCTGGTAACACCAGGTGGCACAGCTCTCAAGTCATCACAATATTTTGTTATACAATAGTCCACGAGACCTGGCTCTGAACTCGTCAGCGTTTCAGTAAGTATTTGCTGGCAGCTAGAAATTATTTCACGCAGCTCTATTCCCTGTTAATGCCACCAATGTCGTAGCGATATCTTGTGCGGGCAATCCACTATCATACAACCGTGATTGATGGTTGAATCACAAACGGACTGGTGCACCAGACGAGAGGGGGCAGAAACAAAGAAACGAACCAACACACCGTGTCAGTGCCCATACACACTTCAGAGGCAATACCTCAGGGTAAACAACTGCCCGTCGCATAACTAACACGGCCGATCCAAGGTCATTCCCTACCCATTTCACAGCCCTTAAGCATGTATCGCCCCACCTACGGGAGATCGCATGCAAACACCAGACGAATAACTGAACCAAACGGCGACAGTTGCAATTCCGGCGATGAGGACGGCTGGCTTCTCTCCTTTAGAAATCGATCCATGGACCGGACTGATCACGTGGTCCTTGTTACGGGGGCATATGACGGACTACCCAAGACTTAAGTGGACAACGCGCACACCCACGTGTGAGAAAGCTCACAGCTTCAGGAAAAACGCTGCTACACCGGTTTATTTTTTCAACAGCCAATTGCCCGATCATGTTACATTTTCACAAACTAGTACGTATTGAAAGCAATTCTGACCCCTTCACGAAATTAACACCAGTAACAAAGGAAGATGAAATGTGTCGTCACAGTGAACAAAGTAGTTCGATGCACCGGCACCTTCTCTATGGTGTGGTCGAACAATGCAACAACGGAACAATAGTGCAATGCAGGTGAAAAGACTAAGGCCTCACAATTCCCGTAGGACGGTCTGGGTGACATACATGAGTTGAAAGAAAAAAGGTTGCCAACAAGGGGAAGCACGCACATACGGATGCACCATGCAGTTAACATATGTAAATTTACCTGTCCCGATTGCATGAGGGGACCGATGAGGACAGTGCTTGTTTGTGTTTCACCGTCACCTGAAGAACCTGACTCATCGCACGTAATGCTAATGATGCAATGCATTGTCGACTCGTTTTTAAAAATGCATAAATTGGGCGCAAAAGTACCACAAGTCGAAAGTGCGATCCACAGCTAACGAAAACGAAGGGTGAGAATTCCGTAGACATTCCAAGCGGCTTTATCAAGCGGTCAGTTTCAACTGGTGGGCTCTAAGTTTGGTGTTATGACTAAGCTTCAGGTTGTCGCATACGTGACGGGTTTTTCGAAATCTGCTAGGTTATGATGTCTCCTCGTAGACAGTAATACCTTCCGCTGTACACTCCCGGGAATCTCCGTTGCAGTTAGCATGGTGGATGAAATAAATACTTCCCATTTTTAGTTGCGTTTCACTGTGGGGTCTCGAGTGCAGCCAGCTCGTGGGTCTGCCAAGTTTGCCAGGTCCGAATTGCTACTCCACACGGGATTTCAATCACAAGCTGAGCATTTACGGGTGCTCAAAGTGCTCGACCGTCCTCTGTTCTACACCAGATTTTTGGTTCTCGATTTATGCAGTTTCATAAAGGCCGCTGGTGAAAGTCTTGTGTTCGCGGCTCCGAATCTCGAAGGAATCGTCCTAGTGAGGCGAAACGACCATCCAGTCAGTCCCGATACGTTGTTTGTGGCACACTGCCATTTGTACTTTTGGTCAATTGCCCAATACCTTGCGGCTTCATGACTGCTACTAAAGAAACCACCAATCATTTTTGCCGTGGATTGTTGGAGAGCTTAAACAGAATACCCTGTGCATTAGTCCATAAGCAGCTGACACAAGTGGCGAGCTCTATGTTTTTGATCAGACCTGTGAGGATTGCACGGAGATTTGTTCACTCACCAATTACGCAAGGCAAGTGCACCGGGATACCTGATAAGAACCTACCGGCAAGTGAATGAATTCGTCTAGCTAGAACGCAATACGGTCAAGGAGAAGAATGACTCACGAGAGCGAAAGGAACTAGTCGCAATGAGAATGAGCGGTATTCGACTCCTTACTCTCAGTGGACAACTTGAGCTACAACTTTAAGTCCGGTCAGTTTTTGGACGCTGCGTCAAGTTGCTCTACTGTACTCTGCAAGGTTTCTGATTCAATCAGAATCAATAGACGTAGGTGACACCTCAGTCCAAATTTAGTAGTAGTGACGCTTCTAATGCGTCGAGATCTCGTACTCGCTTTTAGTTTAGGCCACGTCAGCCTGTACTGCAACAACTGCTGTTCGCTGACAAAATCGGCTGTGTGTGCATTTTCCAAACCCAGTTAGATTGCCTGAAATGCATTTTCCATCTTCTTGTATATGAGGTTTCCTCAATTGGCCAGACATTCTGTAAACCTGTTCATTGTTCTTTGCAGTGGGACAGGAAACCCAGAACCAATACTGCGATTATCAGTACTATGATGATAGTAATGCTACTTAGCATGACTGATGAACTGTTGGGATGGAATTCGTTAAAGTAGATGGAACGCTTTCTCCACATGGACGCGTGCGTACACATAAAATGTCGACTTTACGGAAGTCAGTGGCCAACAGATGTGAGTGTTTTCTTTGCCAACAACAATTTCCAGTAATTGTTCAGCTCGGTATTTCAGCACCAATGTATAAAATAAGCACCTTCTCTTTACTTGGGTACGTAGTCCTAGATACTTAGTTACGAAATTTTGCCGAAAATGGATAGTACGAACAGTCCAATGGTAAGTAAATTAGCATTTTCGGCGCGAAACATTGAAAGCGGATCTACTTCGAATGCTGTCCAACTAATCAGAACGACGAACGCGCAGACCACCGTAACGTTTCAGTTATCAACATATGATTTTGATAACGAAGAGTTCCGCTACTTTGGAAACATGGTTCATATCAGTGTGAGAATCAGTAGCCTGTTGACGGGAACAGCACTTTATAGTAGATAACAACAGACGTAGATGAGTGTCAAGTATAAGTTGCTTTTGATGATACCGCATGAGATGTTCCGTTCTTGGTTTGACCTTTTGATACAGACAACGTTTACTTGGACCGGGACGCAGGATGTCGAAATCATGTCAGGCGCCCTGTTTGATGCAGCGCCGAGTCCAATGGGAAACGCGTGTCTTAGCAGTTAAGAACTCAGGGGTGGGTTAGCTAGAGTACTTGGTGAGATTCCAATACCAAAATGGAATTTGATCTGTGACTTTTGAAAACTAACTCTCCTTCAATGTTGAGTTGCTGGAGTGCTCATCCTGTGTTTGGATTGCAACATGCAACCTCGAATTGAACTTTGGTTCACATCAATACAGACGTCGGTCATTCCGATCACCAGGACCGTATTTGAAGTGGATAGGTTTATGAGTTGCATAATCGGTTTCGTTCTTGTTTTGACTCACTGGGTAGGGACGGCCGGAGATAGGACTGGAACCCGGAACGCAGTGTTTGACAGTAAAAGCCAGGCTAAGTTAAACCGCATCAACGCAGCAATGAACCTTACGGTCACTACCGGAAGGGCAGAAGAGTTTGCTGATTATGTACAAGTCAATGTATACTTAAAACTTTTGACACCGTAAGATTGATCGTATTGCCCAAATCATCTAGACAAGCCTTAGTGACGTGGGGCACATACCTCAGTTCAGGGGAGTAGTGTTGACTAAATAATTCAAAGGTACCAATAAATAAATAAATGGGATAGCCCTTGATTGTGCGATGCACAAGCCAACTGTGAGGTCTGATCAAATTTCACAACGAGATCGCATGAAACATTTAATTGTACATGTTTGCTGCAGTGGATCCCAAATGGGTTTTTGAAGTGATTAGCACTTTGGATGTATTCTAAAGATTAATAACCTGGAAACAATAACAAATGCTGATTTAACCAAAGTTCAAGTAAAGCAATACAGACATCTGTGGAAGCGTCCCCAGGGGATCTGCTTCCTCGCAAGTTATTCCCTAGATGAGTTTCACCCACACTTCCATCGTCCAACTGGCTGTATACCGGTGTAGCAAATTTGCATAGGAGTTTGCTGATCTCTGTGCTGTTCGCGTCAAATTCAAGGTGGCATATTTCGAGATTTGGCGATGGACCTACTTGCAGAAGTACGTGCAGCAAGCCTTCTGCAGTCTACCTATGATTTTCCGGAATACGGGGAATCGTCATCATCATCATTCATCATTATACACGTTAGATAAAGGTTTAAAACACCTCAGCTATTGTGCCCCAATACATAAAATAAAAAGAATAGCAATACAGCAGTTGCATGTCAGCTGAGCTACCAGCAACGAATGGACATCGTTCCGGAAAGCTACCAGCCGGCTACTAGGCAACAAGCAAAATTATTATGTAAAATTATATTACGCTACGAAAAGAGACCGTGGTTGGAGGGGGAGGCTAAAGCGGATGGGGTGGGACAAAGAAACTCACGATGGGAACACTATTGAGGTCGGCTCCTAGCCATGTCAGCAAGTGTATCCAGCCAAACGTGTTCATCGTTTTTTGGACCCCAACCAAGTAGCCGTGAAGCTCCAACCGACGCCAACTCCGAAGTGAGGGCCTTCATTCTTCTCGACCAAGTCCGCACTTGGCCACCCCTCCTCTTCTTCCATCCCCATCCCCGGTGAGCAAACAACGCACGCCGCGGGAGTCGGTGGGCTGGCATGCGCAACACTTGGCCGAGCCGTCGCATTCTGGTGCGTGAAATGACGGTGCTGAGCGGTTCATTTCCTTTAACTGTGCTGTAAACAGGGGTATGATATAATCACACTATGCGTCCATTCAACCTTGATGCGGTCGAGGGGTGGTCAGCGTTATTAATCATGGACGAGCACAACCGAGACCAACACACTACTGACATTCAAAGTTGAATTTTTAAGGAGCAGCACCGAAGTACACCACCGACATGTTTTCCGATGTAGGCCTGGAGCCACAGTGCTCAGGGCCGTACTCGTGAAATTGACCCTTTCGATCTTCTTTGACACTGGAAATTTGTAATTCTCTCATGCACTCCGTGCGGCTTATCACAGTAGCGTCGAATTTGATGCCAATATGAATTCCTTTCAGCGGAGAGCTCCCAGTCAAACGTAGTGGATTATAGTTGTGAAGATCGGAAACATTATGATGATTTAGTTGGTGTCACCGGTACTTATGGCTTCATCGCGTCATCTTTTGACTACTGTTGAACTTTCATCGTTGTATATTTTAACGTCAAAGAAGCTTAGCCACAACGCCTATGACAGAGAGTCAGAGACAGAGCCAAGGGATCCTAAATTGTCTGTCAAACATTTGTTGCTTTCCCAGTCTCAGGCACCTTTGTTCCGTGGTAGCATTTTGTTTAAAAGTGGTTGGAAACCTCATCTAGTCCTCAGAATTTCGATAATAAACTGAAGTAGGGAAAAATTAGGTGGTAAGAGCTTAGATAATACAGAGAGAAGGGACACTGGGCGGCATATTGTGGGCTCAGTCCTGCTTCCGCCATGGTGAATCAGAGTTATTATTCCAAGTTTTCACATCGCAGGAATCTTGCTCTGGTCAAAGTAGCGCTTGAAAACTGTACCAAATGTTTTGCCAGTTGTCTCGCTGCTGCTCCCAGTGTCTCTGAGCGAATGGTATCGACTCCCATAGAGCTGTGGTTGGGCATTGACGTCAGCTTCCGCAAAACAGCTTCTGCAGTGAAAGTGATGTCAGTGAGTCCTGGAGAAGGGAAAACAGACGTTGTAAGATAGCCTGATGGTAAGACCTTCTGCTATGTGGGAGCATATTGCGTTCGCAAAGCGTCTGCTGCTTCTATGGCTGTTCTACTTGGACCATCAGTCGTCCGGAGCGGATGAATTTTCTGCTTCACCTTACCACGTCCATTGACATACTTGTACAGCAGTTTGTGGGTAGCGCTGAAAGTTTTCGTCATATTCTGCTGATATGCGACTTTGTCATCGTTGAGCAGTTGACTGTAGTGGTTACGACGGTTCTCCCGATTACCTGGCGTTGGTGATGAGCTGTACTCTCTCCAGGCTGCGTTGCGTATAGTCATCCACTTTCTAGTGCTGCTCCTCATGAAAAAAAACGGTTTTTGGCCCATTGAAAACCTTTGTCGCCTAGGCATCCGTAACCAGTTGACTGAACTTGCTGACGAATTCAAGTCAAGCGACTTCCGGATTGCGTTCAGTGAGGAACAACCAAGGTTGATTATCATTGCTGTACTGGCGGACAGAACTGGAGGTAGCTTGGCATCTCCTCCGATGCGCTATGCAACGGATATTAGAGAACCCTTGTTCACCAACATGATGTACCTTAAGTGTGAGCACACTCCTAGAGTGATAACAATTGTTATTGAAGCGCAAAACATGGTTCCATTGATGAACATGAATCGGCGCGTCTGTGACATTAAGATCGATATGGCTTGAACAGCTGATTGGGGAATGACGAAATCTCGTGAAACCGAGATAGCCAGATCTATCGGTGATAGGATCGCTTAGGTATTGGGCTCTTAATCCGTGAATCATCGATTCGACCCCTCCCAGCTGCGACTGACCTAGCGACATGCAACTACTGGTAGTCGCGTGGCGGCGAAACGTCTACGAGCGATCAAGACGTACCGTCGACACTGGTGTAGACCCAGACTTCATGCACCACTCAAATTGGCTGCGCATTACAATCGATTTGACTGCGGACAAAATGTGTTCTCCTCCGATTAGCGCGGACATGTAGCCCTATTTATGTCAATTCATTTCTTCTCGTATTTTCATATTCTTCAAATGACTTTCTGACATGCTACCCTAAATGCATTACCTGATATATTCTGGTTCAGTCGGAAGACAAGAGAACAATGCTTTTATACCGGTAAAAAGCCGTAGCTTAACATGCCCTGCAGGATGATCATGGTGAAAATCCGAAATATAGGTAAAATTATCAGCAAATTAAGGTTTACACCAGTGGATTCACCGCGGTAAATACAAATCCACTGCAATTCAAAGTATGACCGATAACACACACATGAGTATCTGTTTGCACATGCATATGTATCCGTTTACACCGATTTCGTGAGGGTTAGAGAGCACAATATTTATCTGCGACCTGTTGTCAATAAGTAAACAGCAACCAAATCAGGTAATGCAGGTGCCGTAATGCATGGTCCAGTCGTTGTTAAAAACAGGTGGCACGGGCCCCGAAATGACAAAAGTCGAAAGAGCCTTCCAGGAGTGACAAATTCGAGGAGAAAATAGTTCTGTCGGCATTCCAGCCGACTGCATTGCGTAGCCAGTTTCAGCTGCTGACACCTCAAATTTGTGTTGCAGCTTTATTTCAGGAGATGGCGGCAAGTGTGATCGAGAGTTTCTAAGATCTGGAATGCCAGAATGAGGTCCCCTGTAGACGGCGATAACTTCCGCTATACATTCCTAACGTTTTCAGTTGCAGGTGGTATGGCAGGTGGAGCATCCTTTAACATTCTTGGTTGCGCTTCGCTGTGTGGTATGCAATGCAACCAGATCGCGTTTTGACCAGGGTTGTCAAGCCTGAATCGCGTACTCCATATGGGGCTTCACATCCGCATTGAGCATTTGGGGAAGATGGAGGGGTCGAACCGTCCGAACGCCCTACGTAAGAGATCAATGTGTTTGTTAGTGCTTTTTGACTCCTTCAAAGATTGCGCCTAACAGCCGAGGTCGTCTTGCATCAACACCCCCAAGATCACTCTCCTGTGAGGCGGTTTTTAGCATGTGGTCTCTAAGCTTATATACGTAAGTGGACTTGTGGAGTACATGTACATTCTTGCGTTTATCCGCTTGAAATGGAAGTAGATTTGCTTTTGATCATTCAAAGGCACGGTCTATGTCGCTCTGCAGCACATCGTGATCAGCCTGACAACCGATAGCCCGCCATATCTTTATATTATCGACAAAAAACTGGAACTTCGACTCTATGACACGCGCCAGGTCGTTAATGAACACCAGGATTAGGTGTGGCCCCAACACCGATCCCTGTAGGACACCGCAGTCCACTGCGATAGGGTCAGAAAATAAACCTTTAACCCGAAGCTGAACTCGCCGCTGAAGCAGGAAATTTCCGATCCATCTAAAAACCGGGTCCCCAATTCGGTAGGTATGCAGATTTTGAAGAACGCCATTCTATCGGTCCTCCGCGACCGATAGAACGTCCACCGAAGGTCTCGTTCAGGTAGACAGGAACCGACTGCGCCGAATGTGCAGATTTCGTTCGAGACATTGCAGGAAGTGTTCACCAACACCATCCGGCGAATGCTCCTCTGTAGCCAAAAGGACGGAGTGCACTTCGAATCTCTAATTCGTTGATATTTACAGACATTTCACATATTCCATGCGAACATAAGTGAAGAAATGAATAAATCCTTATCCTCGGTTGTACATGGGAAATACCATCGAAGCCCTGATCAATTTGTACCACTGGCAGATGTCTGACTTTGAGGGCAATGGTTGCATTCGTGACTACATTGGTGTGCTGTCTAATGGTGCCACCATTGTATCGGGGCAAAGTGAAATCTAAGAGCATTGCCACGTCAAGTCACGAAATCGTTTTTATGCACCCATGCAGGGTGCATTTTCAGATGTAACACACACGCGATCAAAACGGTAAAGCGAACAACACTGTACCCTTATAATGTGCCCCTGGCAGTATGATTCCCTTTAGCAGCGAAAGCAGCCTAATAAAAGTTTACAGATTTGTTGGAAGACAGTCATGAGTTGATGACAGCTTTTGTGGCAATAGCAATAAGGTGCCCATCGACCGGTCGTCATATATGGCCAGGCTGTTTTTCTCAATTGCTAGCACAGCGACCCACTAACCACTTCGCAGGAAACCCTTTTGCTGGCTTTTCACCTGCGTGAAAGCCGACTACCGATCGATCGACACATGACACGTTCAGTGCGGTTACATGGTGTTTGGCTCATGTCCGGTTCTCACAGCCGAACGGCTCGGTGTGCTCTGCGATCATAGGCACACATATCGCGTCACTGTATCCCATCTCAACCCTACCGGCAAAGCAATTCGCGCCATTGGACAGGTAAATATTCAGCGCACCCGTGTACGTCAGCACCTAAGTGCAGCCGCTCCTAGCTATGAATCAGAGGAATAAAACACCCTGGAAATATATATATATATATATATATATATATATATATATATATATATATATATATATCGTCGATTCCGGTTAATAGGACCACCGGTTAATAGGACCAGCCGCTTATTCGGGCCAAATTCTGAAGAACCGAAACGAATCCTATTACGCTAGCCTAATTTTAGCCGCTTATTAGGACCGGAATTCCGCTTAATCGGACCAGACGATAGAAGGTGGCAGGTAACAGAGGTGTTAAAATCAAGTTCTGTGTCTGGATGTCTGGACTAAACCCACAGTTCATATGTCGGGCAAGAAAGTGTATCATTCAGTTACGGTAATCCGAGTTGGCCTTTGGATAAACTGAACTGTGGCAACCTTGAGGCACATCTATCTAATTGGCTTCAGAACCGCCCGAAACTGACTGTAGTTTCCAACACTTGTAGGCGTAGCGAAGACATACATGCTTGTTCACATGTCGTTAACCGCTCGATCGATGTACCGCACGTCCATTGAGCCGAATGCCCTGAGCCCGCATTGCGGGCCTACTCTCGAGCACGGCAAGTGATCGCGGACACACAGGTCCGGCAAATCATAGGACAGCAGGTGGCTAGGTCAACCATAGAAATACCCGGGAGACAGACTCGAGTTCACCTCAGTGGTATCAATCACGGACTGGCAATAGTCGAGTTGCGGTTTCGAGCCCTACCAAGGGTCCGATGGAATGCGCACTGCTGATGATTCCCGAAAGGATGAAACGCGCGTACAGTGCTTTTCCGGGCTTGTGGCGGCTGTCTGAGTGAGCCTAGATGTGACGAAGTTCTACCTATAACTGTGCGTGTCTTGTTGCATGTTAAGAAAATGCCACGACGGGACTTGAGGTTAGCAGAGAAGATTCGTTTCCTAGATCAGATCAAGGAACAGGGACCAACCACTATTCAGCGTCGATTGGTGCAAATTACCTGCTTGGCAAAATCTACAATATCGCGCCTGATAAAACAAGAGAAAGATCTGCGAGAAGAATGGGCACAATATGAAGGACGACGAGGTACTTCCCAAAAACGGAAGCGTGAAGGCAAGGATCCAGAAGTCGATGAGGCCCTTAATGATTGGTTTGCCTTTGTTACTGGACGAGCCGTGCAAGTAAGTGGCCCAATGTTAAAGTGCAAAGCAAAAGAACTCGCTAAAATGCTGGGCCACGAAGATTTTATAGCTACGGACGGCTGGTTGTCTCGATGGAAATCTAGACATGATATAAAATTTAAGAAATCACATGGTGAGAAAGAAAGTGCCAATAGCGCTTGAGCTGAAGAATGGAAATCAACAAACTACCAGCGATTCTTGAAAAATTTCCAGCAGATGACATCTATAATGCTGATGAAACCGGGTTGTACTATAGGGCTACAACGGACGGCTCCTTAAGTTACAAACATGTTACTCTATCTGGCTGCAAAAAAGCAATGGATCGCGTAACTGTCTTGTGCTGCTCAAACATGTCCGGAACAGACAAGAGGAAGTTGCTGGTTATAGGAAAATGTGCCAAGCCTCGCTGCTTTAAGGGACTCAGAATGGACAGTTTACCAGTTGTGTATCGTGCGAACAGAAATGCATGGATGAGCTCTTCACTTTTTAAAGAATGGGTGAAGGATTGGTACACAGAGCTAAAACGGCAGTCGAGAAAAGTGTAATTACTTCTCGACAATTGTGCAGCACATTCAAATTTGGATTTCTTGAAGAATATCCAAATGGAATTTCTGCCTCCCAAGACCACATATTTGATACAGGCAATGGACATGGGCATCATAAAAAATTTGAAGACCTTTTATCGTTCAAGGTTGGCGAATTACATCCTTGAATCAATTGAGGGAAGCTTGCTGACCTCATCCTCGACTGCCGGAGAAATCAGTGCAAAGGTCAACGTTTTGCAAGCCGTTACATTCGGGGCCGAAAGTTGGCGAAAAATGAGCAGTGCGACAATTCGGAACTGTTTTCCTCACTGTGGCTTTAAGCATATTGTCTCGGAGATGGATGTGGATATGATGATAGTAAATGTAAATGACGGCGAGAATGTGGAGCTGAAACAAGTTGAAAATTACGAAGAATTTTTGCCAATCGACAACGAACTTCTACTCTATGATGGAAATGAAGAATGCGATGCTGCCATTGTTGCTCGAATAGCAGCGAAACACACGACAGCAACAGAAGACCATGGAAGTGCTGAAGAGAACCCTAACGTGTTGATGCCAGTCACAAAACAGGATGCAAGGAAATGCATTGAAACATTGCACCGCTATTTCATGAAGGAAGAAAATGAAGGTAGTCCTATTACTGCGTGACATGTTTGTGGTGATTTTGTGCGAATGCAGTCTGTTAAAAGAATGTGTCAAACCACACTGGATACGGTCTTCAAACGCTGAATGGAATTCGGTAATCCCTTTGTATAAAACTGTACTTCGCATGCTGAATATCTTGTAGGTCGTTACGAAGAATTTGTTTGTAAATTTCTTTTTCAGTGAACAAAGTTCGTTTTCAAAGCAGTTCTTTTTGTGTGTTTGCTATATATATATGGCCCCCATACAAGTCATAATAGCAGTTTCCTATGATATGTATAGCACGTCCCATCTTGTTACATCGGGTAACTTCGGTTAATCGGACCAGCCGCTTAATAGGACCAAAATGGTCTGGTCCCGATGTGGTCCGATTAACCGGAATCGACTGTATATATATATTGGCGGCTGTATCCGCTTTCAAATTTGCCTGTCACTTTGACCGGCCACAGGACGCCTGTGCCTACAGAGGGAACACGGGTGGCTTGCGCTGGACCCCGCACAGCTCCAATCACACTCCTCACATCCGGTGTAAACCCGAAGGAATAAGACCGGGGGGCATGTGGATGGGAGCCACGTTTCATCAACGGAGCGGCCCACACTGCTTCACAGCCAAAGCAAGCAAGCTGTATTTGGGAATCAAGCGCACACAAGGCGTTGGCTAGACCGTAGTACGCTCCACGCTGAGTGCATGGAACCATTTTTCGAGCCCAACACGACCACAAGGCCCATGCACCCCGTCCCCTCCAGCAACAACCAACTGTCCTCTGGAGCCAGTATGGACGAGGTAGTGGGTTATAGACAAGTAGGCACCTCGTCAACATGCACATCAAGCGCAACCACACCGGGGATGTAAAACAATAGCCAATCACTTGAAATGACGTTATCAAACGAAATTTGTCTGTTAAAGAATACCGTTCTGCAGACATAACCCTTCCCTAAATTAGCATTTGAAGTTAGTTGGTCAGCAACGAATTCGCGATAAGTACAAATTACCAAGAAGTTACTTAAAAATGCTACAAACACTTTTTATATATATATATATATATATATGCATATTAGAGTGAGGGTTGAACGTTGTACACCTGTTGGCTTTACCCTAAGTGGTGGTATCTATTCACTTTGATAGCCTGAGGTCAGTTGTCTTTGAGTTAGCAAGTGATCCTTGCATTTATGTTCAACAGTCGCAACGACGCTGCTTGAGATATTGGAATTTTCGGGATTTTACAGCTAAAGTATTCATTTCTGAACACGGAAAGAAAGCTCACTGGGGTTTATTGTTGCGGAATATGAGAGCCACCCAAGTGCTGAAAGTTGGCAATTTGTGTTCTCACCGTTCTTCGTGAAAACCTACTGTAGTAACCAGCTCTTATGTGACTGTAAAGTTATTACATTGGAAGGAGAGATTAGCACTTGAGTAAGCGGGTTAAAGAGGATAGTACAAAGCGGATTGCTTCGACAGCCGTGCAACAAGCAACAGCGTAGTTAGGAAGAAGCAAACTACCTCTTCGTCAGTCGTCAGGCTTCTACACGATACATGCCATTCAGTTGACCCCGAAGATGCTAGAGCACTTAAGTTTACTTTGGTCTTGTTCACTAATGTGCAATTGCGCTGTCTGTGCACGCCGAAGTAATGGAGTTTCACTATTAAGAGCCATTGTACTTCAAAACAGTTGGTTTCGATTCGCGGATTTCTGACTGCTTCTGTCAAATACATTTACTTCTGGTTGATCTCAATTAATACAGTCCTCAACTGAACGTTGATATGCTGCCAGTCTGTTAGTGAGCACCGGGGGTCTAAATGCTATCAGCTTGCTGCAGTCGTCTTTCAGTCGTCTTGCTCGAGTTGTGTAACTGTGTTATCCTTTTCCTTTAAAAGATTCCCGACTTCAACTTGCATCAACCTGACTGGTGCGTGGAGCAGCTACTTGTGAGGTGCATCCTGAGTGCGCACCTCGATGGGTTACACGTGGAGTTTTGGACCTTAATAGTACTTCCACCGGTGATGCCAGCCAGCTCGCACCTTTTGTTTGTAAAGGATGGTTGTCAAAAAAAGTGTATGAGTACCCCAAAAGTTCAGTGACGTCCAACAAAGTTCGCAACCGACGCTGATATTCATACTGCAAAGTTGCCCTCTCTTGATTGCTGTCCTCGACGTTTGCTGTGTTAATCTGTACGCAAAACGTAAGTATACTGCACCCACCGCTAATTTATGTACTGCGTTACATTCAACTGTCTTCAACAAAACATCCGCATATTTGGCGGATGGTTGAGTGGAACAGATACATTTCATCTTAAGTTTTTGAAATTTTATGTTGTGGACAAGTGGTGACCTTGACAGATTTTCCGTTTCTGCCTCCATAGTGAATTGCTGAAGAATTGCTGTTCACACAAGATTGGAATTCATTATTAAAAGATACTGAGAAACTGAATGATTTGAGGGTCAATGGTGTCTAAACTGTAAATTATGAAAACTCCGAGCCACTTGAATCTGCCGCGAACCTGAAGTCATTAATGATCCCAGTCATTTGTGATGTATTAGGATACGGGCAATCGAATCTATTGCTGTACCATATAACTGAACAATCCGCAAGTGGGAATATGTACAAATCGATGCGAAACATACCACTTTGTCGAACATTTTAACAAGTAGTGGTTACTCAGTTGGCATATTTCACATGCTAAGCCTTATCTTGAAACCATAAACTAGCGGGCGTATCCCTTATACTGCAACAGCAACAGCAGCAGCAGCAGCAGGCTTTAAGTTATTGCGGATACATATCACTACAAATTTACGCCCATACTACTCCACAAACTGGGGCACAGCAGTCATTGTATCAAGCCTTTGAAGTAGTGGAGTAGCAACTGCTTTTGTTCTGAGTGAGGGCAGAATAGGCAGGTGAATGCCACAGAATCGGCTCGGAGTAAATTGCCCATTAATTTTCGACGGAATGGATGATCATTTGGGACACTGAGTTAAGTGTGGTAAAAGTAATCACAATGGGATAAGTAACGAGATGGCTGGGAAAAACGTTCGCACAGATATGACACATGGCGCAAATGTGTTGTTTGTCATACAGAGTAATATCAAAATACTCCACTCTCAAATTATCTGGATATCGAACAATCCACGGTACTAAAAATGCCGCCCCTGCCACATGCCACCCGGGGCGGACTGCACCTCCCACACCCCAAACTACGCCACTGATTCAACTGCTACTTGTGGCTCACATTCATGTGCGTCGAAACCCTCGCTTTCAGTGCTCTGTTGTTATCAATGTCGGAAAAAGAATAAGATACCTGAAGTAAGTACGTTACTAAATGCCCTGTTTATTCATCCCTGTTCTTCCACCGCAGCCTAGTACAAATGCATTCGCTTTGCAGCCGAATTCGAGGAGCGCCGCTTGTTAAGTAGAAACTGTTTGGAATACAACGCGATGCAGACAGGTTAGTCATCAACGGACCCAAGTGTAGGAATTATAACACTTCGGGTATAGAAACTCTGGCTCATTTGCGCACTTCCATCGTCGTAAATTTCCGACTCTCAATTCCCCTGCGCTCCTTCATTCAAAATCGGTGGAGGTAGATTTATACACCACGCATCCTTCATCTTCTTGATTTGTGCAACAAGGTTCTTTTTGTCCGTGGCAATCCGGGATTTCTCTGATTTGCTTGCGCCTCCTCGGTTCCACACATACTTATTAGTAGTGCTCCACAGAAAGGTCTACCCTAATAACCGCCAGTGACTGATGCCATGAATTTACGGCAGTATGATGCAATACTAGCAGTTTTTTGGTCGTTCTTCTTCTGCTGGCATCAGTTACTACCGTCTAACAACAGGTGCAACCAGTTCTGGGGATCCAGCATGTAACCACCACAAGTGTGCCGAACAATGTGGAGTAATCATAGCCAAAATACGAAGCCGCTATTCCAATCCAAGCAGTTCATCTCGTGCACTATATAGACGTTTGTATTCATGAACATTAGGTGATGTCCGCTTGAACTTCCATGTTTCAACATGGAAGTCGATTGCCTTACTCAGGAGGTGGCACCGTACCACACTTCGAGATTCCCATTAACCGCCGCGGGCCACAAAATTAGTGGACCAACCTCATAAAAATATTGTAAACACTCTTTGTACTACTAATTGAGGGTTCCTTGCAGCCAGTTCCAAAGCAGATAGTCGTCCACATGCCCGAAAAAGCGCTAGACTGCAGTTTCAACCTGTTGGACCTCATCAGTTTGCGCATCCATCGGACCCATAAGGATTCGAACCCATGACCACCAGCTGCTTGCACCGCCAGTCAGCAGCTTATGTCATTAGACCACGGGGGACAGCTTCGGACCGTCATGATTGGCAAGCTAACTGCGATAGAGCGCGTCTTATCCTCCACTGGCATGCAAGTTACGAACGTTGCAGCGGACAGGGTTGGGCCCGAAAGACACGACATCCTTTGCCGGCAGCGATGTACGACATATCATTTAGCAAATGTCAGGACAGATATATTTTGATGTAGTCAAGAGTAGAGGATTTTGATATATATAATTGACGTTTCTTCGCAGCCAGCTTCCAAATCAGAAAATCGTCCACATGCCCGGAAATGAGAGGGACGTCAAGCAGACGGAATGCTCGCAACAGGAGCCCTTCTGTCTGTCACTGTCAAATGGTAAACCAATGTGCCGACATCGTCCCTGCGGGCTGAGTTTTTAGAGTATCGGTTGTGTGGTCGGATTACGACACAGGCTCACCTCGGAGAGCATTCTACTGCGAGTCTCAAGTCCAGGATTCGGTCATCGACTTCCGTTTTAGCTGTCCGAAAACTTTCAACTAAAGACACAACTGGTTGGAAACAACCAAAACAGGTATTTATCTAATTCAGACACGGTCCCGTTGGTTTAATCGTTCGAGGTTTACATCAACACTTATCGCGGTCCAGTTTGGGACTGCTCACTGAAATCCAGACGAGTATTTATAAACCAAACGGTAAGCCTCGAACTGTTGGAACATGCAGTGGAATAATTAGGTGTGTTCATCGTTAAGCTTTTTGCCACGGAGTGGACCCCAAAACCCAGTTACGTATATCTGAAGGAGAGGCAAAGATGAATCTGTTGTGATAACCAGTACCAGCTGGCATTTATTTACTCGTCATAGTCGCCCATGGTTAAGCAGGCTCAAGACACTATGTTCAGAGTGGGATTGTGAGACCGGATTGGTTTTCTCAGGCGACAGAGAGAAGTGGACCGCATTGGAAGACAAGTGCGTCTCCAGCACTTCCCAGAGCTCATGTTAAAAAACTTATTGAGAGAAAGTTGACTGCAACACTGTGACCGGGACACCGCAGATCTCTGTGATTCGTCAGATATTGCGAATAAACGTGCTATGGAAGGTCATCTTGAGATACAGTGTAATGAAGCGATCACTCCTTTCATACAACCCTGATTCGATGTAAATAATCATTGATGCGAATATCATTATCTCTTGTCCCCCGCTTCATAGAGTGATATTAGTTCTCACAGTAGCAGCTCTCGTATCAGCTCATATGTTCATGGTATGGTCGACCGATGGCTCGAACCAACGAAGTTCACGCTGACTACAAACTGGGGTTGCAAAACAAATATCTCTAATGCTGAGAAGGAAAGGTTTCATAATGCTGCGATATCAACAGCTTCCAATGCGGTGAGTTACTGATCTGTTCGTGTATCGGCTGTCAATTTAATTGGAAGTAAGATGATCCGAAGGAGGCAAGTATGCAAATAGCTATGCTTGTACAACACAAACATTACCTGTACGGTATTGTGGACGCTGTGTGATCGGCTATGATGGGTATCTACGCAGCCGATCGACGACTACTACACTTATGAGTGTAGTGGGGTGCTCGTTCTGTCTATCACAATCTGCAGGCAGCTGGACAGTTTGTTGCCTCCACATCCTAACACTTGTGATTATCTCGGTCGACAGGTACGTCCTGACTGCGACCGTCCACCTAGAACATAAACACCGGGCGGTACCTGGCCTGCAACATTGTAGGCGGACCAAGTGTGCTACGGACTTTTGCGACTTTCACTGTCAGGTGGATGTCACCTGTATGCACTCAGGCTTCGATCGTTCACGACGTGCTACGTGACTCATCCATCGAGCCATGACAATTGACATGGTGGTACAGCACCGTGCCAGCGGTGCACCTCATGGGTTGGTTTTGTGCTTCACCTCCCTGACCGCGCACACAGGGCTGGTTGGCCAGCAACTATCACGTGACCGACAATCGTAAAGCTCTTACGAGCATTGTGCGTGGGGCAGCGAACAAAGCAGCTCTTAAAAAGCAAGGATCGTCTAATTCCCATTGCATTAAGTTTCGGACGCATGCGAATATTTTGCTACCAAGGAGGACGTTCCCCTGGACCGGCAGCTGAAGCCTAACACAATCTAGCTAGTCTGAAGTCCATCCTCCTAAACAACATTAGCTCCTCAAGTGTTACTGCATCGCAATTTCTAAAACATTTCCATTTTCCCCAACCAAGAAAGAACCTATTAGTCACATACTTTCGCTTTGACTTTGGTGGTACCAAAATGGTTTAATGGTAGCTGTCCCCCTTCTTGTTTTCTGGTATACTGTGTTCATCGCGAAATGACGAATGTGAACAAGTCATTCATGACAAGCATGCACTTTGTTTGCTTGGCGCATTTATTCTTAACTCATTAAGTTCTAAACCGGGACATCCAAGAGGGCGCGCTATACCCCGGCCTTTTAACTCATAACAAACCAACTTGCCGCAACGCTATTTGTAACCCACATAGATGGAGCGTATGGTTATGGGTGAAGGGAAATGAATAGACGTTGTTAGAATCGGGCAAGGCTACGGCAGGAATGAATGCAAATGTGCTCCCTTAGCATGCTCACCGCGGTTGCGGCAACAGACGAATTAAGGAGAAACGCTTCACGACCCACTTGATCGAGAGTGAGAGGAAAGCAGGGAAATCAACGCAGTTGCGAAAGCCGACTGGTGCAGTTCGTTCCCAGCATGTTGTTGTGTATTCGGTGGGGTGTTCCATAATGCATCTGCACCAAATAGGACCCGAGTTCGTTGTAGTCAATGTTCAGATAAATGATAATTGGTATGAACGCAGCCGGCTATATGGCAGACGCGGTGTGCTGAAAAAGCGCCTTTCCCTACTGGTTGCTGCTTGGGTGACTCCTCGACGTGTGGTTGTCCAACACAATACGGCGTCCATCGATTTGCCGGGTTTTGTAACACGGTGACCTCAATGGCTATGATGGAAGACGAGGTATCAACAAGTAGCCATCATGCACTGGAGTAGGAATTTGCACACAGTACACCAACATTCTACCAGCCGTAGAGGCATTCGTCGCGACGTCGAATCCAGCGGGATGCACGTGTACGGCCATGTGATTCCAGAAAGTAAGAATGGGTCCATGCTTCAACTAACTTTTGAGTCGGATACGCCATTACTGCGGGGGCTTCGGCCTAGAATCCTAGTAGGCTTTAAACTGAACAAGCAAGTTTGCGGCGTAACACGTTTAGTTTGTCCACGGGAGTCCCGATTCTGAATTTTGCAAACGAAAAGCATCTTGCTCATTAGCAATTTCATTTGGGGTTATCACTGTATAATGTGTTAGACCCAACTAGTGATGTGAGCAAGGGATGGGAAGTTGACTCGGTGCAGTGTTTATTGGCCTTGTGGGATGGCAACTAGGAGTCAAACGTATTCGGCCTTTGTCAACTGTGATTTGCCTTTCGCAGCTCAGTCACTCCACCCGAAGCGAGGCCCGTGATTATCCTTCTCATGGAGAATATTTGGATACTGTGACAGCGGCCGGGACCGAGTTATTTCGTAGCAAACGGCAGCTCTCTGATCTGTCGTCATTTAGCCTGCTTCAGCCAAGCGCGCAAGTTTATACGTTAAACCGATGACGACGCTAAATTGCTCAACAACAAGAATGATGGGGAGTATTGGAAGATAGGTGTCTCCATGTAATTAGGTCAAACTAGCAGTGCTTTGGCAAGTGTATATCAATCTAGTGTAAGAATCAGTGCTGGAATTGCCCACATTGCGAAGACACCTAACGCATCCAACATTCCGTGACAACTCCAGTTCATGCAATCGATCAGTATCCAATTATCGCTGCGGGTTGTATCGTACTTAAGGAATTCTATTCGAGCAATGTTAGTGTCACTGGAATGCGAACCGTCCCCTTCCGGATGATTTTGCGCTCACTCCCACTAACCGATGGCACGCAACTTGTAGTGTGTGATCCGAAAACGTGAAATACAAACAACATTCTCTGTATTGAAGGTCAGATAACTCAAGCGGCACATTTGTGAGGTTTTCAAAACCATGCGGAGCCGGCCAAAATTGTGTGATCCTCACTGATCGGTGCATTCAAAGATAAGCACCGAATTTGCATGTGAATGCGTCTGAAGAACCGAGAATAGTGGATAAACTGACCACGTACACTTTAAACTCAAAATGCGGTACCGAAGTTGTAATGGGATCCAAAATCGTTTGCAGCACGGCATATGGTTCGGTATAGCACACAGGGACCGCGACTTCTTGTAACCTATATTCACAAGTGAGATGGACTGCATAAACCACCTTTGTGCTATCTATCGCCACGCGTACGAAGGAGCGGATAGACTTCGCTGACTCGAACAGTTTTGGTATCCCATTGATAGGATGACATGACGTCTCACCGTTACCTAAGTGTACCCTTCATTTCATCGCAACGGCCACTGCTCAACGGTACGTATAGCCTTTAGTTTAATACGAAATGTACGGGCCACTGTTTTCAAAATTCCACGTCTGTCAGAAGCGCGAAGGCGAATACTGACACCTGGTGCAGATACTTCCTTTCAACATGAGGGAATGTGTTCAAGGAAGGTCACGCGTACTCTCGAAATGCCGCCTGCGTGAAACCTACTCCAGAGCGAAACAGGATTAAAGCACACACTCGATTAGACGAATTCATTCTCTAAGTGCAGGATAAAGCGTGTTGTAAATTAGGTAGCGCGTAAGGCTTTCGTCTTTGTTTGACAGCAGAAGTGCTGCAGTCTACTTATTCTGTCTCCGGTCTGCTTCGATGTTCTGTAGTGGGCTGCATTGCAGAGCCATGGTCCCATTGTTCATTCATTCGGCGCTAAAGACCCGCTGCACAGTAGCCGGTCTGAATTCCGTCTATCTACCCTGCGCGTGGGGAGCGATAACGCAGCGGTCTTTGGTTTGTGTGGATGGGAGTGATATAACAAATGCATCTACGAAATATGTCTCTCAAACTCGCGAAGTGTTGAATCCGTATACAAGCTTGAAGAATGCCATATGGTCAGGCGTAACTAAGCAAGATCATAGGTGTGACCGTGACTGAATATTGGTCACCAGTCCACAGTGCTAATGGTTTGGACGATTGACGGAGTTGGCTCCCGCTCTCATGCTCCTAGACACTGCCTTTGCTAACAGAGTTGACGTCCTTCGTCCACAAAACGACACATTGTATTGGCCGTCCCTCAATGGAATCCAGGGATTGCCAGATAATGCCCATCACGAAATGAGAGGTTTAACGCCGTTTTCCACGTCAGTGGTCAGACTTCCGTACCCTGTGTTATTATGAACTGGGTCGGTGGGAGAAAGGAAAGGAACTAAATTGATCCGTGAGCACCACACTTCAAAGTTAACCTCGTTCATAGAACACTGTTGATCATGTAGGCTAACTTAGTGAGGGGACTTTTGATGTGTTTTCGATGCTCAGTCTCCGATGCTAAATGGCTTAGAGACATGGCAACTTGACGTCAGAAGAGCTGCATTTGGCAGCTGCACGTAGAAGCAGTGCGTATCCCGTTAGTTAGGTAAATGAAAGCTGACCGCAATTACAAGAAGAATTTGTCTTGTCCGTAGCCAGCGCGTTGCATCTAAGTTGTAGCAACTCCTTCCAAAACAAAGTGTGCCTAAATGCAGCAAATATGCACCAAGAACATATAATTGCAGCGTAGTGAGCGATCGTCTGCTATTAACGACAGACCATTCCCGCTCAGATGCTAACCAATTGGTTGCAACTGAACAGGGTAGTGTATAATGCACAGTTACCCATGGTATTTCGTTTGAAGCATTACATGTGGCACAAGTTATCACTGCAATTTGACTGCACAAAACACCTTTGAATGCATGTGCTACGTACCATGCAACGTTAGCTACATCCGGCAAAATAACTCTAATAGCTTTACAGGTGATTTCGTTGCACCCGGAAAATATGTGCCACTTTTTCTTTCGCGGTGCGCCACCGGACAATGTGATTGAAGATAGAAACTGCCGAACAGTGAATAGTATCCAGATGTTGTAGAGAGCGGAAGCGAAAAGACCCGTGTCAGCTCCTTCACCTCCCATTCACCAGCTAGATGACGCGTGTCCTCGCTAACCTGCGTTCACCCAAGGATCAGCACAGCTGCAGCAAAGTCAGTGGAATCCAGGCGTTCTCAGCATGTAGTTATGAAACCGCTGCTTGAAACATTCCTCTGAATGGACACTGACAACATATTCTGGTTGATTGTTCCATTGATTCACGACCCGAGTAGATAACGTGACGTCGGAGCGGACGCGGAGCCTCCGCGGTTTAAACAGTTTTCAACTGTGACCCCGTAGCGAGTTATCTACATTGATTTTGAAAACACATACCTCCGTCCCAAACTCTCCTTTTAGGATGTCTTGTGTATATCAGATCTACACGGCGATGAGATAGTCCAAAGAGAACAAGTTCATTCGCTGAAGTTGAAGGGGATAAGACAAATCAGGCAGCGATTATGAAGACTTGGATCCAGGCCGCTGAACCATCTCGATTAAGGCGTACACAAACTATGTGAGAGGATGCAAAGCAGATAGTCCATATTCCAAGATTGGAGGAACGTGGGAAGGAAAGTGGAGATTGAAGATATTAGGCGTCGCTTTTGAAAGTGACCTCCGTATGGCACAGAGTACCTTGTTAGTGGAGGTTACTTTCCGCAACAAATCCGGGATGCTTTTCAAGTTAGGGATAGAATCACACCCAGGTCCTTCTCAGAAGCCGCATGGGTCAGCAGGAAGCCACCAAAATGTAAATGCCCGAAAAGTTCTGGAGAACCGACTGGAAGAACATGGCATTTGTCATGGTTGATAGGTAACTATCACTTCCCAGACCAGTCGTGCAGCAAATCAAGGGTCGGTTGTAATTTGTCCGACTCTTCAAGCCTAGATCCTTCCGACCATAGTTTGAGATCATCAGCGTAGATCAAACAGTCAGTTTGAAGCACCTCTGGTAGGTCATTGATACGATTTTGAAAAGTTCGGGACTAAGGACGGAGCCCTGTGGAACCCTACTGGTCATGAGGACAGGCGATGGAAGAACCTCATTGACCTTCACCCTCATTGCACGACTATCCAAGAAATCAGCGATCCAGGAGAGAACATTGACAACGATGCCAATCTTCCGGAGTTTGATAAGGAGCCCTTCATGTGGAACCCTTGCAAATACTTTGCTGAAATCAACCTAAACAACGTAAACAGTTTACAATAGAACAGCATCGAAGGATTTTGGGGTGAAATCACAGTAAAATCAATTCTAGTTGCAGCTGGGGGCGTTGAAACCTCCCATTATCAAGCAATCCTAGCCCCTGCCATGCATTTTGATCGAGTTCAACACTCGGGATCTGGGGGCCATTGGGGATCTGTAGACAACACAAACCATGAGCGAATTGTGTCCGTCGCGGACACGACACTAAAGTATCTCCGAACCACCAACTGTATCACATTCAGCCTCTACAATATGAACCCTCAACTCGGACTTCCAATAGAGTATGACGCCACTTCGTACCAAGCCGATCAGCCCGAGAAAACTGATAACCAGGAACGTGTATTTCAGAATCCAGAATATCCGTGGACAGCCACGTCTCAGTAAAAGCAACCAGGTCAGGATGACACAGTAAAGTGAGGAGATGGATCTCATCCATTTTCTTTCTCAGGCTTCGCATACTGGCGGACATCATACGCAATCCAAACTTAGACCATAGAGCCCGGGTGCGACAAAGACTGGCCCCTATCGAGTTTTCGGAGTCTACTGAATTAAGCGAAAATCCACAATACATAGATTAGCTTCATCATTACCCTGAAACCCGAGATCGCTCAAGACATGGAATGTTTCGCCCTTAAGGCGCGAAGTCCGCCTAAGGATGAGACGAAATTCCTCTTCATATTGACAAACGATTTACAGCGGACGCACCTTGGAAGTGTCCTCTTGCTTTCAGCCAATGCGAAAGGCAGAGACGACATTGATCCCCTGTTCCCCTTCGTCGAACAGTAAAGAAACCATCCGCTTCAGGAAAATCTGGTCATCCACTATCCTCTCGGTCGGCGATTCCTTGTTGGATTCGGGAGAGTTCACGATGATCAAACACTGTTCACGAGGAGGAAATATGCTTCCATCTAAAACAGGCGATGATTGTGGTTTTTAATGTGCATTGACTAAGTCTTCTAGTTGATTCAGCTTGTCAAGAACCAGCTGCAGTTGGGAACTCGAAGAGTTAAGTTATGTCTTGGGCTTGTGATCTTTTTAGCTTGGAATTTGTGTCCAGATGCGCCGTTTCTTTGTTGACAAAGCGTTTTGACTCGCTACGACGGTATATATTTTTGGCTCATGTGGGCTACGTTGTTTAACCGTCGTCAATAATTCCGGAGATGAAACAGATCAGACTCGACTCCGTGTTACCTTAGGAGGGGTTAGCCAAGACGCGGGTAGACGTAATAGAGGGCATGTGTTGTTTTCGCTGTGGGAAAGACAGGTTAGGCAGGAACGCAAGGTGGACTGTGCGGAGGTAGACCGGCCGCGAGACGTCTATCCATCGGTACGGCTCGACAAGCGCTACAAAGGCAGTTGACAACCGGGGAGGTAGACTGCCGATGGTTTTCGTACATCAGTACATCGATATTACATCAAACAATGTGCATCCGTCCATCGGACAACAAGCATTGAACAGCTTTCGAGTGGGACGTAACTCTTTACGGCAATCCAAGCATCTGAAGCTCATGGTGCATTATATCTGAAAACTTCAAATATTCGGCGAGAAGTTCTCAAAAGAAACGATAACTTGTCTCTTTTATTCACACTAACCTTCCCCGAGCTCCATACCCCGTAGTAGCGTTTCACATCGTGTTCTCGTATGTACTTTATGGGGTGCCCCTTATTAATTGCTGCTGTTCCTGCGTCGCTATTACGTAGTCAACCCTACCTCCACTGCGCAGTAAAACCTTAAGAATATAAGCTAGTCAGTGTGCATCGTTTTATCTTTGACAGTGTGCGGCTGACAGGTCCACGGCGACTTATCTTGTGAGCTGTTCACGGTGAGCCAGAAGGTTCTTAATAACATTATGTTACATGTTTGGTGATCCTACCCGATCCTGACAGCAGCCTGCGAAGTTGTATTGTATCCCCCACCGTTGCGATCACTAACTTTACTTTGCTGAAACCGCTCTAATCGTGGTATACTCAGAACCACACACATCGCGCTGTCCAACTTTGGTGCCTGAACAGGTTGATGCCAGTAAGAGATTTCGTAGTAAATGAAGACAGAACGAGCTAAGAAGTGGGATATTGTAATCGGTCTGAGTGTATTCCTGTAACTTGCCAAAAGGCAAAGGGAGAGTGAAATATACTACGATCGCAATTGTTGTTTCCTTTTGCCTATGCTTTTCCTTCTCCCATCGACACTATCGTGCATCTTCTACGCCCTGCACACCGTTCCTCCATTTTGACTTGCAACTTACTGTGTGCTTGGGATAGGGTCGTCCAATCGCCTACGATGTAGCAGCTTTGAACCTTAAATCAACAGGATTACTGCTACCTAAGTACTGGACAAGAAGGAACTCGGAACACTCGACCGAGCATGTGTACCTTGTTCACTTTATGTTGGACGTTATGCAACCCACTTTGGACATTTCCCAAACCACATAGAAAGCTTTGCAAACCAATTTGGACATTTCGCAAAACAAATTGGGCATTTTGTAAACCACTTTAAACACATTGAAGGTAAGGCGGAAAAGCAGCGATCCTCTAGCGAGAAATGAGGAGTAAGCCGGCTAGACTATGTTCAGTGTAGTCATGCTAATGCAACCGATATGTGTAAGTAGCACGTGCGACTATAAACCCTTCTCTCGATCGTGAACCTCGCTCCCCTCGATCAAAGGCGGTAACGGAGTGTCCCCCTTTCTCTCCATCGGTCTTTGCGTAGTTTATGTGCCTCTGAATTTACACATGGACCCGTTTAGCTATGTAACGTTCGAAAATTCAGACTACCGAATCATATAGTCTATTATGACCTACACAAAAGCTACAAGCTTTAGATGGTCACGGTAAAGCACGGGTTTTGTGAATGGATTGCGGTCCGAAATCTCGATGGGGACTGCGATTCCCAGTGAAGTGAACCTTGGTTAATTCGATCACTTGGACCGTAATTGGTGAAGCCGATAGGCGGTGACAAAGTAGTCCCCGGTTAGTCTATGGGTCTTCATGTATTTTCGATGGGAGTGTGGGCGAACCTAGTCAGTTGCTTGAGTATTGGATCAGTGCAGGTTATCATGACTCCACCAAACACAGTCTAGCTTTATTGGCCTACTGTTGCAAGTCGTTATCAAAGAAAGGGGAGTAAGACGACTAAATGAT
>OX104065.1:42508277-42640069 GCA_944474145.2 Dicrocoelium dendriticum
CGTGGTTAGAGGCCAGACAAACTCAGCCTCCTGGTCCTCCAGGTTGGGGTTGGAATGAGGGTGGCTCCTTATTCCTTAAAACGGACTCCTTGTAGCCCACTGCCAAACCCGCTGCCTTGCGGTCAGGTTTTTGAACCTAAAGCTTTGGTTGAGAACCCCAATCCGTTCTCTTGTCTAGGCCTGGGCAACCTTGACAGTCTTATGCCTGCCCACGCAATACTATGATTCATTCGTAAACAAATTCTTGATGTGCTCGGGCCACCTGGCAGAGGATAATCAACGTGTGCCCTATCTGCTGTGTCAGCGAGGCAAAGGGTGGATAGGGGTGTGGGATGCGACCTGCTCAGCATTCCCGTCTTCTTATTACCCCTCTTAGACGCTTTTGAACCCTTATCGTCCCCAGTTCCCAGCTTCACGTTTATCCCCTCAGTTTAAACCCGCCCAATTCCTTGGACCACCCCCTACCTTGTTACAATAGTTCGCTGTCTTCTAGTTTCAACTCAACATGCGAGCGCGGAGCTTCATTACTGCCCGCCAACAGGCCCATGTCTAAAGCAAAGCGGCCTAGCCAGTTCTAATCGGCTTCATATTGGAGGCCCTCGATCCGCCTTCAGACTGGACGATGCCTCAGATGTTCGCACATTGCTTCAGATCGGTCAACAGGCAGCACTTGCCCGAACATTAGAGACCCTCTCGATCGATATCTGCTGCTTATCGGAGACCCGCCTGCAAGACTCGAGCTCTGTGCTCACTCTGCGATCCCCTTCAGGTGACACTAGCAGCACTTTCTCATTGCGCCTATCCGGTGACGATGCAGCTTCGAGCACCGGCCAAGCCGGTGTTGGTATTGCCCTGAGTCCCCGGGCTGAAGCTACTCTGGTTGATTGGATTCCAATCAGTAGCCGGATGTGTGCGGTCCGATTGGCTGGCTCGTTCAAAACTTCGAAGTCGCGTGGGACTAACAGGTGTCTATTCGTTATCGCTGCCTATGCACCCACAAACTGTAGCGATGACTCGGTAAAAGACGACTTCTATCGTCAACTGAACGAGCTCCTTAGCCACAGAAGAAGCTCGGACACTGTAGTGCTGGCTGGGGATCTGAACGCTCAAGTTGGAAAATTATCCACTGATGAGCTGCATCTGGGCGGCCAACATGGTGTAGGCTCCCGTAATGATAACGGTGAGCGGTTACTTCATTTGTGTGAGGATGCTCGCTTATTTCTTGCGAGCACTAATTTCCGACACAGCACCCGCCGGAGGTGACTTGGCGCCCACCAGCCTCGAACCAGCTATGGACGCAAATCGATCACATTGCGATAAGTTACCGATGGAGAGGCTGCGTCCAGAATTGTCGCTCGATTTGGAGCACATGTGTAGACACCGACCATGCACTTGTATGTGCTGACCTGCGGATGCGTTTTGGCGGACGCCCACGACGACGTTGTGACCGCATTGACACCAGCCAACCGGCGAAGCCAGCTGTTCTGAATGCCTATCAAAGTAAGCTGTCATGCGAGTTGGATAAACGCTCACTGGATGCAATTGAAGCTCACTGGTCTCATATTCACCAGACCTTACTAGCAGCAGGAATATCCTCATGTGGTATGTCTAATCGCCAACATGGACATTGTGTCTCTTCGCAGTCTCTGGAACTTATCGATCCCCATCGGCTTATTCCGGCTGGAAGCGAACACAATGAAACTCGCAAAGAGTTCCGGGCAAAACTCCGTGCTAGCCTGAAGAGAGACCGCGAATCCTGGTGGTCTCATCGTGCATCAGAGATGGAAATGGCCGCTGCCCTTGGTAACCATCGAAAGTTATTCCGTCTGATACGGGAATCGGGCAGCAGGAGAACTGGTGTTAGTGAAACAATTTGTGACGAGAGTGGACAGTCTATCCACAACTTGTCAAAACGCTTGGAGCGTTGGGCTGAGCACTTTGAAAGGCAATTTAATCGGTCGGAATTGTTAGATTTCTCGCCGGCCACTGATCGCCCCGCTCTCTGGGCTGTCCACTTGGATCCACCCTCTCGCTCAGAAGTCGAACGTGAGATCGGACTGTTGAAGTTAAATAAAGCCGCGGGACCAGATGATCTTCCTCCAGCCCTCTTCAAATTCGTGGGACCTGCTCTTGTGGATGATTTACATGAGTTACTAGTGAAACTGTGGAGGCAGGAAACTGTCCCAACCGACTGGAGCCGCTCCGTCATAGTCCCAATTTTCAAGGGGACTCACGATCGGAATGCGGCAATCATAGAGGAATCAGTCTGATCTCCATCGCCTCCAAATTGCTTGCCTCTGTCATCCTTCACAGACTGACTGGCACTCGTGAATGCCAGATTCGTGAAGAGCAAGCTGGATTTCGTCGAGGTCGTGGCTGCATTGACCACATCTTCACTTTGCGTCAGTTGTTGGAGCACCGTCACATATATTGGCGGCCCACCGTTGTCGTGTTCCTCGATATGAAAATATGCTTTCGATTCGGTGGATAGACCTGCACTTTGGGACTGTCTACTCAGGAAAGGTGTACCTGAGAAATATGTAAATATTATCCGCGCATTATATGCGCGTAGCTCGGGCAGAGTGAGGACCTACGACAAGCAGTCTTCGCCCTTTAATATCTCCAGTGGTGTGAGACAAGGATGCCCGTTGTCACCTTTCCTCTTCAACTTCGCTATTGATGAAGTCATGGAAATCGCGTTTTACAGGACACGGCTTATAAGGTGTGACTCTTCTCCCAGGATAACGGCTTCTTGACTTAGAGTATGCTGATGATATTGCCCTAATCTGTGACAGCTCACAAACGTGCCAAGCGGCGCTGGACAAATTAGCACTAGCTGTCTGTCACCTCGGGCCTTTGCTTCACACCCTCCAAGTGCAAAGCTTTACTGCAAAAATTGGCAGGGGATCGCCTCCTGCGCTGACCGTCGTTGGGGATCAGCTAGAAGTCCTTCAAAAATTCAACTACCCGGAAAGTTGTATCAACACCATCCGGATTTCAGATGAGATCACGAACCCTATAGCAAAAGCTCGGGGCGCTTTTGCTAACCTTCGCGACCTATGGCGCCGGCGCGACATCACCCTTGCCTTGAAGGGTAGAGTGTACAATGCAGCGATATGTACGACTCTACTCTACGGTTGTGAAACCTGGCCCCTTAAAGCAGCGGACCTGAAGAGGTTAGTTACGTTCGATTACCGATGCTTTCGCAATTTAGCTCACATTTGGTGGGAACACCGCGTGAGCAACCAGCAGGTGCGACGCCTTGTTTACGGCACAGGAAAAGGAAATGCAGCGCTCAGTACCGTTATTTCGCGCATCAGGCTCCGATGGCTCGGCCACGTGTTACGCATGTCAGCCCACCCATTCCCGCGACGTGCTTTGTTTGCGTGCCGGGGGTGTGGTTGGAAGAAGAGGAGAGGTGGCGAAGCGATGGCTTGTTTGAGAGGAATGGAGGCCCTCACTTCTGAGCTGGCCTTGGTTGGTGCGTGTTGACTCCCTGATTGGGGTCGGAAAGCTGATGAACACGTTTGGCTGGATACACTTGCTGAGGTGGCTAGGAGCCGACCTCAGTGGCGTTCGTGCTGTGAGTTTCTTTGTCCCACCCCATCCCTCTTAGCCTCCCCTTCCAACCACGATCTCATTATTTAGCCTCATGTAATTTTGCATAGTGATGTTTTGCTTCATATTAGCCGGCAGGTAGCTTATTGAAACGATGCCCATCCGTTACCGGCAATTCAGCCGGCTTTGTACCAGTTGCATTTTTTCTCCTTTTTTCTTCTATGTATTTTGCGGCACAGTAGCTGAGATGTTTCACACGTCTAACTAACGTGTATGATGATGGTGATGATGACTAAGAACCTCAGAGTTATGTCATTTTTTTCCGTATTCCCTCAGGCTAAAACCTGTAGAAATGTACAGTTGACGTAATCGGCGTCTATGGGGCAACCATCTAATGGTGGATTCAGATCTTAAAATACACGAACCACACATGCCACCATCTTGTGGAATTAAGCCAAAACACATCTCTGAGGTTGTCCAGCATCTTAAATTGGCCACGCAGAATAACCGACTGGAATATCGATGTAACATATTCTCTCTCCGGGTTTCTCAGCTGTGGGGACGTCCTTCCGGAGCATGTAATTAATGGCCACAAAGTTTTCCTTGTCGAGAAATGCCTTTACAATGCTTTTACACATTTCAATACTTGATATAGGGTATGACCATCAGACAATGACATTAGAGCAGAACAATCCTCTTAAAGTCCGGGCAGGAATAGTCACGCCTGTTCTACCCCAAACCTACTGGTTACTGGTTTATCTAGGGCAATAATTTTTCGCACACTGTTTTTATCTAGTAAGTTTCACCCTAACCTTCCCACATGAGTTTTTAAAAATTTGCTATATAACCCATCATAAACCACTGCTCCGTTGTACCTCGACGTACTCTGGTATCGGATCGGCGGCATCTTGCCGCCAACTGTGGTTTTGTTACTGGCCTTAGACCTAATCCACTGTGTCTTATTTTCAAGTTCCGGTAATCTGCAAATGTAGAATCTAACCAAGCCAATCACTGGCCGTGTAGTACGATACTGGCAGCCAGTGGCAAAAAATGCGCACTTATCGACCCAGCTGAGAGCTCAGCATCGGTTTTTAACCTTGCAATTCTATTTATTATCTGTTACTGCTTATTTGTTAGTAGTAAATACAAAATTCAATCAAACACCGTTTGTACGACCCTTCTCGTTACCTGCGGAAAAGCGTTCTTTTTCAGAGGAAACGGCCTCAAGATTTCTCACATTCAACCTGCAGCCCAACGCCAATATACTTCTACTTGTGATTTCAGTGTTGTGCGAAATTTCCTTCATTCGATGTTTGCCATTATTACCCAGCCTTGAACGCATCGGTAAAATTGTGCTTCTAAACCACCGATCGAAAACATGAAAAGTTAACCCACATACCAACGCGTAACCACATACTGACACATATTGTGATGTTTATTCACAGACCTGAAAAGGCTTAGAGGTTGATAAAATTCTGGAATGTCAAAAAAGCAGACCGAACATGGATGATTGGAACCGATTAATTTGTGTGTAGTGTTGAGCAACTAGGTGAAAAGAGTATTGCATGCTAAAAGTAAAACAAGTAGATAATTAAGAATTGTCAGTGCGCATAATATAATATTACGCAGTTGGATGCAAGGCATTATACTACGTGGAACCACATCATAAAAATAGATGTGCATCTTAGTTTGTTTGGATTTCGGTTCATCAGTTTAGGTCGGACGTCCTTGCACAGTCGCTAAATTAATTCGTCTATCTCAAGAACAATATTGAGGCAAAAAGTTGTGATTTCGCCTGTGCAGTGTAAGACATAAAGTGGCAGAGCAGTTGAGTGGAAGGCAGATGCAAAGGCTTCTATTCGCACAGTCCGTATAGTGCAATAATTGCCGACCGGCACGTAGTCGGATAATAGGCGTGTTTAAAAAAAAACGGATGTCAGAAACGTATGTATTAAGACAGAAGGAAAAAAGAATTAGAGACGGAATGACGTTAAACAAAATTTATAGCAGAAGGATTAGAGAGCGAAACAATCTTACAAAAGCCTAAAAAGGATAAAATTTAATTCAAAATATTAAATATAGATCAAAAAGGAGATAACAAAATGCCACAAATCACAAGAAACCCACAAAGTAAAATTGTATTATCGAAGCGAAAACAAGATGAAACATGTACAGGAAGTCAGCGGAAAAAGGATGCCCACCTCGTTCCAGAATGGGAAGGGAGTTTTATCTACCTACCGTGGCTCGCTTATGGTGAACGCCCGTCATTTACGGTTGTTGTCCTCACCAGCAATCAGCCATCCAAGTTTTAACGAATTTCGCAAAATGCGTACTACGCTTGCAGCAATAGGAATTTCTCTCGCACCTTAGCGGTGAGGACGTATGGAATTCTCGGCAGACGAGTGGTTCAGTTCAGACCTCAGCTAAGTGCAAGCGTAAGCTAGTGAATGACGCACCGACAGGCCACATGAGCTTGTCTTAGTCACCGAGCGAGAGGAGTACAGACAGCCACAACGTGTTTCCGGCGGTCGTTAGCTGTCAGCTAGCTTCGCGCTGGGTGCTGTAGGTCATGACTTACCGTAAGCGTTGGAGCGACCGATAGTTTTCAGTGTGTCTCGCTGGCCAAAGCAATATAGCTAGCTACTCAGCCAAGTCGGCGAAGGCAAGCTAAAGTGCGCAACCAAAACTACGGCGTGAATGTGCGCACGTGTTGACCTCACAGTGAACCAGGTGTTTTGGATTAGGTGAGGCCGATATTAGGCATTACAAGTGGTGTCAATGTTATTGAATCACTGCAACATGTAGTGGAGCACGAGCAGACAATGCAGTCGGGACCCCGTAACGTGTCTGTTACTTATCGTGCGCTAATTATTCAGCTGTGAGGTAAATGCCGTTTAAACGCAGCATCAGCTTCACGAAGATACAATGCAATAATGCAGGCATACGTCCCGTCACCGCCCAGTAGGTGCTTAGACTAGTGAAGAAGTTCAACCAAACTGGGAGTGTGTGTGACAGGAAGAGCATCGGACCACCTCGCATCACCACGGACGACTGTTCAGCTTGCACCGTAGTCAGTGAAGTGTCAAAAAGCCCCGATCTCAGCATTCGTCAGATCGCACAGCACTGGGACACGACCCGATATGCGGTCCACCGAGTATTACAGGAACGAAAAGTTCGAAGATTCCGTGCCCTTCAAGTGCAGATTTTGCACCCTGATATCCTGAGAAGTCGCCAGAAGTTTGTCCCTGGTCTCTGGGTCACAGGGATATTGGTTCTGGCATATTTACAGATGAGGCACGGTTTCATCTGCATTGAGTAATGAAACATTATTCTTGGGCTACCAGCAACCCACAAAAATATACCGCATCACGTATGCACCACAGTGTGAAACTGTTGGTTTGGGCTGTATTAACAAGCTAGAAAATCTTGGGCCCGTATTTCTTTCCCGGGAAGGTGACCGGTAGGTTGTTGTTTTGAAGTACTAAAGACTTATCTTTTCCTAGCATCGTCGGACTTACAAATGCTGCAGCTGTTTGTGCTTCCACAGCTGGAGGCCGAAGGGGCATGCAGTACCATTTGGTGGCAGAAGCATGGTGCACCTGTACATGGTGCTAAAACGGTGCGTGCTTACCGCACCGACGAATTTGGTCACCATTGGATCGGACGCGGTGGACCAATGGAGTAGCTTGTTCGCTCACCAGATTGAAAAACCCCATGGATCTTTTTCTATGGGGCTATCTGAAACAGAGAGTTTGCAAAACAAGGTCGCGTACATCGGACCAAATGAAAGAAACTATTGTGAACGAATGTCGCGCGAGCCCGAGGGATACATTGGAGAAAGTGCTCGCCAACTACATTAAACGGTTCCGGCAATGCAAGCAGAACGCTGGCAGACATTTTGAACACATCTTTCACTAGCATAGATGATCGTTCCAATCCATTTCTCTTAATAGACTTAGCCATTTTCACAAACGTGTTACCGACTAAACTGGTCCGCTGGCAAATGGTGCTAATGATGCGTCCGGCCAGATAGAATTCTTGACATCCAGACTGTCGTTGAGCATATACACAGCGTAGGCACTGAAATATTCGATAGCTACTTATAGGGGAATAACTAGGTCGCTATGGGCTAAGGTTCGTCCAGCGTTAATGAAAAACCGACTGTGCTGTTGACTCAGTTTCCGGCTATTACTTCGGAAATTAGGGTTTGGAACGAGTTGCAGTAGGTGGCGACATGCGCAAGTTGGGTCGTTACGTACCTGGTAGACTGATATGAGGTCTCCACGTAGCCACGTGTAACATCCACTGAACGCTCCGAGTGTTTTTAGTCGCCGCTGGTACGATAGGTTGCACAATCTTGACAAATTTTGTTGCTCGACCATGGGGAGTTTCGAGCGCTGCAAGGTCACGCTTTAGCTAAGCGTGTGAAGCTTGGATTGCGTATTCGACGTAGGAACGCACGTAGGCATTGAGCATCATAGAGAAGATGAAGTACTCCAAACTTTCGAATGCCATCCGCATGCTAACATCATGCTGGTTATCACTTTTGAAACGAATTCCGTCTGTCTGGAATGACGGACGTCGTCTTGCACTAGCACACCGAGGTCCAGTTCTTGGGGGCGTGTCTGCAGGTCGTACGACGTAATTTCGTAGAGATAGGCGTGTCTATGGCGGATGTGAACAACGTGTCACTTGTCTACATTGAGTGGCAGTGCATTCCTCATCGATCAATGCCAGGTCCCATCTAGGTCGCACAAGGAGGAGCTTCTGATCGTCCATGCCCTTGATTGCCATCCAAATTTAAACGTCTTCCGGGAAAAGTAAAGTTTTGAAGTGATGGCTGTCGCAAGATCATCGCACTCCACTCGATTAGGGTTGGGTAGAGATGTTCGGACTCTAACCTCCAAATGCTGTCCGCGTAGAAATTTACTAACACATCCTATTAATGTATCGCCGACTCCAGGTAGCCCATCATTACGTCAGCAATGATCGCTTCCATAACCTTGGCAAGCACAGGGAGAAGTGTTACCGGACGGTAATTGACAGGATCAGACGGACTTCTCCGCAAGTATTCGGTAGGTGGTTTATCTAGCTGAATAGCTGCTTCCCGCAGAGCTTTAGGGTGAATGTTATCCACTCCAGGAAAGCTGTGTGTACGCAAGGATAGTAGCTTTTACAGAACCAATTTTGCTGTGAATGTGCCGCTGGATAACACTGATGGTGTGGTGATAGCAGCAAGTATAAGGTTTGAGAATGGTACTCCTTGGAAAGTAGGTTAGTACTGGGCCCATGAGGCGTTGGCCGTCATTTTTGTCGTGTGTGTATACCCACCAATCGTAGTGAGTGGTGGGATTCCACAGTGCAACTTTCCAATTGCATACTCGAGTCTGTAAAGAAGCTTGTGGTTCGAATGAAATCTTTTCGCTAGCTTCTGTTGGTGTGATAACTTGTCTTGACGAACCAACTATGCAGATTACTTACTCCGAGCTACGTACGCTGTCTTATTTTTCACGTCATGCTTGTTTTTGTGTAGGCGCCATGTGTTCTCCCTATGCCATCAATCTTCCTGTTCGGCTCCTCATGGATATCGTTTGTTTCATATGATGGTGGAAGATTTTGGCTCCGATGAAACGGTGAGTAGTGACGTAGATTCCAACCAAGTATCCCAGACTACTTGGGGTGCAATCAGTTATGAATGTCCAAGTAGCATTTTCGACGAATGCGGACTGAACCTGATAATGAGTAATACATTGTATGTTTCCGGGATATGCATCGGTGCATCCGTAGTAGCAAATGAAATCAAACGGTACATTCTTGTGATCCCATCGACCTAGAACATTGCATATACTTAGACTATCAACTATGTGTTTCCCGCTTGTGAACAATTCGAAAATTGAAGTATGAAATCCCACCACTCACTACGATTGGTGGGTATACACACAAGACAAAAATGACGGCCAACGCCTCATGGGCCCAGTACTAACCTACTTTCCAAGGAGTACCATTCTCAAACCTTATACTTGCTGCTATCACCACACCATCAGTGTTATCCAGCGGCACATTCACAGCAAAATTGGTTCTGAAAAAGCTACTATCCTTGCGTACACACAGCTTTCCTGGAGTGGATAACATTCACCCTAAAGCTCTGCGGGAAGCAGCTATTCAGCTAGATAAACCACCTACCGAATACTTGCGGAGAAGTCCGTCTGATCCTGTCAATTACCGTCCGGTAACACTTCTCCCTGTGCTTGCCAAGGTTATGGAAGCGATCATTGCTGACGTAATGATGGGCTACCTGGAGTCGGCGATACATTAATAGGATGTGTTAGTAAATTTCTACGCGAACAGCATTTAGAGATTAGAGTCCGAACATCTCTACCCAACCCTAATCGAGTGGATTGCGATGATCTTGCGACAGCCATCACTTCAAAAGTTTACTTTTCGCGGTGGATGGTTAAATTTGGATGGCGATCAAGGGCATGGACGATCAGAAGCTCCTCCTTGTGCGACCTAGATGGGACCTGGCATTGATCGGTGAGGAATGCACTACCATTCAATGTGGACAAGTGACACGTTGTCCACATCCGCCATAGACACGCCTATCTCTACGAAATTACGGCGTACGACCTGCAGACACGCCCCCAAGAACTGGACCTCGGTGTGCTAGTACAATACGACCTCCGTTATTCCAGACAGACGGAATCCGTTTCAAAAGTGGTAACCAGCATGATGTTAGCATGCGGATGGCATTCGAAAGTTTGGAGTACTTCATCTTCTCTATGATGCTCAATGCCTACGTGCGTTCCTATGTCGAATACGCAATCCAGGCTTCACAGGCTTAGCTGAAGCGTGACCTTGCAGCGCTCGAACCTCCCCATGGTCGAGCAACAAAATTTGTCAAGATTGTGCAACCTCTCGTACCAGCAGCGCCTAAAAACACTCAGAGCGTCCACTGGATGCTACACGTGGCTACGTGGAGACCTCATATCAGTCTACCAGGTACGTAATGATCCAACTTACGCATGTCGCCACCTACTGCAACTCGGCCCAAACCCTAATTTCCGAAGTAATAGCCGGAAACTGAGTCAACAGCACAGTCGGTTTTTCATTAACGCTAGTCGAACCTTAGCCCATAGCGACCCAGTTATTCCCCTATAAGTAGCTATCGAATATTTCAGTGCCTACGCTGTGTATATGCTCAACGACAGTCTGGATGTTAAGAATTCTATCTGGCCTGACGCATCATTAGCACCATTTGCCAGCGGACCAGTTTAGTCGGTAACACGTTTGTGAAAATGGATAAGTCTATTAAGAGAAATAGGTTGGAACGACCATCTATGCTAGTAAAAGATATATTCAAAATGTCTGCCAGCGTTCTGCTTGCATTGCCGAAACCGTTTAAGGCAGTTTGCGAGCACTTTATCCAATGTATCCCTCGTGATCACACGACATTCGTTCACAATACTTTCTTTCAATTGGTCCGATATACGCGACCTTGTTTTGCACACTCTTCGTTTCAGATAGCCCCATAGAAAAAGATCCATGGGGTTTTTCAATCTGGTGAGCGAACAAGCTACTCCATTGGTCCACCGCGTCCGATCCAATGGTGACCAAATTCGTCGGTGCGGTAAGCACGCACCGTTTTAGCAGCATGTACAGGTGCACCATGCTTCTGCCACCAAATGGTACTGCATGCCCCTTCGGCCTCCAGCTGTGGAAGCACAAGCAGCTGCAGCATTTGTAAGTCCGACGATGCTAGGAAAAGATAAGCCTTTAGTACTTTAAAACAACAACCTACCGGTCACCTTCCCGGGAAAGAAATACGGGCCCAAGATTTTCTAGATTGTTAATCCAGCCCAAACCAACAGTTTCACACTGTGGTGCATACGTGATGCGGTATATTTTTGTGGGTTGCTGGTAGCCCAAGAATAATGTTTCATTACTCAATGCAGATGAAACCGTGCCTCATCTGTAAAGATGCCAGAACCAATATCCCCGTGACCCAGAGACCAGCGGCAAACTTCATGTCACTTCTCAGGATAGCAGGGTGCAAAAGCTGCACTTGAAGGGCACGGAATCTTCGAACTTTTCGTTCCTGTAATATTCGGTGGACGGCATATCGGGTCGTTTCCCAGTGCTGTGCGATCTGACGAATGCTGAGATCGGGCCTTTTTGACACTCCACTGACTACAGTGCAAGCTGAACAGTCGTCCGTGGTGATGCGAGGTGGTCCGATGCTCTTCCTGTCACACACACTCTCAGTTTGGTTGAACTTCTTCACTAGTCTAAGCACCTACTGGGCGGTGACGGGACGTATGCCTGCATTATTGCATTGTATCTTCGTGAAGCTGATGCTGCGTTTAAACGGCATTTACCGCACAGCTGAGTAATTAGCGCGCGATAAGTAACAGACACGTTACGGGGTCCCGACTGCATTGTCTGCTCGTGCTCCATTACATGTGGCAGTGATTCAATAACATTGACACGACTTGTAATGCTTAATATCGGCCTCACCTAATCCAAAACACCTGGCTCACTGTGAGGTCAGCGCTTGCGCACATTCACACCGTAGTTTTGGTTGCGCACTTTAGCTTGCCTACGCCGACTTCGCTGAATAGCTAGCTGTATTGCTTTGGCCAGCGAGACACGCTGACAACCATCGGTCGCTCCAACGCTTACGGTCAGTCATGACCTACAGCACCCAGCGCGAAGCTAGCTGACAGCTAACGACCGCCGGAAGCACGTTGTGGCTGTCTGTACTCATCTCGCTCGATGACTAAAACAAGCTCATGTGGCCTGTCGGTGCGTCATTCACTAGCTTACGCTTGCACTTAGCTGAGGTCTGAACTGATCTAGTCGTCTGGCGAAAATTCCATACGTCGTCACCACTTAGGTGCTAGAGAGATTCCTATTGCTGCAAGCGCAGTACGCATTTTGCGAAATTCGTTAAACCTTAAATGACTTATTGCTAATGGGGACAACAACCGTAAATGACGGTCGCTCACCATAAGCGAATCACGGTAGGTAGATGAAACTCACTTCCCATTCTTTAACGTGGGAGGCATCCTTTTGCCGCTGACTTTCTCTTCATGTTTCTTTTTTTTTCCCCTTGATAAAACATTTTGCTTTGTGGGTTTCTTGTGCTTTGCGCGATTTTGTTATATCTCCTTTTATCTATTTTTATGTTTTTATTTAAATTTTATCGTTTTTACGCTTTTGTAATATTTTTTCGGTCTTCAGTCTTTCCGCTAAATATTGTGTTTAACGCCAATCCTTCTCTAGTTCTTTTTTCCTTCTCTCTTATTACGTACTTTTCTGAAATCCGTTAAGTTTTAACACATTTATTACACTATACGGACTATGGGTTGGAAACCTTTGCATCTGCCATCCACTCAACCACTCTGCCAATGGATGTCTAACTCTGCACACGCGAAATCACAACTTTTGCCTCAATATTGTTCTTGAGATCTGCGAATTAATTTAGCGACTGTGCAAGTACATCCGACCTAAATTGATGAACCGAAATCCCGAAAATCTAGGAGGCACATCTATTTTTATGATGTGGTACCACGTAGTATAATGCCTTGTAGCCAACTGCGTAATATCATATTATGCGCACTGACAATTCTTGATTAGCTACATGTTTTACTTTTAGCATGCAAAACTCTTATCACCTAGTTGCTCAACACCACACACACAAATTAATCGGTTCCAATCATCCATGTTCGGTCTGCTTCTTTGACATTCCAGAATTTTATCAACCTCTAAGCCTTTTCACGTCTGTGAATATACATCACAATATACATCAGTATATGGTTATGCGTTAGTATTTGGGTTAACTTTTCATGTTTACGATCGGTGGTTTAGAAGCACAATTTTACCGATGCTTTCAAGGCTGGGTAATAATGGCGAACCTCGAATGAAGGAAATTTCCCACAACACTGAAATCACAAGTAGAAATATATTGGCGTTGGGCTGCAGGTTGAATGTGAGAAATCTTGAGGACGTTTCCTCTGAAAAAGAACGCTTTTTCGCAGGTAAACGAGAAGGGTCGTTCAAACGGTGTTTGATTGAAGTTTGTATTACTACTAACAAATGAGCAGTAACAGATAATAAATAGAATTGCAAGGTGAAAAACCGATGCTGAGCTCTCAGCTGGGTCGATAAGTGCGCATTTTTTGTCACTGGCTGCCAGTATCGTACTACACGGCCTGCGATTTGCTTGGTTAGATTCTACATTTGCGGATTACCGGAACTTGAAAATAAGACAGTGGATTAGGTCTAAGGCCAGTAACAAAACCACAGTTGGCGGCAAGATGCCGCCGATCCGATACCAGTGTACGTCGATTTACAACGGAGCAGTGGTTTATGATGGGCTATATAGCAAATTCTTAACAACTCATGTAGGAAGGTTAGGGTGAAACTTACTAGTTAAAAACAGTGTTGGAAAAAATATTGTTCGAGATAAACCAGTAACCAGCAGGTTTGGGGTAGAACAGGCGTGACTATTCCTGCCCGGAGTTTAAGAGGATTGTTCTGCTCTAATGTCATTGCCTGATGATCATACCCTATATCAAGTATTGTAAATGTGTAAAAGCATTGTCAGGGCATTTCTCGACAGGGAAAACTTTGTGGCCATTAATTACATGCTCCGGAAGGACGTCCCACAGCAGAGAAACCCGGAGAGAGAATATGTTACATCGACATTCCAGTCGGTTATTCTGCGTGGCCAATTTAAGGTGCTGACACCTCAGAGATGTGTTTTGGCTTAATTCCAAAAGGTGGTGGCATGTGTGGTTCGTGTATTTTAATATCTGATGCACCATTAGATGGTTGCCCCGTAGACGCCGATTACGTCCACTGTACATTTCTACAGGTTTTAGCCTGAGGGAATACGGAAAGAATGACAAAACTCTGAGGTTCTTAGTCATCATCACCATCATCATACACGTTAGTTAGACGTGTGAAACATCTCAGCTACTGTGCCGCAAAATACATAGAAGAAAAAAGGAGAAAAATTGCAACTGGTGCAAGCCAGCTGAGCTACCGGTAACGGATGGGCATCGTTCCGATAAGATACCTGCCGGCTAATATGAAGCAAAACATCACTATGCAAAATTATATAAGGCTAAATAATGAGATCGCGCTTGGAGGGGGAGGCTAAGAGGGATGGGGTGGGACAAAGAAACTCACAGCACGAACGCCACTGAGGTCGGCTCCTAGCCACCTCAGCAAGGGTATCCAGCCAAAAGTCTTCATCATCTTTCCGACCCCAATCAGGTAGTCAAGACGCTTCAACCAAGGCCAGCTCAGAAGTGAGGGCCTTCATTCCTCTCAACCAAGCCATTACTTCGCCACCTCTCCTCTTCTTCCAACCACCCCCGCGGCACGCAAACAAAGCACGTCGCGGGAATCGGTAGGCTGGCATGCGTAACACGTGGCCGAGCCATCGGAGCCTGATGCGCAAATAACGGTACTGAGCGCTTCATTTCCTTTTCCTGTGCCGTAAACAAGGCGTCGAGCCCGCTGGTTGCTCACGCGGTGTTCCCACAAAATGTGCGCTAAATTGCGAAAGCATGGGTAATCGAACGTAACTAACCTCTTCAGGTCCGCTGCCAGGTTACACAACCGTACAGTAGACTCGTACATACGGCTGCATTGTACACTCTACCCTTCAAGGCAAGAGTGATGTCGCGCCGGCGCAATAGGTGGCGAAGGTTAGCAAAAGCGCCCCGAGCTTTTGCTATAGGGTTCGTGATCTCATCTGCAATCCGGATGGCGTTGATACAACTTTCCGGGTAGTTGAATTTGTGAACGACTTCTAGCTGATCCCCAACGACGGTCAGCGCAGGAGGCGATCCCTGCCAATTTTGGAGGAAAGCTTTGCACTTCGAGGGTGTGAAGCAAAGCCCGAGGTGACAGACAGCTAGTGCTAATTTGTCCAGCGCCGCTTGGCATGTTTGTGAGCTGTCACAGATTAGGGCAATATCATCAGCATACTCTAAGTCAAGAAGCCGTTATCCTGGGAGAAGATCAACACCTTCTAAGCCGTGCCCTGAAAACGCGATTTCCATGACTTCATCAATAGCGAAGTTGAAGAGATAATGTGACAACGGGCATCCTTGTCTAACACCGCTGGAGATATTAAAGGGCGACGCCAGCTTGCCGTAGGTCCTCACTCTGCCTGAGCTACGCGCATATAATGCCCGGATAATATATACATATTTCTCAGGTAAACGTTTCCTGAGTAGACAGTTCCAAAGTGCACGTAAATCCACCGAATGGAACGCACTTTTGATGTCGAGGAACACAACAACGGTGGGCCGCCAATATATGTGACGGTGCTCCAACAACAGACGCAAAGTGAAGATGTGGTCAATGCAGCCACGACCTCGATGAAGTCCTATTTGTTCTGCACGAATATGGCATCCACGAATGCCAGTCAATCTATGAAGGATGACAGAGGCAAGCAATTTGGGGGCGATGGAGACCAGACTGATTCCTCTATGATTGCCACATGCCGATCGTGAGTCACCCTTAAAATTGGGAGCATGGCGGAGCGGCTTCAGTCATTTGGGACAGTTTCACTAGTAACTCATGTAAATCATCCACAAGAGCATGTCCCACAAATTTGAAGACGGCTGGAGGAAGATCATCTGATCCCGCGGCAATATTTAACTTCAACTGTTCAATCTCGCGTTCGACTTCTGAGCGAGAGGGTGGATCCGAGTGGATAGCCCAGAGAGCGGGGCGGTCAGTCGCCGGCCAGAAATCTAACCATTCCGACCGGTTAAATTGCCTTTCAAAGTGCTCAGCCCCACGCTCCAAGCGCTTTGACAAGTTTCGGATAGACTGTCCACTCTCGTCACAAATTGTTTCACTAACACCAGTTCTCCTGCTGCCCGATTCCCGTATCAGCCGGAATAACTCTCAATGGTTACCAAGGGCAGCGGCCATTTCCATCTCTGAAGCACGATGAGACCACCAGGATTCGCGATCTCTCTTCAGGCTAGCACGGAGTTCTGCCCGGAGCTCTTTGCGAGTTTCATTGTGTTCGCTTCCATCCGGAATATGCTGGCAAGCATCTATAAGTTCCAGAGACTGCGAAGGGACACAATGTCCATGTTGGCGATAAGACATACCACATGAGATTTTCCTGCTGCTAGTAAGGGCTCGTAATGTTGTGACCAGTGAGCTTCAATTGCATCCAGTGTGCGTTTATTCAACTTGCATGACCGCGTACTTTTATAGGCATTCATAACAGATGGCTTCGCCTGTCGACTGGTGTCAATACGGTCAGAACGTCGTCGTGGGCTTCCGCTAAAACGCATCCGCAGGTCAGCACATACAGTTGCATGGTCGGTGTCTACAAATGTGCTCCAAATGGAGCGACAGTTCTGGACGCAGCCTATACATAGGCAACTTATCACAATGTGATCGAGTCGTGTCCATAGCTGGTTCGAGGCTGGTGGGCGCCAATTCAAGCTCCGGCGGATGCTGTATCGGAAATCAGTGCTCACAAGCAATAAGCGAGCGTCCTCACACGAATAAAGTAACCGCTCACCGTTATCATTACGGGAGCCTACACCAGGTTGGCCGCCCAAATGCAGCTCATCAGTGGATAATCTAACTTGAGGGTTCGGATCCCCAGCAAGCAACACAGTGTCTGAGCTTCTTCTGTTGCTATGGAGCTCGTTCAGTTGACGATAGGAGTCGGCTTTTACCGAGTCATCGCTACAGTTTGTCGGTGCATAGGCAGCGATAACGAATAGACACCTGTTAATCACACGCGACTTCGAAGATTTGATCGGGCCAGCCAATCGGACCGCACACATCCGGCTACTGATTGGAATCCCATCAACCACTGGCTTCCGCCCGGGGACTCAGGACAATACCAACACCGGCTTGGCCGGTGCTCGAAGCTGCATCGTCACCGGATATGCGCAATGAGAAAGTGCTGGTAGTGTCACCTGAAGGGGATCGCAGAGTGAGCACAGAGCTCGAGTCTTGCAGACGGGTCTCCGATAAGCAGCATATATCGATCGAGAGGGTCTCTAATGTTGAAGCAAGTGCTGCCTGTTGATCGATCTGAAGCAATGTGCGAACGCTGTGGCATGCGAATCTGAAGGAGGATCGAGGGCTCCAACTGGAAGTCCATGAACTGGTCTTGACCGCTTGCTTGGACATGGTTCTGCTTGCAGGGCAGGAATGACGCTCCGCGTTCACCTGTGAGTTGAAACTAAAAGACAAGCGACTGTTGAATCAAGGTGGGGGAGGGCCGAGAATTGGGGGGTTGAAAATTGGGGGGATAAAAGTGAAGCTGGAACGGGACGATAAGGGTGAAAAAGCGTAAGAAGGGGAATAAGAAGACGGGAAGGCTTGAGTAGTAGCATCCATACCCCTATCCTCCCTGCTCGATGCAGCAGATAGGGGCACTGTTGATTATCCGCTGCGGTGGCCAGAACATCAGAAATTTCTGTGAGGCTAGATTCGTTGTATTACGTGGACAAGATACTGTCAGGTTGCCCAGGCCTAGACAGGAGAACGATTATGGTTCTCAACCAAAGCCTTTGGTTCAAAAACCTGACCGCAAGGCAGCGTGTTTGGCGTTGGGCTAGAAGGAGTGCGTTTTAAGGAATACGGAGCCACCCACATTCCAACCCTCAACCTGGGGGACCATAAGGCTGAGTTTGTCTGGCCTCTAACGATTAACCAATCTGCTATGAGTTGCTCTAAAGTTGCAAAAAGTGCACCACCCAGTATATCTCAATGGATCACTGAGGCACACAAACCACATAACCACGGTTAGGTCCAGCCTCATTACGATGGGGTCCAGCCTCACTGCGCCATACCTGGTACAATATCGATCGCGGTGAGGTGCTTGTGTCAGGTTCGCCACTCTTGGGAAGCGTATTCCGCATGGAGCTTCACGTAAGCGCCAAGCATTTGCGGAAAGACTGAGGCGTTGAAACTCCCGAACGCTCTATGAAGGAAACCGAAGTGCTAGTTTGCTTTCTTTTATGACTTTTCGGTCCGCTTCGAACAACCATGGTCATCTAGTACGAATACTCCGAGATCACACTCATGAGAAGCCTGATCTCAAACTTGTGACCCTAGTCGATGGTTGGGGGTACTCTGATGTCGTATGCTCCGATCATGCCAATTGGTGGCTTTGAACTTCAGTGTGTTATGTATGGTCCATGTGTAGTCTTATCCAGAGTATTTTGTAGAGTAATGTGAGCTTCCAAGTTGATGTCAGCACATCATATACTGAGGTTATCGACAAATAGTAGGAATAGGTAGAATTTCGTCACGTCTAGACTCACTCAGACAGCCGTCACACGCTCGGAAAAGCACTGTACGCGCGTTTCATCCTTTCGGAAATCGTCTAGATGTGACGAAATTCTGCCTATACCATCCCACTCCCCCTACTACTCCCATCAAATAGTAGGAAGTTTAAATATAGTACTGTCGCGAGATGATTTATGAAGATTGGAAGATTGGTCCCAGACGTGCTTGCCACGAGCCAGTTGAATCGGTGGACAAATTCCCAGAAGGCCACTTCAGGGGACCATTTGACTAGGAAAGACCAGCTTGTTGCACCATTGAGTTCGGAAAGGTTATATTAATTGGTTATATCGTAAGATTCCTCGGTAGTTTCTGTAGGATACTCTGCATAGCAGAACTATTTGAACAGTAGTGTCGCATGATCGCTGCGGCCCAAACGAGTGCATATTTTCTCTACGTCGATCATCAGTTCCTCGTTGGTAAATACGAGGTCCAAGATGGCCGGTTTGTTTTCACTCCTGAAGCGCGTTGGAGAAGTGACATGGTTGTAAGGCGGAAAACCAGTGATTAGCTCTTTTAGTCCTGCCTTGAAGTGCTCGCCAAAACTAGTCGGAGGTTTTAGAGCGTGCAGGTTGAAGTACCCTGCCAGAATAACGTTGCTGTAAGATCGTGCTATTACTTTCTTCATAACCGAGGCTACAGCCTGATCCGTTTCTAAAGCGGACAATAGTCGTTGGCGCACAACGGCCACTAGGCATATATTTTCTTGTCTTAGGTGTAGGCGGCAGAATAAGGAGTCTACGGTTTGAACCCCTGAGTCCCTTACGCAGTCAATGTGTAGGCCGGGAGAGTAGTAAAGAATTACACCACCACCCTTTGTGGGTCGATCGTTGCACAAGAGTGAGATACCAGTTAGTGCGATCTCGGCGTCGGTAATCACCTAATTCAACCATTTTCGGTTGCCATGATGGGATCCCAAGCACTGAGGTTTGACGAGTTCGAAGCTCGGTTAGTTTGCTGAGAAGGCCTTCTGCCTTTATATACAGGCATTTGAGAGCTTCGAATGCCAGAGGCGTATCTGAACACACATAAGTCTCCCGAAAATTTACGTCGATATTTGTGGGACTGGCTGACAATCGTTTTATAGGTGTATTGCTAGCCTACTGCTCAGGGCCGTCTCGGGTCGCTGCACGGAGCACGCACCAAATACTTCAAAGGTAGTTTGCGGCTGATAATTCATTTATTTTTCTCAGGACGACTCTGGATTAGCACTGCGCTACTTGACTTGCGACAAGATCTCGCTGGTTTTTGTCCCCTTGTTCAACGGTGGCCTGCGTTCGACAGCATTCAGAGGTATTTCTGCTAGCAATTTGAAGTATAACTTGTGTCAACGTTCTAGCACCCAGTAAACCATATATTTGGAGTGGGGGAGAAGTTTCAGCACGCTAGGACCATATATTGTTAAATTCTACACACGCGGAACTAACGCAAGCTTGCGTAAGCAATAATGGCTCGTAGTTGAACGATACATAAACAACAGAACACACCGATCTGGCAGTACACAACGTGTATTTCGGCAAGAACTTGTTTACAGCATCGAACGAGTGACTGTAGCCAAGCTACTAGTGAGTGGGTAATCGATAGACAGACATACCCGCGCACACATGTGTTATATTTGGATGAAATGGGTAACCCTGACGTTGGCTCTGGTTGCCAATCGTTTTGAGTTACGCTTTGCTCCATTGAAGTGCTAAGTCTTCCTTAAAGATTGGCAGTGACTGCCTTCTGCGTTGACCCTTGGTGAAAATCATTTAAAAGTCGTTTAAAGATTCAATTACGTCAGCAGTTGTAGCAGCGCCGTTGGAATTGAAGAAGAGGTTAGAAACCGTATAGCAAATCTCGGGACGCTTTTGCTAGCTTTCGCCACATATGGCGTCGGCGCCACAGCACTCTCTCTCTGAAGAGTAGAGTGCACAATGCAGCCGAATGTTCGACCCTTTTGTATTGTTGTGAAACATGGCCCATTAACTCAGCAAGCGTAAAGAGGCTAGTTAGGCTAGTCTAACGGTGCCTTCGCAGTTTGGCTCATATCTGGTAAATACACCGTGTGCGCAATGAGCATGTGCAACGCCTCGTTTATGCCACAGGAAGAAGTGGACCGCCCGGCACCGTTATATCACGTGCCAGGCTTCGACAGCTGGGTCACGTGTTGCGCATGCCAACTCCCCGACTCACCCGACGTGCATTGTTTGCGCTGGGGGGCAGATAGAAGAAGAGGAGGAGTGGCCAAACGATGACTTAGTCTAACTCAGTGAAGGCTCTTACTTCGAAGTTGGCCTCGTTTGAAGCACCTCGGCTCCCTGGTTGGGGTCTGAAGAACGCTGAACCCGTTTGACTGAATGCACTGTTTGATATGGCTAAGAGCCATTTTCTGTAGACGTTTGTGTTGTGAGTTACTTTGTCCGTCCTTTTTCCGCTTAATGTTCCCCTCCAACCACGATCTCCATTTATATACATAATATAGTACTTCTTTTTGCGGCACAATAGCCGGCTATTAGCCCTCCGGAACGATATCCAGCCGTTACTGGTGACCCAGCCTGTTTGCATTTTGCATTTGTTGCATTTTGTCTTTTCTTTGTTGATGTACTGCGGCACAATAACTGAGGCCTTTCCCACCTCTAGCTAAGGTGTGTTATGATGAATGAGGAGGAATTGGCAATCACGCTGTGGAGAGCGATGGCTTTGAGCCCATCTCGTAAGACGTGAGCTTGAGCTTGCGACTCGTAAGAAAACTGGATTTTGGAACACCATGGATAAGGCTCGATATTATGTCTCTTCGTTTGCAGTATTCTCTTTAATTTTGCATCCTATGCCAACTCATATTCCAAGGGATGTCAATGAATATACTAATGTCACATAAGGAATCACGAAAACGGTGAGCTGACAAATGGGCGGTCTTCTCTTCCTTATCCGACCGAAGTGCCATTGAAGTAAGATCGGCTCGCCATAATGAACTGAGTTTGAGTGATGAACGATACAAAACAAACTAGCCTATTTGGCCTGGATTTTCGTGGTTGGGTATCGGGATTCCCATTGTTTCAAGCCGTCCAGTAATCTGACTATAAGTTTGTCTTTGACTCAGGCACTTTAGAACATATTATCTGTATCGAGTTCTGCGTCTATCTCGCATTCTCAATTTTGAGTATGTGCGTGTTTCCTTTCTCTGACCGTGTGGTGGGCGGTCTTCTCGGAGGCGCATTGATATGCGTGTCAGCTCTAACACATTTTGGATTAGTTGCCGACGTGCCCGTTAACTTTGCCTTGTGTCTGCAGGAAGTGACGACGAATGCGTATGTTGTCAAGCTATCGCTCATGTTGAATAAACCCAAACGCAATTGAGGACCATGTGCCACAGACACGTTCAGGAAAAACCATTCTCTACAAGATTGTGGTCGTCGGGTTTGGCAGGCCCTGTGTGCCCGCCTGATTGCTAATTCTCCTAATTGAAGTAGCTGGCTCAATGTCGTTAACTACACAATTGTTTTAGCTACTCTGTTCCAATGTTGGGATTAGGTTTAGGCAACGAGACGAGTTCTGTTGCAGCTGGTTCCGAGGTGGCCGCTATGCCAGCCGTAGCAGGCTGCACAATCGGTGTCAGTTCATCACATTTCTTTGTCAGCTCGGCGTTACAATTTATCAAGGAGTTGCTCACACACTCAAAGCAGAACCAAACGGAGTCTATCGTGAATTGTCCTTCTCTCACTTCCAATATGCTGAATTGTACTAAGTTGTGGTGGAATTTTTTTAATGCAGTTATAGCATGTAAGTATAATTCGACTAGTTTTGGAGCACAATTTCAAATCACATTTTTCTGCGGCTGCGTGGACCGTATACTTCTTTTTTCCTTGTCGCTGTGTTGCGAAATATATCTAACGTCGAGCAAATGTGTAAATTGCGATCAACTTTTCGTTGCCGGCGCTCAGCGAACTGAGCATGTTGGAACCGGCACACAATGTCCGTTGACAATGACTTGCGGGTGGGCCACAGTTGCGAGTAAAGCCGACGGAGGTCAACGCGGCGCCATTCTGGTGTAGGCAGTGAGCGCTTGTCTATCAAATAGGCCGGTCTTCAGCGTGGTGGAAAGTTGAGCATTGACTGGCCTGCTAGAATTCACGCTAGTTTGGTGAGTGCTAGGATAATGACTGCTGAGCGAGATGCAGCCATCAAACGGAGTATCGGATGCTGGTGGTGCACAAATCGCTGCATAGGGCTAAAGGCATTCTCTCGAAGGAGGGTAAAAAGTATGCTATGCACTGGAAAGATGAGCTTGATTTGCCTCGGTTTGTGTGGCTCTCTAAGAAAATCTAGCTGCAATTGCGGTAACGGATGTAATCATGGCGTGTGCTATGAGTCTTTTGGTGCTTTTTCGACTGAATATCGCATACAAATTCGAGTTGAATAAGTGTAAGCACAGCTATGTGCATCGACCGTTGTGCATAGTAAAACCAAAAGGAGAGGAACGTCGAGACAGAGGGAATACAAGGTGAAAGCCATACCGCAAATGATCCCACAAATAGAGGTTGGTAGTCGTTTTTAGTTCCATTCTACAACGCTATACTACTTGACTTGTGGTCTAACTTAATAGAAGTAGTTTTGCAATGCTCTTCTTTTGAGGTGCTAAAATCCCATGACATAATTCAGGGGGCTCTTAACTAGTCAGTGTCTTTGCACTCAAACTACCTCATAGTTTCACCGTAAAATGCGGTTCTCCTCCCCCTGTAGTTACGTGTAATTGCTAACCAAACATACTCTAGGTACACACCTTGCCTTATTATATACAATCGTTGGCGCTTGAGCTACGTTCCACAAGCGTCGAACGATCTGAATGGATTGTGATTGTACTTCGAGTTGTTGACACCTCGGTGGAATTAGTCTACTCGGAGAAATATATCCCAATGTACGGCTACCGAATGAAACGGTTGGAACTGAATGTTTAATGAACCCTACTGATAGTTACCGTTATGGTTCCTATTTGTTCCAAAATTATTATTTCGGCTTCCACCTTTTAGATGTGGATGAATGCGCTCAGAAGCCCGAGCGATGTGGTAGAGAACATCGTTGTGTGAATTTGGAGGGTACATTCAAATGCGTTTGTGCAGCCGGATTTCAGAACTCGGAAAACCAAAAGAGTTGCGTAGGTGAGTTTACTCTTGGGTTTTGTTGTTATAATTTCCCCTTTATTTATTATTTCCAACCTCACTCTAAAGCCTCATACATGACTGGTTTAGTGGAAGGCAAACACTGCGCAAATTTTCCTATTCTGTTTAAATCCCTCTGCACAGAATAATTAGGGCACTGTTTTTCAATTATTACTAATTAGTGTTACACCATCAAGACCTGCGCTCAGTTGGATTGATTGCACCCGAGTTCATCCTTTGTGGTCGCTTTGGACCTTAGTTTTGGACAGAGCGTAACCATAGTGCAAGTCACTTAAGGTCACACAGATTAACGAAAACTTTTCACTCCCACAAATCAACACAATACTTGAATTCGGCCTCATTTATTATGTATGAAATGGGCGAATTTGATGAATACGCGAGCTCCAAATTGTTGTGACGCCGTTCCAACAGCTTGTTAGCTGTCTCGGTGAATTGTGTGGTTCCGGTTACGGCCTCGTTGCCGTGAAGTAAATGAATTGCTTAAAATGCTCATTCCATCGAGTGTCATTTCGATGTATCTAGTATTATTATGACCGCACCTAGTTCGCTTTGATATAAAGCGTTATCGACCTTGTACTCCCAAACTTATCTAATAGAAACGTCAACCTAATGATACAAATGGTTATGAACACGAAGTTTGCGTTACAAAAGTAACCGCCACTTCTGTATTTCAGTTCAAGCAGTTGATAGCCATTAGACATATCAGTTGTAATGCTGCTCTCTTTTCCTTATCCGTAATCTACTGCATGTCCGAGAAGGCAATTTTGATATGGTAGAAATGCGATAAAAGTCGGAAACACATTAAGTAACAAAATTAGAATTGAAACATAGCATTTTGCAACCGCACTGCGTATTTATTTCGTTAAGTAATTAGCCAATTAAAGCAGCATACGGTTTATATGACAACCGAAATTTATCGAAACTTAGACCGGACGTGTGGTCATCAAAGCCTAAAAGACGCTAAACGTTCCTTCATCCTTTCCGTGGCGCATCAAGGTAAGAGACCACTGGTCCGGATGAGAAGGTACATCGTCGCACTCACAGACTTAAGATTCTGGGTCGTCTTAAATGCCTAAAAATGGTGACTTGTAGGTGGCTGTTACACTGTACGGTTAGTTCCCCACTAACCAACACCTTATACTGCACAAAGGAGAAAGTAGGGAAATTTGTTTGCAAACGTTTCACCGCCATGCTAGGCGGCATCATAGGTGCGTCGAGATGTAGAGTGTAATCTCGCTGATTGAATTGTCGATCCGTGATCCGCGTGCAGATGACTTTTCGAAAATGACGGCTTCGATCTGTGTCCCGTGATCTCTACCCATTTTCCCGTGGCGGAGGTCGTCGTTCGGGTTGTTCCTATTCAAGCGGCGTCTCATAATTTCTCTAAGTTCTCTCCGTCGCAGGTGTTGGTAAATCGCGTCAAAATCGATATGCATGTTGATCGAGACTTTTGTTGAGAACCACACTTCCAGAACCTCCCTTGCTCTTCTTGTTTCACCTCGTGCCAGGACTTCTGTTTTGGCCCAATCAAAGCTGTGTTCTTTTTCATCCAAGTGTGCGGAGACTAGCGATGATGCATAGCGTCTTTTGCATGCTCTTTTGTGCTCTTATAATCGTGTTGATAATTTCCTACCTGTTTGGCCAACGTAGTCCTTTTTGCAATTTCTACATCAGTCTATATACAACATTAATTTGGTCGTGAGCTTCCAGTTTCTCTTTCAGTTTCGACAGAGTTCTCCTCAATGTAGCAGTTGGTTTGTGTGCTACGATGAGGTGATGTTGTTTGAAAAATCTTGCTGCCATTTCGGATATATTCTTCATATAAGGTAAAACAACGCGTCTCGCCGTCGTTGGCGTAGACTGTCTGTTTGGTTGGTTGTGGTTCAGACACCTTCGGATGAAGCTTCGCGGGTATCCGTTGAGTTGGAAACATTTAAATATATGCTTCTCTTCTTGTTGCTGCCTCCGCGGTACTGCAGTGTGTTTACACTCTACCAAATAGTGTCCGCACACAGCTTACTTTATGGCATTTCGGAACCCAAGCTCTCCAGGGAGATCGCTTAAGTAGATGGAGAACAGCATCGGTCCAAGGACCGAGCCCTGTGTCACACCGCTAAGGACCGCTTGCCTAAAGGATAAGCTGCGACCCACACGTATACATTGCTCTCTTCCCTGCAAAAACGCAGATACCCAGTGAAGGGCGCGGCCAGGTACGCCGTAGGAGCTCAGCTTTTATGATAGCCTCAAGTGGGGTACCTTAACAAATACTTTCAAGAAGTCTACGAAAAGCACATCCACTACGTGGCCACGGTTCATTGCCTCGGCCCAAGCTTCACGAGCAACCAACAAATTCGTCAGGCACGAAAACCCCTTCCGGAACCCATGTTGTGCACTACCGAGTAGATTATATCTATTCAGGTGACCTTCCAACGAATCTCTCACCAGCTTTTCAAGCAGTTTGACCACGAAGCTAGTCAGACTGACTGGCCTATAATTGGCTGACAGACTCCTGTCGCCACTTTTGAAGGTAGGACAGATGACAGCCTCCTTCCATTCAGAAGATAATGTACAGCTGTCAAGTGACTTCTGAAACACCATCGTCAGCGGTCCACTTAGTTCCACCGCCAACTCATGCAGGAGCTTCGGGTGAATTGAATGAAGTCCAGCTGTTTTGGAAGGGTTCAGTTCTTGCAGCGGTTTAAGGACTTGCGTTTCCACCACAGTAAACTCAGATAAATAAGAACCCTCACGTACTCTGGGGACAAGTTCAACGGTAGTCAACGCGGCCTCACCTACAAAAGCTTCTGTATACTGCTCCCCAAGTACACGAGCCTTATCTGAGTCCGCATACGCACGAGTTCCATCGACCCACATCAAATTTGGGATTACCGAATTTGAACCCCAGCGTCCCTTAACATAAGAGAAGAAATTCTTCGGATTTTCCGAAGCTGCATCAGCCAAGTCCTTTTCGTGCAACAGCCGAGCTTTCCCTAAGTGTTGCTTACACCTATTTCTAGCCTCGCGGTATCTATCATAGGTGATAGTTGATGGAGCCGCACGGTAGGTCCTCCAGCACCTAGAACGCTTCTGGAGTAGGTATTTGCCAGTGGTATCTATCCACGGCGGCCGCGCTCGTGTCTACTTTCTCCTCGCAAGCGGGATGTAGGGAGTGAACACTTCCGTGAGATAAGACGTAAATTTATCCCAGGTCGCCGGAACCGTATCAACCACCGAGATTTCGCAACGCATCCCAGCAGCCTTGATACGCATTGCCTGATACTTAGCACGCCATATGTTTGGAAATGACTTAGCAATGCTCTGGTGACGCCTGGTCAGAATACACCTGAACGATAAACAAACATGAGCACTAGCACCTAAGGGAGAGCTGTAAGTGATGTCACCTACGAAGTCTAGTGACTTGGCAAACACTAGATCCAAAATAGACGGGAGTTGGGTATCCATGTACCTAGTGGGGAGGTGCACGAACTGATGCAACGGCACTTGTAGCGTAAGCTCACGTTGATCTGCACCGAAAGTACCTTCTGCCGATTTGCAAGAATGATCTGCCCAGCAAACTTCTGGTAGATTGAAATCCCCCAGTATCAAACACCTGTTTGCGGATTGGGAGCGAATAAAGTCAAGCACCTATTTGGACACACTCCCAGGGCTTCTGTACACAAGTACACCTGTAATTTGAGCTGAGGAAGTGCTAATCACTGCCGACAGAGCTTCGACAGTTTTATCTGCCGACTGAAACATGTAGGTAGGTGAAACGTCAAGTTCCATCTAACCTAAAGCGCAACGCCCCCGCCTTGTCGGCCAACGAAGCGATCACATCTAAATAGTGCGTAGCCAGACAGATGCACTTCACCTTCCGTGATGTCCCTAGACAGCCACGTTTCAGTGAATGCAAGTATATCGGGATGAGACCCATCTACAAGCAAACCTATCTCGCACATCTTATTCCTTAGGCTCCGAACATTGCTTAGCACTGAAGGTACTCGTAATGTCCAGCCCTGGGTCGTGCGCTGCCAGTACTGGCACTGGTAGGGCGGAAACAGACCGCCGGCTGACCACCCGAAAACCCACCAACCGGAGACCTTGTTCACCGGCCGCTCGCCTGGTTTGGAGGTCCTTACTGGTTTCTTTTATCTTCTGCCTATCCGCTAATGGGAGGTCTGACTGAACGCTAACATTAGTACCCTTCAATTTGTAGGCAAAACGCAACAGCGCGTTGCGTTCCTCCGGGGTGGATAGGACTACCCGAACTAAACGCGGTCGAGGGTTTGGGGCGTTAACTGGGACGTTACCCAATCTAGTCAGTTTCCTGACAGTAACACCGGAAAACCAAGGCGGAAGAAGCTTCGTTAAGCCCATCTTAAACCACTGTAGGTCGTCCAATGTACGTTCGGCAGGAAGTGCAGCAGTGAATTCCACTGCGTTACGAAATATCACGCTGCTATCCATGAAAGAATCACCTCGATGGGGTGTATTTACCCCACGGGTTTTGGAACTTATATGAACAGCGACCGGCTTAGCCGCAGGCAGTGAGACTGCGCGCAAGTTATCAGACGACGCTGAAGCAACTGTAGCTTAGATCTTACGCTCTACCTTGTTTGTCCTGTCATTATTGACGCTTTACGTACCTGCCTGAGGAGTACAGGCAGTTCTGTTCCGATTTTTCTTTCCTCCTGCAGGCGAAGAAGCCCGTGACTCAACGTCCATGCCCGCCTCCACGACCTGTATCCCCGGAAGACAGGATGAGGTGTTTGGAGTAGGCACCGCAGTTTGAGTAGCACGCGATGGGGACATCTGGGGTTTTTCACCCCCTGCCAGCACAACCTTAGGTGAAACTGAGGGAATTTCATCACCATGTGGTGTTTTCCGCTCAGGCGGTTGCATCTTGAGCGACCTCTCATCTCGCGGTTTGGGTGCGGAGGGTTTGCGCACTTTTCTTGCCCCCTTTCGTCTATTCTTTTCTGGCCCAGGATCCCGTGACTCGCCCTCCATTTGTGGAGGGTCAACAATTCCGTCCGAGGCATATGAGTCAGTTATCTCAATGTGTACTGGAGCGCCCGGTAAGATGAACGACCCATCAAGGGATGGACTGTCAGCAAGGGGACAGACCACAACAGAGTACTCATTTGCAATACTCAGGTAATTCATAATCTAGTCCACTTTAGAGTTGAGCGAGGCAAGCCCGACTAATGCCTTCTCAACCACTGTGAACCTGGGTGCCAGTGCCTTAAATTCAGCACAGATGATAGCCGGGCACTTCGTTTTCTGAGTGCAGCCATCAGCACATCTAAACAGAAGGTTTTCACTGGATGATAGCATAGTGCACTGATTCGCTCGGAGGCCGGTGCAACTTTGTGATACCAGCGGAAGAAAACATCACACTACATACCACCAGATGAATCCATAACTGGTCTTGAACAGGCAGAATTGCCGCAAGCTGCATTGGACTCATCAATCGAGGACCCAAAGATTTAGTCCACGTCGGATATTAGCGAGATGACCATGTTTAAAGTGAAAAACAGAGCAGAATTTAAAAATACGCATACAACAGTAAAACAACCGCAAAAATGCAAAACAGGGTGTGAAACGGGATTAAAAAGGGGAACAACCGCAAAAATTACCAGTATGCGTCAAGGAGACGCAATGTCCAATAGTACTTTAATCGATCCAAGTATCATGCATCAGAGGAAATTTGGCAACAGTCAAATTTCGCTTCGTTTTTATACAAACACCATTTTCCACAATAGTTCAGCTAGAAAACTCGATCAGTTTGACACGCCAAAAAATCGAGTTACCGCGTAGAACTCACAGTATCCGGAATGCGGCAACCATAGAGGAATCAGTCTGGTCTCCATCGCCTTCAAATTGCTTGCTTCTGTCATCTTTCATAGATTGACTGGTACTCGTGAAAGCCATATTCGTGCAGAGCAAACAAGATTTCGTCGACCTCGTGACTGCATTGACCACATCTTCACTTTGCGTCTGTTGTTGGAGCAACGTCACATGTATTGGCGGCCCACAGTTGTCGTGTTCCTCGACATCAAAAGTGCGTTCCATTCGGTGGATTGACGTGCACTTTGGAACTGTCTACTCAGGAAACGTTTACCTGAGAAATATGTAAATATTATCCGGGCATTATATGCGCGTAGCTCAGGCAGAGTGAGGGCTTACGGCAAGCTGGCGTCGCCCTTTAATATCTCCAGCGGTGTTAGACAAGGATGCCCGTTATCACCTTTCCTCTTCAACTTCGCCATTGATGAAGTCATGGAAATCGCGTTTACAGGGCACGGCTTAGAAGGTGTGGATCTTCTCCCAGGATAACGGCTTCTTGACTTAGAGTATGCTGATGATATTGCCCTAATCTGTGACAGCTCACAAACGTGCCAAGCGGCGCTGGACAGATTAGCACTAGCTGTCTGTCACCTCGGGCTTTCCTTCACACCCTCGAAGTGCAAAGCTTTCCTCCAAGATTGGCAGGGATCGCCTCCTGCGCTGACCATCGCTGGGGATCAGCTAGAAGTCGTTCACAAATTCAACTACCCGGAAAGTTGTATCAGCGCCATCTGGATTGAAGATGAGATCACGAACCCTATAGCAAAAGCTCGGGGCGCTTTTGCTAATCTTCGCCACTTATGGCGCCGGCGCGACATCACTCTTGCCTTGAAGGGTAGAGTGTACAATGCAGTGGTATATACGATCCTACTGTACGGCTGTGAAACCTGGCCCCTTAAAGCAGCGGACCTGAAGAGGTTAGTTACGTTCGATTACCGATGCTTTCGCGATTTAGCTCACATTTTGTGGGAACACCGAGTTAGCAACGAGCGTGTTCGATGCCTTGTTTACGGCACAGGAAAAGGAAATGAAGCGCTCAGTACCGTTATTTCGCGCACCAGGCTCCGATGGTTCGGCCACGTGTTACGCATGCCAGCCCACCGATTCCCGCGACGTGCTTTGTTTGCGTGCCGTGGGTGTGGTTAGAAGAAGAGGAGATGTGGCGAAGCGATGGCTTGGTTGAGAGGAATGAAGGCCCTCACTTCTGAGCTGGCCTCGGTTGGAGCGTCTTGACTCTGATTTGGGTCGGAAAGATGAAGAACACGTTTGGCTGGATACACTTGCTGATATGGCTAGGAGCCGACCTCAGTGGCGTTCGTGCTCTGAGTTTCCTTGTCCTACCCCATCTCTCTTAGCCTCCCCCTCCAAGCGCGATCTCATTATTAAGCCTCATATAATTTTGGATAGTAATGTTTTGCTTCATATTAGCCGGCAGATAGCTTATTGGAACGATGCCCATCCGTTACCGGTAACTCGGCCGGCTTGCAGCAGTTGCATTTTTCTCCTTTTTTCTATGTATTGCGGCACAGTAGCTGAGATGTTTCACACGTCTAACTAACGTGTATGATGATGGTGATAATGTGGGACTATTAGACGCGTATACTGCCTCTAGCTATCGCCATGTCAATGGATCAAATAAGAATAATTTCTCAGAACGATAGTTTACATTATGTTCGGCCGCCCCACCGCACACCGACTCTGCACGAGGAAAATGCATGAAAGATCTACACACATTAGCGAATGCCAAGCGGTCATACATCATCTTATGTTGACCAACATTCTACCAATAAATGATATCTTCCAGGTGCACAAAGTGGTTCGTCATTTAATCCGTGGAGACTCAGTCAGCAACAGCAGCAAGGCAGTGTCCACAGTTATTGTTAATCACCTGGGTAGGTTCTGTCCTAATGACTATCACGTCTGCAATAGGCGAATAGATTTGGATTAGCAATATCATGTTTATGCTGAATGTGCTTGGAAATCCTTGTCGACGTCTTGGCAGCAGTGAAACAAACTATCGTTTCCCCATAAGTATCGTCAGTTATGTGGATAAGCGAGTAAGTTACGTAAGAGCCGTTGTGTCGAGCAGTGACTCAAACAGTAGTTGTAGATTTGCTCATGGACCCCAACTACCTGGACGTGTAAAGCTATTATCTTACCAGATATCTTAATTGATGCGAGCCTTCTTTCCTCTGAATTTGTCATGCAGTTCGAGTAACTATTGCCTTCCGTTAGTCTTGCTAATCATAAGTGTGTATCCAGGTTGAAGTATTATGGTACTATATGATTAATAACCTTACAATCTTTTCGTGTCTAATATTACAAGAGTTATAGCTATTCATTTGCTGGTGTGTATATGGTTCTGTACATGGCATGGGTATGGAGCGGGTACGGCATAACCACCGCCTTGTGTGCGCTTGATTCCCCAAATACAGCGTGCTTATGTTAGTTTGTGAAAGATTGTGGGCCGGCTCCGTTAATGAAACATGGCCCCCATCCGCAAGCCTCTCGGTCTTATTGCTTCGGGTTTATGCGAATTTGGGGTATGTAGGTGGAACTGTGGTTGGTGCAGCGCAAGCCACTCATGGTCCCTTTGTTGGCGCAGGCCGTCTGTGGCTGTCCTAAGGAGGTCGAATTGACAAGCAACTCCGGAACCGGATGCCGCCAACCGTGTATCTAACTACGAAAGGCACACCCGAATTGGAGGGTTAATTTGGACCATACCTTGCGTGATTGGATTGCAACGCACAATCTCAATGTAAACCGCGGTTCACATTGAAGTGAACCTTGGGCACTACGATCACATGCACAGTAGCCGAAACAAATGGAAATTGAGTGCTGACCACCCGCTAACCGGAGCACGCCAGACAACAAGCCGCTTTCAGTCAACACCGGGAACTTACCGACACACTTGGAGGTTGGGTAATCAGCCCACGTAAATCCATCGGGACAAGCGCACAAGTGACTTCCGTTTGTGTTGACACAACGAGCTCGGGGGTCAGGGCAAGCACTGTCGGAGCCAAATAACAAGCATTCATCCACATCTAAAATAAAGGAATATCGGTGGGGGTAGGAAAATAAAAGATAAAAATATGTCACAGGTTTGCGTGTACATTGCACTAGAAGATGGTAAGTTGGACCGTAAAGTTTGTAACATACGTTCAAAGGATCGCGGTTCGACAGACATTAAACAAAAAAGCCTAAAGTAAATTGACCCTAAACGAGCTAGCGATAAAGCATGCCTCGCTTAAAGTAATCGTTTATGACCGGAGGGTGAAACTGTGCTCCACAACGCCGTCCAAATCACCCTCACACATCATTTATTTTGCTGATAAACAAGGTTTCTTTCGAACAATATTGAACCGAAGGATTCTATGTATAGGAATGACGAAGCAAAACAACCCAAGCATAAACGAGGTTGCCGGGCAGTATGTGGTTTCTGTTGAAAAACCAGTTGTTATTCTGCGTGCAGCAAGAAGGTGATTCAAAGAAGATACTTTGTATGTCAACTTCAATCGCACAAGACATTACCAGCAATAACATCTTCTCCCGATTAATTGCATTACTAGTCCAATTAAATGGCGCCATAAGGCATTGACCTGCATCCACAAGCCAGCTGAAAATCACCTTTAACGCATGAGAACTGCATCTGACATATTTTCGCCGCGCTTGCGCGCGCAGTGTCCTTGGAATTTGAATTAGCCCAAATCAGAAAATGACGGCATAAAATAACCCTTCCATAGACGCATGCAATGGTAATACTTGGTGAAGACCCATAGACCTACTTTAAAATATTACATGCACGTCACCGCATTGTACCAAAGTTTTAGCGTGGCACATTTGCGAATTCGTGTACAGTGCTTTCACATTATCCAGGCTAAGAACGCTGTTTTGTTGTCCTTGACACTCTCATTGGTCATGGGAGGTTAGCCAATGGGACACCGGTTGGAAGCTCGCAGCATAAGCGACGGACAGTAAAATGAAAGTGGTCGGGCACCAACTTCTGTTCTATTTTGATGCCTATCTGAGGGAAACCTCGATGATTGGTCTCCAAACTGAAACCCACCAATGGGCAACTTGTGATGCCTGTCTGAGGAGGAGATCCTAGCTACCATATGATCCGAAGCTTAAGACGTAACCACTGCGGTCAGACATACTAACCAGCACATGAAGCGGTCTATACTTAGTGATCGCTAGCGGCTACCTGATGGTGGCTTATTCAGCGGCCTAACCATTGTGGCGTAGACAGGTAATCTTCTAACTTAGCATTCCGCAGTTCAGCAATGGTTGCTAAGCGGTTATACAATTCTGTGCGATTGTTATTGCGACGATCATGGGGGGACATTCTTCTCATTGAAGTTGGTAGACCAACCTTAACCTAAACAACGAAACTTCTATGCTTGCTTACTTCTATCACAGTTGCTGACTAAACACAAAATAAGAGGATTCCAAGTGTGGCGTGGACACGACGTTAGTGAGTGTTCGTTTGTCTCCACACCTATGGGCGACTTTGTTATACAGTTATCGCTTCAGTGTCTCCATGTATGGTATTACATAAAGGTCATAGGAACCTATGTATTCATAAGATAATTAGGCTTCACTTCCATACGGTCGCCCATATGTGTTGAGACGCTTTGACAATTGGCTCTCCGAATGGCACCATTAGAAGCACAGTCAATGCAGATGGAAACTCCCTATTACGTCCATGGACTGGAATGCTATCCTCATGAAATCGGCGTTACTCAACAAAGAGACACCTAAACGGGCTACAATGGCTACGGTATTTATACATGCCACATCGCCCTGCTAAAAAAAACGCAAGGTTGTTAACTAGTGGCGACGCACGTATTTCACTCTGGTAATTCAGGTGAGTACTTGGAACAGACAAACACTATTGTCTCCCTCACGGGCGTTCCTACAATGTGTTTGCAATCATTTCCAAAGACAACCGCGCCCACTAATCCTGCCATGGACCACTGTTTCAGCTAGTCTTAGAAGCAGTCATGTGTGCACGCGTGATGCAGGTTGTTCTCGACTTGGCAACTACTCGGAAACATTTTGTCATTGGAAAGTAGTTAATTCCGGAGGCATGGTTGAAGGAGGAAAATTGCTCCAACCTCTATGCTTACTATGCGTATGCAATGCTCGTTGGCAGATCATATCAGGGCCGTAGGGTCACTTGGTATTTCAAGCTTATCAATCACTTGGAAGTGAATTGTAAATATCATGTTAAAACACAGGATTGACATGCATCTTACGCCCTTAAGATAACGGCAGTTCCATGTGTCCTGTAGCGGTAACTGATTACCCAAGTGGCCCACAGGTGTGGAGACGAACGAACACTCACTAATGTCGTGTCACAGCCACACTAGGAACCCTCATCTTTGGAACAAAGGCTGTAGATCCCCCGATGGTCTTACCTACTCAGCGAACTTGACCTTGGTATACAATGAGCCGACTACATCAGCAGTACGTAGCTACGCTATTCACATGAGTGTACGGCCAAGTGAAAACACACAGCATGAGAATGTTGTAGCTATTAAGGTTTTAAAAATTCTATTTGCGAAGAAGTTCTAGCTTTATCTCCTTCATACGAATTGTTGCATTGTTTCTGATTACCTCACACTGCCTTAGCAATCAGACGCATATCCAAATCGAAATGGCACACCTATCGATTCTCCAGATTGCTCACAGTGGCACGATTACACTATGCATACCGTATCACGTGTGGCCAGATAGGCAAACGAGCAAGGAAGGCAACCGTGAAGTTAACCCGGAAGCCTTCGCAGCTTCTCTTCCAACAGCCTGCAAGCGTTGCAGCCTTAACAAAAACTACCAATCCGCTTCTCATTACCACTCAGTTAGATGTCATCTCACTCGCGTGTTAGTGAAACCTGACGCCAGGTTGGCAGCATGACCAAGCACGTACTACGTCTCCCATTGGCTGATCACACTCGACACGACGACGAAACCGCTGGTGAACCAGTACTATCGATCGCTTCATTTGATAGTTTACCCGTTCGTTCGCACTCATAGCCGAGTAAACTTCTCGTGTGCTCTGGACCACATTGGTCCGCAGCGTATCACGCAATGCACTTTGGGGTCGAGTCTGCGGCCACACCAAAGGGAAGACTAACAAGTTTGACTCTGTGCGCGCCCGCAGTCATATGGATGCATTTGGTCAAGTCAACCATCATCTCCTCATTTATCAGGATTTGTTCCAGTAATGATGACTTGTAAGAACCGCGGTGACTTGTTGGTCTACCCACATGATTATACAAAACTGCCACATCCATGAATTCATGGAGTTTTGATTTAAATGATGGTCTATTAGGGGACATTGAGTCAATTGCAGGTTTGTTGAATCCATCCATTATAAGGTAGTGTGAAGATATTTTTGTACCAGCATAGTGGAGTGCGTTTAATGGAAGTGTCATCATTGTCTGCGGAGGAGTTCGGTGGCTTGTAGACAACGGCAAGAGGCAAGAATCCCTCGTCCTCCTCTGTTATCCACCATCTCGACCTGCTAGCTGCAGTCGGTAACATAATGAATCAGGGATAACAAGCAAAGGTTCTCTAATGGCCTCACATATAGAGTAATCTTGATAGTAACTGGCAACACCGCTACTGCGAGATGGACGATCCATTCAAATGACTGGCATCCCACTGAATTTAATTCTTGGGTTCAATTGTTCGCCGAGCTTCGTAATTGGTATGCAGACGTTTCATCACCATGCGAGGTGACTTCCTCAGTGATGATGAAACGTCTGCATACCAATTACGAAGCTCGGCGAACAATTGAACCCAAGAACGATCAACCCGGGCTACCAGTACATCAAGTCATTTTAAACTGAATTTAATATCTGTACCCTGTATGTCGTTTGACAGTCAAGTTGCAGTCATTGCTACGATGCCCAATTTGATGTATTATGTTGACGGCGTACATCTGGCATCTTAAAGTAGAGGTCCTGAGCGTTCGTGCAGCCACTTCTGATTGTTGACGAATTAGGAGCTCGGTTGGCTGTGGGTGACCGACACAAATAGTGTCGGTCTTTGAGTTTTTTGAAAGGTGTGTTTTTAAAGTAGAATAGTCCGAGGTAGGAAAAACCGAGATTGACTCATCGGTAACTGGGTTTGCATTACTTGGAGGAGTGGGCTAAAGCGTACCTATGGAGGCCCAAGTTTCCTGTTGTCATGTCACGCTTGGTTTGTCATCGTTTCCACCTTGGGCATACCCATGGTAGTTCGGGGAGGAAACTAGACAGGTGACGTCAAAGGCGACGATATTTCGCGTTATACGGCTTTCTGTCATGTACTTCTACTCTTCGATGTTCTGTTTTGTCATTCGCATTGTTGGCATACTTTACTTCTGGTACACCACGAACCGGTGCCACTTTATTCGCTCATTTTGTCGTGATCGTTGATCGTTAGGTTAAGCAATATTACGGAGAACTTGAAGTTGCATAGTGCATCAGATTACCTATGGCTGCGTGAGGACAGGTGCTGTGAGCTACGCTGAGATAACGCGTCGAATGTAAGCCACTAATTCAACTCAGGATGCAAAGTAGATCTTTGTCACTTATTGTGAAGCATTTCAAAGGGCTATGCGGTTGACTGCGTTCGCTTCAGCACCTAGGTTGTGCCAATGTATGCGGTACATCATGACTAGCCCGCTAATTGCTAGTGGTGCGGCATTCAAGAGAACACGAACCACTCAAGCAACCAAAGCTGATGTCATCGGGAACGCTCAGAAACGTCATGTGCAGCGCAATTGACCGTCATACGACGTGCAGTACAGCACTGCACCAATTTAGAGCGGGCTAATGAAATAGCATCAGTTCTCATCTGCTGGTCCGTATGGTATCGTATGGGACGGGATATTAGCTAACTGGGCGGCTTGCAAATTGAGGATTGTGCAGCCCGTGCAAGCGCGATTGCCATCCGGGTCGATACGCAATAATGACACAAGCAGGTCGAACTCATTAATGGTAAAAATATGAAAGATAAATATCCCCACCGTTTGTTGTGTTTGCTCGAAGTTTGCACAAGGTCACTACCCGTGACTAAATGATTCATCGTAGATCATCGGCAGCTTTGACTACATTTCTCATCATCCGCAGCAGCCGCAAAGATGTTTGGTCCGAAATTCCCAACCTTGGAAAAATAGAGGAAGGTACCTATTTCTTGAAAAGGTAAACAAACCAAACAAACCGGCCAATGGAGTAGATCGAGGACAGCGGTTTTCGTTCGAAACGAAAGCTTCGGCAGGCCAACTGAACAATGGGATGATGGGAATTGCTCTTACTACGAGAAGGGACAATAATTGAACAATGAACAATGAATTTATACGGGTTAAGGAGCGTTGCTTTACAAGTCCTGTTGGATAGTTGGTGCGGATATCAACATAACAATAATGATGATAAAGATAGCAAAATAGTTAATGTTTTAAATATGAAAATAAGCACTTCTCGTTCACTTCGCTGCAGTCCTGCGATCCTCTTAAATTCACAGCACCCACAGTTAACAACAAATAATTCCGTGGTAAAATCCAGATGTATGATGGAGACGTAGTGTTAAGTAACAAAGTGTAAGTGGATGAGTGCATCGTCCAACCGTCTTTTAAATACTGTTAGTGTCGGTGCAGAGACAACCGATTCTGGGAGAGCATTCCACGGGTGAAAGACACGGATGGAAAAGAAATTTCTGCGGCACTCCAGACGACTGTATTGTTCTGCGAGTTTTAATGAGTGGCCCCTCAAGTTTGTATTGTTGCTGAGTTGCAGTAAAGGGCGGCACACATGATGTGGGTCTCGCAGCATCAAGTATGCCATAATCAGGTCGTCTCGTAGTCTGCGATAGCTCCCACTGAACAATCCCAGTGGTTGCAGCCTCTCCTGGTATGAAAGCTTGCGCATTCCAATTACGTTCTTAGTTGTCCGACCTTGTGGCTGCTCCAGTGCATTAAGATCCTGTTTCAGCCATGGTTGTCAGGCTTGAATTGCGTATTCGACATGGGCGCGAACATCCGCACTGAGCATTTGTCGAAATATGGCGCTGTTTATTTGTCCAAACGCCCGCCTCAACAGCCCCACGTACTGGTTCCCGGTCTTCGAGACCTTTTCGGATTGCCTGGAGCAACCAAAGTCATCTTGAACCAACGAGGTTTGATTGTTGTAGTTTATTCTTTCCGAGTCGGTATGAGTAGCTGCTCTGATGTCGGATGGAAAGCACCTTGCTTTTACTGACGTTGAAGTGCAATGGGTTTTGGGTCGACCAATGATACACCGTATCTAAATCAATCTGAAGCATATGTTGGTCGGCGTTCGCCTGGATCCTGCGCCAGATCTTGATATCGTCGGCAAATATTAGGAAGTTTGAAGCGATTTCCTGTGCAAGGTCATTGATAAACACCAAAAACAAACGTGGGCCTAGAACTGAGCCTTGCGGCACACCACACTCAACTTCTGTGGGGTCCGATAAAGAGCTCCGGACTCTGACCATTAATTGCCGTTGAAGTAGAAAGTTGGCGATCCAGCTTAAAAGAGGGTCTCCGATCCCGTAATGCTGCAGTTTGGATAGTATTATCCGATGGTCTAGACTGTCGAAGGCCTTGGAAAAATCCAGGTAGATCACGTCAGCACCTTCTCCAGCGTCGGCTGCCTCGGTCCAACTATTGCGTGCAATTAGTTAATTCGTTGCACATGACCGCTGTCGACGGAAACCATGCTGTTCGGGGGTGATGAGGTTGCAGTTTTCCAGATAGCGCACCAGTGCACAGGCAACTATGGATTTCGTGAGCTTGGAGAGTATAGGAAGAAGGGATACTGGGCGGTATTTGGAGGGATCAGTTCTGCTTCCACATTTGTGAATCGGGCTTGTTATCCCTAGCTTCCACATGGCGGGAATTTGGTTCTGGTCTAAGCAGCGCTGGAAAAACTGAGCTAAATATCCTGCCAGTTGGCTTGCTGCTGCTCCCAATGCCTCTGGACGAATGGTGTCGACACCCGGCGAGCTGTGTTTGCGTAGAGAAGTCAGCTTTTGCAATACAGCCTTCGCGGTAAAATTGATGTGGGTTAGTCCTGGCGAGCAGAAGACAAAGCTTGGTAGATGGCTAGGTGGCAAGACTCTTTGAAACGTGGGGGCGTAATGCATCTGCAGCGCGTTTGTCGCTTCCACAGCCGTTCTTGTTGAGCCATCAGCCGTCCTGAGTGGAGGAATTCCTTGCCTCAGCTTTCGTAGGCCATTAACGTGCTTGTACAGCAGTTTGTGGTTAGCACTGAAGGTATTTGCGATGTTCTGCTGATAGGCGGCTTGGTCTTCTCTTAACAGTTAAGCGCAGTGATTGCGTTGGGCTACGTAGTTGTCCCAAATTTTTGGTGCTGGGGCTTCTCTGTACACTCGCCATGCTGCGTTGCGTACTGTCATCCATTTTCAGGTTCTGCTCCTAACGAAAGAAACGGATTTGCACTTATTGCAAGCTTTTAGCTCTGAAGCCTGTGCAATCAGCTGACTGAATTTGTTGACGAACTGGAGCCAGGCGACTTCCGGGGTTTTTCTTCGAGGAACAATGAACAATGAATGAATACGGGTTAAGAAGCATTGCTTTACAGGTCCCGTTGGATAGTTGGTGCGGATATCAACATAACAATAATGATGATAAAGATAGCAAAATAGTTAATGTTTTAAATATGAAAATAAGCACTTCTCGTTCACTTCGCTGCAGTCCTGCGATCCTCTTAAATTCACAGCACCCACAGTTAACAACAAATAATTCCGTGGTAAAATCCAGATGTATGATGGAGACGTAGTGTTAAGTAACAAAGTGTAAGTGGATGAGTGCATCGTCCAACCGTCTTTTAAATACTGTTAGTGTCGGTGCAGAGACAACCGATTCTGGGAGAGCATTCCACGGGTGAAAGACACGGATGGAAAAGAAATTTCTGCGGCACTCCAGACGACTGTATTGTTCTGCGAGTTTTAATGAGTGGCCCCTCAAGTTTGTATTGTTGCTGAGTTGCAGTAAAGGGCGGCACACATGATGTGGGTCTCGCAGCATCAAGTATGCCATAATCAGGTCGTCTCGTAGTCTGCGATAGCTCCCACTGAACAATCCCAGTGAGGAAGACCAAGTTGTGGCGCTGACGAGCGGGGCGATTCGGTCGTACCTTGTGATGGTTCGCACAGTCTCATCGTTCATATTCAGATATTTTCTATGTCAGACGAAGTTGAAACTGATGACTGCGTGATCACTGCGACCCAACGGGCAGTCTAAATCCAAAGCATCAATCATTTGCCCCTCGTTGGTAAGCACAAGATCCAGCGCAGATGGTCTGTTACCTGTTCTGAACCGAGTGGGCAAAGTGATGTGATTGTAAAAAGGAATAGTGGTTACTAGCTCCTGTAAATCGGTTTTGAATTGTTCTCCGATCGTGGCAGGGGATTCTAAACAATGTACGTTGAAATCAACCATGATAAGAATGTGAGTGTACTTTTGTTGTAAACTGCACCTTAAAGCAGCCGCTAGGTGGTAGTCGGATTCGGGTGTTGAGTTAGGGGCGCGGTACACCAGGACAATAAGGCAAGCGTCCCTGCCTTTTAACTGCAACCGGCACCAAAGAGAGTCGGGGAATTGCGAGTCTGCATTCTCCACGGCTTCACACAGTAAGTCGTTTCGGTAGTACAGGATTACCCCTCCTCCTTTTGTGAGCCTGTCGTTCCGGATCAGCGACATGCCGGGTAGCGAAACTTCAGCGTCCGTCATTCCCGTGTGCAACCATGTCTCGGTGATACCAATGACACCATACATCTCAGAAGCTTGGCGATCTTTCAGTTCAGCCAGTTTGTTAGAAAGACCCTGAGCATTCGAATGCAAGCAGTTATTAAAATGCCAGCAGGATGGTATTCATATTACCGGCCAAAGTGTCATTTTAAGTGGTGCATTAGAACAGTGAAACAATGGTTTTATGCGGGTAAAAAGACTGCTGCTTAACAGGTCACCGTAAGGTCGTTATGGTGAAACTTTAAAATATAAAGAAATCGTTAGCGAAATTAGGTTTACACCAGTGAAATCACTGAAGTATACGTTGTATAGACTGTAAATAGAACGTAAATCCTTAAGGATTGACGGCAAAGGTGAGGTTGGCAAAATTGTGTCTCCTTTTGGTGTACACATAGAGGAGGTGAAAAACGTGGAAAGAAATCGATGACTTGACCGCCAGTGAAATCGCTTACAGACACTTGTGTTTATCCCTGTGTACTGGGTCATGTAAGATGGTGCACCGAAATAAGTGCACGGTCAAACGGGCTTTGAACTCTGCCATCGTGGCAGCACATATTACAGATTCCGTTAAAGCATTCCACCTACGACAAACGCGTACAGAGAAGAAATTCCGGTGGCATTTCAGACGACTGCGCTGCTTTGACAGTTTGAGATGGTGGCCTCTCAAATTACTATTGTGATCGAGCTCTAGCAAATGGCGGCAAGTGTGGTTGGGACGTCTCAAAATTTGCCAAGTTCTATTGAGGTCCCCGCGCAATCGCTGATACTGTCCGCCGAAGACCCCGAGTACTGGTAGCCTTCCTTCATGCGGCAAATTATACAGATCCTTGATATTCTTGGTTTCCCGCCGTTGGGGTACCTCCAAGGCGGTGAGATCTCTCCTCAGCCATGGCTACCAGACCTGTATGGGGTATTCCACATGTGACCGTATGTATGAGCCGTGAAGTTGTGGAAAAATCGGAAGATCGAACCCGCCGAATGCACGCTTCAGTAGGCCCACATGTTACATGCCTCTTCTAGACGCCGTTTCAGCCCGCTTCGAACATCCAAGGTCGACCTGGACAAAAACACCCAGATACTTCTCGCCAGAAGACGTTTGAAGCTCCTGGTTGCCGAGTTTGTAGGAGTGCACTAACTTGTGCCATAGGTGAAGCACTCTACATTTGCCCACATTGAATGGAAGTGGATTCTGGAATGATCACTCGTATAACCTATCCGGTTCAGTTTGAAATACTGTGATGTCGTCTGGTGTATTTAGCGCTCTCCACGCATTGATGTCATCGGCATAAAGAAAGTAGTTCGAGCTTCTGAGGCGTGTGATATCGCTAATATACCTCAAAAATAATCGTGATCCTAGTACCTATCCCTGGGTACTCTGCATTCCACTCGGGGAAGGGCTCTGACAGATATTCACGCACACTTACTTCCAGGTGCCGGTGCAGAAGAAAGCTTCTGATCTATCCTAGGAGAGGATCACCAATACCAAAGGTCTGTAGTTTGTAGAGCAAAATGTTATGGTCTAGCCGGTCGAACGCCTTTGAGAAGTCTAGAAAGATTACATTAACTCCTGTACCAGAGTCTACTGCTCCAGTCCAGCTGGATCGGGCCAGTAGTAGATTTGTAGTGCACGATCGATTTCCTCGGAAGCCATTCTGTTCTGGTTCGAGGTAGTAAAATTCTTCCAACTAGGCCTTTGGCGTATCAGAACTAATAGCTTCCATGACGTTTAGAGAACGGTAGTAGGATTATGGGACGGTAGTTGGCTGGATTGGAACGACTACCTCCCTTGTTGATAAGAGTACTCATCCCGTGTTTCCACATATTGAGCACGTACATTTCTTCAAAACATTGTTGAAAGAATCGAGCCAAATACTCAGCTAAACTCACTGCTACTGCCGCTAATGATTTCGTGTGTATATTAGCAACTCCAGGAGAGCTGTGCTTGCGCATACTCAACAGCTGTTTTAGTACAGCTTCGGCCGTGAAGGATATGTGAGTGAGTTTTGGAGGTAATCAACCATCGTCAAAAGGTTAGATGACCAGTGATCGCACTGGGATGTTGCAGCATATTGTAGGCGCAGGGTATACGCCACCTCCTTCGGTGTCCGTCTGAATCCGTCTGCTTTAAGGAGAGGAGGAATTTTCCGCTTCACCTTACGTAGACCATTGACCATTGATACAGAAACTTGTGGTTTGAGGCCATACGCAATGCCAACTTCCGCTGGTAGAACATTCTGTCCTCGCGAACAAGCTGAATATAGTGGTCACGTTGGGTCACATAGGCCATCCAGTTCTCGGTGCTCGGAGAGTGTTTGTAAATATGCTAGAGTGAGTTTCGCACTGCTGTACACTTGCGCGTCCCGCCTCGCAGAAACCAGACCACGTTTCTCGGCGGAAGATCATAGTCATTAACGCTTCGGCAACCAAAGAGTTAAACTGGATGACGAAATGTTCTTATGCACTAGCTGGGGTCTCGTCTGTCAGAAATGTCCAGTTAGATGTCTCACTTAGTCGAGGTAATATGTCGTAACGTACATACATTCTCGTTACCTCGGCAATTTCCACAGGATATTCTGCATAGCAAATGTATTCGTACGGTAGTATTGCATGGTTGCTGCGGCGCAATTCGACGTCGACCGTCAACCTATCGACCATCAGTTCTTCGTTGGTTAATATCCGATCCAGTGTCGAAGGCTCATCTGTATCTCGGAACCGGGTGGGCGTGTTGATGTGGCCATACAGCGGGTAACTGGAGACAAGCTCTTGTAGATCGGCTTTAAACTGTTTCCGGTGGCTGCTTGGGATTCCAGAGTGTGGATGTTGAAATCGCCAGTACTAAGAATGTGGCTGTATTTCTTGTTTATCAAGATCCTTAGTGCGGATACCAGATAGAAGTCCATCTCGAGTGTGGAGGAAAGAAGGCAGTAAATGACCGCCACTAAGCAAGGGTTATCGCCTTTTAAACGTACCGTGTTGACCGGATCCTCTATGAACTCACATTGGAGGTCATTGCTGAAGTACTGAGCCACCCATCCACCTTTGCTGGGTCTGTCGTGCCGACGATGGACATGCCTGGCAGTGCGATCTCCATGTCGCTTATGTCAGAGCGTAACCATGCCTCCGTTATAGCGAGAGGTCGCGGATTTTGATCCTTGACGTAGCCGCATTTCGGAAAGTTTGCTCAGTAAGTCCTAAACATTGGTGCACACATAGGAAAGCTTCTCGGATCTCACATGAATGATGTGGATTTGTACCAACCGATGAGGCCGACACCTAATCGTTTTTTGGGTGAACTGACAAATCTCGATAGGAATGCAATCGGCTTTTGGTCTCACTGGCACTTGCGGTATTTAGTGCATCGGCAGCCTTCTCGCTAGCTACGGGTCTTAGCGCACAGGTTTCTGAGTCGCTGTTGTGGTTCTATTGAGTCACCGGTGGTGTCGTTTCAGCGAAAGCATCGAGTGGCTGTAGCTCTTTAGCTGCTCTCTTCAATCGTAGTTCCGAAGGAAATGTGTTGCGTAGTAACTGCCACCTACGGATTAAGTTCACGACCACCTGTTATGATTGCACCGCTGGTTTCAGGATCCTCGAGCCACTGCATCTGTAGTTTGGCGATACGGGTACCCGTGTAATCGACTGATGTATGATATCGCCCGCGCAGGTCATGAGTGTGGGATTCTGCGTTGCTGATAGTCGGTAGCTTTCCCACGCCATGAACGAAAATATTTCTTTTGCTACTCTCCAGGTGGTGGTCGTTTGAATTACTTTTGTCACGCTGGCGTTCGTTCCATGGAAAATCCGGAAATATGCGTATTCCACTGTTTTCAGTCCGCAGGAGGTATGCGGACAAAAGCACCGTCTCGACATCATCTTTTGATCCCAATGTTACTCCTAGTAGCCGGGACTCTCTATAAGCATTCGAGGTTGGATGTCTGATGCTGCGCATTATATAAGTCTGACTGACTTGCGCTCCGAGTTTATCAAAAAGGAACATCCATTGCGTTAAATCACCTAGCTGTGTACCCCTTAAAGAGTTTGTCTTGGACTCAAAAACGTTGGTGCATATAAGTGTCATGGTCCCGTAGTTCCTCCTGGTCTTCGGTGATGTGGGAAGCACCGTTAGCGGAGGATGTACTGACGTTTCTGCATGTTGCACTCGATCCTTCACCCAGTTTGCGGCTGCACTGGGTGAGGTTACCGAGGTCGCACCTTGATTATACCGAGCAGCAACGGTTGCACAGGTGTATCGGTTTTAGAGCGCTTCGGATTTCGTTGGTCAATCGGAAGGATGGATGTTGTCGACGCTGCATCAGTCGATGCATTGAATAAGAGGATGTGGGTAGTGGGGCTGGGCATGCCTCTATCGATCGCGATGACGACTTGGTTCGTGGTTCCCAAAATTGCTTGCACTGCGTGGCGTGTAAACACCTGGCCCTTATCCTTTGTATCGAGGAAGCAATTGAGGAAGACGGGTGAGGTGCAAGATGCGCTATTGTCTCTTCCAGGGAGGCAACTTTTGCGTTCCGTTTCGGCAACTAGGCTGTCGTACTTTTGTGTTAACGCTAGTAAGCATTGTACTAGTGGAACCGTCGTACACTTCGATCAGAAACAAAGTGAACACGGCGTATTGTGTTACTTTAACTCGCTTCTACAAACGTTGACGCATTTCGAATGGTACCGGTCTTGACAGGTAATTCATTGTACGAGGTCATCATACTTACTTCTCTGCTTGCCATGGGAGTAGATGTGGGCTGATGTTCGCGCTCTGCCCAAGATCCGTTCACCAACGCCCCTCTGACTGAAAGGTTAAGACAGCCCGCCACGAACTCGATAACTCCACTCCATTCACTGCCTACGTAGCTGTTGGCTTTGGCAATTTCCGACGCCTCAGCAGTCAGCCTCTGCGCTATGGATCGCAGATGCTTCCTAAAGATTTCGACTTTATGCGAGTCGATTTCATGTCCCGTGTCCTTCTATCTGCGGGGAGTGAGTCCTTCAATTGTACCTCTATCGAATGAACCGTTTGACTCTTCTGGTAAATCAACCTTAATATCTTCGGGTAATATCCTCCGGATTACCTGTGAAGTTCTCCCTCTTTAAGGACAGCCAGCACAGGTGCCTGATTGGACCAATGCTGTCACAACACTTTGCACTTTGCACTTTAAAGGTGCAAAACTTTGCCGAGGCGTGCAGCGTCATACGTCAGTCGAATCAGTTTACTTTCATAGCCTCTGGATCACACCCAAAGACGGCTATGTCGTTCGCATACATAAGGTTTGTCAGTCGGTCACCTGGCAGAACTTCAAATACCATACCTAGATATCTCACTGATGTAGCAGAGTGCAATCCATCACTTTCACTAAGCTGCTTGGGACACTGTGTAGGGATCTTCTCATACCTGGTTTCTATGTGTCACGAAACAAGCGTATTATGACACACAGATGCATTAAGAGACAGATGACGAGCTTTGGACCCACTATTGAGGTCGTTCAGATGATTTTGCAACCTCAGAGAGCAATCGGCGCTTCGATGGTTGATACCCAGGACGATAGACCAGCATATTTTATTAGGGTAGCTTCTGCGGGGGGGCTATTATTGAGCTGATGTAAGTAGGTTCAAGTGGAAGAAGTGCTCCTCATAAGATATCGATCGACCTCGTGGAATAGTTACATGCGGATAATTTTGTTCCGCCTTTGACCCTGATGTATCCAAGCATTAAGACAACTTGACTAGCTATCTAACTTTTTGTTTTGACATCTGCTGTCCTTAAAATACCCAACGTCCGCGACGACAGGTTCTCCTCCTTCATCTGAAGACACCATGTAGACTTAAGGAGAGCCTTCAAAGAAAAATACTGCATCTCAGTGAGGTCTCAATGTTCGTATCAAGAAAGCGATACGTCGTCTCCACCAAGTGTATATCCAGTCTATACTTGGGAACAGCAGCATCGCACCGGTACCAAGAAAAGGGTCCAACAAATGTTGACCAGTCGCTTGCTATTCTGTTGCCTAGAAGCTTCAAGAAAAAAGTGTTCTTGTAATGCCGTTGTACCAAATCCGCTCGAATGACCCCTATATAATCACTTATCGTAGCTCGAGATCTACCGTAGATGCAGTGACCCACCTCGAACGTTCCATATTGCCATCACTTGACAACAGAAACCGATCAACTCATACGCGTTTTCTTGAGTATAACAAAGCAGTCTGCTGGGTAAACCGCGAAATGCTACCGAAAGATTTATTCGTTCAAGGTACACGTCCCTCCATCACCCAAGTACTGAGTGATTATTTTACTGGACCCACTCAGATTACACGAGTCAGTGGTAAGTTTTCCTATCCACTAACCACCAAATTGGGTGTTCTTCAGGGAGAAATACTGTTGTCTTATCCCTTTCTACTTACATCAGCTCAATAATAGCCCAACAGTAGATGACCTCTGTTGTAACAATGCAGTGCATACTCAACTTGTAACAAAATTGCCGTAGTCCTATTTCGTTATTTGCGCTCTCAGTGGAGCGATGCACAAAACATCTCTTTTTTGCCCAAGGGTGCCATCTGTCAACCCACGGTTTTGTTGCAAGATGCACAGGCTTATTTTTTGATTTTTACTGACAAGCACGCCATAACATTTGGGCCCCACAGGTCCGGATCATTCGCGGTCATATATCTGTGACTGTCTTGATATCCGGACACACCGAACCTGCCCGAGCACTGGTAGGTCGTCCTAACAGTGTCATCCCACAACCTTCATCCTCGGATGTTCTTGTTCGAGATTATACCGTGCATATCATGTATAAAATTATGTTCTCTAATTTCTTGCTACGCACCGAAAATGTAGTTATGACGAGCGATTAGTTACAACAAAAGGGGCGTATATCAATCATCATGCAAATATCTCTAATAAATCATCATTTAACACTCTAAAAGGTACGTTTATTCTTTCATTTGTCCTTCTTCATTACGGCCACTCAACGGGACATGTCAAGCGTTATCTATCTGCTCCGTTATATACTACTGTACTGCCATCTGTGATTGTAGACTACGTGTCCACAGGCCGCTAGATAGGGAATTGAGTGTTATCAGCCTCGCGGAATTATGGGTTTTGCAGGTAAAATTACTGCAGGAAGGTACCACCAAGTCGGTGTACTGCATCCATTATGACCGTAAGCGACGCTTGCTGTAACAAAGCAGTGCCTCCTCGCCTTGTAACAAAAGTGCCGCATTCTTATTTCGGAATTAGCCCTCCCAGCAGACCTTCGCTCTATAACCCAAGACGGCCACCTTCCAACTTATAGTTCGATTGTGCAGGCCCCTTTTGTCACTTTTCTCGCAAGCCCCTCATAACGCTTTGGCATTACCGCCCCGATCATACGCAGCCGTGCGAATGCTTTCCGGACACAGTGCCGTCGAATGCTTGAGCGTTGTTAGGTCGTCCCAAACCTTGGACTGCGCCAGTGCCAAACCAGCCATAAGATGGCTGATGGGACGTCGCATTACCGTGTTCGCAACACCACCCCACCGGTGTCGTTCACCAGGCATGCCTGTTAGTCCACTTACTCCAACTGAACATTACACGCAGTTGCACCACGTGGTTAGAAAACTTGGTGCCAATAAGCTGTGTGGACCTGGCTTCCGTTAGCTTGTTGCTGAATGGAGACTAGAAGGTCTACGGGTCTTCACCAAATACTACCAACGCATACATCTATGCAAGGGTTATTATATGCCGTCATTGGCTGATTTGGGCTAGCTCAATTCCAAGGATACTGCGCCCGCATGTGCGGCGAAAAGATACCGGATGCAGTTCACATGCGTTAAAGATGATGTTCAACTGGCTTGTGGACGCAAATCAAAGCCTTATGGAGCCATTTAATTGAACAAAAGAATGCAATTAATCGCTATCTTTTCCTTCTCGCATTCGACGCTGGTCAGTAGGACACATTCAGTTAACTGGCCAATGGCTCGGAATGGATAATTTAGTTAAAGGCAGAAAATGTTAAAAATGAGGAACATGTGGGGGTTTGAGTGGACATTGGAGATGGCACAAAACAATGCACATTTTATTTTTGGACCTCAGCGCTTCAAAAATGGTTTTGTCATTAGAAATTTATGGTTGATGTTCATTTCACCTAGGCCAGTTCGCCTACACTATAGATTACCAAGACATATTTTTAGGTATTGTAGTTAACAAGCATTGAATTCTGCGCTGTAATTAGGAGATTAGGTCTCAGAAGCTTTGCTGAGCTGTAGAATGAAACTCAAATACCACCGTTATATCAACGGAGGTGTATATGATACGGGATCAATTCCTTTAAGTTCATCGAAACGCGCGAAGAATCCCACTAGGAGAATTCTCGGATGGACACAATCGCAGCAATTTAATAACGTTTTGGTACTTGTTAGAGTTTTACCTTTTGTAAACTTTACCTGAAACTTATTCCAGCAAATTCAGCTGTAACTATCCAGAAATTAGGCAATCAACGACAACGTCTTAAATTATAAGCATAACCTTTATGCAACCTTCATAATCTATCCAGAAGGGGATACACGTTTTGATAAGTCACCCGTCGTGGTGGTGTAGATCATTTAATGAAATTAATGAGGACATACTAGGATATGATAAACTAAGACGATTTATTTGCTAGTGACTGAAAGTGGCGTATGCGCTTGTGACTGTGACTGCTCGAAAGTGGTTATTGAGAAGTATATGCTACGCAAATGCATGAAGAGATGCAGACTATTTGCTGCAGACTAAACTCATAAACTGAAACTAACATTCCGGTCGCTTTCAACTTCTACTTCCACACCAGTTACTAACTTACGTATCTGTCTTGGAACAGGTGCCCTCTAATGCATGTTCCTTTTTGACGTGTGAGACGAAGATCCTAGGATTCCACTAGAGCAACAAACAGAAGATTACTTACTTAACTACGTCGAAATGTTCGCTCAACAGTCTTCGTCAGTGACACAAAGGTAGCTCGGACTGTGCCGGATTATGGCTTATGCAATGGCCATCTCCACCTTACTCACACCCTCATCTGCATTTGTATGCAAAACAAGGTGCCCTAGTAAGCCATTGTTATGGGCGGTACTGCCTGTTAGCCTGTACTATCTGGCGTTATCGGGCTATCGGGAACCGGATGACAAAAGGCGTTAATAGAACAATATCCGGTCAGCGACTACAGTTTATGTCTCCTGTCTTCATTTTGGTGGTGGTTTACATCATGTATGTAGCTGCGTGGCGACTTAAATCATTGGTTTAGTATTCGGCAAAATACATCATAGCTGCGAGACGGTTGTCCGGTTCACTTTTAGGGTGAGCGATGCACCTTTGTAAATTACACAGTAGATTTTGAAACTCTGATTACTTTTGGTCTGTTTGATTTTTCTAGCAATAATAATGACTGGTGAAATTTAAACTATACTGTTCCATTGACTCAATTGACGGATGTTCATTCCAAATGAACCGCTCACCAAAGTGAGACTACATGTTTTAATTTATTCATACACTGCGTGCTGCAAGTTTGTAGCTCCAATCATAACACTATTACCATTTAAAATAGGCAAGAAACTGTGCCACATATCTTTTCGCACAGGCTGTTTAGTACAAGTCTACCCAACTCACCTTTATCTGCGCAGAATCGTTCTCGCTTTGTCCAGCTTACGAATACGATAAGCTATTCCAGCGGTTATCTTGGTGACGATAGCCACACACTGATCTCAATATAGCTATTTTTAAGTGATATTTGAAAAACATCTGATAGCCAAAGAAGACGTAGCGGAATTAACATCGAAAGATAAAAGAATTATTAACAGTACTACATTTGCGATTTATTTTCTAATAGCGGATATCTACCGGTGTACACAGCATTTTGCTGCACTCGACTGCGCTTACATTTATACGGTTTGGATCTATCAGGTCTTTAAGGTGATCAATTACCTGTAAGATTATTCTTATCGCGTCTGCTTTTCTGACGAAATTGTCACAGATTCGCAAGCGTGCAACCACCTGAGTGTACAAATATCTCTTAGATTTCTTTCTTGAAGCAAGTGACTTGACTTGAAAACGTAAGTCATCATTAGCATTTACAGTCGCCGTCTCGAATTTTGCAGTACGTTACTGCCCACCGAGCATTCATTCGGAAGTGATCGATAACCCGTGTTCCCTTAACATGCTTTGTGAGCTTGTCAGCCAATGCGTTTACATGACCCATCACACGGACCGCGGAGCCACACGGACCGCTAGTTCCCACTCAATTGACATGTATAACTACTACGTTTGCTTGGCCGATGTGCGGAAATTACAGAATATCAACCAGCTCACTGGGTCAGTTAAGGAGACCAGGCTGAATAGCAGAAAGCAAGTAAATGGGAATCCAAAGTGACTTTATGAAAAATGGAGTTGGGTAGGTCAGGAGAAGAAAATCGTTTAGTCAACTTAGGGTTAGCCTGCTCGCAGTATTCTAACTGGCATAATCCAACTTTTGTAACTTATCGCAACGAGAGGTACGAGAGATGAACAGTTCCAAAGAAGTCCTTTGGTGTTTTACTGAGGGTTTGAGCGTCCAATTTATCAGGTGCATGCTTGTCCTAGTCCAGAACTGCGAGCTGTTGGTCACGGAGGCAGAACAGTGGACAAACGCCAAGATTGCTCCCTGTCTGCGCCACGGAAGAGTTGTGCCCTCTAAACAAAAGGACTGGTGCACAGTTTACTTTCACTGAAACTGGAGCAGCGACGCCACAACCGCTTTTATCTTCTCCAACTTTGGTAGAACGTCAGGAGAAAAAAAGACCACAGCGCCGATGGACAAATGGTAACCATGACGACGTAAATCTAGCACCAGACGAAAGGTGTGACCAAGCAACTTTGGCCAGTTTCAACAGCTTCTATGATTAACAAGGAAGAGGCAGTTGTGCACCAGCCCTCTGCAACTGGATCTGCAGCTCATACTCGTTTGTCGAGTGCAAGTACCTAGGGACATCAGTCACAAATGCGAAGTGTTGCAAAGGTCACCCGGGATGCCACCATTGCGGCCCCGTTGGTCGCAAATACAGCTAACGCGAATAGAGAAGTAAACAATGCGTGCATTTGCCAGTCTTCGTCTTCTTACTGCGCTTTTCATATGACAAATAGGCAATAATTATTTGGCAGAAAGCAAGTGCCAACGATCGCCGACCTTGTGCTTGGACGGAAAACGGATCCAACAATAGCACCCTGTCTGGTGTGTGCGCAACCGCCCCCTGAACCTACAGCCATCATATTACGGGGCAATCTGTCAGACGACCAAGACCAATGTGACATATCGTGCATTTGTATGTAGGTCAAAGCCAAACCCACGTGTTAATCTTCATCCAAACGTTGCACAATTTGGCAAACTGCGACTTACTAGATTGTGATTACGATCTGCCATTGACGTAGTAAAAGTTGCAGTTTCTGCAAGTGAGATACGACACTAATCTCGTGGGATACGCATCTAACCTGACATCACTTGGGGCGTGCAACATTCGAAAAGAAACCGCATAGAACACAACAAGCGGGATGGTCTAAACACAATCTTCATACGTGACTTGTCAGAGCTTCATTCCAACCTTTGTTAAAAGGCCGGAACCACGATTTAGAACATCGGCGCTTCATTCGTGTAACATTTTCCTTGGAAACGTTGTGTTGCGATCATTCAAATGGCTACATCTCTCACCAACTTATAGAGGATCATCATTATATCATTATACACATCAGCTGGAGGTGGGAAAACACCTCCGCTATTGTGCCGCAATACATGAAAGAAATACATACACACATAAACCAAAATACACAAAGGAAAAATAGATACAACATTTGCATGCCAGCTGAGCTACCAGCAACGGATAGGCATCGTTCCGGTAAGCTTCCAGCCAGTTACTAGGCAAAAAGAAAAAAATTTTAAAATTATGTTTTACCCTAGAAAATGAGATCGTAGGTGGAGGGGGAGACTAAAAGGGATGGGGAGGGACAAAGAAACTCACAGCAAGAACGCCACTGAGGTCGGCTCCTTGCCATGTCAGCAAGTGTATCCAGCCAAACGTGTTCACCGTCTTATGGACCCCAACCAGGGAGCCGTGAAGCTCCAACCGAGGCCAGCTCAGAAGTCATGGCCTTCATTCCTCTGGACCAAGTCATCGCTTGGCCACCTCTCCTCTTCTTCCACCCACATCCCCGGTGAGCAAACAACGCACGTCGCGGGAGTCGGTGGGCTGGCATGCGTAACACGTGGCCAAACCATCGGAGCCTGGTGCGGGAAATAACGGTGCTGAGCGGTTCAGATCCTTTTCCTGGACCGTAAACAATGCGTCGAACACGCTCGTTACTCACGCGGTGTTCCCACCATATGTGAGCCAAACTGCGAAGGTGCCGATGGTCGAACGTAGCTAGCCTCCTCAAGTCCGCCGACCTTAGGGGCCAGGTTTCGCAACCGTACAGTAAGGTCGAACTTATTGCTGCATTGTACACTCTACCCTTCAGGGCGGGAGTGATGTCGCGCCGCCGCCATAGGTGGCGAAGGTTAGCAAAAGCACTCAGAGCTTTCGCTATGCGGTTTGTGATCTCGTCTTCGATCCCAAGGGCGCTGATACAACTTCCCAGGTAATTGAATTTCTGAACGACTTCTAGCTGATCCCCACCAAGGGTCAGCGCAGGAAGCGAGCGCTGCCAAGCTTGGAGGAACGCTTTGCACTTCGATGGTGCAAAGCAAAGCCCGAAGCGACTGACAGCCAGTGTTAATCTGTCCAGCGCGGCTTGGCACGTCTGGGAACTGTCACAGATGAGGGCAATGTCATCAGCATACTCCAAGTCAAGAAGTCGTTCTCCTGGGAGTAGCTCCACACCTTCCAAGTCATGTCCTGTAAATGTAAACTCCATGACTTCGTCAATAGCGAAGTTGAAGAGGAAAGGTGACAGCGGGCATCCTTGTCTCACACCGCTGGAGATATTGAAGGGTGACGACAGCTTACCGTAAGCTCTCACTCTGCCCGTGCTACGCGCATATAATGCTTGTATAATACTTACATATTTCTCAGGCACACCTTTCCCGAGTAAACATTTCGAAAGGGCACATCGATCAACCGAATCGAAGGCACCGTTGATGTCGAGGAACACGACAACGGTGGGCCGCCAATATGTGTGGCGGTGCTCCAACAACTGACGCAAGGTGAAGATGTGGTCGATGCAGCCACGACCCCGACGAAACCCGGCTTGCTGCTCACGAATCTGGCTTTCACGAGTGCCAGTCAGTCTGTGAAGGATTATGGAGGCGAGTAATATGGAGGCGATGGAGATCAGACTGATTCCTCTATAGTTGCCGCATTCTGAGCGCGAGCCGCCTTTGAAGATGGGAACAATAACGGAGCGGGTCCAGTCGGTTGGGACAGTCTCCTGCTCCCACAGTTTCACTAGTGATGCATGTAAAGCATCAACAAGAGCAGAGCCTCCGAATTTGAAGAGGGCTGGAGGAAGATCATCTGGTCCCGCGGCTTTGTACAACTTCAACAGTCTGATCTCACGTTCGACTTCTGAGCAAGAGGGTGGATCCAAAAGGACAGCCCACGGAGCAGGGCGATCACTCGCCGGCGAAGAATCGAACAATTCTAGCCGATTAAATTGCTTTTAAAATGCTCAGTCCAACGCTTCAAACGTTTTGACAAATTGTGAATAGGCAGTCCACTCTCGTCACAAATTGTTTCACTAACACCAGGCTTCCTGCTGCCCGTTTCCCGTATCAGATGGAATAACTTACGATGGTTGCCAAGGGCAGCGGCCACTTCCATCTCTGACGCACGATGAGACCACCAAGATTCGCGGTCTCTCTTCGGGCTAGCACGGAGTTTTGCCCGGAGCTCTTTGCGAGTTTCATTGTGCTCGCTTCCAGCCGGGATATGCCGGCGAGCGTCGATAAGTTCCAGAGACCGAGAAGAGACCCAATATCCATGTTGGCTTTTAGACATACCACATGAGGATTTGCCTGCTGCTAGTAAGATCTGGCGAACATGTGACCAGTGACCATCAATTGTCTCCAGTGAGCGATTGCTCAACTCGCATGTCAGCGTACTTCGATACGCATTCAGAACAGCTGGCTTTGTCAGTTGGCTGGTGTCAATGCGCTCACAACGTCGTCGTGGGCGTCCGCCAAAGCGCATCCGCATGTCAGCACATACTAGTGCATGATCGGTGTCCACACATGTGCTCCAAACCGAGCGACAATTCTGGATGCAGCCTCTCCAGCGGTAACTAATAGCAATGTGATCGATCTGCGTCCAAGGCTGGTTCGTGGCTGGTGGGCGCCAAGTCACCCTCCGGCGGGTGCTGTGTCGGAAATTAGTGCTCGCAAGAAATAAGCGAGCATCTTCACACAAATGAAGTAACTGCTCACCGTTATCATTACGGGAGCCTACACCGTGCTGACCGCCCAGATGCAGTTCAACAGTGGACAACTTTCCAACTTGTGCGTTCATATCCCCCGCCAGCACAACAGTGTCCGTGCTTCTTCTGTGGCGAAGGAGCTGAGTCAGTTGGCGGTAGAAGTCGTTCTTTACCGAATCATCGCTACAGTTTGTGGGCGCGTAGGCAGCGATGATGAATAGACACCTATTAGTCCCGCGCGACTTCGAAGCTTTAAACGAGCCAGCCAATCGGACCGCACACATCCGGCTACTGATTGGAATCCAATCAACCAGAGAAGCTTCAGCCCGGGGACTCAGGGCAATGCCAACACCAGCTTGGCCGGTGCTCGAAGCTGCATCGTCACCGGATAGGCGCAATGAGAAAATACTGCTTGCGTCACCTGAAGGAGATCGCAGAGTGAGCACAGTGCTCGAGTCTTGCAGGCAGGTCTCTGATAAGCAGCAGATATCGATCGAGAGGGTCTCCAATGTTCGGGCAAGTGCTGACTGTCGACCGATCTGTAGTAGTGTGCGTACATTAAGTCATGCCAATCTGAAGGAGGATCGATGGTTCCAAATGGAAGCCGATGAACTGGAATGGACCGCTTGGTTGGACATGGGCTTGTCGACAGGAGAGGAGTGACGCTCCGCGTTCACATTTGAGTTGAAATTAGAAGATAAATGCCTAGCAAAGCATGTTGGGGGAGGGTCAAGAATCGGAGGGTTGAAAACTGGGGGATATAGGTGAAGTTGGAAGGGGACGGTAAGAGTGAAAAAGCGGAAGATGGGGAATAAGAAGACGGGAAGGCTTGAGCAGTAGCATCCAAACCCCTATCCACCCTGCTCGATGCAGCAGAGAGGGCACCGTGGATTATCCTCTGCGGTGGCCAGAGCATCAGCAATTTGTTTGAGATAATATTCATGGTATTGCGTGGGCAGGATAGTGTTAGGTTGCCCAGGCCTAGACAGGAGAACGATTATGGTTCCCAACCAAAGCCTTTGGTTCAAAAACCTGACCGTAAGGCAGCGTGTTTGGCGTTGGGCTACAAGGAGTCCGTTTTAAGGAATAAGGTGCCATCCTCATTCCAACCCCCAACCTGGAGGACCAGGAGGCTGAGTTTGTCTGGCCTCTAACCATTGACCAATCTGGTATGAGTGACTCTGAAGGTGCAAAAGCACCACCCAGCATAGCTCAGTGGATCACTGAGGCACACAAACCATCGCACCATTGCGATGGACTTATAGAGGATGCGATCCAAGAAACTTACAACTAGGGATTCAGCTAAAGACAACTGCAAAGAATGTTTCAGATCGTTGGTGGAAATACCGGCAAAGCCTTCTTTCCATACTTCGGTTAAGGGCTGCCAAAGCATTGTAACGGCCAGGCATGAGCTTATGTAAGATAGCTAACCTACATGCAAACACATAGGAGCTTTGCGTGGCCGCTAGTTCACTCGATTCCGAAGTAGGTCGAGATGAGGAATGGGACGTACCTTGGCCAAATCAAGCTGCAGACGAGGTGATATTATCCAATAAAATTCAAACAAAGGCCAATCTCACATTGATCCTCAGTCTCCCTCTCCTGAATCCTTTAACCCTTCTGTATGCTCCTAGAGTCGGAGAAAGTAAACTACATGTGAAAAGAATGCTCACTAACTTTTAACTAAAGTGGCCTAAGTGAAAGATCGCAAACTTTCTAAGCCATGTGATATCATCGGTGTCACGAAGACATGGTTGCACGCTGGAATGATAGACGCTGAAGTTGCGCTGCCGGGCATGTCACCCATCCGCAAAGACACGCTTACAAAGGAGGAGAGGTAATTCTGTATACCCGAAGCGACCTACGGTACCAGGCCGTTAAGGATTCAGATCTACAGTTTGTCGAGTCTCTTTTGTGCCTCCTGCAGTTAAGTGACAGGGACTTCTGCCCTGGTGTACCGCCATCTCTTGACTGGTCTAAGATAAAAGCTAGAAGAAAAATACACTCACATCTTGATTATTGGTGCTTGCAAGCTATATTGTTTAGTAACCCTTGCCACGATCGGAGAACAATTTAAGGCCGATCTGTAAGAGTTCCGTACCAGTGTTCCGCTCTGAAAACACATCATTTTGTCAACTTTACTTAGAATAGGCAGCAGGCCATCTGTGCTGGGTCTTATGATTACCAACGAGGAACCTATGATTTGTGTGTTGATGGTAAACAATGTTTTGGTCGCAGTTATCCTGCAGTTATTATTTTCAACGTCTGCTATGACGGATATTTAAATGAAAAGCACAAGATCGTGGCACCATCACACGCTGCGAGGGTTTAACCCAGCTTGTCAGTGCCACAACCAGATCGCTCCTCGCCGGAAGTCGCCTGGTTCAATTTCGTCAACAAATTCAGTCGACCACTTACAGGTGCTTCAGAGGCAGGAGTTTACAATAGTCTAAAATATTTCCTTTCGTAAGCAGCACAATTCGAAAATGGATGTTAAAACGCAACGCATCATAGCGGGCGTATAGCTTAGCACTAAATGTAAAAAGTTGGGACAACTACGTAGCCCAACCTAACCACTACCCACGACTGCTCAGAGCAGACAAAACCGTATATTAGCAGAATATCGCAAAACCTTCAGCGCTAACCACAAGCTGTTGTACAACTACATCAATAAACTTTGTAATGTGATGCGGGGTTTTCTCTGCCCTGAACGGCTACAGAAGCATCCAACGCGTTATTTTCCCAAATTCCAAGTCTTGCCACCAAGCGATCTTCCAACTATTGTTGCCAACTAGCAAGGATACATCTACGTTGGTTTTATCGCTTAAGCTGTATTCCAGATGCTGTCTTATCTCCGCAACCACAAGTCCCAGGGTGGTGAAACCAATCGCCCAGTGGTACTGAGAACAACTGCACTACCACTAGCCGAACATTTGGCTCAGGTCTTCCGGTGCTGCTTAGATCAAAACTAAGTTCCTGTCATGTGGAAGGTCAGAATAATAACTCCGATTCACAAAGGTGGAAACAAGACCCAGCCTTCAAGCTACCGCCTAGTATATTTTCTCCCTATACTGTCCAAAGTTATGTAATACATCCCGTCGAAATGCCGTTGCGCTATCTTAAAAAATTACAACATCATTACTCCCGAGTAACACTGCTGATGTCGACAGATATATCGCACCACGATTTTCTTAACCGCACGGAGTAGTTGGACCGAGTATGCTGACGATGGAGAGGACCTTCAAATGGTTTAACTTGAATTTTCCAGGGCTTTTGATCGTTTAGATTATCGGATACTACTTTCCAACCTTCAGTAATACGGGAACGGTGACCCTCACCAATTTTCTCCTTCAGCGATAATTAGTAGTCAGAATTCACATCTGGTTTTCCGACCCCATACAGGTTGACTATGGTGTACCTCAGGGCTCAGTTTTATGGTCACAATTGTTTTTTGATAATTAGCAATGACTTCGCACGGGTAATCGCCTCAAATGTTCTAAGGTTGTCGATGACATCCAAATTTGGTGCAGGGACCCAGGAAATGCCGACAAACACCTGCTTCACTGTGAACTGGACACGGTACAGAAGTGTCCATTACAAAATTTACTGCATTTTAATGTAAGTCCTCTCTATAAGACACCAGGCCTAGCACGCAAGTACTGTGGTGCTCGTCCGTCGAAAGGGATCTCAGAATACTGGCTCGAGATGAACTGGATTGTTCCAGGCAATCCGAAAAGGTATGAAAAACAGGCAACCAACTTATCGGAGAGCTGAGACGGTTTTCCGGACGAATAGGCATCTATATTTTCCGGTAGATACTTAGAGCGTGTGTTTGCGCTCATGTCAACTACGCATTCAAGCGTGGTATCCATGGCTGAAACACGATCCTAATGCATTGTAGTAACGTCAACGTCGAGCATGCAAATACGTCAGTGGAATGCGCAGTTGTCCGTATGAGCAGAGGCTGAAATGATTGAGGATATTCAGCGGACCATATCGTAGATTACGAGGCGATCCGATGATGGTCTACTTGAAACTGCGCGATCCACATCATGTGGGGCTCTCCGTATGGCAACTCTACAGTGATCCAAATCTGAGAGGCAAATCCTTAATACTAACAGAGCGGTCTGAAAGGCTGGATTATCGCAAAGTTTCTTTTCATTTCCCTATGTTACCCGTTGCATTCTCTACCTGGATCGGGCGCTTCTGCGTCGACAAACATCATCATCGTCATCATCATCCTCGTCATCAGTACACGTTAGTTAAGGGTGCGAAACAAAGGCAAGTTCTGCCTGTTCTTCAATCTGTAGCAAAGTGTGCTGGTTGGGGCATGTCAGTCTTAGCGAGACTCGAGGACTCCAAAGGGAAACGGATGGACAGACGCTGTCCGTTTGGTTGAACATGGACTTGTCGACTGGACTAGAGTCACGCTCTGCGATTATGTGTGAGTTGAAACAAGAAGGCAAGCGACTATTGAAGTACCATTGGGAAGGGCCGAGAATTGTGGGATTAAAAATAAGGGGATACAAGTGATGTTTGGGGAAAATAAGAATAAAAAAGGGCAAGAGGGGAATAAGAAGACTGGAAGGCCTGAGCATTAGCATCCAAACTCTGATCCACCCTGCTCGATGCAGCAGGTAGAGCTCCGTTGCTTATCTTCTGCGACGGCCAGAACATCAAGAGATTGTTAGAAGGAAAAGTGTTGGTGTTATAATGCGTGGGCAGGATACTGTCAGGTCGCCCATGTCTGGCCGGAAGAACGATTAGGGCTCTCAGCTAAAGCCTTTGGTTCAGAAAGCTGACCATAAGGCAGCGGGGTTTTGGCACTGAACTACACAGAACCCGTTGTATGGACTAATAAGCCACTTTCACTCCAATCCCCAACCTGGAGTGCAAGGAGACTGAGTTTGTCTGGCCTCTAAGCATTGACCAATTTAGTATGCGTAGCTCCGAAGGCGCAAAAAAGCATCACCCAGCACAGCGCAGTGGATCACTGTGGCACACAAATCATCGCATCACGTTAAGGTCCATTCTCGTCGCGAAGGTTTGCCGACAATATCTATAGGTAAAAGACGGTTGGCTGGCGCACTCATCCGCTTACACTTAGCAACTTAGAAATATCTCTTTTCTAGTCTTTGGATCTACCTTATATTTATTAGCTGTTATTTGTTGGTTTAGTGACACCAATCGAATTGCCGGCCTAAAGCGTAACAAAGGATAAGTCCTGCTGATAATGAAAGTACTAACAATTTTTATTAACATATTTCGATAGTCCCACAAGGTCACCAACGGGACTTGTAAAGCAGTGCTTCTTAACCAATATAAAGTTAATGCTTATTGTTCATCCTACCTACCAATCATAAACGATTCAATTACAAGCATGCGTGCATTAGAATGAGGACAACAACCGACTGAAAATTCCTTCTTCGAAAACTACCATGTAATCAAAGCGAACCTCATCAGTATAAGTGGTCCGTTCCTAACCTTGGCTACTACTATTCAGACCGATAATGCTATCATAGTTGCAAGGCACCCAGCGTCTTATATATGGCAGTGAGGAAATATCCCATTGAGACTTACCAACGCATGTTGTCGAGTTCAGATTCTTGTAACCCCGTTGACATAGGCATTGGTAGGACCCAGCGGTGTTGAAGCAATACATGTTCTCACCACAAACGGCCGTTCCTTGTTTACACTCGTCAATGTCTGTGGAGTGCAAGATGAGTTAATTCGATAAAGGACCGGCAAAGTGAAATCATCATTAAAATACTAATCCACCGGATCTCGATGTCCTTCTTTCCCCTACATACACATGTGTTTGCGTACACAAGGCAACAAAATTTTTTCAGCTCTCTGCCGCAAAAGATTTTTGAACTGATTCCACATGAATTTTTAAAGCTGATTTCAAATCTGATATCCTTTTTTTCTGTGTGCTCCAGTTTTCATACATTATGATATGTTACAAAAATAGAACAGTAAGTGCCAATCCACTTCAGTTCGAGATATGACCGCGACTCACTCAGGTCGACAAAATTGTGTGAATGAATCTGATGCGCTTTGCTATATATGCAACTGTTGTACCCTAGTTCGTCAAAGCAGAAATATCACTTTGTTTGCAAATTGTATCCATAAAGCATACTTTGAACTACCTCTTGGTGACTAAGACCAAAAGTGCGCACCTCACATTGTGTGCCATTATTGTGAGGAAATGCTTCGTGATTGGACGAAAGGCAAAGGCCTGCCATTTGGAGTTCCCACGGTTTGGCCAGAATCTACGAAACATATAACAGATTGCCGTTTTTGCATGGTTAATACAAAAAGGTATTGGCAAGAAAGATCGGCAACAATCACTTATCCCAGTGTTTCCTTTGCAATTCGACTCATTCCATACTCTGAAGAGCTCTACTTTGCAAAATGTAAAGGTTTAGCTTCATCCGATGATGAATTCAGTGGGCGTGAAGATGTGGCCCAGTTAGTTTTTGTTTGCTGACGATATGAAAATAGTCTATAAGCTTCGGCGTGACGAGGTTCACGGGACATTAATGCTCATTCAAAATGATTTACATTCCCTTGGGTCATGGTGCTGCACATGGGTGATGAACCTCTCGGCTAAGAAATCAAGCATCATGTCTTACGGCTGCTACATCCCCGAAGGATCCATCACCCTAAACAATGAACGTGTCCCTACGCAGCCTTGCACGTGAGATCGACATTGGGTACTCGTCTACCTTCAGTTAGTCCGAACAAGCCCAATACCAAGTAGCACGTGTCAGACAGTCTATGTTCAATATGTTAAACAAAATACACACAACTCATGCTAGAGTTAAGCTTTTCAAGCTACTCACTCGCCCCATCTTTGAATACTGTAGCATAATATACGGAAATATGAGAAAGAGTGACAGAATTGCTGTGGAGAACCTCAGAGGTCATTTACTAAACATCAGATTGCTAAACGCTGCCATGAGTTATTGAGAACGTCGCAAAGAACTTCATCTTGAACCACTTTGGATTCGTCGATTAAAGCACAACTTGTTGCTGCTTTTCAACATATTACACAAAAAAACCTATTCCAACCGGTCTACACTCAATTTACAACATTGCTCAACTCGAACGATTTGCAACAAAGATTTTACATTGAATATACAGAAGGCTAGAACGAACGTCCTGTCTAATTTCTTCCTGGTCAGATACAGCTATCTGTGGAATAAACTATCAATGACACACAGGTCATAGGACAATGTGGCAACCTTTAGTGTCAGACTCGCCAATTACCTTGATCTAACTACCCTAAGCTCTATATTCACATAGGAAAAATCCCTCGATGATCTACTCCAAGAGGGGCCTAAAAACATATGAATACCAATGGTTTCGTAACTAGACTTTGGCCTCAACCATCCGGCGGAATGTTAATACATAAAACGCATATCCCAATACTCCACTTATGCATGTCACCCATGCAACTGCATGAATTCTTCTGTACAAATTCATCTGTGCTGCTATTGATACCTTTTCTCTCATCAAGAGAAATATAGGTACTGTTATTATTATTCTTATTGTTATTATTATTGTTATTATACGAATCGACTTCCACTTATGAAGACTCAGTAACTTATGCTGAAGTTTCATCAGCTTCCCAGCAACTCATTCAGAAGGAATGGAATGACTATGCGTGATTTGGGGCTTTGTAAGAGAGTGGCTGAATTAGTAGCCTTTAGGCTACGTGACAATTTTCTTAACTGCACAGCAAACAGTCGCCTTCTTCCGAAAACGTGAATTGTGCTGGGATTGTGCAAGCATAAGCGCTATACGGATTTACATGGCGAAGCAGGCGGCTGGCTTGTTACAAGGGAACAGAGCGGCTGATTGGACGCCAAAGCATATCATGTCTACGCACTAATTGGTTCTTATTTGGCTTCGCTGGAGCGGGTTTGTCTAACTGATTCAAAGGAAGAATCGCATGAATGCAGAAGTGTCGTTAATTATGGAGGTGACTCAGTTATTTACACCGAGATTTCTACACGCTTGTTACGGTGTCAGTTTCGCTGAGCTTCCTTTGTTGAATAAACTGTTTGTCCATGAAGGATCGAGGTTGGCGACAAACACTTTCTTGAATTCCTTCAGAAGACAAGCAGTTTGTTATTTGCCATGATATTCCAGGTCTCTTGTTGCAAGTAGGGATTGTCTCGTATGATCACTGAGCGCGGAGATTATTGATGGCTAGTTAAGAGTGTAGTCTTCATCATCTTCTATTGCATAATGGCACTGTTTACGAAGCAGTTCCGGTGGGTTCACAGCGCAGTTGAGATAAGAACAACGCTATAAAAATAATAATATAATATTTGATTGCATCAACTATCCTGAACGTAACTGGATAGTTTGTGTTGAGCTGAAAATGGTATGTTCCATTCTTGGTCAGCAGACAGGCTACACAAAGTTCCAATGTTATCTCTGCTAGTGAGACAGTCGAGCTAATAAGAAACATTGGACACTGAAGTAGCGAAGACGTGTAACTCTGAAGGCTGGTTTGTCAAACATTGTGTGTGATCCAATTGTCAGCAGAGAAAAGATCAAATTTCTTCCACTGCATCTAGAACATTATCACAGGCGATAGGACGAACACATGATGGATGACTATTGTTGGAGACTCAAACGTAACTGCGCTGAGAAAAATAATTTCGATGCAAAAGCTACAAACGAAAAGTACTCTGCCCTATTAATGCCCGTTATGCATCTAGCTTTGTGCTTATATTGTGCCTCATCAAAATATTGTGTTGAAGATGTATGTTTGCATCAATTTCTATGTTTGAGGTACATCTGGTCGTAGGCCACCATTGTGAACACTTTCATTTATTGCAACAATCTTTGTAGCCAATTTTCCAAAAAGCTGTGGCTTACAGAGAAAAACTGGTGTAGTATTTAAATTTTGCATGCGAAAATTATGTACGAAATAACGTTATGTTATTTGCATTAAAATTTTTGATGATCTGTGATTTTTGACATCCAGCAGTTTTCACACCTTTTACCTCGAGTTGATGAATGAAAGTATCTTCTAGTTGAGAATCTGCTGTCGGCCTATCAAATACGTGATTACCAAACTTTAAAATCTTACACTTTTGGGCAGTTTCCTGATAAACATATGTAGTCTCTGATAGCGTAAAATAGCACAATGGATGTTACACAGAGTGGTCTCAATCAGTGTAGAGCAAAGACAACCAGAAATACTCAACTCAAGGCAATGTGTCTTTTTATGCACCCTTGGTGCGTGAATGTTCAACTACAACACACACGATCTCAGCAATATACCAAAAGAAAAGCACTTACGTAATCGGATAATAAAAAGCGATCATCTAAGGGATAAACACAAGTACCATCGTGTTGCAACACGTTTGATTAGTCCTAGAACCACCCTGACGGCGCCACCGGGCGCCCAGACGCCGTATTTGGGACTAATTTCGGTAGGTCGAGAATTAAAAATTTATAAGTTAGGAAATATACATATATATATATATATGTGATCCCAGATTACCGTGTGGACCATTGCTACAATTTTTGTTCCATCTCTTAAATATACACTACATGAGTTTATCTGAATGCGTCATTATATGCGCCGTTATTTGTCCGTAGATACTCCATTGGATCACCAGCGTTTGCCATGGAACACAAACGTTTCAAGTCTCGTGATGGTTGCTTTAGACCAAGCGTCCAGCGCTGGATATGCAAAAGTGATGAAGAGCTTTTACGTATGCTTTCGTCCTTGCGTACAACACCAAGTACAACACCAGGTATTCCTTAGATTCACCACCGAGCCTAAACATACTGGATCAGTTGTGTGATGAGATACCTGTAAATGTTAGCACTTCCTCGGAACTTGTGTCGGCACTTCCCGTTGCAGCGCAACAGCAACTGCTTCTGCCGTGAGCACTGGGTACCGTCTGGAGGTCCTCGAAGTAAGAAGGACCCAGAGTATACGATGCATTAAAGCAACCCATTGCTGTTTTGCGGGCATCCTTTTACAGTCTTCGGACGATGTAACTTTCGAGGAAGCTCTCCGCGATGACTGTCTAGAAGCGAACCTCTCAGTTGCGTAGATTAACATCTTACTGTGCCATTTTCGGCTTTTACCTCCCGAGCTGCCGGCATCTCCCCGCGTACTCATGCACACACCTCGTCACTGCCTCGAACACTTCATGCGTGGTGTAAGGTACGTACACGTTGAACTAGAAGCAGGATTGCAACGCATTTTCCTGCGAACTACTGTTCCACCACTGCGAAAGCTACAGCTGCAATTGCATGTCGATGGGATGTCCCTTTTCCACAGTTCTGGACGACCATCATGGTCCATACTTTGTGGGGTGAAGCAACCGCCTTCGGACATCGTTATGGTCGGCATTTACAGTGGCCGCACTAAGCATATAGACGTTCATGAATTCCTACAGTCGACCATACATGATTAGAAGAACGATGTGTTCCTTCATGCTGGCGGTCCACACATCCAACTGGACCTTAAGTGTATTATCGCTGATGCGCCAGCAGGAGCTTATCTAAAGCAGATTAAACAACATTCTGGATACTTCTCATGCGAAAAGTGGGCATCCATCGGTAAGTTGACATTTCGTCTCAAATTCCCATGTTGCAGGTCAAGATCAAGATCGACGGAAGACGCTCCCAGTAACCTCGGAGGCCATCCAGCGGAAAAAATGAAGGTTTCCGGGCCGGCCCCAATGTGAGCATCACATCGGTTATTCAATTTTCGACGCCCTCAAATTGTACATGATATCATCCTTCCCCATCGATTACATACACATGATTTGCCTACGAATTATGAAACGGACTCTAACGTTGCGGCGTTGTGGGCCTATTAAAGCCAAAATTCGTTTGCCATCCAAAGCCATGCATCGAATCAACAAGCGCTTGAAGCTCTGCTCTGCATGTTTGACTCTGGAATTTTCTAGCAAATGTCGCACACTTGAGAATGTTGAAAGATGGGTGACCACTAAGTTCCGTCAGTTCTTGTTATACTTTGGACCGGTAGTGCTACAAGGTATCTTACCGAAACACTTGTACCAAAAGTGCATTAATCTGTCTGTTTCAGCTTAGGTAGTTTGCAGAAAAACATGGTGCTGCCACTACCTAAAGATGGTGGAGAAAATGCTGGGTAGAATTAACAACCAATATGCGGCAATGTACGGTGAGAAGGAGTTTGTATTTAATGTACATTGCCTCCAGTACATTTGGGATGATGTGCGCCATTGCGGACCAGTAGACACATTCTCGGCTTTCCTCTTCGATTGCTCTCTCTAGAGTTTGCGACTCATGGTACGTGGGTCGAATATGCCAAGTTCTCAGATTTTCCGTCGATTGCTAAGCGTTAATTACCATCCCTCACGAATGCAGATTTGCATTTCGATGATACTGGTTCAGTGACAATTAGGAGAGATGCAAGCAATGCTACCGGGCTTGTGCCTACTGGGGCGTTGAATACTAATATGCAGCCCAACAACGCAGTGATTGCACAAGATGCCCCGTCGATAATTGTGGACATCAGAACCTCGGAGGTGTGTCCACTCATGTATGCACCGCGAGGCACTGTTCACAATATTCATACTCTCCGAAGACCTAGGTATTAGTAAGTGCTACGGTACATTCAAGCCACCGAAGTGGATTCCTCAAAGCCATGTCTCTTGCAAGTGTCTTGCTCTGCCACTACAACTTAGCACCAGGTTCTACCCCATATTGCATAGTTGGCCGTGAAGATGTTGCTGCAGTCGCTGAACATGATAAACTTTTGCATGTTCCACATCATAATACTTTTGCTTTCAGGTGTTACTATCTGCTTGTACATACACTACAATTAGGATTACCGTTTACGGAAGCCGTACACATCCTAATGGTCCTGAACCTCGTTCACCAGCAGATGTACGACAGGGAGATTACAATTCGATTAGTACCACCTGGCAAGTTGAACCATTACAGCCATCTATTTATTGGTATCAGATAATCCATTATTCCAGAGCCCCGGTGAATGGATGATTAGTGAAGCTACACCGTCTACTTGAGATGGCTACAACACGCAACATCTTTGAAGATATAAGGGTACGCTGACATCTCGTCCCTGGAAACGCCAACATCCGCTATCCGAATGGAATGCGCATGCATTAGCCACATAAAAATATGGTCAATGCTTGGACCACGTACTTAGTCATTCGTCTCTTATCTCTCACCATATGACAGACGCTGTGTTACGACTCGAAAGAGCAGATTCGTATAATCCTTAATAATGTGACGCTGGAGGTTTTCCGTTTAACATTGGGTTCTTTGAGTTTTATTAAATGAGAAGTAAATGCCTTATCATCTCTATCGCTACCACTTCCTTGCAGGAACAAGGCAAGTCGTTGTGAGTCAGTTTTCCCCAAGGTATCACAACGGGCGCAGCGGAAGCGGGAAGAACTTTGCTTAAAAATCAACTAAGAGTCCAGTAAGCTTTGGAAATACAAATGGATTTGTGAAATAACAACCGGCTCAGGTAGGCTGTTCCAGTTTAAACAGTTTCCACTAGTTCATCCGAGTGCAGTGATCGGCGTCCAGTTTTCTAACTCAATCGCACTCTACCTTTGTGAGTGGGTAGGCCGCTGGTATCCCGTGTTCAAGGATTGCCAGCACTTGGAATGTGCCACCAGAGAAATCAAGCATGTTAACATGTATTTGCAAAATAATCAAAGTGAACTACATTTTAGCAAATTACTTGAGTATTTCTATTTTCACTAATATCTGAAGCTGCAGAATCACCAATGTTACGTCGAAGTAAATATGATGGATTTGCCTCACCATTTGCTGCGTGAAGGACAATGTTTCCCGTAGAGTTAATAGGAAACTATGCATAAGTACATGACATTTATGTTTCAAACCTACGTTTTAGGTGGCGAAACCTTCAGATTGCACTTTATACGACATCACAGTGTTGAAATGGTTAGTAGGTGAACGTTTAGTGTTTACTCCACGAGAGAAGACATGTCTGCTTTTCGACATCATTACCAAATTAACCATTACCGTTACTGCGTTTTTCTAATTATCCTTCGGTGTTGTAATCATGTGCATTAATGGAACTAAACTTTTAGATGTATCACGTCGTTATAGATCAAGGCAGCGTTTTTACAGCCTTTTTCACATAGGCTGCAATCACAGCGGTTATCTGTAAAAGTGTTGGAAAATCTCCATGCTGTGCTGGGTGGAAGATTATCCATCAATGATATGCAGCACCTTATTTATTTATTATTCTATTATTAAACACATGTCAGAAATGCACGTATGCTGACGGTTTTTCGGTTATAGTGTGGTAGTGAAGTATATCTTTCGCTGTACCGGGCAACAACCCGTGCGTTACGCACTGCTGTGCCATTCTTACTGCGAGTTGTGCGCGTTCGGCAGTTAGCAAGTAACTGTTGACATTTGTTAACTTAGTGTTTATGGCACTTTTACTTATCAGATATTCAAATAATGCGAATCATTTCCGCTGAAGAATTCTGCTAACAGAATTTCTTCACATAAGTCATGATGAAAGTACAAGGTTGTTTCTTTTGCTTCATTTTCCTGGCAGAAGCAGGGAACGCAGTTAGAAGTCGGAGTAATCCGTCTCCTGATTCTGCAGAAGTTCGTCCCAGAGAACCGCCTCTATGGATGATGATGGGCAACCTAGACGAAAAGTGAAACGATGTGCGGTGAACTACGGTGCTCCTCCGCAGCATGCAATTCTGCCACCTTCGAAAAGTTAACCGTGTACTCCGTTCTACAAGGTTATATAATCTTTCATCCATGTACACTGATCGACAGGCATATTAACACAACGCTTTTCCGATGCGGGAGTCACAGACAGAGGAAGGCACTTCAGTGCGTAAGATTTACGTCATGTGCGCTCGAATTACTTACGCCGACCAGCTGTGCGCGGCAACATAAGTGTACATACGGAGGTAACGTATCCGTGTTCCTTTGTTAAGGTAACTTGATTTTAGAGTTTACATTCCATAGCGAATGTAGTTATCGGCCAGAAAGTTATGTGGTCGTTCATCTTTGTACATAAATGTTAATTGTAATATACCTTTTTACAAGAGGCTGACTTTGGTCCCTATATTCCTGTGGTGCATATTTATCCCTTTCCATCGCGGCATGTGTTTCCACACTGCCGTCTGCAATCTAATGACCACCGGAACATTTCCTGCGAGAAGGGTTATCATTCCTTTAGGTGCTTTTAAGTTAGGTGCCTTAAGGGATCGCAAGTGGCTGGCTAGCCGAACAACCTCCACGTGGTGCCAGCTGGGTGGTTCGGGTTAATCCTGTTCCAGCGAATAGTTCGGCGGCAGTATTCCAGGACGTGGTGGGTTTTCTCTTGACAAACATTCTCTCTATAAAGACCACAAAGGCCCGTTTAGCAACACTGTGCCGTGGCAGATGTGACTCCCCCTTACTGAGGATCCTCATTCCAAAACGTCATCCAATTTGAAGAGTTTCATTGATTTCTTCATACGATGGCGAACACAGCAAACAAACTCGAATTCAGTCACACTTTATAAGTTCACTCACAATGCTCACTAACACATACACGTACATATATACAGACACACAAAGCCAGTATGTTACTGGTTAACATGCCCTATTTTATACAATTACCGACCATAACAATCTCACAGCCTACAAATTTCCAAACTGCGCTACATCCACGTGGACGCAATTGCCACTTCATCGTTGATGTTTTCTTCACATGCACTTTTCCCATTTATGCATGCAACACAATCTGCCTAATGCGAAACATTGTCTGTAAAGCTTTGATTCTGCCTGTTTAGGAGTGCTTCAATACTATCGAGAATAAACTATTTATTTATTTACTTATTTATCACTGCGTTTAGTAGTGGGTTCCATAAAGGGAATCGGTTCTACAGATTCACATAGATATAGCTTGCAGGTTTATGTTACCTACAAAACCCGTTCGCATAGGCGACCCATAGACATCGTCCTTAAGCTCAGCTACAAGCCACTTGCCATTGGTGGATCAGTCATTTGACCTTAAAGGCTGTAAATCAGAACCCAACGTCATAGGCCAATGCAGCCTTTTTACAGTATTTTTCATATAGACTGAAATTGCAGCAGTTTTCTGTAAAGGTGCTGTAAACTGTCTGTGTTGTGCTGGGTGGGGCGGTTGAGTTGGAAGATGCCAGTTTCACGGTGACACGTTCCACCTAGACAGCGGGAGAGGCGAACGCTCGGTGGCCTAAGTTGCCTTCCAGGCAAATGGAGTCATTGATACTAAACAACAGTCCGCTACCTACGTTAACACCACTGTACAATGTGCGGATTTACAAAGCCACTGGTAAATTTATGCCATATCACTGCATAAGCACTTTTTAGATGACCACGCGAAAGCAAAACGGCCATGGGTTGCATTGCTTGAACTACCGGATCCACCGTCCAGCAGCTTAAGTTGCTCCATGGAGCAGAGCGAAAAACGCAAGATGTAAACACAAATTCAGCTATCTTTAATTTTAGCAATCCTGTCCGTTTTCCAGAATGCGAAACTCTATTCAGGAATACTTATCCCACTGTCACGCACAGCGTGAACATAGAGCATTCACCTCCACCACCCAGGTTGGAGTTGGAATATTCGCTGCAAGCAAACAAGGACTTATAGGATCTTAGACAAACAGGGAGTGTAAGTTAAAAGCATTTCCGCTGCACAATGTCATAGTTCTGACCGTTGGTCAAGCAACCATTGCTACGGGGGAAGTACCTGAAACAGTCGATTACTCCAACAAGGCGGTTTGTAATAAGTTGTGGTGTATATTATTAGTTCGCTACAGTCCGTCTCGGTCATATGAACCATGAGCGTGTTCGCATGCGCGAACAAATGCATGCGATGGAGTTGAGGTTAGACACCCTGGATCTCCGCACAATCAGTAACAGTACAGCTGCCATTAGTCCTGTACCTCCGCCAATGGACTCAATCGGGGAGCTCCTTACGCTGAAAATGCGGCTGGAAACACGAGGACATGGAAAACTTGGTAAGGACGAAATTCGTAAATTATACCCATGAAATCTCAAGAACACGATGTTGCGAAGAGTACACTTTGCGACAAATCTCCTCAGACATTTACGATTATAAAATGGAAAGGCACAAAGCAAATGGCTGATGAAGCCAAAGTTGTGGGAATAGTGGAATCACGACAAACAGAAATTCAGAAGTCTTGGTCAATAAAATCCATTAACAACACATGTGACAAGGCACGTGTTAGTTGATTGGTGGAGCGCCAAGTACAGCATCCGACCACTGTAGGCGCACGGAGTGATAAAATTTGGTGAGCTAACTAGGGCCAGGGTAGAAGAAGCCCTTGCAGCAAAGCCTTCTGTTTAGATAATTCCGGTTGAAATATTCTAATCGCAATCGCTTCGGCCGTCCGTAATATTTGCTTTCTAAGACCTTTAGTGCACCGTGGTTGTACTACGTAAAGTACTTAGAAGGCCTCAGCGGTCCTAATTCGGTGTCCGCTTTCCACTAGATGTTCCAGGGTAGAACTGTTGGGGCGACTGACGATGCCTTTCCGCAAAGCCACTGGACAGTGCTCCGCACTGCGTTTAGACAGACGTCTGGTTGTGTGTCCAACGTACCTCGCACCACAGGCGCGGGTAACCTGATATAAGATGTAAGATTGGGACTGAACCGGACGTCTGTCTTTAATGCGTTGGGCTATAAAGGGAGCTGTTTCCGCAAGGACGTGTGGGCATGCGGCCGGGAAGGTTCTAGCCACTGCAGTGGAAATTCTTCTGGTCAACAGATAAAAGGCAACATCGCCTTTAAAGGGGACTGATAAGAACAGGACCAAATTCATACTCCACTTTTCAGACGGCCTATATCGGGCAACTGGGCAGAAAGTCCTTGACTGAATTCGTCAGGAACGTACTGCCAGCGATAACGACGAACGCTCTTGCAAAGAAAGTGAACTGGCGAGGTGCCCACGCAAGGCCCAGAATTTCAGGCACGCCCTTGGCCAATGCCATTGCCGATAAGCCGTACTATTGCAAAATACAACATCGGTTTCAAACGTTGTGATGCGCAAACTTTCGCAGGTGGAACTAAAAATATAATTGCCGATAGGGTTCGCCGTTGGATACAGCGAAACAAAGAGCGCGAGAAGTACCAAGCGAAATTGCACGTCACACGGGATGAGTATAAAAAGGTCGTATTAGTGTTTTTTTATTAAAATTTACAGCCGTTTGGCATTCTTATATAAAATGGTAAAGGGATAATATTGCTTCGTTTTATAGCGACGTAAAACAGCTGCTAGCGTGCGAAAATCCGGTAAAACGAACGCAGATAGCCCCACGTTTAGGTCAAGGGACAACATTGACGTCCCTCTCGAACGCGTTCGTGCTAACAGCGGTGAGAGTTAAATGCAAGTTGTAGGATTAGGGGGTTGCAGTGCGAAAGAGACGTATGTGGTTCCTGAGTCCGATACTTTTATACCTAGCAATAATTTAGGATGCTTGGGAGTGTGTAAGTGCGCACCCTGTAGGGCTTGTGGACCTGCATTAAAAGCGGTGGAAATTGGTTACCTGTGAATTAGTGGAAGCTGCGACCACTTTTTGCTGCGCGCTCGAAATTAGTCCCAGTTGAGACGAAATTCGGGTGCTCAGAAAGAACCGCATATTTCTGTAAATATGAGTAATTTAAAGCGCCGAAGAGTGCGTTCGTGTGCACACTTATAGCTGTGGTCAAACTTCGTTAAAAGTAATGGAAAATTGTCATCCGCGAACGCCGGGAGGTGCTGCAGCAGTTGTTCGAGCGCAACCATTCAGTGTTCGTCGAATTGCATTAAAGGTAATAGAAAGTAGTTACACTTGAATAGGTGAATGCGGCTGCAATATTATACTGAGCGCCCGAATTCAGTCCCAAATGGAACTAAATTCAGACGTTTATCACCGTCCGAAATTTGTGTTATCAAGAAGTTTTTCGGATGCCGATCGGTCTCCTATCCGGCATTTGTGCCCGCAGGGTACAGAGTTAGGGCTTAATAGAAAGCGCGAGACATCGCATGACCGACGAGCGATAGGCTGGTGTGCAAGCACATAACCACTAGTACTTCTTCATAGTTGTCTAAGTTGACAACTATTCAGCTAAAACGTTATGAGTGGGCTGACTTTTCCGGCCAGTATCTTTGACGCCGGATTACAAGAGCTGGTGTATGTAGAGAGAATTATCGATGAAGATTAGTCGCAGCTAGACTTAGGCAGACAGCCACTGCACATCCTGTAAAGTGTGCGACGGCCCTTTCGTCCTACTGGGACTCGTCAGTAATGCGCACGCGCCGAACCCTGCAGAATTGGAACCTACGACCTTACTGTTGCGAGCTTGCGGCTTATGCCACTAAGCCATGGGGGATAGTAGCGGACTGCCATAACTGATATCCGACTGCGATAGAGCGCGGCTCATCCTCCACCTTCATGCATGTTATGAACGTGCAGTTCCTAGTTATTTCTAGTTACTAGTATTTTCGCAATGTTCTCACTTTCACCGCCTTAAAACATAATTTCAGGAATATCATAAAATTCTCTAACCTCACAAAAGAGGGCGAGCATTGAACCTTCGCGCCTCTTAAAGATTAAACAAGCACTAGCTGACGACAACTCCATGAGAACATTCCATTCCGTTGCTCCTGATCGTTTTCTAAACAATGCGGCGTTATGCGATAGGCTTAAATGTGTTTGTTAGAAGGTCGACTGCAAATAGTAAAGGAGCTTGTTTGGTGACAACAAATTTACGTCTTTGGTGCACGAGGGTCTTATGTGGCAACTTGAAACTGGCACAACATGACCTGAGGTCACCTACTCCCTTACGGAAGTTGATCAATTCGTCGGCATCGCTACATAACATAATGCGAACCTGCCCACAATCTTAGTGGCAGTTCCCGCTAATGTGTGTGAAAATATTTGCCACATAGGAACGGAAGTTCGCCAGTACACTGAACTCTGTGCCTAGGGAATTTTGATGTTAAGGGCTAAATTGGTCTTCTCATTGCATTCGGTATGTGCGAGTGAGTTTAGAAAACGCTGTGACTACTTACACATTCCTATCGGTTCACTAAGTCTACGAAGAGTCATTGATTGTTTTGTAAAACAGAATGGCTACCAGCACTCTGGTCTAATGTTTCACAAGGGCGTGCACAGAAGTCGAATTTAATGCTCCGGTGATTTTCTCAATTACTTACTGGCATCCATTTGGGTACAAATATGGTACCTAAAAATTAAAACGAGCAGAGGAGTCGCTTACAGTCTTAATGCGCGATCAGCGGCGCCAAAGACTTAGGCTGTCTGGCTTGACGAAATACCTCCTCGTGGTGCCATCTGGGTGGTTCGGGTGTACCCCGTTCCAGCAAAGTGTTCGGCGCCAATGTTCCACCTCCGTGGGGCATTGTATTCCAGCAGGTGTGCTGACTTCATGGGGAGTATTGGGCCCCTTTTTGGTTATCTACCAAACAAGGACGCATGAACTGAACATTCAGTCAACGCCTCCCAATGGGCGCGATCCCCTAAATTCGTCCCGCTGCCTTGCGGGTAGGTTATTTAGCCAAAGGCTCCGGGTGGAGTCCCCTAAGTCAACTCCCTACTTCGGCTTGGGTAACCGGGTAGTATCACGCCCTCTCGCAAAACCATGGACTGTATTACAACGTGCTCATACGCTACTGTCTCTGCTAGTCTTTTTCACGCTACTTCATCACACGCCAAATGTTTGTTTGTTAACAATCCTCACTTTCGTTAACCCGATCCATCTGTTCAACAATCTGGCTGCCATTCCGGTTGCTCCGCATATCAAGGAGTTCAACCCATGGCTCTCCTTCGTCCCCGATCCTCGTTCCCTTTAGCGTGCTTCAACGTTGGGACACTCATGCAGACTGGACAGCAAGCCGGTCTAGCGCGCACCCTAGATTCCCTAGACGTTGATGTCTGCTGCCTTTCAGAAACCCGATTGCAAGATCCTAGCGCTGTGCTTACGTTGATATCCCCCCTGACCACAAAGCCAGATATCACCTGCGTATTTCTGGAGATCCAGAAGCAGCGTAAGCGGGTCTGGTTGGTGTAGATATAGCACTAAGTGACAAGGCAGAGGTGGCACTACTGGACTGGTTCCCGATTAACAGTCGACTTTGTGCAGTTCGGCTTCGGGGTTCATGTAGAATCAACAGGCGCCGCGAAGAGAGACACAACTTGTTTGTGATCTCTATGTACACTCCAACTGACTGTAGTGGCGACTCGGTCAAGGACGAATTCTACCGAGATCTACAACAGCTCTTGACTAATGCTAAAAAGTCGGATGTCGTTATCCTTGCTGGAGATTTTAATGCACGGGCTGGCCACCTGTTACCATACGAACGCCACCTTGGTGCTCATCACGCGCTCGATGAGAACCGCTCTGATAACGGAGAGACTTCTCATATTGTGCGAGGGCAACCGTCTGTTTCTTTCGAGCACTAGCTTCAGGCGTACGAAAAAGCGTTCCGCAACGTGGCGTCCCCCTTCTTCAACACAACCGTGGTCTCAAATTGATCACATTGCAATTAGCTTCAGATGGCGCGGCAGCGTACTGGACTGCAGGTCCTTTTGGCCCACTTTCGTCGATTCAGATCCTGCTCTGGTCTGCGCGAAAATCTGTATGTGTTTTGGAGGATCCCGAAACACGAAGCACCGCAAGATTGATGTAAACAGATTAACTGATTCCTTTGTCCAGGAGAACTATCAGTCTTCATGGGCATATGCACTGTTGCAATCCACCGCAAGAAGTGGAACAACACTGGACTTGTATACGGAAAGCGCTGACCATTTCCGGACAGTCATGCTGCGGTCTAACTCGACGCCCTTTGAAGTCTTAGGTCTCTGCTCGTTCTCTGGAGCTGTTCGAACGCCGCAAAGATATCCTGGCGGAATCAAATTGCAATGAGCGGCGCCATTATGCCAACCGTCTGCTCAAGCAAAGCCTACGCAAGGATCGCGAGACATGGTGGTCTGAGCGTGGTTTAGAGATGGAGAATGCTGCCCTCGCTGGCAACACTCGCAGGCTTTTCCAACCCATTCGGTCCACTGGCCTCAGGAAGCCTGGTGTCAGTGAGGTCATTTGTGAGGTGGATGAGTCTCCGATCACCAACCAACAGAGGCGTATGGACCGTTGGGCCGAGCACTTTCACTCGCAGTTCAACTGGCCTCCACCATCCATCATTACATGCAGTACACGTTGTTGTCCACCCTGGTTCGTCCCTCTGAATCCACCCAGCGAAGCGGAAGTCGGCCTTGAGATTCGACGCTTGAAGCGCTTCAAGGCTGCCGGCTTGGACGGACTTCCTCCGGAGCTATTCAAGTACGGTGGTGTGGCGATCATTAACCAGCTGACCGCGCTGTTCGCAAAAATTTGGCATGAAGAGAAAGTGCCTTCCTCTTGGGGCGAATCAGTCATTATCCAGATTTTCAAGAAAGGCGCTCGCACTTCATGTGCAAATCATCGCGGGATTAGTCTTACTTCGGTTGCCTCTAAGCTATTGGCATCCATTCTGCTTTATAGACTATCCCCAGTACGATAACCATACTACCGTGAAAAACAAGCTGGTTTCCGTCCTGGCCGTGGATGCGTGGATCAAATCTTCACGCTCCGCCAACTCCTTGAACATCGCCACATTTATCACAGGCTTACTATCGTTGCATTCCTAGACATACGTGCCACTTTTAACTCCGTTGATCGACCTGCTTTTAGGCGTTGCTTGCTAAAGAAGGGGGTGCCAGCGAAATATACCGCCATCTTACAAGCACTTTACTTTCATACATCCGGCAGAGTGAGGGTCTATGGCAAGCTTTCCCCGCAATTCACTGTCAACAGCGGTGTGCGACAGGGCTGCCCTATGTCCCGATTCCTCTTCAACTTCGCAATCGAAGACGTTCTGTCGAATGCCCTAGAAGGTTTCCAACATTTTGGCCTAGAGCTTCTACCGGGCGAGCGGGCGACCGACTTAGATTATGCTGATGATATCGCCTTTCTTGGTGACGATCCTCAGGGTATGCAACTCATTCTGGATCATTGGCGGTTGAAACATCTAAGTATGGCACGAGCTTCGCCCCATCGAAGTGTAAAGTACTGTTCAAGGATTGGCTTTCACCTGCTCCCGTGCTCACTCTCAAAGGTGCACAACTTGAACAGGTAGATAGTTTCGTCTACCTTGGGAGCTGTGTTTCTGCTGACGGCACTATCAACAAAGAAGTTTCGCTTCGTATCGCTAAAGCTCGATCAGCATTTGTCAATGTGAGGCACTTGTGGCGTCGTAGTGACGTCTCGTTCTCACGAAAGGGCCGCATTTACAACGCATCAGTTCGCTCAGTATTGTTGTATAGGTGCGAGTCCTGGCCGATTCGCGTGGAAGACATGCGTCGTCTTTCTGCCTTCGATGTCGGTTGCTTAAGGAGGATCGCTCGTGTTTGCTGGCAACATCGACTTAATAGTAATGACGTTCGACGTCGCATCTTGGGGAATGCAAGTATTTCCTTCAACAAACTGGTGTTGTTGCGCCAATTAAGATGGCTCGGTCATGTCCCTACGCATGGCACCTGAGCGTCTACCGCGTCGCGCTCTATTCGCTCGTCAAGTACCTGGCTGGAGGCAACCGCGTGGTGGTCAGCCTTCCACTTGGCGGCAGCACATGAAATCGCTGACGTCGTGTCTAGCCGCTGTTGGATCCGTACGTCTTCCATGACGGGGACTCCAAGATGACGAGTGCCAATGGCTTAGGACTCTTGAAGACATGGCCCGCAACTGGAATCAATGGTAGAATTATGTACAGCATGTACAAACATTGAAAATGACAAAAAAGAAAAAAATCGGCGTGTGGCAAACAAACTAAAAATGTTTTGTTCTATTTGTTTGGCAAAATATTCCATTCTTCTTGCGGCATATTAGCTTAAGTGTGTTGCCTACCTTCAACTAGCATGCCACGATGATTATGACGCAATGACTGTCTTCTATCCACTGATCTCCATGGCTTTGCTGGCTCTATGTCTAGTTGCTAGACTGCTGAGATTACATTACAAGCTTTAGGCTATTGGAGGCCATCGTTATCGATCGTGAACGAGCACCGCTGTGAATTCAAAAGCAGATGACAGTGGCTCTAAGCCTACCGTAGTAGCCCATGCGTTTTGTTATGTTTGATCGCCGTTTATGTTCCAATGATGCATGTTTTTGTGATCGATAAGAACACATGAAATGACGGCGTCATCTCATAATCTACGTCTTTCGATTCTTTTATGTTTATTCAATTACCGCAACTTTGACACTTCTGTTGAATCTTCTGTTGGCTGGAGATAAATAAATACGAGTTATTGTCTGCTAATCATACATTCTTCGATTTGTTAGGAGCGAAGTAAAAGAAACGATTGCACAAAAGAGTTGGATTTCCTTGTCCATTTGTCCAAGTTCTTTCAAATTCAGTTACTGATTCAACCATCCAGCAGGTGTACACATTCGTTTGTTTATCTGGACACACTGACTCATGTTCAAGCCATCTACTACATACAGATACCTGTATTAAAATATTTCTTCATACACATAAATATTCATCAAAGCAAGTACATTAATTCTCACACTTAGACACCCATTCGACTTCACTCAATCCATCCCCACCCAACATTCCCCTTATTCTTCGGTCCCATGAGGAACTGTGCTTGTGACCGATCACAGGTTGCTTTAGTAACCAGTTGCTTATGCCACTCAGCCACGGACACTGGTTGCAGACCATTATAAATCGCAAACTAACTGGAGTCTAGCGCTATCAATCGTTCACTGTCATGTAGATTACTACCATTGCTAAGGACTGTCACTGGTCTCCAGAAGTCTTGACTTCACTACACAGCAGCTACACATGTATGACATCCGAAGACTATGAGGGTTAGCTGTAACTACTTATGACTAAGGGGTTTTTATTGACATTTCCTGATTCCTATCAACAGCTCACAAGTCAGTTAGTACAAGAATTTGGAAAGACAGAAGACGGATGGTAAACAACAGTATATCCCAGTTAGATTACGGGGTATGACGGTCTACCAACGGTAACCGTGGCTGAGTGGTATAATCTGTGCTTTAGTAGTGCAATCTGTAGCAGACATAGGTTCGGTTCGCGGTATAGCCGGAAAATGCACATCACTGATAATCTCCAGTCGGGCGAAAACGGCCGTCTGATTCCGCTCCAGATTACTAACTTTATTATCTGGTTTGCGATCTTTGGGGACGGATCAGTAAGTTTTCACCACAACTTCTCCATACTCATAAGAAATCCCGTATTCTTCCTATCCAGCCACCTTCAAGCCTCTCACGCTCACGCACTCACTCACTCACTGGCGCACGCACACACATGCTCACTTAGTCACTTACGTTTTAATTCACTTCGCGATCGCTTACCGGTAGTTGCTCTCATGATGGCTCATAGCATACGTCACACAGATTAACATATGGTCGATATTGTGCATTACAGATGGACAAATTGTGCTGTATGGCATTTGTGGACAAAAATAGGCAGAGTTTAGTGATGACGGTTGTGGCTAAATGGGCCTTGAGCTGAGAATAAACGGTAGTAGCAGCAAGGAGAATGGTAACGAAAAACTACTTTGACTGGTTAGAATGCTCACACAATTGAAGAAAAGTGTGTATCTTAGAAGTGGGCAACAGGTGTATTCTTATGTGCACCAACTCTGAGCTTAACTGCCACACTTGAGCAACGTATCGATCTGTGTAAAGATAAGTATGTATGTGGATTTTACGTTGGAGTTCTTCGCTTGGAACTTGCAAATTAAAGGTTATTGCTGGGATATGAAATCAAGACGATAGTTGGCCTAATTTAAAAAGTACCACAGTGACGTATAAGTAGTAGGCATTCATTTTGCGAAAAGTTTGTTGCCAACGGACTTCAAAATGAAGCAACCCTGCCCTGAAAATTTTTACCCCAGATGTGCGACAGGTTGGTTGAGAGTAACTATATAAGTATCTGCAACGAAGCCAAGTATTAGATTAAATTCATAACAGATTAGTCCTGCTAGATGACCACGAACATTCATAAGATCCCTGGCCCCTTCGTCACTTCCGGTCCTATCAGTAATGCAACTTCCCTCGACCCGACGATGGACTCCAAAATGCGGTTTTAGCCCCGCGTGAGCGACACTGGTGACTTGGTTACATTGAATGTCAACACCACCGTGGCCGTAAGCTCGAGTACACTAAAAAGAGTAAGCTGGTGAACTCTAGCTCTTTACAAGGTAGGAAAATACGCACTGGGTCGATAGAGAACCCAAAGTTCATCAAATGCCCTTGCTGATTTGTAGTGGGCGTTTAATTTGCTATAGAATAAAGTTAAAACATTCGAGTTCCCCTAACTTTCTATGCAATTCACATGGGTAAGCTATTCAAGCTGGTTAGATTTCTAGTTAAACTATTAAAACAGCCTTATCAGTAGTGGCAATCACAGTTGTGGGAAAAGAAATAGCTCCACTGTTGGATAAGATTTAATGATAGACGAACATCTCCACTAAAGTGTAAACCGCTGCGAGTAACTTCCGTTTGCTACAAAGTAATTGTTTACTCGGGATCCTAGCTTGCAACCATTGAAGAATCACGTGAAAATCCCATCTGGAATAACCGTGGTGTGTAAAAGTATCATGGTTTTGAATGACTTGTCAATGACAGATAAGATTAAGTCAAAATATGCATCTAGACAGGCAATTAGTAGACAGTTCTTCTATCGGATCCTGCTAGTGTGGTGCATAGTTTTGACCAGCGACGCAAAGGGACGGTAACCGTTGTTCACAGGTTATTTGCTGAGTTAAATGAAGCTCATCCCCATTTGTTCACTATTTACTGTTTTGTGGCGAACAACTTTGATAAACCGAACGGCATTCACCCTATGAGCTGGTCTACAGCCTAGTTTCAATATATGTAAACTGGCTTAAGGTGCATTCAGAATGATAGAAAAGTGATGGGACTGATCCTAATGTAGTTGGATATAGCTAAACCTATTCGTCAGGTCATATTACTGTAGGTGCGATGTCCACTTTGGCTGTTCCTTTTGTACAGGTCAAATTCAGGATTCTACAGAATTAAGCGAAACGTTGAGATCTGGCCACAGCCTGTCAGAATTCTGTTGGAGCTCCTTGATAACTTCCACCATACAGGAGGCGTAGTTGACAAATATTTTCTACTACACTCTCCACTCTTGACTGTCATGAGTATCTCTGCTAAGCAGTATAGAGAACCAATCCCAGCGAATCCTGTGACCCACGCGTCTGAAAGTCTAAGGTCATTGTGGTATTGACAGACATATTTGTGCAGTTATCGGTGTGACACTGACCATTTTGATATATGCGATAACAGCAAGGATTGGGTCAAAACACTGGGTGCAGCTTTATACAGCGACGGGAAATCAACGAACATCCTCCGGAGAGGACAGAGATCAGCATGGGAGCCAACATTGATGAAATAGTTTCAACACTTCATTTCGAAGAACCGGTGCAGCGCGGCTTACGTGAGTACCACTCGCACATCATCAGCGTGCTGTCAGTAAGTGGCAGTAGACCTCAAATAGACGATGTTGAATTAGAAGTAAATACCCCTTCTTTGAACTCAGCTAAGGTAGTATGTCTCTTAACACTTTGCTGTTGTGTTTAAGATGTGGAAGTATAACTTTAACAGTCATATCTTGGGATAGTTCCGCGAATTCAATTTTTAACGTAACCTTCCACTTTAGTGCAACAAGTTTCTGCATTAGTACGATGCATTTAATTGGTGCCCTTAATAAGTCATTCGGGAGTGCATTTTCCACAATTCACATTTAGTTCTGGATCGGATAGCCACATTACTCTGCAAAATAACTTCTTAAGACAACTACTTTATCATTGTAGATTATGTTGCGGTTGAAACTAGACAACTGTAATATTCTTATGCACCCTTTCATGGGCTTAAGGCACAGCCTATACATCCACTTTCGGGGAAAGTCGCGGATCAGCCAACCAACAAAAGCCGCGTTATCAGTAACCAAAACACCAAATCTTAGGCCGTGTATGTTACATATAACATTACTCAATGAAGGCTATCAGCAACTATAGTGTAGAAATCATCCAGCTTAACTTTGTGGAGGTTATAGAGCCTCAAATAACATACAGAGATATATTTGACTTTCCTTCGTTCCTTATAACCCTTTCCAGCAAGATTCTTATCCCACGGAGTATTGATCATCTTCTAAATAATAGCTTGTTACAACCCTTGTCGAACTTTATCCCAGTACACAAAGCAGTTTACTTGTAAGCTTATGACATAACCTAGGGACATTTCCAAGCAAGGTCCAAAGCACAACCCTAAGAAAAGTGGTGCAAACGAATAAACACCTTAACTACTTCCCGAACTTCACTGGTAACAATCCTCAAGGAGCGATTATTTTTTTTACTTTCGTCAGTCAACTTTGATCAGCTGACAGACATGTGAGACAGTCGCGTTCATACAAGCAACAAATCAAGTACAAGTATCAGTTGAAGGCAAAATTGTTCAAATCGTCGCAGTATGTTAGCAATACCTTCCAATGAGAAAACAATTCCGCGTTTCATGCAAATTCAACTGACGTTCGCAGTACATATTTATCAACTCGCCTGCTCGAAACGCATTCCATACCAGTTCGATTGGCAGGAAAAAATCAACTAGTTCGCTTTTGTTTGAAAAACAACGAGACCTGCTGCAATCTTGGAGTCTCACTGTTCGCAAGAGATAGACGTCAAACGCAAGCACTAATTCAATTGCTTCGGGATAAAAAATGTGCTAAAATCTTGAGCGTCAACGATTTACCGAGGGAGTTATATATGCTTAGGCTGTTGAAGAATAGATGACACTCACCCACACAAGGGCCGAACGGGACATGTCGATGGAAACCTGGAGGACATTCATCGAATTTGACACAACGGTACCCTCCATCGTGATTGACGCATGTCCGATCATCTGGACAGATCTGTGGATTCTCGACGCACTCGTTGATATCTGGCAACAAATGGTATGTGTTTTGCAGAGGTAATGATGAAGGCTCGATCAGGGCAAATTTGTACACGGTAGAAGGGAGATGGTATGTTATCACATCCCCGGAAGATAGCTATATGCCTCCGTTATCTACCTGTTGTTGTTCGTTTCCTTATTAACTATCTGTCACATTACTTTGCTGAACGGCCATATTATTGTGTTAAACTGAGAGGTAGGTTAGGCAATTCCGTGATATTTCGTGCTATGAATCAAACGTAGTAAATTGGAATTATGTCGTCACGGTCATTCGAGGTTTTTTAAATGTAATTAGCGTTGGCAAGAGTATTTTGTAAAGGTCTGGCTTCTATTAATTTATCTCTGATCCAATATATATTTGGTCAATTGTTATCCGGACAAAGGAGCACCTTGTGTAGGTTGTTCGTGCTACATTTTTTGTTTATTTTTCGTTGCCGGCCCTCGGCTGTCGCAGTTTTGGCAAGATTGTATCTGCTAGTGCATGTTTCATTCGTTTTAACCCGGTTCCTCTCATAGCTGCGCTCTGAAGGCGACATCTGTTTTGTCTTCTGTACAGTTTTGTTTTTGAACACTGTTTTACAGTTATTCCACTTTGTCGGCTTCGCAGGACAGTGACATTGTTGTAATTCCTGACCTTATGAGCTGTGGGGCTAGCGAAGTTTGTGACAGTCAAGGTGTGTTGTGCCGGTGACAGGTGATTCTGTAGGCATGCACTACGACCGCTCCAGCCGATGCCGCAACTAGCGGTGTATAGCCTGACTACTGATCAATACCTAATGCTGTATGCCGGCTCCAATCTGCCTTTCATCTGCCAGTTTCTGTGGACACCGGCAAGGCCGTCCAGATTTTGTCAGTTAAGAGTCCAAACTGTTAAGATTGCGTGATATGGAGCATTCATTCATGGTAATAACCACCCTTGACCGTAAAATGGACTTTCTCACGAAGCCACTTCCGGTTTTCAGCAGTGTCGGCCTGATGTGCATAACAACTATGATGATCAATATGTAGTATTGTCCACCGTGTCAAAAACCCCGGCAAGTCGGATTCATGGATCTGCTATTTAGAGTGGGTTTGTTTTTGCTGAGTGATGATGCAATATGTGTTGATGAGAACACTAGATCGCGACGAAGGGGATTAATCGGGCTAGAGCATTCCCGAACGCTCCAAATAGTAGTTGGTTTACAGACACCGCTAGGAACTCACAGCTAGATTTACCATCCGTAGTACCCATCGTGCTGCGATGCTTCGAAATTATTGCCGACAGTTATTAACGCATTACATAAATTCTATTGATCAACTACTGTTTAGCGCTGACCAGCATCGGACAAACCATGGTCACACGTACGTCTAGACTTCACTGGCTTTACAATGGGGACAGTTTCCTGTTGTTGACAACTATATGGCCATTGGTTTGAAGTATTGCCGACACAACTTTGAATCGTTGGAGCTCCTAACCACGAATGTACAGCAGTTATACGGTAGACTTGGCTAAGCTGGAAGCCATGTGACAGCGGAATGTAGTGCCCTACAACTTGTTTACTGAATTTATACATGAACTGGGCCAGCAGTCATATTCATGCAAAAATTTTCAATTACAATCCAAGACTTAGGTAGAGCGTTTTGTACACTGACTTAAGTGTGCTCTTCAACAATCGCTGGCGAACAGCATAACATAAGGAATCACTGCTTTAGCGAACCACATCTAACCACACAAGCAGTGAATGGAGTTGCAGCGAGAGATCCACGATAAATCGCTAGTCGAGAATACTTTTTGGTGCCATCGAGCAACGCCTGCATCATCAAGTAAGAAACAGGGTAGTACAGGATGGCAGTAGTCCAATGGATTTCGCGGAACATAACCACTCATGTTCGTTCACAGTCAATCAGCCTAATGCAATGGTCACGAAAATGGGACTTTAGGAAAATTAAGCTAACTCACAAATATGGAGTTGTCATACTATTCCATTTGAACCAACTATCTGCGCCATGCCCAGGGAATATTTCTATACATAGTACTTGCTATCTTCTAGCTCTGAGGGCAACGAATGTGCTAAATACGCGAAAATTATCACCAGAGGTGTTTAAATTAAGGTGCGTTACAGAATGTATTCGAAAATCAGTGTCTGTAGCTAAAAATACGGAGAAGAACATAAGCTTATTTCCATACTCAAAAGTATTTCAGAGCTACCGCAAGTCTAAGCCAAAGCAGAGCAATTTCCCCCAGGGCTACTGAACTTGTCCGCGTTTTGTAATTGAGCACAAAATGCCGAGGAAATCTTTTAGTCTGACGGCATTTGCAATATTGATCGCAAGCAGCCACTTGTGGTAAGGAAACAACTGATATCCACAATCCGGATAATTGTGTTGTCTTTGAAAAGGAACATTGTTTCACCACGGATTCTCTGAATTAATAATCAACTCTATCTCAGCCTTCATACCCTACCAAGCAACGTACGAGCTATATTAAACGCATTGGGGGCGTCAGGATTTACTTGTGGCTTAGGGTAACAATACTCATCCTCCTTTTCATTAAGTTAATACACTTTGCTTTACCTTGATTGTTTTATCGTCACAGCACTCGGTCGAGAAAAATAGGAGCAAAATGGGATAAGCCCGCTTAATACAAACTAGGTTTACAGCTTGCATGATAATTTCGACTAGGGTTAAATTGCAGACATTGCTGTTGCTGAGTCAGTTTACCATCAGGGTGCAGTTTGCTAAAATTCGGGGAAAAACTATCAATTCCATTGTATCTTTTCTACCTGTCTGATAAAACAAAACGAAGAGGTGCGCGTTTTTGGAAATGGCAATACTTTGAATGCGCTCTAAAACTCTTAGCGCTTCCAATAAAAGAACACCAGTTGTCTATAAACAAAATACCTCTTATGTACTGTTTTGCTTAGCGAGGTGGTTGGGAAAGCTTCTTTCCAAGCAAAAACAACACCACCTGTTTTACAGGTTCCTACACATCATTAAAAGAAAAACCTGACGCACATAGAGATGGAAACCGGTCATGCTTCCCCAAACTTTTACGCTTTCATTGTGAAGAATAACAGATGACCGATGCATAAAATTCCAGTTCAGTATATGGGAGCGTCTCAGAAACCGTATCACACGCTACTCACCAACACACGTTCCGTTGTCATCCTTCCAGCCGTCTTCACATACACACATTTTTGTCTCGTAGTTGAATCTGGAAGAGATTAAATAAAACCATAGATAGAATGTAGCTGTGCAACCACCATAACTGGGGGTGAACTCAAGTCAGAATCAAAACGGTTTCATGCCCGCTTCCATCCGCATAAGTAGGTGCACTTTTCACCAACTGGTTGAAGGGTGAAAGAGGTGCAAAAGTAGCACGGCAAGATGGTTATATGGATTGGTTTCAGAAAGTACCTGGTTTTTTGCAATAACTGTGGGGTAAACATCAGCTTGCATTGCCAGCATTTAGATGCTCACATTGCATTAACACGTACCCTGGCCATCTAATGTCCCACGCCAAAGCTACTGTAGTGCTAATATCCGTCCAAGCAAGAGTTTTCGCCAACCGGAGGTGTTGCAATACCAATTCAGTGTTTTCCTTGCGACAAACTTATACGGAACGCTGCCAAAACACTTATTTCAACCCCCGAATTCGTGCAAGGAATCCATGTAGTGACTAAAATACTTTCTGACTGAAAACTCTCAAAAACTTGTTGATTACTATTGCGCAGTACTGGTTAGATTTTGGTTTGCTCTACTTTAAAAACATACCTGCGATGACGGATTCTTCACATCCTACATAAGCAAGGCTAATTTCATAACCATGTATTCTATTCGCCTAAATATACAAAGAAGTTCTGGGTAACAAGCAGCCACTTTTAGGTCAAAGTTCTTTGCAAATTTGCTGCAGAAGCCACCGCTGTTCTGTGCTTTAACAGATTTAACAGATGTACAAACTATGGCACATTTCAAGCAAGGGGCAAAGTTCTTCCATCTAACTCTTTTTATCGCACTGTCAAGTTGCTATTGCAAAGTAACATTTGATTCCATAAAGGGAAATTCAATCAAATAACACACCCTTCTCACCTTAAAGATGAAGCTTGAACCATGGTAAAGCTGCAGTAGTACGAATTTCCTGTCCTGTCAATACATTTCATTGAAATATTGCCGGGAGCACCATCAGTCATGCACACGTAATCGCTTGCAGTTAGAAGACAGGGACGTTTGCCTTATTGTCCTGGTGTACCGCGCCCCTAACTCAACACCCGAAACCGACTACCACCTAGCGGCTGCTTTAAGATGCAATTTACAACAAAAGTACACTCACATTCTTGTCATGGGTGATTTCAACGTACATTGTTTAGAAACCACTGCCACGATCGGAGAACAATTTAAAACCCATCTACAAGATCTAGTAACTACTGTTCCTCTTTACAATCACATCACTTTGCCCACTCGGTTCAGAACTGGTAACAGGCCATCTGTGCTGGATCTTGTGCTTACCAATGAGGAGCATATGATTGATGCGTTGGTTTTAGGCTGTCCGTTGGGTCACAGTGAGCAGTTTCGACTTCGTCTGCTATACAGAATATTGGAATGTGAACCATGAGGATGTGCGAACCATCAAAAGCTACGATCGAATAGCCCAGCTCGTCAGCGCCACAACTTGGTCGTTCCTTGACGAAGAACCCCCGTAAATCGCCTGGCTCGAGTTCGTCAACAAGTTCAGTCAGCTGATTGCAGAGTCTTCAGAGATAAAAGTTTGCAATAAGTGCACATCAGTTTCTTTCGTTAGGAGCAGACCTCGAAAATGGATGACAGTACGCAACGCAGCATGGCGAGTGTACAGAGAAGCTCCACCACCAGAAAATTGGGACAACTACGTAGCCCAACGTAACCACTGCACACAACTGCTAAGAGAAGACAAAGCCGCCTATCAGCAGAACATCGCAAATACCTTCAGTGCTAACCACAAACTGCTGTACAAGCACATCAATGGCCTACGAAAGCTGAGGCAAGGATTTCCTCCACTCAGGACGGCTGATGGCCCAACAAGAACGGCTGTGCAAACAGCAAACGCGCTGCAGATGCAATATGCCCCACGTTTCAAAGGGTCTTGCCATCAAGCGATCTACCAAACCCTGTTGTCTGTTCGCCAGGACTAACCCGCATCACTATTACCGCGGGGGCTTACTGCAAAAGCTGACTTCTCTACCCAAACAGCTCACCGGGTGTCGACACCATTCGTCCAGAGGCACTGGAAGCAGCAGTAAGCCAACTGACAGGAACTTTAGCTCAGTTTTTCCAGCGCTGCTCAGACCAGAATCAACTTCTCGATATGTGGAAGCTTGGAATATTAACCCCGATTCACAAAGGTGGAAGCAGAACTGATCCCTTCAACTACCGCCCCGTATCCCTTCTTCCTATGATCTCCAAGCTCATGGAATCCATAGTTGCCGATGCACTGGTGTGCTATCTGGAAAACTGTAGCGTCATGACGCCTGAGCAGCACGGTTTCCGTCGACAGCGGTCATGTACAAGGAATTTACTAATCACATGCAGTAGTTGGAACGAGTCAGTTGACGCTGGAGAAGGTGTTGATGTGATCTACCTGGATCTATCCAAGGCTTTCGATCGTCTAGACCATCGGATACTACACTCTAAGCTGCAGCATTACTCGATTGGCGACCGACTTTGAAGCTGGATTGTCAAGTTTCTACTTCAACGGCAATTAGTGGTCAGAGTTCGAAGCTCTTTATCGGACCCCATACAAGTCGAGTGTGGTGTGCCGCAATGCTCAGTTCTAGGTCCATGTTTGTTTTTGGCGTTTATTAATGACCTTGCATAGGGAATCGCTTCAAACTTCTCAATGTTTACCGAGGATATCAAATTTTGGCGCAGGATCCAGGCGAACGCCGACCAGCATGTGCTTTAGAGTGACCTAGATACGGTATAGCAAAGCTCAATCCAAAACTAACTGCATTTCAACGTCAATAAATGTAAGGTGCTTCCCATCCGACATCAGAACAGCTACTCCAACCAGCTCGGAACAAATGTACTGCAACAATCAACTGTTGAACGTGACTTGGGTGTCCTGGTTCAAGATGACTTGGGTTGCTCCGGGCAATCCCAAAAGGCCTCGAAGACTGGAAACCAACAGGTCGGGCTGTTGCGACAGGCGTTTGGACAAATAAACAGATCCACATTTCGCCAAATGCCCAGTGCGTATGTTCGCCCCCATGTCGAATACGAAATGTAAGCCTGGCATCCATGGCTGAAACACGATCTTAATGCACTGGAGCAGCCACAACGCCGGACATCTAAGAACATAATTGGAATGCGCAAGCTTTCATACCAGGAGAGGTTGCAACGATTGGGGGTATACAGTGGAAGCTATCGCAGATTACGAAGCAATCTGCCTATTGCATACTTGATACTGCGAAACCCACATCATATGTGCCGCCCTTTACTGCGGCTCAGTACGAATACAACCCTGAGGGGCCACACATTGAAACTAGCTGTACAGTATAGCCGTCTGGATTGCCACAGAAATTTCTTTTCCATTCGTGTCTGTCACCCGTGAAATGCTCTCCAAGTATCAGTCGTCTCTGCACCAACACTAACAGTATTTAAAAGACGGTTGGATGACGCACTCATCCACTTACACTTTGTCACTTAGCACTACGTCTCCATCCTACACCTGGAGTTTACCATGGAATTATTTGCTGTTAACTGCGGATGCTGTGAATCTAAGCGGATTGCAGGACTACGGCGGAGCAAACGATAAGTCCTTATTTTTATATTTGAAGTACTAACTGTTTTACTATCATTATTATCATTATTGTTATTTCGATATTCCCACCAACTATCCAACGGGACTTGTAAAGCAACGCTTCTTAACCAGCCAACATTCATTGTTCATGGTTCATTGTGCATAAGCCATAACCCGTAGTCATTCAGCATCATGGACATCCGGCACATTCAATAGTCATATGGTCGTAAATAGTTGTCCGAATAGCGCTAAGGATTCGTAGCCGCCGACAATTTTATTATGCGAAACATTATGGATCTTATCAGATATTAGCCCATGTGGTACCATTTCCTAGAGTGCGCGTTTACGTTAACCATCTTGTCTAATGCAAGCAGATAACCTTTCTGTCCTTCAACGGTGGCGGGGTATTGCTATTTGGCAGCGTGGTATCAAAATTCCTATTTTCAGCATTGAATTTCCTCATTTATTATGAATTGGTTGATGGAAACAAGGCTCCACAAACGTTTAATATCTAGTGTTGAAGTAATCGTGAATGATGTCCTAGTAACTTTGTGTTGAAATACAGTGTGAATGACATACAAAAGTCTTGCGCTGTGAGCTCATCTCTATTACGGCTCAATTTATTGTGTATTCTCCGTTCTTATGCTGTTAGCTCCGTTCAAGGTTTGTAAAACGCAAACTTACATGGCCTGGAAGAATTCATCCTACGGCGATAATACATTGTCACAGCTCTCTTCTTTAACCATCTTTATCCAATGAACATTGATATGAGTGTAGTTGGTACTTGTCACATTACAACTAGCAGTCAGGGTGGCACTTTACACCGTTTTAATATTAATGCGCGTGTACCTCCTTGTCATTACATCTAAACAACGTGAACCACCGTACTCCCAGTGATCTCACCTAGTTGGTACCTTCATGCCGCTGTAACTCAGGTGTGTAACACATTCAAGCGAGACACTTCAGCCTAGTGACGATTCAGTTTGCTAGCGTTTTATACTAAAACACTGTATACCGAGGCGCCGGTTTTCTATACGCGTATCAATTCGAAACAAGCTAGCCGGCCATTTGAAACAGCTCTTAAACTGTTGTTTGGTAATTTCACTGTAGAGAAGTTTGTTGAGGCGTGCAGCGACCTACTTTATAGTCTGGTTTGCAATACGTACCGCTTCACGATTCCGGCATCGCTTTTGCGTTTATGCCAAGGGAGATGCGTTGCTCACGCAGTTCCAGGCGATTCCGTCAATTCGATACATACCTCACGTTTTCCGAGCAAAACAAGTGGGGATCAGAAAGCTAATGGGGGTTGCCTGCCCCAAGTCGCATTTCATCACAAAAGTAGGCTTCAAAATACTCATCCAACCAAGCGGGAATCACTACTATTTTGAGGTCACCTATCAGGTGCTATATGCGATCACTGTTATTCCCTAGGTCGTTTAAGCAACAGCTGTCGGTTATCTCCTGCTTTGCTGCTGAATTGGGTTGCGCTGATCCAAGATAACTGGTCGCGGACTGAGGTCCCACATATAATCACGCGCTCTCACAGCCCACTGACTAATTCAAAACGAAAGCTTTTCAGTTGTAATTGAGCGGGGGCTGAGTTCACGAACTGTACACGCATTATCTCTTAATAGGTACAATATGATCGTTCAGGACCGAGGTGCTGTTCCGTGTTTGACTTCATGTGTCACGTGGTCTGTGTAAACGGTGACAATAAACCGAACTGAGGTTAAGCTTTTGCGTTCAGAATCAAACAGGTTGAACAACACTCAACTCATTCTAATGCCAACAAGCCGTTCTTCTCCTAAATCTGGTTGAATATGGCATTCACCTCACCCAATTTGCACAAAATTTTCCAGTGCGTAAACGGAGGATACTCAGAAAATACGAAATCGTAAATCCATTAGCATTTCTTATTTCAACACACCAGTGAAACTCACACTTGCGTTGGCGTACAGGGTGATGGAATGCACATGTACGACCCATCGGTGTTTGCACAAATTTCATTTTTGTCACAGTTGAACAACTTTTCCATGCAATCGTCGATATCTGAGGTGGGATAAACAGGATTTATAATGCGGCTGACAAACGTGCTGCCATAACCAGCTGTACCTTCAACAGTGTTGTACGGAAAAGCTTGTACTAAAATTTATGGCCCTTCGTAATGCCACAAGTGGTTACAAACTTCGGGAAAAGATTTGGCGTTTTTATTTTGTTTAGGAAATTTGCGACGATCTTCGTCTTCTTATAGCAGTAACAATACGCTATTTGAAACACGAAATTTATCCTTTTCGTCTACAATGAGTCTATCAGCCGATGTGTTGTTTATTGGACACTAAGGATAATGATAAAAATGTTAATATAAAACAGCCCTTGATTTCTAGGTCACTTAGGCTGCTATGTTAGTCGTGACAACAAAAGTGTGCCAATTATAGATATGTTTAATAATACGGCTGGCAGCCGATATCCCTGGGGTGCCACTTCATATCTTGTGGCGCGTGAATGGTGCAGTAAGTTTGATAGGGCTACACCTACGTACGACTCAAGCGCTCAGCCTCATCACACTGGTATCACACATGTTGCCAGGGAAGCCAAGTACGACGGGCTGTAAAAAACTACCATGCGGCATAGCATTCTGACTAGAATCACCCGATTTGTTAAATAAAACCGAAATTGTCAGTGTGGTATAGCCTCGAATGCGAGGATCGTCATACCAGCACACGTTTTAGTTGGCTCAATGATTCATGTTAAGAAGCGGCTGCATGTTCCCCTTTGCGATGTGGGGATATGAGCTTCCGGGAGCATGACGATCCGAAAATCAGCTTCTTAGTGCGGAAGAATGAAAGGATTTCTTCTTCTAACCAAGTAGATCAGGAATTATAATACTGTTTTCTAGACTTTCCAACTATGAGATCCCAAATTCGAGTGATCCGATGCGCCTGCAGTACCTTACAGATCAGCCATAAAGGCGAAGACAAGTTTATCACTGGTTATCATCACAATTCCAGCCGCCCCTTCAGGGTTGAGTTGGGCGTTCTCAATAGTTATCAGCCAAGCAATCACACTCAAAATTCGGGTGGCACAGTGATGGGTTGCATGTGTGCGTGGAAGCGTCATAATACGTTCTTAAACCCATATATTGATAAGAAGTAGAGATAGCACACATAGTTACGTACAGGTAATGCAACACCGCGTGTATTCAAGTAGCCAAAACTCCTAACAATGATGTCTAGGTTATCGAGAGATAAGTACGAGGTGCGAAGCCTGTTTCAGAAGGACTTGCCAATTGTAACAACCAGGGAAGCATGGTCACGGATAGACAGTCAGCTAAAAGTCATGACACACAGTGACTAAAACTGCTTACAAATCGCAACGTCTTAAAGCAAGTAGTGTTGAAACCGGTTGCACACCTGTGGACAGCTTTACCTTACCTTCACAGTGGGTTCCGTTGGCACTAATCCGTGTTCCATGCTCACAATTGATTTTCTGTTCGCAGACAAAGTAACCAAGCTTATTGACGCATCGCTCCCATGGCTTACATTGACTCCCATCCACACATTCGTTTACATCTGCGAAGGATAAAGAGAAGGAACAGCGTTGTAGTTTGGGAGCTGCGGAACACTGATGCAGTAAATATAACACAAAGAATTTTAGGAATCCAGTCAATAAAAGACACGTGTTTCGCCACATTCACGTCGGCCGCGCTGCCGACGAAAAACTGGCTTTTAACTGAGCAGAGTTATGGGAGTATGCGATAAAGTGGACGTATCCCAGGGGGTTAAATTCAACTTTGGCACAAGTTCCCAAAAACGAGATAATATCAACGGGGAGCTAGGAATAAGGAGTCATCACGTGACAGATAAGAAAACCTAGCGCTTGGCTTAATCCACACATTTGGTACATTAGAATGTATCATCAACTTTCAAGCCTATTAGTCCCCGGTAACAGAAATAACGCGAAGTGTTACCTCCACTGCATAAACCACGTATAGTACATTTTAGGGGCAAAATTGAAGTTAGTTGGCAATTCCCCTAGGACGGTGGGGTGAAAATTGCAAACTCGGTAATGCGAATCATCTGTTTAAGCGTCTATCGAGTTGAATGCGTTGCTGAATGACAGCAGTGTAAAATATGAATTGGATGTAAGCACCGAAAATTGCATGGAGTTCAGTAAAGCATGAGAAAAATAAATATAATTTCGCTCAGTCATGCGCCATTTCTTTGTGTCCAGTTGACACATTAGTCCGGTATGGAGTTAACCTGAGTGGTTTGGCGGAGTAAATTATCTACTTTTAAGACCATAAGAAAAGATAAAATCAGGTAGTCAGCATACACGGAGCCCAGCTGGGATTTCATGTGCTATATTGGATTGATGGGTGGACAACGGATACATTCAACTTACCAAGTCTTGAAGTACGTTAGTGTTAAGTCTCTGGAACACTCACACAAAACGCAGTGCAAGAGTGATTCGGCACTTAGTGCGTACAAATTTCGCTGCTGAAGCATCTGTACATCATCGCCTATGGTAATGCCTAATTAATTGCCCATGATAGTGATGCTTTCGGAATTGAGCTTAATAAGTATGCGATAACAGGTTGCTTGAACAGACCTAAGTGCATTGCCAAAATCACCAAGATGCTTAATGCATGGGCTCACATGTATTTTACCAGCGTGTAAGGATCAATAAGTGTCGCTGTTCACTGAGCTGCTAGGAGATAGAGGAGGTTAAGGTAGTGATGAAAGAGTTAACAGTTGCGTCTCGTGAAGATTTGTATTGATTTAGAAAAATAGACCCTAGTAGTCCTGCGGGATGATGCAAAGAGGAACGTTCGAAGAAAGCTACCGTGCTAAATGTCGTGGCTGGGTTTATAGGCACAATCAGCGTACTGCAGGGCGAACCAAACTGTTTTGAGCGGAGTATACACATTTGTAGGAGGCTTGATTTCGCTTACCTTATAACTTACAGGAGATAGTCAGACAATATGATAAAAGGCGTTTGTTTTACTGAATATTTATAATGGTATTAAGCGTCTTCGACTTCCTGTTCCGTGATCTTTCGATACAAACTGTGCACTTCTTAGCCTCGGCCATTTAATGCCCAACAGTTTCCACTATGTGAAAGCATGTATATATGCTTGGCGGCATCCGGTTTCGGATTTGCCTGTCACTGTGGCCAGCCACAGGACGCCTGCGCTTACAGAACGATCATGGCTGGCTTGCACTACGCCACCCACAACCAAACACACACACCATATCCAGTGCAAATCAAAAGGAATAAGACTCGGATGCATGTGGATAGGAACCATATTTCATCAACGGAGCCGGCTCACACTCCTTCACAGGCAAACACAAGCGCGCTCTATTTGGGCAACCAAGCGCATACAAGGTGGTGGCTGGACTGTAGTCCACTCCACACTGAGTGCATGGAACCGCTCTTTGAGCCTAGCACGGCCACAAGAACCGTGCACCCCGTCCCCTCCAGCAACGACCAACTGTCTCCTGGAGCCAGTATGAACTAGGTATTGGGTAATAGACAGGTAGGCACCTTGTCAACATTCACATCAAGCACATCCACACCGGTGATATCAATCAACAGCCAATCACTTGAGATAAAGATAACAAAGTAAATAAATCGAGTAATGCATAAGGAAACGGTGCCATAAATCTTAAATTAATGAGCATATGAAATAAGTTGTTAACAACCAAATCCGAGATAATATCACGAGGTCAGAAAGTATATTTGACGGAAATGTCACAAACACAAAATGTTATCGAAATTAACTGCAATTGGCTTAAGCGACGTGTGCAAGTTTATAGAAGAGAGTATTGGTAGACATTTGTAAGGGGAAAGCAAAGCATTAGGACGAACTTGCAAACCCCACCTAACCTAAAGAGACTGAGCATGTAAGCACGCGGTTAGTAAATCGAATGCAGTGTACATACAAACGTTGCGCCGGTTCTGCCTACGTTCTCCGCAGGACCCGTCGTCGCTTCGGTGGTGGTCCCGAGTGGCATCTCTCATGGCTTACTAGGCCTGCCTGACTCAGGCACTCGCGACCGGATGTGCTACGGCATCATGCGCTCGATGTCGATGGAGTACAACCCATCGGTGCTTGCCGCTTCCGCAATTGCCGCTTCTTCTCTGCATGTACGAGGTTTTCCTCCCGCACTTCATCAACCGCCTTTGTGATTAGATCACGCCATGCATGCCGATCAACCGACTTCGATTCCCTTGACCTGCAATCAAGATTACAACTTGTTCAATGGTTTGCTACCGCCCGCCCCTCAAGCCAGGCAGCACCTGGCCAAATTAATGCAAACCCGCCAAAACAAACCCGCGTCTAGCCGTGGTAGCAGGTGTTTCCGAATACGGTCGGAAAACATATATATAAATCGTTCAAGTACCTCCAAGGCTGCGTGTGATGGCCGTCAAGCTGATCCCAATCTGTCTCTGCAATCACATTCCCGAGCTGGATCTGCTAAGCACAGTCTTGTGGGTCAAGCTATTGAGCCAAAGACTCCGGTTGTAGTCCCTCCAGCAAACCTCCAACTCACCCACTATCTTGTGAGTCAGGCTATCGAGTCAAAAGCTCCGGGTGAAGTCCCTCAAGCAAACCTCGGTAGCACAGCTGCCACCTCGAGTGCGATTGCCGACCAGTGCAATCGTATGCCTGCGCACAAAGCAATCAACATCGGGTACTAGAACGTGCGCACACTGCTGTATTAGAAGTCTAGTGGAGGCCCCGGGCGACGTACTGGGCTGTTTGCGATGGAACTGGCGCGCTACCACATCGATATCGCGGCACTCAGTGAGACTCCGCTCGTTGTGCAAGCTAAGTTTCATGAAGCAAGTGTTGGCTACACATTCTACTGGGTAGGCAAAGCCTCCTCAACGCCACTTGATCATGGGGTCGGAATTGCAACATCCGATCGCCTCCATGGCCAGCTGGTGGGTGATCTAACAGACACCAGCTGGCGACTGATGACTGTTCGCCAACGACTGGGAAGATGTAAGTTTGCCACCTTTATAAGCACGTACGGTTCGACCATGAGTTATCCTGATGACGCGCGTGATCAATTCTATACTCAGCTACCCTCCGTGATACGGTCTGTGCCGAGGAGCGATCAACTATTTCTGCAGGGTGATTTCAACACGCGCGTTGGGAGTGATACATCGGTGTGGACAGATGTTATCAGTCCGCATGACATCGGTTCAGCGAATGCGATCGGTGACAGGCTGCTTTCATTGTGTGCCACTCACGGCCTGACGATCACGAACACTCGGTTTGCACTGAGTGCGATTGATTTGGCAACTTGGACGCACCTACGGAGTGGTCACGCTCACCTGCTCGACTATGTCATCGTCCGTCAGCGTGATATGCGTGAAGTGCGCATGACACGTGTACTGCGTGGAGCTGAGTGTGGCACTGATCACAACTTGGTGTAGATCAAACTGTACATATATTTTCGTGAATATATGTATTGCAATCCCACCGGGAATCGGCGTAAATTTAACATTCTCTCCCTCGGCTCTGTGGCGAAAGGTGTTCAGCTGGAGGAGGTGATGGATACACGCCTGTGTAATATGGACTGCGTAGCCCCAGTGGGCGACTTGTGATACCACATTCGCGACCAGGTGACAGCTGCTGCCAAGGAGACCATCAGGCGCGCAAACTTTAACCGGCCTGATTGGTTTTATGAGAACAATGCGACGATCGGCGCATTGGTGTTGGAGAAGAATGCAGCATTTGCTGCACATGTGGCAGACCCCAGTGACTTGGGAAAGAGTAGTCAGTTTCTCAAACTTCGATGGCGACTGACCCGAGAGCTCCGTCGCATAAAAAATGCATGGTGGGCGGAGAAGGCGAAGCAGATGGAATGCTACGCCGAACGCCGACAACACAAGGAATTCTTTGAGTTCTTGAAGGCGGTGTATGGACCGAGATTGGAGCCGCTGAGGACACTGATCGATGGTAGTTCAGGCGCTACCTGCACATAGACTGTAGTCATAATGCAGATCTGGCAAAACCTCTTTGACTGTCTCTTGAACAACCGTTCAGAGATCGACTGGCCTACACTGAATGGCCTCAAGCAACATGATGTTAAAGCGAGTCTGGCGGACAATCCGACACTGGATGAGACGCAAACGGCACTTGCTCAGCTGCAAAACTGCAAGTGCGCTTTTATTGACGGGCTGCTGCTTAAGGTATGGAAACTCGGTGGACCCGCGTTTGTGACTGCGCTGCACCACTTGGTGCAACGCGTACAGATTGAGGAGGAGGTGCCTCCTGAGCTGAAGGATGCGCTTATGATACCACTGTACAAGGGCAATGGGAGCAAGCAATGTTGCACGAATTATCGTGGCATCAACTTGCTGAGTTGTGTGGGCAAGGTGATTGCCTGAATCCTGCTCAACCGCCTCGTCAGTCAGGTTGTGGAACGGAACGTGGCGGAAGAGCAATGTGGATTCCGTTCGGGTCGCAGCACTATAGAAATGGTGTTTGCGGCTCGTCAGTTGCAGCAGAAGTGCAGAGAACGACACCAGCCGTTGTACTCGCTTTTTGTTGACTTCACCAAGGCATTTGATACGGTGAACCGCGAGGCACTGTGGCTGGTGTTGGGTAAGTTTGGTTGCCCGCGTAAGTTTGTAAGTTTAATTGAATGTCTGCACAGTGGTATGCGAGCGCGGGTGCAGCTGAGTGGAGAGACCTCGGATGACTTTGCAGTTGTCTCTAGTGTAAAGCAAGGCTGTGTCTTAGCTCCTGCTCCGTTTAATATTTTTCTTCATGCCATGATGTCTTGTGCTTTTGATGCGGCTCGTGCTTACGGTGTTCCTTTTTAGCACCGTATTGATGGTGGGTTGCTGTACATCCTTCGTTTCGGTGAGAGAACTCTAGTCTGTGAGACGACTATCCGTAGGTTGCTGTTTGCTGACGACTGTGCGTTGTTTGCACATAACGTTGATGAGCTGAAGCACATGACTAGTGTTCTGGCTTCGACAGTGACCAAATTCGGGCTCACCACCAACACAAACAAAACTGTCGGGCTCTTTCAGCCTTCACCGGAGGTGCAATCTTCAATATTGCCGCGAATCAGCATTGGTGCTGACGTATTGGAAACCACCTCCCCCTTCTGCTATGTTGGGAGTGTGATGTCGACTGCTCAGCAGCTACACGGTGAGCTGCGTATTCGCGTGTCGAAAGCATCGGCGGCATTCGGGAAGCTAGAGACCGCGGATGAAACAATCATCAGCTTACCATTGGCACGGAGCTGATGGTGTACAAATCCATGGTGCTGACCGTTCTTCTATACGGCAATGAAACGTGGACGATATATCGGCGGAATGTGCGATATCTGGAGCGGTTCCATCAGAGTGTTTGAGGTGGATTTTGCGCATCGGTTGGGGTGACAGATTTGCTGACACGGAAGCGTTGCCTTGAAGTGGAATGCATGCAGTGGACTGCATAGTTTTGCTGAGACACCTGAGGTGGCTCGGTCATGTGAGCTGTATGGAATCGACGCGGATACCGAAATAGCTATTATATGGTCAGCTGAGTATTGGGAAGCGGCACGTGGGGAAACCAAAGTTACGTTACTAGGAGATGATCAATGTGAGCATATATATATATTTATACTGGTGTTTACTTCTCTGTGATTGGACCGGACTAAATTTTTCGATGCCGGTGTTGACATTGCGTCTAGATGCCCGATGCCGTCATCTCGGTGGCTATATTCGGAAGATTGCGAACCGCTACAAGGGAGACGGGTGTCAGGTCCTGCAGCTATAGTAATATTTCATGTGTTAACCGACTCCTGATCACTTTTGTCCTTCGATGCTTTTGCTGGATTTGAGCAAGTGGGTGTAGATGTTGGTGACCCAGAGCTTGTCACCCATGGTTTATGTTTTGACAGGTGTGTCCTGTGGCCGTTCGCAATGATAACCAATCAAAAACGAGATGGTTCGACAGTTTAAATGCATGCAGTCAAACCCGATATTTTACACTAGACCAACAAATGAGCTAGACAGCAAGATATCTCGCATTTTGCACATGACAACTTGTCTAAATGTGGACAGTAGTGCATTTTAACCACTGACCATCACATGTTCCAGTGGATGTGTTGTAGACGAACCCGACAGGACACGGGACACAATTGCCGAATTTGTCGCGTCTGAAAAGAAAGACAAAGTGATCATTTGACGCGCAGACTGTCAGTTCAAATTTGCTGTCACTGATTTCTGCTAATGCACATTGGTATAGCCAGAGGAATGATGAAACTTTCAGTTAATCTGTGGATTAGAACTAAACAAATCCAAATGGAGCTTCCATTAACTGCACCATGGGAAGCCCAAAGCTGCTAGGAGTAAGATGACGAAAGTCTCTCACTAGGATGAACTTTCAGCAGATCAGGTTGGTATTATGGTGTTAATTTTGCTGCCGAACTAGATACTTTGATTGCAAATGTCCCCACACCAGTCAACGTGGTAAATTTGGTAGGTATTAACTTGCATACTTATTAGATGGTTTTTAGTAGCGTTGGTTGAAGCCGGTATTGAAGGGTGCCGACAGTAACGCTGATCCTTCGCCGTGTTTCGTGCGATCTATATACGATACAATCTTAGACTGCATGGACCAAATGTGGCCAATTTTCAGCAGAATTAGAGGAGCTGGAAGCAACATTATACGTTCTCAATGGTCGAAGTGAATGTTGATGAAAAAGGACAGCAGTTTGATAGGACTAAAATGAAACAAATGACTCAGGGAAATTAGGGAAGGGAAGGCAATTCCCCGAAATGTGGATCGCGACAAAAGGGATACTAAACATGTTGGTTGCTCCTGACTCTCTCTTTAGATAATTTAAAACAACAAGCACGCTAATTGCAAACTTACGCTTGAAACAACAGGAAACTGCAGTTCCACTTTCTAGACGCGTACATGGCCAAGATGAAATTTTCAGCTATTAAACTGTGAAAATATTTATAACACGTCGAAACAGTCTCTAGGGTCTCCAACGGCAACCGCTCGAACACAGGTATGACGTTCGGCCACGAAACCCGTGAGGCGCGTTTAGTAAGAATATAAATGAATAAAGCGATCAAAGTGGTAGTTGGAAGGACCTTACTCCGAATTTGCTTTTAGCCCAAGGTCTAATAACCGGGATACTAACTACTTCGCACTGGAAATGCAAGCTAGGCTGGCAACGAAGCGTCCGTAAATAAAGATTTGAGGATAAACTTACCCTACTTCTGCGGAATGATTGCAAGTAAACAGCTGTCACGGCTGGTGGGTTCCGATTCTTTGAGTTTCGTACATGTAAAAATAAGCTCAGAATGATTGTGGAACAATCATCAAAACATGTAGATGGGGACCCTTCAGGAGTCACTAGGAAGGAATTATTTTAAATTACGAATGAATATCTTATTCCTTATGCGACTCTCAGCATTGCTGTGCAACCTTAATAGTTACGATTTGACAGCTTCGGGATGTTGGAAAAGCAGCTCCTTGCCAATTGACTTGACCCATCTAAATTGTCAACATACAAACTGCAATCCGCTGTCCTTGACACACTGGTGCTCTTGTCCAATTGTATCGCCACTCGTGCACGAACTCCTCTTTGAATCAAACATGCGAGAATTGTCTACCGTTTTGCGGTGGCCACATTTTGTCAGTTTACTATCTATTTAACCAAGTGCTCAGTACTCATGATCGCTAAGCCATGCCTAGAGAGCCAGATACTAAACTCACCTAAATGTGGCCGAAACTATTCTTTCAGCCACTTCTATAGTACAAAGCATCAGCAATAACTATAATAAGAGCAAGGGAATGTCACCAAAGTTTATACACACATTGATTAATTTCATTGTATTTTCTACATCGGTTGTGGCCTAAGGCAACTTTATTTGTTTTCCAGTTTCACAAGTAAAGCAATTAATGTTGCCTGTATCATGAGGTGCCCATAGGTAGACATGTAAACTAAGCGTGGCAAAGATAGCTGTGAATGCATTCACAAGCTGCGTATGGTACATGTTTGTTACCTAGTCAGGAAGAAAGATTGCGTCTTCATATATGGGCAATTTTGTATACGTTGTTGCGTTTTTGGAGTGTATCTTTCCGATACCTCATCATGCCTTCCGATGAGGTTAACTCATATCACCCTTACCTTCATTTAAATCAAGTTAGAGGTTTTGATGGCCATCGTATTGGGCCTTGGATTTTATATCTAACGTTACCTACATGTGCAACATCATCAAACGGAAGGTCTAGTGAGTTTTGGATTCGAACGTTGATTGGACTTTGCTAGCAGACTGAACAGTAGATACGGTGTAAGAGCTAGATAGCCAATGAGAGATGAACACAAAAGATTCGATAATTGGACACCAGAATCTTAATGGACCAACTACATTGCTTGGCCGATTGACCGGAGTTGGTGTGCACCAAGATTTATTCCTTGTTATTAATAAACTAATTAGGAGGAAGTATCTTGCTAGTCCAGAAATTTGGTTGTTTATGGAAAAGCACGTAGAATACATATATATGCAATCTGCGAATCAACAGTGCTGTACTTTTCATTGAGTTACTGTTGTTGTATAAATCGTTAGGCTCCGAAAAGTCTAAATCCACGAAGTTAACATCCTACTTGATCAACCGGTCTCTGCCAGTAGTCCTTCTATATGCAGTGTAACCCTATCATTCCATTATCACAAAAGTCTTCAAAAATCAGCATGTTGCCAATTTGGTTTACAAGCCGTTTTATCGGAGAGGTTCCTTATCGTCTTCCTTTTGCATGTAACTTCGACTAGCATGCCACTAATGCCTTCTCTTTAATCATAATATTGCCGTCTTTCCATTGCGTAACCAAGTTTAGTGATTCAAGGAGGAGCGGAACTTCAACCACTGTTTTGATAGCCCTGTAACGACAGTAACAGGTGACGCAGATTTTAAACCCGGTCATTACATGGGATGTGTCTGTTACGACTGCAATCATGGTGTTATCAAGTTAATAGGATGGCGTATCTCAACGGAACAGACAAGCACTACAGTAGTATATCAGATAACCATCTGACAATGATGCGGCGCGGACCAAACATCGACTTCGCCTCAGTGGCATTAATACATAGTTTCATGATTTACTGGGGGAATAGATTCAAATATCGAGTGTGATATGTGTTTACATTTTGCGTTTATTTAAGTAATTAGCAGACAAGTTAAACAGTAGGAATGTAAGGCAACGGTTGCGATAGTTCATAGAAGACCGAACATAAAGAGGCGGACACTTTAATTACATTTATTAACAAACCACTTGGGGCATTCATCACCGCTGGCCTAATGTTAAAAGACTACTGATTAAACCCAACTGTCTCTTTTGCTAGCAGTAATTGAAGCCGGTGAAAGGTAAACACTGAACAATGATTTACAACGGGTAGAAACGCATTGCATAACTAGTCCCGTATGATAACAGGAATGGGGACTATAAAATGATTGTCTAAAGTGAAAGAAATTAGGGCTAATTCTGGTTTGAGATGGTTGGCGGCATCCGGTTTCGGATTTACCTGTCACTGTGGCCAGCCACAGGACGCCTGCGCCTACAGAGGGACCAAGCACAAATTGCGCTGCACCACCCACAGCTCCAACCACGTACCCCATATCCAGTGCAAATCGAAAGGAATAAGACCCAGAGGCATGTGGATGAGAGCCACGTTTCATCAACGGAGCCGACCCACACTCATTCACAGGCAAACACAAGCACGTTGTATTTGGGGAATCAAGCGTACACAATGCGGTGGCTGGACAGTAGTCCGCTCCACACTAAGTGCACGGACCCACTCTTTGATTCTAACACTACCACAAGGACCGTGCACCCCGTCCCCTCCAACAAGGACCAACTGTCTCCGGGAGCCAGTATGGACGAGGTAATGGGTAATAGACAGGTAGGCGCCTTGTCAACATGCACATAAAGTGCATCCACACCGGTGATATCAAGCAACAGCCAATCACTTGAGAGAAAGATACAAAGAAAATAAATCGAGTAATGCATAAGGAAACGGTGACATAAATCCTAACTACTGAGCACATGGAATAAGTTGTTTAAGAACAAATCCGAGATAAGTTCACAAGGTCAGAAAGTATATTTGACGGAAATGCCACGAACACAAAAATGTTACGGAAATCGAATACAATTGGCTTAAGCGAGGTGTGCAAGTTAATGGAATAGAGTACAGGTAGACATTTATATGAGAAAGAAAAGCATTAAGGCAAAATTGGAAACCCACCACCTGAAATAAATAGACTGAGCATGTAAGCACGCGGTTAGTAAATCGAATGCAGCGTACCTACAAATGCTGCGCCGGTTCTGCCTACGTTCTCTGCAGGACCCGTCGTCGCTTCTGTGGTGGTCCCGGGTGGCCTCGCTCATGGCTCACTAGACATTTATATGAGAAAGAGGTTTGAGATGACTCACCTAGTTATTCACCGTAACCTATGTGCTGGTCTGCTCACCGCTAAGTAATCGAGAGGCCCGGTGAGCCCACTGTTCGCGTTAATTCGTCTTTCGATGGGAACAGACTATGTCATGTAATGTAAATGGGATAGAGTGTGGCCCAATCGCTTTTTTACATGGCGTTAATGTGGAAGCGAAAATAACATGGGAAGGAAGAGGGTTCCACGAAGGGGAAAACGCTTTGTCTGCAATCAAGTCGACTGCAGTGTGCGGCCAGTTTGAGCTGGTGGCCTCTTAGATTGATACTGCGGCTCACTTTCAGCAGATCGCGACATTTGTACTTTGGGTTATCCAATATTTGGTACACCATTATAAGGTATCCAAGTAAGCGTCGATTTTCACCGCTGTACTAACCTAGCGCTTGCAGTCTGCGCTGGTAGGAGAGGTGAAACAGTCCTCCAACGATGTACCTAGCCTTAATTTGTGGGGCTTCGAGCGCAGCAGCCTCTCGTTTGCGCCAAAGTCGCCACGCCTAGATCGTATATTGCACCTGTGGCATTCAGCGTTTGTATGAAGATTGATGGCTCAAAGTTCGCAAACGCCTTTCGTAGGAGGCTAAACTGCTGACTGCATCTTCTTGATGCCTTTTCGGCCTGTTTTGAGCAGCCAAGGTCGTCCAGCACGATTACTCCCAAGTCGATTTCCTGCGTAGAATTTTACAGCAGCTGCTCTCTCAGTCTATGTTCGTGAGTACACTGATATGCTCATTATCTTACGTTTCACCGCTAAACAGTAGACGGTTTACGGCGGACCAAGTTTAAGCCCTGTCGATCTCTATTTGTACTGCCGCGTGGTTGCCAAGTGTATGGATATCATGCCAGATCTTGACGACGTTTGCAAATAGTTAATTGTTGGACTGCAGCACTCTAGCCAGACAAGTGATGAATGCTAAGAATAAACGTGGTCCCAGTATCGCACCTTAGGCACACCACACCGGATTTCATTTGGGTCGGAGGTGGATCTGCGGACTCTCACATCTAGTTGACGTCGATTGAGGATGTTACCCATCCAACGGAGCACAGAGTCACTGATTCCATAAATTTGAATTTTGTGAAGAAGATTGTGGTGGTTTAGCAAGTCCAGGTGTACGACGTCGACTTTTTGTCTGGCATCGGCTGACTTCGTCCAGCTTGCTCATGCTAGGAACAAGTTTGTAGTGTAGGACGGATTTCGGCGGAATCCGTGCTGTTGTGACACTATGATGTTGTCGCTGTCAAGGTGTTCCAGGAGCACCTATGCGATTATTCTTTGCATAACTTTGGATAACACTTGGAGGTGGGTGGTTAGATGGTATTTAGTAGGTCCAGAACGATTTCCACTCTTGAGAAAAGTAGCGGCTATTCCTTGTTTCTACATTGACGGAACCTGCATTTCCTTAAGTCTTCGTTGGAAGCAGCGGACCAACGCTTCAGCGGTTCACGGCTACTGTTTTTAATGCTTGCTATCTGATATTGTCCAAGCCAGGAGAGATGTGCACGCACAGGAAAAGTAGCTGTTCATCACCTATGCAGCGGGGAAGAATAAGTGGCTTAAGTTTTGGGACACAGTGAGCTGTGTCATGCACGGGTGAGGAGACGATTCATTATGGTAAGTGTAGATAAACTGTTGCCAAAGTACTTTCGCCACAACGTGTGTAGTGAGCGCCAGACTACCTACTGTACTTATGACCAAGATCCCACGCTGTACCCTCCGGAGCTAGTATACGTGAATTTCCTCGCTAAACCCTATTGTTGTTTAAGTTTGTCGTAGCGTACTAATGTGACAGTGATTTCGCTGAGTGATATAGGCATCACAGGGCCTGTGCATCCACACACGCTTTATAAGCGCACCAGACTGAATCCCTTAGGGTCAGGAAGATTCTCGTCCGGTTCCTCAGGAAGCACTTCATTTGCTTCTGGCGAAAGACTGGTTTCAGACTTGGTTGCCACTAGCCCGCTGAACAAGGCGACAAATTTCTTCTAGGCAACGTCGGAAGGCATCTCAGCTATGAACTACCAATTAGTTACTTGAACGAAGTCAGTTATTGTAACTTAATGTGTGACATTGTGCACTTTCTCGTCGTTTTCACAGGTGTACACTGCTTGGCTGATGTAGCGTAAGACAGAAGTCGCGTGTTCGCTACTGCCAAGCGGTGTACTTATGCTTACTGCATCCATCATTAGATCCTCGTTGGTGAACACAATGTCTAAAACAGACGGTTGGTTGCCATTTCTGAATTTCGTGGGAATGGTGACGTTATTGTATAGCGGTATATCAGCTATTACGCCTTGCAGGTCCGCTTTGAATTGTTCATGCAGCAAAACTTGGATTTCGATAGAGTGCAGGTTGAAGTCCCCCACCAAAAGGATGTGACCGTTTGACCATGCTAGGATTTGCTTCATAGACGACGCCAGGCTGTAACCCGTTTCCAGGGTGGGTCTTGGATGACAGTATATGGTTGGTTGGCGGCATTGGGATTCGGATTTTCCTGTCAATGTGGCCAGCCACAGGACGCCTGCGTTTAGAGACAGACCATGGATGGCTTATGCTGCACCATCCACAGTTCCAACCACACACCCCATATTCAGTGTAAACCCGAAGGAATAAGGCCGGAAGGAATGTGGATGGGAGCCGTGTTTCATCAACGGAGACGGCCCACACTCCTTCACAGGCAAACACAAGCACACTGTATTTAGGGAATCAAGCGCACACAAGGCGGTTGCTGCACCGTAATTCGCTCCACACTGAGTGCAGGGAACTACTCTTCGAGCATAGCATGGTCACAGGGACCGTTCACTCCGTCCCTTCCAGCAATGACCATCTGTCTGCTGAAGGCATTATGGACTAGGTAGTGGGTAATAAACAGGTAGGTAGGCTGTCAACATGTACATCAATCGCAGTCACACCAAGGGTGTTAAAAACAGCCGATCACTTGAAATGACAAGATAAAATAAAATAAATCGAGTAATGCATACAGATAAGGTGTCATAACTCTTCGCTAAATTACCATATGAAGTAAGTTGGTTAGCAATGAATCCGCCATAAGTACAAATGGTTTATAGGTTTTACAAAAAATGCCACAAACGCGACGAAGTTAAATATGATAACCACAATTCGCATAAGCAACGAGTGCAAGCTAACAGAAGATTATTCCGGTAGGCAGAACAAACCAGATAAAGGGGAGTGAAATTTATTCAACCCAGAAAGACCAAGCTTAGGTGTAAGTTGGTTTAGCCCAACTGCGGTGAAGAGGTATCATGTATGCAACATCAGCCTCAGCATGGGGTATATATATATATATATATATATATATATATATATATATATATATATATATATATATATATATATATATATATATATATATATATATATATATATATATATATATATATATATATTCGGCTTGCATATATTTGGCGGTAAGAATTAGCGACAGCCGTATCCGGATTTGCTTGTCACTGTGACCTCCATGGGAACAGCCATAGGACGCCTGCTCCTGGTGGTATATAAATGCATGTTAACATAAATCACTACGTTTAATATGCAGTTGGCACCAGGGAGAATCGTCAACTTGCGTATCTGGTTACTCCAGGATATAGATATGCATATCAGATTTATAAAACAAAATAACTCCGCTTTCTCTGCTGGATGGGTCGTTACGTAGGAGAGTCATGTCGAGTAGGGCTACCATGGTGTCACTGACCTTATTACGCAGCCATGCTTCAGCTATCATGGCGAGATCCCAAGGAATGGAAGCCCAAGGAGTACTTAGTTCGATTAACTTATTGACAAAACTTTGAGCGTTAGTATACAAGCAGGTGAGGGTCTCAGATGTTAGCGGTGTATTTGTAGATTTCGTTTCTGGGTGGGGGGTCATGCCGACCATTTTGGAGTTGACCATCAGACGCTTTTGGGTTGAACCGTAATCGCTGGCATCCGGGCGGTTCCAGATTGGCACGTAGAGTTCTCGGCGTCAGTAGGTGGCTGCAAACTTAGAAATTCGTCATCGGACGGAGTGTTTTGACTGCATCCCTCTTCTGAGCAGCATCCTGACGGGGGCACACAAAAGGGTTGCATATTCATCACCATCTCGTCGCTTTTTGGCCTGGCTTCTGTTTACTTTATATGTATTCCAGATGGCAGCTTCTTTTGCATTTTCGACCGCGTTTCCAGCACTTTCTTCGTCATTGGTTTGCTTTTTAGCTTTACTTTTAGCACACGTTGACCGTTCCCACGTTAGTAAGGTGATGACAACAACATTTAGATCAAATTGGGGATCACATTTTCGACGGCGAGTGCATTTCGGATGAAGCGCCATTCAACCAAGTCATTCGCTTTAACCGCTAGGTCGCTTGGAGTCTGAAGCTCGGATACATCTTGAACAAGAAGCGATTTTACGTCTATTCCTTTGCGTTAGTAGTCCAATTTTACTTTCCGTTTCTGGCGTTCGCTCCATGGAACTTCTGGAAGAATTAGAATAATGTATGTTGTTGGTTCAGAGGCGAGTGTCCGACAAGAGAACTGCCACTGAATCATCATCTGACTGAAGCGTTACCTGGAGTAACCGCAGCTTACCGTATTTTACGGAGTTCGAATGATGAAGGAGATGCGTCTTACTGGCTGGCCTGGCTTGAACCTCTTATTAATTGACACAAGGAGTCCCACTGTTTCCTGTCATCTAATATCTTAACCTTTACGAGCTTCAACACAGATTGCGGCAAATTTGAGCATATAAATGTCAGAGAATTATGCAAATGTCTCATGTTTTCCTTTTTGGAGGGATTTGTGGCTGCTTTCTTTGGTTGGAAAACTGATGGGGCTTTGAGTCCCGTGGTGTTGTTGGTAGTATCAACTGAACCTAGTTTGGCAGCGGGCTGGATTACCATGGGTGGTGTCTCTGTTAAACGGTTAGCAACAACGGAGGCGTAGGGTTTCGGTTCACCAACAGTATTCGATGTAGTGCGTGGCTCTGATGAAGTAGATGTGGTGAACGCATCTTTATGAGCAGCCTCGATTAGCAGGGCGGATAACGCTGGATCGTTATTCTTATGTTCGTCCTGACTACACTGTTCTGTACTGGAGTTGCGCATCGCAATCGAGGGGCTAATTTCTCTGGTTCCTGTGAGACAGCTCGCATAGCAGTTGCTTGCTCCACAAGCTTTGCCAAGCTGTCTCATTTATTTCATTATAGTCATTATAGCCATACACACAGTGCCGAACCAGAGGGAATCAATCGTTTTCTTAAGTTTTTATCTCGCTAAGGCTAAGGCCAGCATATCTATGATGGCATATTTTTACCTCACTTTGCACATTCTATTCCAGATCGCACAAGTTTAACACAGCTTTCTTTACCACACTTAACCCTCTGTCCTGAAGCTTTAGGCCCAGCTATCCGTGGGCAGGCAGTGCGTTTCATTGCAATCGTCAATTCTGCGGAGGTCGTTCGTTGAAATGTCTACACGAGAAGGCTGAATCCAAACGTAGTGCGGGCCAGCTATTTTACTTCAGGTGGTGTTGAGACAAGTGGGCAAACCAAAGCAAGTGTCTAATTCGGGTCATCGGAGAACAAGACTTCGCATCGTCCAATAGAACATAAGGCACAAAAATACCTAGGCCTGGCTGGTATGAACCAGGATAACTTGCGCTTTTAATGTTGCTGTATGACGCTTAATAAACTTAGCACAACCCCACCAAATTAACTTCCTCTGCTTACTTTACTATCTGAGGCTAAGTTAAACTTCCTATAAATACTCGTTTTTTGTTTGGCTATTCTAAGTGACTTGATTAACTCAGTTCAGTAGCTGAAGTTGATGGGAAACCGCAGTTACCTTGACTTTCCTGGACACTGTCGATCCACGCATTTGTGGCCACCACGTACGTTGATACAGATCATCCCTGGGCCACAGATATATGGGTCAGCTTTACACTCGTTCACATCTGAAAGAAAATAGGACCAAAGTCATTGCCACAAACTCTGTGGTTTAGAATATATGCAGGACCCAATGGGAATTTACTAACGCTATTCGCATTTAGCCAATTTATAATACAACACATACTGTGCAGTGAATCCGAACTCGTACTCGCTCCGTGATGTACCAATTTGCCATGCCGTGGAATGTATGTAACTAGATTAAAACTATGGCTGTGCAGGAATTCCGAAACCATAGGCTACGGTTGTTCCATGGCCTAATTCATCCCCTAGATTTAGAGAAGACTGCTTATTGTGATGGAACCAGATTGACACTGATAGTTTCTGATAATATTACGGTAACTAAATATAGCCTAAGAAAGTTAACAGATTTAATGACAAATTAACCCACGCGAACTCGAATACCGTAATTAGAAAAATTGCAGTTGACTCATAAACGTACGGTCCAGATGAAATAACCTCAGAAATTCATAGTATATGCTTATATATATATGCTTATATATATATATGCATATATATATATATATATATATGACTGAAGTTTTCGATAGGTCCCAATGGCGTAAGAGGTAAATATTGGATACAACAGAATTCGTGCGACACTCGTCAATAACCCTTAACATGTGTAGCTCTGTTTCTAGCGTAGTGTGCTTATCATTCAAATATCCCAATTACTTAAGGTTAACGAATGATTTGACACAAAAAACGTATTAAGTATCCTAAGGCTTGTTAACATTCTATTCCATAGTATGTTGAGGTATAGTCAACAATGCACTAAAGTGACCTAAACATCATAAGCAACAAGGTTAGGGAGACTTATTCAAATAACTGTGAACAGACATAACTACGAGTGACTCACGATAACCGATGGTTTATATCTGTTAAGTATAGTAGATTTTTCAGTCACCCTGGGAGAGATGGTACTTGATGACCAGTAGGCTTTTTAGCTGGTGTGCTTACTTGTTTCAGTACACCTGATTCATTGTCTGATTCCTAAGTGCATTTTAGTTGAAATTGCTTCAACACGGCAGACTTGGCTGCCAAGAGTCAAAATCTTACAATTTCTTTGCAGCAGGTGTTATTCTGGTTTGTGATTGATGGCAGAACGCTGCAGGAAACATTATGCTTCTGGTATCAGGTCTCAGCCAATCACAAGCATGGCAATGATAACAGCCATACGAATTTCGGACTTAAACACATTGCAGGAGTTCAACTTCAGTTGCTTGCATGTGGGTACAAGGGAGGGTGGATTATCGTAATAAGCATTTTATGGTTACGTTGCAATGATACCATAAAGTGCATTGGTCGCAGGTATAATAAGTTATCAACACCTGTACAGAAAGATAACATTTGCATTAACAACATGTTTCCGTATGCTAACGCTACGAAGCTTGTTCTGGTTTGGAAACCGGGTACCGACAGCAGCCGTACTAGTGCTTTGGTGAATCGAAACACACACTATTCCAACTAACTTTCTTCACACACCCAACTTCATTTCAAACTGGCAAACAGTTCAGTGAGTTATAGTGAAAGAGTTGGAAAATTCTCCAGCCAATTGTTTTACTAAGTCTAGTGCGCATGCCAACTGTTACGATTCGCGTTTGTAGCGCGTTGATGAGGCCAGTGGAGCAGACGACTAAACTCTGCTTGGGTGGTAGTTACTCGGCTAATCGGTTAAACTGTGGACACTTCGACCCTGGCTAAGCAAAGTCAGTAATTCTGATTTCATGAGTGGTGGCACTGCTTGATCGGATAACAGTAAATTGAGACGCAGACCACTCAATAGGGTGAAAAAGCCTAACTCTCAATTCCCAAGCAAAATTTGTAATCATCACCATTATGGCTACGTGATCTGCAGTACTATGTTCCTTAAGGGATACACGTGCGGTGAATGACAAACATTGTTTTCTACAACTGATGTAGTCACTTATACATATAAAATTAAGAGTAAAGGGCAGTGTCCGGAAGACTCAGAGATTCTCACCTTCACACTGTTGCGTTTTCGGGTTAAGCACATAACCAAAACCACATGGAACTTGCCGAACGCACTGGTACGAGCCGATGATATTTCTGCATTGTTGTCCGCTTCGGCAGGGATTTCGTGGGAGGATGCATTCATCGATGTCTGTTGGGGAACAGCGAACAGAAGAAGGGTAATACAGAACACGATTAATGAATGCCTTAGACCGGTTACTTAATATTCGTTCGGTGGGAATTTCTGGTTCAGGTCCCTGGATTGAAAAACATTTTCTCCCTCTTTGTTTCTCCAGTTTTGAGAGACAGCCGATTGTGCAAATGCCTGTTTCTGAAAATTCTCGAAAGCTTATTACACAAAAGGAAAAAGGGAGTGCAAAAAATACAAGCGGAGTTCCATCACGAGTGTTTTTTGTCTTTTTCAGCCTACCTATCACATTTGTACATCTACCTTTTAATTCCACTATGACGCAACTACTGCCGCCCTGATATGAAAACAATAATCTGCATTCTAGTGATAAGGTGATATACGGTTAAAGAATGGACTATTTGGATAAATTAGATGACACTTTTCCAGTCCCATTGGATCCATCGCAATGAGGCTGGACCTTAACGTGTCGCGATGGTTTGCGTGCCTCAGTGATCCACTGAGCTATGCTGGGTGGTGCTTTTATGCACCTTCAGAGCCATTCATACCAGATTGGCCAATGGTTAGAGACCAGACAAACTCAGCCTTCTGGTCCTCCAGGATGGGGGTTGCAATGAAGGTGGATCTCTATTTCATAAAACGGGCTCTCTGTAGTCCAGTGTCAAAAAACCCGATGCCTTGCGGTAAGATTTTGAACCAAAGGCTTTGGCTGAGAAACCTAATCGTTCTCCTGTCTACGCCTCGGCAACCTTACAGTATTCTGCTCACGCAATACAATGAACCTTTTCTACAACAATTTCTTGATGCTCTGGCCGTCGCAGAGGATAATAAACGGCACCCTATCTGCTGCATTGAGCAGGGTGGATAGGGGTATGGATGCTACCGCTCAGGCCTCCCGTCTTCTTATACCCCTTCTCGCGTTTCTTCAGCCTTATCGTCTGGCTCCAAATTTACTTCTATCCCCCCATTTTCAATCCCCCCAATTCTTGGCCCTCCCACAGCTTACTTCAATAGTCGCTTGCCTTCTAATTTCAAATCACACACAATCGCAGGGTGTCGCTCCAATCCAATCGACAAGTCCATGTTCAAGCAAGCGGACAACGTCAGTTCATCCGTTTCCCTTTGGAGTCCTCGTGTCTCGCTAAGACTGGCATGCCTCAACGTGCGCACTATGCTACAGATTAGCCAACAGAAAGCACTTGCTCGCACACAAGAGACCCTATCGATCGATATTCGCTGTTTATCAGAAACCCGCCTGCAGGATTCGAGCTCCGTGCTTACCCTGAGATCCCCCACATGAGACACTGGCGGCACATTCTCATTGTGCCTGTCTGGTGATGATGCAGCTTCAAATGCCGGTCAACCTGGCGTCGGCATTGCTTTGAGTTAACGGGAGGAAGCTGCCCAGGTTGACTGGATCCCAGTAAACAGCAGGATGTGCGTCGTTAGATTAGCTGGTTCGTTCCATGCTACGAAGTCTCGCAAGGAACAAACGGGGCCTGTTTGTCATTGCGGTTTACGCCCCTACAAACTGTAGCACTGATTCGGTAAAAGTTGATCTCTATCAGCAACTTCACGAGCTCCTTCGTTACAGAAGAAGCACGGATACTGTGGTGCTGGCTGGCGATCTAAACGCCCAAGTCGGAAAATTGTCCTCTAATGAGCTTCATCTGGACGGCCAACATGGTGTAGGCTCCCGTAATGATAACGGTGAGCGATTGCTACAGCTGTGTGAAGATGCTCGCATCTTTCTCGCGAGCACTAACTTTCGACCCAGCACCCGCAGAAGCGTGACTTGGCGGCCATCAGCCTCGGGCCATTCATGGACGCAAATCGATCATATCGCGATCAGTTACCGCTAGAGAGGCAGTGTCCAAAACTGTCGCTCGATTTGGAGCACGAGCGTGGACTCTGACCACACACTTGTCTGTGCCGACCTCCTGGTGCGTTTCGGTGGACGTCCGCATTGTCGATGTGAATGGATTGACACCAGACAGCTGGCGAAGCCAGATGTTCTGAATGTGTATCAAAGTGCGCTGACATCCAGGCTGAGTAAGCGCCCACTGAACACCGGCAAAGATCATTGGTCGCATATTCGTAGAACGTTACTGTTAGCAGGCATGTCTTCGTGCGTGAAGCAAATTGCCAAACCGGACATTGGGTCTCTATACAGTCTCTGAAACTTATGGATGCTGGCTGACGTATTCCAAATGGAACGAATACAATGAGGCTCGCAAAAAGCTCAGGGCAAAACTATGTAATAGCTTGAAGTAAGAACGCGAAACCTGGTTGTCTCATCGTGCCTCTGAGATGGAACTAGCTGCTAAAGTTGGCATTCATCGTAAGTTACTCCGTTTGATATGGGAAACAGGCAGCAGGAAACCTGGTGTTGGCGAGAACATACGCGACGAGAGTGGGCAGCCGATCCACAGCCTATCTAAATGCTTGGAGCCTTGAGCTGAACACTTTGCAAGTCAATTTAACCAACTAGAGTTATCGTTTTCTTCTTCAGGCATTCAGCGCCCTTCTCCCTGGGCCGTCTCCTTGGATCTGCCCTCACACGCAGAAGTCGAACGTGAGATTAGGCTGTTGAAATTGCAAAAGGCCGCAGGGGCAGATAGAATTCCTCCAGCCCTCTTCAAATTCGGGGGACCTGCTCTAGTAGATGATTTACACGAGTTGCTAGTAAAACTTTGGAAGCAGGAGACAGTCCCGATAGACTGGAACCGCTCCGTCATTGTCCCAATTTTCAAGGGAGCACTCGTTTGGAATGCGGCAATCATAGAGGGATCAGTCTGATTTCGATTGCCTCTGAATTGCTTGCCTCTATCATTCTCCACAGACTGACTGGCACTCGTGAAAGCCAGATTCGTGAAGAGCAAGCTGGATTTCGTCGAGGTCGGGGCTGCAGCAACCGCATCTTCACATTGCGTCAAGTGTTGGAGCACCGCCATGTTTATTGGCGACCCACCGTTGTCGTGTTTCTTGACATAAAAGGTGCCTTCGACTCAGTTGATCGACTTGCCGTTTGGGACTTTCTACTAAGGAAAGGTGTGCCTGATAAATATATAAACGTTAGCAAAGCGCCTTACGCGCATAGTTCGGGCAGAGTGAGGATTTATAGCAAACTGTCGCCACCCTTCATTATCACTAACGGTGTGAGACAAGGTTGCGCGCTGTCACCTTTCTTCTTCAACTTCGCTATGGATCAAGTAATGGAAACAGCGTTCGCTGGAATTGACCTAGAAGGTGTGGAGCTACTTCTTGAGTTAGAGCATGCGGACAATATTACCCTAATCTGTGACAGCTCCCAAAGATGCCAAGCAGCCCTGAACTGATTAGCACTGGCTGTCAATCGTTTTGGGCTACGCTTTGCTCCATCGAAATGTAAAGTATTTCTCCAAGATTGGCAGGGACTCAATCCTGCGCTAACGCTTGGTGGTGATCTGCTAGAAGTCATTCAGGAATTCAAGTACCTGGGCAGCTATATTAGCACCCGTGGGACTGAACATGAGGTTACGAACTGTAAAGCAAAAGCTCGAGGTGCTTTCGCCAACCTCCGCCACCTGTGGCGCGGACGCGACATTAATCTCACTCTGAAGGGCAGAGTTTATAAAGTAGCCGTTCGTTCAACTCTCCTATATGGTTGTTAAACTGGCTGGTCAGGTCGACAGACATAAATAGGCTAGCCGCATTCGATCATCCCTGCCTATGCAGCTTAGCTCATGTCTGGTGGGAGCGCCCTGTGAGCAATGAGCGTGTTCGGCGTCGCGTGTTTGGTGCAGGAAAAGCGAGTGAACCGCTCAGCACCATTATATCACGCACCAGGCTCCGATGGTTGGGTCACGTGTTGCGTATTCCAGCACACCGACTCCCACGAGGTGCATTGTTGGCGCGTTGTGGGTGCGGTTGGAAGAGGAGGAGGGGAGTCCAAGGGATTACTTTGTCGAGAGAGATGAACATCCTCACTTCGAATTTGGCCTCGGTTGGTGCATCCAGACTGCCTGGCTGGGATCCTAAGGACAGTGAACACGTTTGGTTGGACACACTTGCTGATGTGGCTTAAAGGCGGCCCCCCCGGCGTTTGTGTTGTGATTTCCTTTATCCTTCCCTTCCTGCTTAGCATCCTCCTCCAATCACGATCTTACTTGTTAGACATAATATGACTCTCTTTTTACGGCACGATAGCCAGCTGTTAGCTTTCCGGAACGATGTCCATCCGTTACTGGGGGCTCAGCCGGCGTGCCACTGTTTTCTATTTCTTGTCTTTTGTATTGCGGCACAATAGCTGAGGTGGTTGCCACCTGCAACTAACGTGTATAATGATGATGATGATCTCCGCAATCCTGCATGACTAACCGTAATTAATTGGAAAAAGCACCCTGTTTAATGGCGAGGGGCGGGGTGAAATTTGAGCTACTGGTGAATCCTAACAGGAGAAGTTTAGGTATAAGGTTTGGTTGCAAACTGTAAGTTTGACATCACATAGCTCGCAAGCTATCGTGAAAAAGTCCGCTTAATATATCTGCATGTACTGGATGACGAAGTAAATCAAAAGTGCTCCGTCTCTTAAGCTTATGTCCATTTGGGTAGGGAATTCGAAACCGTACCGGAGTTGGCTAAATATTTGGACTGCATCACAATGCAGGACAACACAGCTAAAGATGATGATGCATTTATGTTCCTAAAGTTCATACGTGAAATCAGTAATATTATTCTACCTGCTTCACCAATATAGTAAGCTGGTGGTGATGGAATTTACTTAATGACCAACAATTAAGAGAAGCGCGAAAATTATTTTTAGTTTGTGATGCAAGCAAAGATTTGCGCATCAGCCTTAATGCATAGCTGAAATGGATGGAGTTCGGTGCATGAGTACTTTCATCAAATTCGTCTCACACCATTCAGGATTACAAAATGCTAAAATTCGGATTCAGTGGCAGTAATCGTTCGGACCTTAAGAGAATGAGACCACCAGGTGGGCGTTCGTTGACGTGGCATAAAGGCATGAAAAAATTTATCGAAATGTTTGGACAGGCTGATACTTGCCACTCAAGATGCCCTACATTATTTGATGGAACGTAAGAAAACATCTCCCATCCCTGTAGCCCGTTTCGCTTCTACATTCGGTCACCTGTGTGTGCTGTTCTTTCCTCTTATTTTTCCTGCTTGTTTTCTACCCACAATTTCTCCACGCTGTTTTATCCGTAACACATTTCCCGCGCCACTGTTATTTACTGTTATCCTGAAGTCTCGAATCGTAGCATCTGGATCCACGGCATTTCTGTGAACGCATTACGGTTGTTCAACAAAACAAACCGATACTACTGTATCATTCTGCCCTCTCTACATATCAATATAGTCCACGGTTAGTAGAAATTGACCAAGGAGTTGGTTAAACATATTGAATATTGTCAGATTTCAATGTAATGGTGTCAACCTTCTGGTTGTAACTTGCTACACACGAGTATTGTTAAACGGGCTGCAGGTCCGAAATGTTGCAACTATTATGCTTACTTTGGAAGTTTTGTTCCTGCTGCATTAAGAGTAGTGTCAGTTGTCATAAATTGTTTTCAAACCAGTTATTTATTATTGTGAACTAACTGATCAACAGATGGATCATTGTATTTTGATGCGTAAAATGTATGTTAGAATGGTTATGTTAAATTTTCCGCCAGGTGCAATGAGTCCGCTGTCCCGTACATCTTTCGAGTGTCCTTCATCTAAACATTTCAAAACATACTGCCTTGGTGTAACTCGAATGAGTCGATAACCCGAGTAAAATCCCTTGTGCAACTTACCCACACAACTCCCGTCTTCCGCCAGTTTAAAGCCGTCTTCGCAGGTGCAGTTGTACCAACCAAGAGTGTTGTTGCAGCGCATTCCTTCCCCGACACAGACACGCATCCCATTGGCCAAACCTTCTACGCATTCATCGATGTCTGTGTTGGACAAATAAAAGCAAACTATTCTGGAACAAAACATCAATGAAAACAATTATGCGGCTACATATCACCGGAATTAATAAGGGTTGCTTGAAGCTCTCCAAAACAATTCACGCTATTATCATGTATCGTGCAGCTACTTAAAAGTAAAGGACGTTGAGAATAGTTTACTGACTACTCGGTCTTATTTAATTTATCTGTAATAACGTACGCCTTGTGCGTTCAACACTACTTATTGATACTAGTCAGGGTAACGATAAGTTCCGCAGGGCCGGTCACGTGACCCTTACATCGACAGACATGACGACGAGTCGGGTTGGTGCATGCGGTAGCAGCACTGGTGTCCCATATGAATATGCGGCCCTTTTTACTTTCTTATTGATCCGTTACGTAAGTCCAAATGTTTCCACGTGATTACCTGAAAATGTGGATTTCGCTTTATTGCGCCCTCAAGGATGTGCGGTACGATTTTCCTCCACAATGGTCGTGCTCTTCAAGTTGGTATAACTGGAGCCGGAAACCCAAGTTGAAAATCAAGCAGTATTCTGACCAACGTATCATTCACAAGTTTTCCCGACATCGACCGTAGCGCTTCGCTTTGCCCTGTTGGGCTAAATAATGCCATAGGTGGATGCGGTTGCTTCGCGAGTTACGTTGAAGTCAATTTGGATTATTTACTACAATTGAACTGCACGTAAAATGCCAAAGTAAAGAGGTTACGACATCCCAACACCGCACATCAAAACCAGTACCTTATTTCCTAAACTTTCGAGTATTTATCCAAACAGACGCAGTCAAAGGACGTAGTTATTCGGTAGATCCTCTTACCCTTACACAGCAGAGTTGCGGGCTGGGCTAATCACCTCAGTAAACAAGTAATTGTGCGCATGCCTGAAGCGCTCGTTTTGTGGGCGTTTTATGACGCCCTATGCATGCTTCGATGGCTGTTTACTCTTACGCTTCTCATCCAACTTAATGAAACAGCACTCGAGTACACATATTTTTGGCTCTACCACCTTCGAACACCGGTATCTTGGACCTGTTTCATCCTTAGTTGGATAATTTCCATGGGATAACTGAAAAGGTGGCTCAAGCAAGAGGCATAGTGTTACCATGGTGGAGCAATTTGTAACACTATCTACGTCCTACTTTCGAGTTCCGGTTCAGTTATCCTTACGTGGTGAGTCCAGTCAGGAACGGAACAGGTTGTGATATGTGATCTTGGGAGCAACCAACACTGTGTTGGTATACTTTCTGAATGCTGGTGAACGCGCAGAATATCTACGGCATAATTTAACACAAATCCATATCCCAATAAACGTATCCCATCGCTACTGAACACTTTATTTTCCTTTCCGAAACAAGTTTTAGTTTTCTGCCCTATTTAACCATTGACCCGTCCATATGTTTGTATCGATAACTTGGAGATAATCAGCAATACCTAGTTCCGCAAATAATTCCTATGACGGCGGAACTTTCGCAGGGAAGACAGAGGGACTGGAAGTTAATCCACAAAGCACGTTTCGACAGCAGGAAATTTACGATGTGCGCTGACACTGAGATTAATAAACCAAAGGACATTCAAAGCACAGTGCTTTCTTCGTGCAGACCTGGCTTGCACAGTGACGAAAATAATTGGGAAAAGCAACAGCTGTACGCAATGATGCCAACTCGGAAAATTTAACAAACACACGGTGTGCAGTAAAATTGTTATGCAACCATGGGTGCGAAGGACACAATAGGACGGTTCTGAACTACACTGAACATCGATCTAGCTGTCCGACTGGGAGTACGGGGACCTTAACATGTCTACCACACCATTAGGTCGATTCGCCTGGATGCGGCTCGCTTAATGCTATTTGCTATATTCATTTGGGCTCAACATGAAATAAATAAATAGTTTATCTTCGAATGTGCGAGGCACTCCTTCGTAAACATGATCATGGTAATACTAACACGAAGGATCGGTAAGTGTTCAAAAATGTTGTGAGCTAATCAGTTGCAAACTAGAATTGTGTGCTTAACTATATATGTAGGTATGTGTGCGTGCCTCATGCTGAGGTTGTGGGGGCATACATGTATAGAGCGAACCCAAGGATTGACCACTGGACTAACTATGTTGTGCATCGTAATCACTGTACCACACTTGTGCGCAAAGACAAGTTAATACACCAGCTTTTTCTAGCAGAAAAGTTTTGTGTTGCCAAAATGATTCTGTACAGACATGTGAACAGCCTTCGGAATGTGCAACGTGATGTCCCCCCGCTAATATCAGCGGATGGATGTGATCAAACCGTCGAGGATGCAGCCAACCTTCTATGGCTACAATGTGCTCCGCTTTTCCGACGTGCTCCCAGCATTGGTAACATACCTGTCTCATTCTCCTAGATACCAGACTTTACACACATCACGTTCAGTTCAGCGACCATTTTGAGGAAGCTGCTATCGTTGCGCACCAATATTTCCCCCGGAGTTGATAACATTCCCCCGAGAGCACTGCAAGTGACAGCTAGGAGCATAGCTGAACCAATAACGAGATTTTTCCAAAGATGCCTGGACGAACAGCAGGTCCTTAAGATGTGGAAGTAAAGCATCATTACCTCGAGTTTCAAAAATGTTAGCCATTCAGAGCCAGCCAACTCTAATTCAGTTACTATCCTCCCGGTGCTCTCTAATATGATGGAATCGATCATAGCTGAGGCTGTAATTGACTGCTTTGAAAGCTCTAACATCATAGCATCGGAGCAACATATATTCCGTCAGCACTGGTCATATACAACCAACCTACTGCTTGTCAGTGGCAGTTGGACCGAGATAGCCCACAGAGGGACTGGCACTGTTGTCATCTACCTAGACGTTTCCAAAGCATTCGACCGCATAGATCACTGTATCCTTCTCCGAAAGCTACAAGCATACGGAGTATGAAATCCTGTCCTTGGATGAATCAGAAATTTTCTCTTTCAGCCGCGCCTTCAACTCCGAGTTAGTTCATTTTCTGATCCAATTGGTGTGGACTGCGGTTTGCCACAAGGGTCGGTGTTGGGGCCGCGGTTATTCTTGTTCTTCAGTAACGACGTTGCGAGTGTCATCAAGACAAAGTTCCTGTTTTTGCCCATGACATCAACATATGGAGGGTAATCGACTCTCAGGAAGATCACAAAGTGTTGCAACGAGACTTAGACTGCACTACTGAATGGTCAAAGGTAAATGTACTTTCATTTAACACGAGCAAGTACAAAACCATGCATTTCCGCCAAAAAGCCCACGTTCGCATATAAGCTTGGAGACGATATGCTGAACATGGCCTCAAAGAGCGATACCTTAGGTTGGTAATCGAAGACGACCTCGGCTGTTCTGCCCAATCCTTGAAGGCGTCCAAAACTGAGAACCAACATGTTGGTCTGTTACGAAGGGCATTCGGAAGCTTTGATCCTTCCATCTCCCCCCAAAAGCTCAATGCGTATGTGAGGCCCCATGTAGAGTAGACGATCCAGGCTTAGCAACCCTGGTTACACCTCGACCTAGTTGCACTGGAGACCGTACAGCGATGGGCAACGAAAAATATGAAAGGTTTGTCCTACCTACAATACCAAGGTGTCCTGGGAGTGTAAAGCGGAAGATATTGCCGTCTACGGTGTGACCTTATCCTGGCGTTCCAGCTTTTGAAAAACTCCGGTCATGCTTGCCGCCACCTCCTGAAGCCTAGCTGCAACACAGAATTGAGGGATCATAAATTGAAACTTGCCACCCAATACAGTCGACTTGAGTTCAGCAGGAATTAGTTTTTTCTTCGAGTTTGTCAACCGTGGAACGATCTTCCGACTATACTCATTTCCGCACAAACGCTTCCTATTTTAAAAAAACAACTCGACGCTACTTTACACCATTTACATTACTTGATCTGATTTCTATTCACTGAGTGACGACAAGACGCAGACAAACATTGTACTCACCGACCTCACGAAATCGAGTTAGACGGATATACCTATGTGTTAACGTGGATAATATGGTGAGTCCACAGATGTGATTTCACTTTGTGTAACTTACTCAAAATAACCTTATTCCCACAAACCATCCCACGGGACTTGTCAAGCCTTGTCTTTTTTATCCGTGTTATACGATTGTTCCATTGTTCGATCATGCCTCTTCATTGCAGCTGGGCCACACTGACTTACACTTAAGCTACCTTGTCATATTCTGGATAAAATATATTCCTCTTTATCTGCTTTGCTTACTTCTGTTATTCTGTTGCATATTTCGTGTCAATTTCGCGTGTTTATTTTCGTTCAAACTCTATGTTGGTTGTTTGATATCCCCAGTGTGGCTGCGCTTGAAAGGAATGGTAACAAGCTGCCTACTAGTCTAACAGTCACGACATAGATTACTGGTAACAGAACACTTCTGATTTTTTTTGGTGGATGGGCGGGGGTAAGGTCCTCGTGGCCGTGGTAGGCTTAAATAATGGTTCCACCCAGTATTGAGAGGACTACGACTCATCTACCGCCTTGTGTGTGTCTGGTACGTATTATTCTCCACAAGGCGGATAGGAATGCTGTTGTACATGTTGAAGGAGTGTGGGCCGACTCCGTTGATGAAACTTGGCTCCCATCTGCATGTCTATCGGGCTTATTCCTTCGGGTTTACACTGGATATGGCGTGTGTGGGTGGCACAGCGCAGGCCACTCACGATCCATCTGTAGGCGCAGGCGTCTTGTGGCTGTTCTCATTGATGCAGCAGTAATAGGCAACTGCGGAAATGGATGCCACCAACCAGGTATGTGTGCATGTGGATATGTTCAATGAACTTGTTATTGTAACGCTACATTTGGGATTGTGTTTGCTCGGGTCACAATTGCAAGAAGGGATCACAGAAACTCTTCGAGGTGAATAGTTTAAGTCCGTAAAATGGGTATGGTCATCTAGATAGGTAACAGGTATACACTTTATGTTGTGGCGAGCCACATCCGCCAAGTCGCTGTGTTGTTAAACGGACATTCGTAGTCTTTTATATGGAGAACGCTTGCCAGGCGGAAACTTCCCGCATCCTAAAACACCGTCACGACCCATTCACTGGAACGAGATTAACCCGAACCATCCAGCTGGACCACAGGGAGATTGTTCGGCGAGCCATATGTGTATTTATTTAAGGGATGGGCGCAGTATCAATTGAACAACTGTTCGATGGGATAGCGTTAGGTCTGCACATGACTACTCGCATTTCGACCGAAATTAGTTAATAAAGTACAAACCTCTGTTACGGGGCATCCTGAATTCACTGTCTTGGCAAACATGCATGCACATAAAACTTGAAAAAATATGCTCTACGACCTTTTTCTAGTGTACCATGTGTTTGGTGGTGCTGTGTAGACGATAATTTCCTAATCCTGAAAGCAGATAGCGAAAACGAGTAATTAATTTAGTTAAACGCCATTAGCGATATCACAAGTTCTACTGTGAAACTCCAGTTGTAAGAGGGTACAGTCCTGTTCTTTGATTGTATGACCCATAGAAACAAAGGATGAGTTAAAATGACAATATATCGCATACCAACCGATAAATGTGAAGAACTCAGCTATAGTTCAGACCACCCAAAATATGGCTCGGCAAGAATCGCATCGGCGCTGTGTAACTGAGTACGTGATTTGTGCCTAGTAGCCATCCATGGGTCAAAACGGAGCATATGTGCGAGCGAAATCTGATATTCGTAAACCAAATATTTAGACAGCAAATAAATACGGAGCTCTGCCTGGTTGCAAAGGCTCTACATACATCTTTTTTACGTTTCGAGACCTCCCCTGAGTGAACCGTATGTTTCGTTCCTTTCAATCCGCCTCTGCTTCGTCTGCTCTGTCCGCCTTAGGTCGTGCTAGGGTGCGTCACTTCTCCTTTATTTATCTGGTCAGTGCGCACATTTTGTCCGCTCGCGGCTGTTCCAGCCAATCCATTACGCCGTTGTTTGTGACAAAGTTTGTTCTTCTCTCTCTAGACTGAGTCAATCCCGATTATTCTCTCTGTCTCGTCCACGCGTGACTAGTTTGCGTGCGCAAGGACTGACTTTTCCCCTGCCTACCTTCACCGCATCTGGCAACTTCACTCAAAAGACCAGCTGTTACCACACTCTGTGCACTGAGGAAGCTAACATATGAGCAAACCAAAGATAAGCAATGAGAAACGTAGTATCTGGCGGATATCCGAGGCTATTAATGAAACAGCAGTCGCGTGCAAGATCAATCACAAAGTGAATAATGACAGTGGTTCCTCGGGCTCCGAGCCGAAATCCGGCTAATTATTTTCGAATATTGTACAAGTTCACGCTGGGGCGAATGTTGGAATCGATGATGAAGTCAACATTAGTGTTAGTGTTGTGCGCTTGGCTCATGTCCTGGACGCCTACTCGTGGCGACCGCTGGGTGGGAGCTGGGTTTCTCCCTTTTCCATGCTAAGATCAAGGACACCAATCCGCGTGCGTCAGCGAACTGACAATGTGCTAGACCCGCTGGCTTTCGGGTGTACATTTAATCGAAGGCCTTAGCAGAGCACCCGAGTTGTTCTCCTGTCAGGTGTGGGTGCCCTGCCAGGATCCTAGTCCATCCTCTGCGGAGGTTACGAAGTGGTCCATGGCCCACTTCTCGTAAAATCTAGCATTAGGAATTATCAGGTCTACGGGATATAAGCTGAAAGCTCGATTGGCGTAGAGCGCGAGCGCCACGCATTTTAACTGACGGTGGGGAGGCACCGCCGGTTGTTCAATGGTTTGCTACTACCCGCATCAAGCCAGGCAGCCCGTAGTCAAATTGGTGATATCCCGCCAATATCCACCTGAGTCTGGCCGGGGTGGCAGGTGTATCCTAGTATGGTCGCAAACATATATAAAACGTTTCAGCACCTTAAAGCTTGCGTGTGACGGCCGTCAAGCAGATCCCAATCTGTCTCTGCAATCACATTCCCGAGCTGGATATGCTCACATTGTCCAGTGGGTCAGGCTATTGAACCAAATGCTCCGAGTGGAGTCCCTCAAGTAAACCTCGGAAGCACAACCGCCAATTTGAGTGCGATTGCCCACCAGTGCAATCGTATGCCTGCGCGCAAAGCCCTCAGCATCGGGTGATAGAACGTGCGCGCACCACTGGACCGGAATTATAGCGAGCGTCCGGAGCGACGCACTGCACTGGTCGCGATGGAGCTGGCGCGCTACCACATCGATATTACGGCGCTCAGTAAGACGGCTCGCTGAGCAAGGTAAGTTGCATGAAGCAGGCGCTGGCTATACATTCTACCGGGTGGGCAACACTGCCTCAGCACCACGTGAACATGGGGTCGGATTTGCAATATCCGATCGCCTGAATGGCCAGCTGGTGGGTGATCCAACGAACACCAACGCGCGACTGATGACTGTTCGCCTTCGACTCGGAAGAGGTAAGTTTGCTACTTTTATAAGCACGTACGGTCCGACCATGTGTTATCCTGATGACACGCGTGGTCAATTCTATACTCAGCTATCCTCCGTGATACGGTCTGTGCCGAGGAGCGACCGACTATTTCTCCTGGGTGATTTCAACGCCCGCGTTGGGCGTGATGCATCGGTGTGGACAGATGTTATCGGTTCGCATGGCATTGGTTCAGCGAATGCAAACAGCGACAGGCTGCTCTCGCTGTGTGCCACTCACGGCCTGACGATCACGAACAATCGGTTTGCACTGAGTGCGAGTGATATAGCAACTTGGACGCACCCACGGAGTGGTCACGCTCACCAGCTCGACTATGTCATCGTCCGTCAGCGTGATATGCGTGAAGTGCGCATGGCACGTGTACTGCGTGGAGCTGAGTGTGCCACTGATCACAAATTGGTTCGGACCAAACTGTACATATATTTCGTAAATCTATGTATTGTACTCCCGCCGTGAATGGGCATAAATTTAACATTCTCTTCCTCGTTACTGGGGCGAAACTTACTGAGCTGGAGAAGGCGATGGCTGCACGCCTTTGTGAGGTGGGATGCCTAACCATTGTGCAGGACTTGTGGCACCACATTCGAGACAAGGTGACAGCTGCTACCGAGGAGACTATCGGGCGCGCAAACTGTAAGCCTCCTAATTGGTTTGATGAGAACAAGGCGACGACTGACGCATTGGTGTGTGAGAAGAACGCAGCCTTCTCTGCACATGTCGAAGACCCCAGTGACTTGGTGAAGCAGAGTGTTTGGACGAATTCGACGGCGACGGACCGGAAAGCTCCGTCACATTAAAAATACATGGTGGACGGAGAAGGCAAAGCAGATGGAATGCTACCCCGAACGCCGCCAACATAAGGCATACTTTGAGTTCTTGAAGGCGGTGTATGAACCGAGGTTGGGCCGCTGAGGACACTGATCTATTGTAGTTCAGGCGCTACCTGCACACAGACTGTAGACATGATGCCGCTTTAGCAAAAACCCTTTGACTGTCTCTTGAACAACCGTTCAGAGATCGACTGGCGTACATTGAGTGGTCTGAAGCAGCACGATGTTAAGGCGAGTCTGGCGGACCCGCCGACACTGGATGAGACGCAATGAGCACTTGCTCAGCTGCGAAACGGCAAATGTACCGGAGGTGACGGGATCCCTCTTGAAGTATTGAAACACCATGGACCCGCGTTGGTGACTGCGCTGTACCACTTGGTGCATCGCGTGTGGATTGAGGAGGAGATGCCTCCTGAGCTGAAGGATGCCCTTGTGCTACCACTGTACAAGCGACAAGGGAGCAAGCAATGTTGCACGAATTATCGTGGCATCGACTTGTTGAGTTGTGTGAGAAAGGTGATTACTCGAATCCTGCTCAACCGCCTCGTCAGTCATGTTTTGGAACCAAACAGGTTTGAAGAGTAGTGTGGATTCCGCTCGGGTCGCAGCACTGTATATATGGTGTTCGCGGCTCGACAATTGCAGGAGAAGTGCAGAGGACGACACCAGCCGTTGTACTCGCTTTTTGTTGATTACATCAAGGCATTTGATACGGTGGACCGCGAGACATTGTGCTTGGTGTTGGGTAAGTTTGGTTGCCCGCGTAAGTTTGTAAGTTTAACTGAATATCTGCACACTGGTAAGCGGGCGAGAGTGCAACTAAGTGAAGAGACCTCGGATGACTTTTACTTAGTTTGAAGCAAGGCTGTGTGTTTGATCCTGCGGCGTTTAATATATATCTTCATGCCATTATGTCTTGTGCTTTTGATGCTGCTTGTGCTGATGGTGCATGAGTGGAGCACCGTATTGATGGTGGGTTGTTGAACATCCGTCGTTTCGGTGCGAGAACACAAGTCTGCGAGACAGCTATCCTTATGTTGCTGTTTGCTGACGACCTGCGATTTTTGCATACAGTGCGGATGAGTTGCAGCACATGACTACTGTTCTGGCTTCGACAGCGTCCAAAATCGGGTTCACCATTAACACAAACAAAACAGTCGGTCTCTTTCAGCCTTCACCATAGGTGCAGTCTTCAATAATGCCGTGAATCAGCATTAATGCTGAAGTATTGGGAACCACTTCCCGCTTCTGCTACGTTGGTAGTGTGATTTCTACTCTCCAGCAGCTACACAGTGAGCTGCGTATCCGCGTCCCGAAGGCATCGCCGGCATTCGGGAACCTAGAGTACCGAGGGTGGAACAAACATCAGCTTTTGTAGAAGGTAGAAAACACGATTAAACTTTGCACAATAATCTGCCTCGACGCGGATTATTGTGTAAATCTAATCGTGGCTTCGACTTTCTACGAAAGCTTACACTACTCACAAAAACTACCAATAAACCATCCGCTTACCATTGACACGAAGCTGATGGTCCACAAATCCATGGTGCTCTCCGTCTTTCTATACGGCAGTGAAACGTGGACGAGGTATCTGAAGGATTGCGATATCCCGGGCGGTTTCATCAGCAGTGTTTGTGGTGAATTATATGCATCGCATGGGGCGACAGAGCTGCGGGAACGGAAGTGTTACGTCGAAATGGAATGTATGCAGTGTACTGCATAGTTTTGCTGAGACTATTGAGGTGGCATTGTCATGTGAGCTGTATGGATCCGACGCGGATACCAAAACAACTCTTATATCGTCAGCTGAGTATGGGGAAGCGGCACGTGGAGAAACCAAAGTTGCGTTACCAGGAGATGATCAAAGTAAGCATATATATATATATATATATATATATATATATATATATATATGCTGGTGTTTATTTCCTTGTGATTGACCCAGACTAACTTTTTCGATGCCGGTGTTGACATTGCGTCTAAATGCCCGATGCCGTCATCTCGGTGACTATATTCGGAAGATTGCAAACCACTGCAAGGGACGACGGGTGTCAGGTCCTGCAGCTATAGTAATATTCCATGTGTTAACCGACTCCTGATCACTTGGTCTATGTCCCTCGATGCTTTTGCTGGATTTGAGCAAGTGGGTGTAGATGTTGGTGACCCAGAGCGTGGCACCCATGGTTTATGTTTAGATATGTATGTCCTGTGGCCGTTCGCAATGATAACCAATCAAAAAGGAGATGGTTGGACAGTTTAAGTGCATGCAGTCAACGCTTCGTAGCCAGCCTAGCTTGCATTTCCAGTGCGAAGTAGTTAGTATCCTGGTTATTAGGCACTGGACTAAAAGCAAATTCGGAGTAAGGTCCTTCCAACAACCACTTTGATCGCTTTATTCATTTCTAGTCTTACTAAACGCGCTTCATGGGTTTCGTGGCCGAACGTCATACCTGTGTTCGAGCGGTTGCCGTTGGAGACCATAGAGACTGTTTTGACGTGTTATAAATATTTTCACAGTTTAATAGTTGAAAATTTCATCTTGGCCATGTACGCCTCTAGAAAGTGGAACTGCAGTTTCCTGTTGTTTCAAGCGTAAGTTTTCAATTCGCCTGCTTGTTGTTTTAGATTATCTAAAGAGAGAGTCAGGAGCAACCAACATGTTTATTATCCCTTTTGTCGCGACCCACATTTCGGGGAATTGCCTTCCCTTCCCTAATTTCCCTGAGTCATTTGTTTCATTTTAGTCCTATCAATCTGCTGTCCTTTTTCATCAACATTCACTTCGACCAGTGAGAACGTATAATGTTGCTTCCAGCTCCTCTAATTCTGCTGAAAATTGGCCACATTTGGTCCATGCAGTCTAAGATTGTATCTTATATAGATCGCATGAAACAGGGATAAGGATCAGCGTTACTGTCGGCAGTCTTCAATACCGGCTTCAACCAACACTACTAAAAGCCATCTAATAAGTATGCAAGTTAATACCTACCAAATTTACCACGTTGACCGGTGTGGGAACATTCGCAATCAAATCAATCTAGTTCGGCAGCAAAACTAACACCCTAATACCAATCTGATCTGCTGAAAGTTCATCCTAGTGAGAGACTTTCGTCATCTTACTCCTAGCAGCTTTGGGCTTCCCATGGTGCAGTTAATGGAAGCTCCATGTGGATTTGTTTGGTTCTAATCCACAGATTAACTGAAAGTTTCATCATTCTACTGGCTATACCAATGTGCATTAGCAGAAATCAGTGACAGCAAATTTGAACTGACAGTCTGCGCGTCAAATGATCACTTTGTCTTTCTTTTCAGACGCGACAAATTCGGCAATTGTGTCCCGTGTCCTGTCGGGTTCGTCTACAACGCATCCACTGGAACATGTGATGGTCAGTGGTTAAAATGCACTACTGTCCACATTTAGACAAGTTGTCATGTGCAAAATGCGAGATATCTTGCTGTCTAGCTCATTTGTTGGTCTGGTGTAAAATATCGGGTTGAATGAATGCACTTAAACTGTCCAACCATCTCCTTTTTGATTGGTTATCATTGCGAACGGCCACAGGACATACATATCTAAACATAAACCATGGGTGCCACGCTCTGGGTCACCAACATCTACACCCACTTGCTCAAATCCAGCAAAAGCATCGAGGGACATAGACCAAGTGATCAGGAGTCGGTTAACACATGGAATATTACTATAGCTGCAGGACCTGACACCCGTCGTCCCTTGCAGTGGTTTGCAATCTTCCGAATATAGTCACCGAGATGACGGCATCGGGCATTTAGACGCAATGTCAACACCGGCATCGAAAAAAGTTAGTCTGGGTCAATCACAAGGAAATAAACACCAGCATATATATATATATATATATATATATATGCGGCGGGTGAGCCTATGGTGCGCTGAGGCTGGTGGTGGCTAGATCCTAACAGATGGTCTACCCACTGCTGCTACTGTTGCGCCATAGTCTCATGTCCTGGGCGCCTCCACGTGGCGACCGCTGGGTGGGACTTGGGTTTCGCCTTTCTCCCTGCTAAGATCAAGGACACCAATCCTCATGAGTCGGCAAACTTACCATGTGCTAGACTCGCTGCCTTCCGGGTGTTCATTT
>OX104065.1:42640262-42743149 GCA_944474145.2 Dicrocoelium dendriticum
TGAGCATCGGTTGCAATAGGATGCAGTATCGCATGTACATCTATGCATTACTAGCAAGCGAATTCGAAATCTTAGATGTTTTCCCTCGTTGTAGGTTCACTCAACACACTACAAGCTAGTTCAGGTTGGATCTGCGTCATTTGCTCTATGAAATTCTATGGTTGTTTGTGTACACAAAACAAGCTAAGAACCAGCTACGACATTGCACCCGATGGAGTATGGATATGGACATTCTTGGTTGTCAGAGTCTGGGAAACTAATTATGTCTCCTAGCAAAGGATGAGACGTTGGGACAGAGAGGGACAACCCAGTTTACACACATAAGGGCTTGCATCTCAACCATAACAGCCTTAAATATTCCATGACTGTATGGTGGTGCATGAGGAACCGGATCACAAACTTCTAATCACTGGAAGACGGCAGTCACACGTGCTTTTATCCATAATGATACTCAATTGCAAGTATCTAGAAATGAAACAGAATTAATCCGAACGAAATAGCATCAAAGCTCCAAAATCACATTATTATATGCTGCGTTGCGCTGTTGGCTCAGATTTAAAGCTGAATGATGTGACACTTTCTACGGTTAACTCGGCACTTCACGTAAATGTTCAACGTAGGACAAAGATCCAGTTCGCAATGAGCTCCCGTGCAAGTTAGGCTATCAGAACGGCTGTTCATTTATCTTTTCGGAACAATGGATAACACAGATAATCACTCGGGTCTTTGATGCTCTGTAAGTACTCGGAACTAATGCAGTCGGCTTGTTAACTCAATAGTTTCTGAACAACTGATACCGGTTGATTTACTCTAAATAACTTGATTCAGATTCAAAGGCAATTTGCTGGCACACCGAACGGATTTGGACCGTTTTCAGCTGTAAGTGTGCGCCGTACAGTAGCCAAGGCTTCGTACAGCTTTTAACATACCCCTGCAGAAACAGCCTCCGCGATCTCCCCTTGTGAGACACTGAAACATATAAAATCTATCTTTATCTGTGTTCATGCAAGAAACTTAATTCACCCGTCGAAAATAAAATACAGGCTGCCCCCAAAAGAAGTTGACAAATTCAGCACACGTATTACCTTTGAATAATGGCAAGTTTGCTCAGTGAAGTCTCAAAGAAATTAACGAATGTTGTAGGTTGCCTCCGAGGAAATTAGTGGATATCTCGATTCAGTGTCTAAAAGTGATGATAAGTCCGATGTGTTACTTGAAGCAAGTGTACCACATGCATATCAGGGAGCTGAGAGAGATGAGGCACGTGATCGCTCTACAATCGGTCAAAGTAACTCGGATAAATCTGAGCATATTTTTCAAAAGCAAGTGAACTCGGTACCAGTCGCGAGTTTCAGTTTGACCCAAAAAATATTCAACTGGTGAAGACGTAAATCACACAGTAACTGGAAATGCTGTTGTTCCACGGAGAGATCTTTGAATCCCAAAATCGACAACTGAAACCGACTGGCATTGATGCACTAATGATAAGGAGTGCACTCAAGTGTCACAAGGCAAACAGCCCATTTACCCAATTGATTGCATGGACAATACGCCTTGCCATACAGTTACTCGATGGTTAGCAAAACTTGGAACCTTTGCACAAGTTCCCAACCACACACTGTTTAAAGTGTTCTTTTGAGTTACTCCGGGCATGTTGAAACACTGGGTGCTGAAAATAGGAACTCAACAAATGTGGACTCTCTTTTCAAAAATGTACCTATCCAAGACTAGTTGTGGGCTTTACACTCAGTTACCTAAGGGGCCTGATACTGCCATGCATGGCAAATGTGCATTTCGGATTGGTAGGGAACCTATACAATTAGGTCGACGGGTCGCCATTTGTAGTCCCCTGAGTGTAGCTTTAGTGGAAGTCTCTCTTGTCATTATTGAAAGTGAAGCAGTTGGTAGCATCGGTGCTGTGATAGTATCCAAACCATACGTTGACGACCTACTGAACTTCACCAAAGAAGAATATTTAAACTGGCTAGTCAGAATGCTTGTCTCCGTTCACTCCAACCTCTCAGAATTACGCTAGGTGGAATTACATGACAGCCTGCGTTTTTGGATGCGTTTATGAGGAGGTGGACTGACGGCATACTTCGGTGCTCCATGCACCGCAAATTAGAATGTGCAAAAATATATCACCTTCAAACCTCGCGCCGTTTGTGTACAAACGTTGCTTCGTGAAACTGTAGTTCTATGCGGACAGAAGGATTTTAGCAAGGAGATGCTAAATACGGAAGGAATTTTTCATCAAACTCTACAGTCCAGCAAATATCCACAGCAATTCCTCCAAGTTTAAAGCAGACCACCAAGGAGATCCTGTTGCAAAGATTAAGTGCCTCATCATACCCCTACATGATCGCTCAACTACGATTTGCCTTCGCCACAAAAAGCACTGTTTCCCGGAACCGTCAGAGCGACTCACCAGGCAGTTCGTCCGCCAACTTTATTTACCAATTCACTTGCAGTTGGTGTTGCACCTACATAAGTAGAACTGACAATCCACTTGTTCAAAGGTCGGTTGAACACTTCCCAAAGTGGTCAAAGTATTCGCTGTGGCAACAAGCTGTGGACCAAGGAGTGAACATGAACCTTGCCTTAAGCATCACAAACTACCTCATGGCGGTCCATCACCAGGTCTGCCCGGAGAATTCGTTCAACAGGTTATCACGTTATCGGAATCGGGAAATTCTGGCCATAAGTGAAACGTTACTGAGAAGAGTGAATCGCTCGGTTCTGTGCGCACAGTAACAAATCACGCTGCCCATAAGATTAACTTGGTCTAGATCGCGCATTATCCACCAGTCACCACTAAGCTTGTGTGCTGCTAAGATTCCAAAATATTTAACTATTTGTGTTTTTCAAACATGTATTGTGTTGCGACTGACAAGAGTAAGCGAATTTTTAACATATTGCAAAGTTTGTCATCTCTCTGCGTTGGTGTGATGGACGAAGCTGACTCGGCGCTTCAAACCTCTTAACTTTATCTATCGGTTTCAGATGATGCACATTTGTCGAGAACTGATTGGTGATAATAGTGGTGAATATCTGTTCTATCCTGTGACCAATTCCATCATGTTACAGCATGAGGTATCTCGACTAGTCTGAGAAATATTCACTCAACTATTGAGCCTGTCGGTGGTCCGTCTCATCTAGGTAGGTGGTTTGCGTTACACACGAATGGGCACTAGCATGAGCACACATCAGAGTATCCGCTATTGTATGTCAGAAATCGATCGTCAATTGCCGCTTTGGACGGCAACGGCATACAAAACACACCGTTTCCTTTAGTTTCGCGCCATTAACACTTCTTAGGGTTCCACTATATATGTAAGTGAAATTTTTTCGCTGCGTGTCTGGCTGGGAATTCTGTCTACATCTGCCACTTTACACTCATCTTTCTCTGCACTGCTGACCCACCGGTTTTATTGAGAAAGAACTGCTGCGTTACTGTGCTTGACTGCATCCGGGACTAAGCCGGAAAAATTAGTTTTGCATAATTCGAGTCGCCCTGCTGAGGTCGGTGCACTGTGACCTTGCCAGTTGATTAAACGCAAAAATGCAGGTTGCATTATTACTTTAACTGTGATACTACAGCTAGGTCGGCATGCATCGAATTCTGAAGGACAAAAACAAACAAAATATCTGCTCCCGGTTAGAGCTGCATTGACATGTGCCATTTGAGAGTCTGGCTATATTGCCCAGGGGAATACGTTACCAGAACTATTAGATCAGGTGATAACCCAGTCTGTAACTCCCGCGGCCTGTACTTCCCATTCAGTGCATTGGCTTTGCTGACTTTACAACACCCGTTCGAGTGAAGATACCGCTCAGGCAACATTGATTGCTAAAGTCAATATCGCTTGATAACACATTCCTCTCGTTCGTGGTGCTGCGGCAATTAACATAGATCGAGAAATCTAACAGATAACCTCGGTTGATGTAGATTGCCGAAGGAGAGAAATCTCCGCGTGTGTGAGACTAGCTGTTAGCATGATTTTCCCACAAAATGTTAAACGTAACTTTCCACCATATTTATATGGAAGAGTGTTAAACGCTAAAACCAATCACGCGCACGATTACGATGCGCCCAGTTGGCAGCCGAGCGGCTTAACCTATTTTAGCTATCCTCTTCTTAACCCTAAGATTTTATGCGTTTATAAATTGTTAGAATTGTCCCAAGTTTATGTTCTAACCGCAGACAACGAGTAAAATGCTCGTCACTATCAAGGGACTTAAATTTTGAAACTTGCTGAACGCGCAAATAGATGTCATCACCGCAGCTATGAGTCCTACTTAGTATGCTAAAGTTGAGATTTAAAATTCTTCCGCATGCTCATGCTTGCAGTAGGAATTTTAATAGCTGCAGGCCGTATGATTTTGTGCTAGGTGCTAGGGACCACCAGTAGCTTGAGTTGTTGAGAACAGGTTAGAGATAAGAAAGGTAAGGGAAAACAGACCTTTTATTTATCTGCTGTTTACTGCATCAGTAACACAGATTTTTAACCGATTACAGTGACGACCTCTTTAAGTCTGTTGGACCGATTTCTGGCATTGCAGGCAGTCAGTACAATGTTCGGTATATAAGATTGCAAATCACAGACCAGGTAGAGTATACGAGCAGATAGTTGCAAAAACCCCATGTGTTGTGCTCCCTTAAGTTTCCGGGTCACTTGTAAAACCTTAAGCAATGTTCTTTATCTGTGTCTCAAAACCAAATGCAAAGCCAATGAAAACAGCTATCTCCTCTTGATATAGAGAGAAAATTACCACTGTCCATATACATATAGTCGCAGTGACAGAAAACCATTGAGCGCATGCCAGGCTTTGGACTTTTTAACTTGTACGTTATAGCCGGAGCGTACTACTAAACAAGAATTAAATGAGCTGCCAACCAGGCAATCTGTTTGCTAGGCTTAAATACAATTTTGAAAATATCCAGCCTATGTAACTCTGGATGGTTTAGAAGAGTATGTACAAACTGGCAGAGAGGTGTAAAGCCTATTTATGTGCTTGCCAACTAGATTGTAGAGAAGGATTCATCACAAATTTATTCCTTCTTAATCGACTTAAATTTGAACAACGAGAGTCTGTTAGCTCAATTACGCATTGCAAAGGGTTGATTAAATTGGTTGTTGTAAAATATTCGCATTCATGATCTAATTTTGCTTAGAACTTTACCCTGACATTTTCGTTAATCTGTTTTACTAGTAGTTAGGCTACCTTACTCCTCAAAAATCCACGAACCGGCAAGATAGTTATTGTTTTCCTTCGAAAATTCACATCAGGTTGAGTCATTGCCACTTTGTGTGACCTGACTTCTTTGAGGATCTCTGCTATCGGTTCGGGATATTACAGAAACTTACTAACAGCAAGTGCACACATAATCCATCACGTATGTGCGGCGAAACACAACCATGTCCTTGAAAATTTGGGGCACTCTGTCCAGACTATCCACCTGTTTCAGACATAAAAAGCGCTGACACGACCCGGTGAACTTGAACACATTTGAGCAATTTAAACTTGTATCCAACACAACTCTGAGGGGACGAGATGTTGCCAATGAGGAGGTAAATGCATTGTTTGTCAATAGAGGACACGACTGGGGATTGAAACACAGCGCAAAACAATAAGCTGTGCCGTTTCAGTTAATGGCATTTCGTGGAAGATAAAAACGCTCACACCTCCACTAAGCTTTCCGGGCGTCAATACAATTCACAACACCCAGATGAGGCATTACTAACATACGATAGATCACTTTACTCACTTGCTTTTATGTCTAAAAGCGAGTGAGATATCCGACCGAATTTTGGCAATAATCAACGAGAGGGCAGAAGAAAATGAAATTAGGAGAATTCTGCACGATCGACAAACCCGAAAGTAGATTTGTTTCCGATATTGTTTAACTGGCTGTTATGCTTACTTTGTTTCAATTCGGTGGCTTTGTGGATAGTGTGAGGTAGATAGCAGCATTTATGTGGAAACATGTTTTGCTTGGCTCATCCGTGTGAATTCAGGGCGTGTGCCAGCTGTAGAGTTCAAAAAACACACCGATAAAAGCATGCAAAATATGAAAATTGCACATGGCCGAAAGGCTTTAAGCACATTTAGGCAGGTATGTAAAACCTGTTTACTTCGGTATCATTAGGGTAGTACACGACAAGTGTATATATACATATATATATATATATATATATTTACCATTTTGCGAATCCTAGATCTGCCTGCAAATGACCTGGTCCTTGATGTACTTAGCCTAGAGCAGTTACCACAGTAAAAACCTGTAAACACGACAGAGTACCGCATTGAATTACCCATACAATTAGTTTGCATAGGATAACTTGACAGAGAAACATGAAATGCTACATGCCGTGCTTATCATATTTTTCAAGGGCAGACGTACTGCAGCTGGCGAGTTGGTACGGAAAAATGTCAGCATAGCATTTCCCGTTTGGTTAATTTCGTGACCCAGAAGTAGCTAAGACAACTTGCACATCATCAAAGGCTCTCAAACAGTTGCTCGATTTACGCTTATATAATGATTACCATTGTAGGCGGATACATTATGATCTCTAATTTAGCACTCAACACAATTTGATACCGTCCCCATAGTGCGGTGGAAAGTACAATTTTATTACCGCAAGAAGTTATGTTTAACTGTCTCCACATGAACTGATTGAAGCGACTTGAGATATCAAAGTGAGGCCTCCAGTGAACCTTTTGAAACCACTGTGGCACGAGTCCATAGTAGCTATTCCTCCGCCTTTAAGTTCAGGAAAGCTAACGTAGGTCTTTGCTTCAATACCAAGGCGCTTTTTGTGCCTTAACCGTGATATTTCAGTCTCTTTTTACAATAGTCATCATATACTGAAAAATATATTACTTACTATGCACTAGTCCAATAGGTTAAAGATAAGTCAACCACTGGAATTGTTGAGAAACTCCAGTTGACTCTATCCGTGATCGTGTGAGCAAATTAGTTTGATTTATTCCACAGTGAGACCCAATACTTGGAATCGTCCGGATGCAACACCGTCTTTTACCGTGGGGATGACTCGGGGTTCGGCCATTGCACTCATTTGCGCTTGTGTCGGTGAAAAGAATAATCCTAATGCTAGTCGATGGCAATTGCCAGTGAGTAAATCACGGCGAACCGAACATACACCGTGCACCGAATGCGCCAATCGAAACAGCACACTTTCTACACATGCATGCGGTAATTCCAATTGTGCACGCGTGTGTCTCTCCAAATGATGGTGTTCGAAAACGTGCAGATTGAACGCAAGAGGTGACTGCCCTGGGGTCGCATCAGCTTCGTGACCCATAGCTGGCAATCGGAAAACGATAGAGACTAGAAGTATTTTTCATCGGGTGAGGGTGTAACACTGAGCACGTTCAAGACCAAGTAATTTCTGGGTTCCACTAAAAGCTGCATACCAGCTACCAAAATTATGGCGGTCGGCGGAAATTTTCATGTTCCTTTATGGTTGCATAATGCATATTCTTGAATTAACTTGCTAAGCCAGTTTTAATTTTGTGCCGCTTGCAAATAAACCGCTAAATCATGCATTTGATAGTATTGGTCTAGTAAAGAAGTGGTTACTTGGTCGAGTGAGGTTAGGTTCTCTCAATTTGCTACAAGTCAGAATGACATCAGGAATAGAGAGCAACACTCTAATTTTCCTATCGAACGAAAAAGAGTTGGTGGTTTTTCCTTGCTTAACATCGTTACATTTTGCTTGGCTGTAGCGTACTTACTTGCAATAAAGCATTAGCTCGAAGACTGGATCGAACGCGATGACTTCAAACGAGTGTAGTTTATTGACAATTTTTTTCTAATAGATATGCGAGAGCAAACAGCAGCCGCAGAGTGTTATGTTCGCAGGAGAGGTCAGTGCAGCAAACAGAAGATTTGCGTCTACTATACGATTGTTTTTTAAATCGGGGCGTCTCCGCGCATCCAACCAACACGAGCTTGGGCGTAGGAGGATTTTGATGAAATCCTATGCGGACATAACTACTGTGTAGCGGAAGGCGTAATCTCGGAGGCCTGCCACTGTACTCTGCAATGGTAGGAAGTTGTATGACAGTGGAGGATAGTTTGCGATAGATCCCAGTTAGCTTGAAAGTTCAGACTGTCTGTCTCCGACCTCTCTAGTTCAGTGAGTTAAGCTGCTGGCTGGTTTGCGTAAGCTGTTTGAAATCATGGGTTCGATCCCCAGCAGGCGGCCGAGGGAATGCGCACCAATGAGGAGCCCCAATAAAGCGAATTTATTGTCTGGTACTTTTCCAGATTGGGGTTATAATAATCTGGCTTGTGAGTAGTTGGGATTGACCATTACATTAAAAACATTGATCGGTCGGCATCTGGGTCCACAGCGCGAAACTCCTGACCTCAAGCTTTGAACATTTTAGAGAAAACCGTACTTCTCTCTGTTGTCATTTCAAACAAAAATGTGAAAAGCTGGTAATACATGAATTTTCATGCTGTGTACAGCTTATGGATAGTCTGATGAGCTTGTATATAAATATCATCATAACGGTATAGGATCTATATGGAATAAGTTCAAGTCATCACAAGGAATTGAATCAGCAATACACCGGTACGTAGAACCGACGCTTCGCTGCCGCGCAACTCCTACTAGCCACGCGTGGGCTGATGATACTGCGAGAGTCACACTGTCCCCAACACAGACTCAAAACTCCGCCCTCAGATTACAAGGCAGGTTTGTGATCCTTAGGGTCACCAGCCAGTTAGCCACCACAAAGCTAATTCATTATCAGGATGTCAAACATTCTTGAAAGCCGCAGTCGAGCGTTTCATCCTTTCTGGAATTGTCGATAATAGCCTAGTTGCCAGGTTGTTGCCGCGGTCTTGTGACCCAAGGGTCTTACTTGGATGAGTATAGTCGGATTATCAGCCCTTTTCAGGGCAGATGGGGGGCGTAATCTAGACCATTCCTTGAAGTATACAAACGCCATCCCGGGTTTTTCCGTTTGTGAGGATCAGAGAATTGAGCTGCTTTGTTAAATTTCAAATATTTTTCTTTTATGCTTTGCTGCTGTAACATCTAAAATTAAGCTAAGTGTTCGCAACGCTACACCATCATGCAAGGGTACAAAATTATGAAGAGAGGAATAAAAAGTCCTCAAAAGCATACTTGATGACTTTCGATGCCAGATAGCAATTTATTCCGTTTTTTAATTTTCGGACGCCTTTGCAGTCGACGGGTGTGTTGATGAACCTTCCACCAATAGACTATACTCTACGTCATGAATTTTAAACATATATCTTTACAACATACGAAGAATTGCGTCCAAGTGTGGACAGCCGGACAACTGTTATTGGGATGGGAATTTGGCTGTGATTAGTAAAATGGGTGTCGACATCTTAGGTGTTGTTAATGGAGCCAAATATCGAATACAATAGGTGCGAATCGGCTCTACATGTGGGAAATGTAAAAGATGCTGATTGAAGGCACGAATTAAAATATCCATTTTTAGCATTTTCCATTTTGGAGAAACTCATCGAACGATATAGGTCCATGAACGCATCGTTTCTTTGTTAAATTAAAATTGCTTTTCTTTCTGGTATGTACCTCACCAGTCACAAGGACCGAGGCTACAGGCATTCGAAGAGCATTGTTATGCAGTGGCCAGGATCGGTTACCTTTAGACAACCAAAATATCAACGGCCTGTACTGTTTGGTTTGCAGTATCCGTTGTGTGTTTAGATTACGACGAGCGAAACAAAGTTGAACAGAGATTTAGTTGGTTAATCAATGCGGTCGTTTAAACCAGCTGCACCATATCTAGACAGAAAATTTTTTACCTGTTTCTAGTTCTTAACGGGGATGAAATCGGTGCGGATTTCTAATACTTGCGCTAGGTAACTCCGAGATTGGTCTACAGAACACCATATTACTTTCACGTGTCCATGTAGCTTCCTGTCAGTAGGTAACTGGGGATGGGGAAGATTTTAAATTCATTCCTTCAAAACAGCAGAGGTAGCTATTCAAAACCGAAGGCAATCAGAGTACAGCTTAAACCACAGCAGTGATAATTCCTGTCGTAAAATAATTACATTTCTGCTGTGGAATAATATGCAATATATGTTTCGTACATACTGTGGTTTCACCACTGGATAATGAAAACAAATCCATTTGCATCTGCTTCCTGGATTTTAGCATAGCTTTGGGTTGTGTGAAGCGTGAACTACTGTTGCGTAGGTTCCGGAGTTCAAACTGTTGTCGCTCTATTGAAAGGTTATTTTACCAGCCGTACCCAATTTAACAGGTTAAGGAGGTAAACTCTCCTGCAATCACTAAGGACTGTGATGTTCTTCAGGGAGCTATTTTGTCTCCATTCTTTTGTTCCACTTACCTTACCTAAGTCCTCATCCCCAAAGTAGCCATCCTGCCAAAGTATGCGGAGGAGGTAAACCTTGGCGTCCATTTTCTAAGTATGCTTACATTGGCCGAGCTACAAACCTTCTTGAACAATCTCACAGCTTGGTCCAAATCCCGTTGCCTACCGTTAATCACCTCAAAATTCAAGGATGCCATTTTTATGCTGCTCAAAGGAAATCGCTACCAACAGATCTTGACAGACTGTCCGCAACGTTGGATTGACGGTGAATCTTTGACCTTTTCCAAATCCGTAAAATACCTGGGAGCCGTGCTGAGCAGTGGACTTCCGTGGTCCCTTCACCTGAACAAAAGATTTGCTAAGGTTACATGACTCTCACTCTATGTTACACGTTTCAGGACTGCATACGAAACCTGATTTTTGATCCAGTGCTTCATCATTACAGGTGTAGTACCTCACTGGACCTATTGCTCTTCAATTATCTTTCCTGCCATATCACTTAAGTATCCATCCCGGTGTAGTGGAATTTCAAGAATAGAAATTATCAACATCATTGTTGCCAAACACGTCAACTCCTGTAAAAGGTTTGCATCTAAACTACACACAGATGTTAGTCATCCCCTGCACAGAGCATTGTCAGAATGTTTATCAACTTCCTCCTCGACCAGACAGATCTACAAAACTATCTACGCCAGCAAAAGCGCTTATGGTCCTACTGTAGTTCCTTTCCTGTTAAGTTTTTTGAACGATAAGGATTCAATCATCCAAGAACTGACTAGTAAATTACTGGCGATATTTGCTCTGCCAACACATTTTTAACGATGGTGGTTTTATATGTACCCGCATGTATTATCCCTTTTCATTATTTATCTCATTCTGTGGCGTGTATGTTAGAGCTAAATATCCACCCTTCACGGGTACATAAAGCACATCCTTGATTTGACTTGACTCCTTTATTTCTCTACGGTGTGAGACGTTGTACCTGTCATGACATGAGGTATCTGTATACAGTTCTGATTGTTGTATTATATACGCAAGAAAATGGTTCAGTAATGTTTGTGCTGCAAAAGCTGTTCTATACGCAAAGTTCGTATCGATGCTTATTTTTGAACACTGAGCAAAGAACAGCGAGTTTAAAATCCCTAATTTATAGGCCCGTGCGGTGGTCTGGTGGGTTATCGAAAAACGTCAACAACAAATACAGTTCGCATAGTTGCTGTCAAAAGAATGGACATATGGTTTTCAATGCAGCATCCCTGCACTTTGCGTCGTTTTGCTATTCCAATAGGCGAAACTAATAAACTAATGTATTTCTCAAGTGAGTGCTAAGTAAAAAATGTAGCGGATTATTGTAAGTGCAGAAACGACCGATAGGGGAACAGCATTCCACGGATGGCACATGCAAATAGAAAAAATTTTTATACGGCGCTCCAAACGGCTGTACTGTTTTGCACGTTTCAAGGGGTGATCTCGCAAGTTAATGTTACTGCTGAGTTGCAGCGAATTGCGGCACACATGATCTGGATTGAGGAAATAAAAGTACACGTTGTCATATCGCCTCATAATAGGCGGTACCGTCCGCTAAATACACCAAAACTTTCAGCGTCTGCTCGTACGAGGGATTTCGCATTCTATCTACGTATTTGGATACCCGACGTCGAGGTTGGTCCAGTGCATTGAGGTCGTACTTCTGCCATGGCTGTCAGGCTGGATATTGGATCTTGGCTTTATGCAAAGTGATGCTGCTCTAATATTAATATCTCTATTGAGGTTAGCTGTGTTTGCAACAGTGGAGACCACAAGTGTAACGTTCTGAGCTACCGTTGTAGTAATTTCAGCATATGTGCTTGAATTCTTGGGGTGTTCAACTCGACCATATGTCCTTGAGTTTCAGATAGAGAAAACTAGTGATTGGCTGCCTCATCATTGTTAATGATAAAGTGGTTACGACTGGCGAAGTTTACTCGACCAAATGTTTCGGGCTGTTCCCGAATTTTGTGCTCCAGAATACCGACAAACTAACAGAACCCCTGATTGTTTTCGCCTGACCTCCTTCCTAAGTTGGAAAAGAAAACAGCGATGAGGACCTTACCGATCGAGTTTCGGATGAGGCAAAGGATGCGCCACTGTTTTGCTTAGAGGTCACTACGCTCTCCTGACGCAGACTTGCTTCCAGTGATATAATCTTAGCGTTCATTCGCTGGTCCATTTCTGCTGCAAACCGGCTGCAATTGTAGAAGTAGAAAGGGTACACTTAACTATTGGCATCGTCGCACACACATTACAGTTCCGTAGGACGTCTTGGGAGCTATTTGAATCTCTCCTCTGATTGGAAATGATTTTTTGCACTGTGTATGTTAACATTTGGAACTGCGTGTGTATGCTAAATGTAACTTGAATAATCGATTAAATTCTGCCAATCCACAGCCCCACTTCACCTAGAGTCCATTTGGATTCACATCTACTTGCTTTCTGATACTCTGCTTAATACCATTATCGGTGTAGCCTAGGCGAAAAATTCACGCTTTTACTAGTTTATGACATCGAATTTTATTCTTGCTTGTACCATTCGTTCATTTGTTTTACTGATGGCACATACCAATCACTTGCTCTCATGAGTCACGCTGTACTCTATTGTCTGCACTTGCTTATGTGCCATCCACTTTTGTAGCTTTTCTCAACACACATTGGTTTCAGTCGCGCTAACAGGTCTTCGCACTTCCGTACTCGGCGCGCCCCATACGTGCCACCAGTTGCGAACTGTATTTGAGTACCACCTCCATCTGACACAGTGTGCTAGTTGACATGTGTACTTTTCTGATTTGGTGGGTTTTGCTCGCAACAGTCAGACAAGCGATGTGGTCAGAAAGGTCACCTGAGGGCAGCCTAGCAGGCTAAGTGGCTCTGCTGGTCGATGAGATGGGCAACGCTGGCTCACTGGTTGACAAGGTCACAAGAGTGGTAAATGGCTTTGGATTATCGATCAATGCCAGTTGAATGCTGCGCCAGCAGCAATTTAGTAGGAAATGCAAGGCAGTTGTTGCAAATAGTATTGGAGAAGAACAAATTGTACTTGACTTGATTGCCTCAAGACAGATGTTTCAAACGAGTGTAAAAATCCACAACCTACTTGAAACAGGATTATTACACTGTTAACTTTCAGTGACAAAATCCGTCATAAACACAGCCTTGAATCAGACGCTGAAACGATAAGAATAATCCGGAAGTAGAGTATGCACCACGTAGTAATGATAAATCTGAGTCGAATGAATATTTAATGATATGCAACAACTTGGTGGGGAAGAGTCCGCAACTAGCTACCTTCCTGGAGGAATTCAGAACGCAGTTTTTTGGGGTAAAAATGCGGTCATTAAGGGAGTACAAAGTAACCTTCAAATATAGTGGGAATATACTTGTGTTTACACATGACGTGGTAGTGGCAGGACGAAGTATCTGTGGAGGGGGGACATAAAGCAAATGACTGTTCCGGCTGTTGCGGTACTTGGTGGGCAAATCTTGCTGCGAGATAACGGAGTGGGTTTACGTTGTAATCCTGATCTAGACTGATCGGAGTAACTGTTCCGGCTTATCTACCTGTGCAAAACCGTCCAGCTGTCTTTCTGTTATGAGAAATAGATGTTCGAGTTCAAACTACCGACGGTGCGCATGATAGCCCAAGCTGGACGTCTTATCTACTAAATGTTCGGTGGATTAACCTTGCCGGTTTTACAGAGTCGTTCTGTCTCTCGCAAACATGTCTCCAAAATGATAGCATGGTACTCGGGAACGTGAAGGGCAGGGAATTAGAAATTTCCGAACTTGGGAAAGGGCTATATGGGCGCGGTGCGAAAATTTAACTACGACTTAACTTATAGCATATCAAAAGATAACTACTGTCTTTTATGCACAATTTCATTGCTGACCAATTGTACATTATACCTACTTGTTTTTATCTACTTACATTACGGCCACGATCTACATGCGACTCGACACTCGTCTGCTCTGTAAATGCTCGTGCAAGTGTTTGCTCCTGTCTTGATCCATCCGTCCACGTCTTCTGTAGTCCATCGAATATAGTCCGCTCGGTTCGACTTCAACTGCCTTCTGATATCCGCGCTCAACTGCGCACATCGTCTCGGACTAGTATTTACTGGTCCCATAAATTGATGACTCGGATTCGCACGCGCGAAGTTAAACAATTTTCCTCGTTTGTACTTTTTGATGAGTTCCCTCCTTTTTCACTATTTGCTACGGGTACTGGTTGTTGCTTGCGTAATTTACTAATTTCCTCGTGTTTTTATTCAATTATTATCTTCTGGTCTCAAAAATTAATTGTGGCATCTGAGTCGTTTCACGGCCTAGACATGCTTACTTTGGCTGTTTCAATTTTCAAGGAACACGGCCGGGAGGCTTGGTTTGCCACATTCGAGAACGAACTGAAAAATCGTGACATTCAGATGGACCTTTGGAGGTAAAATCCGCTCGTCCCACTCCTACCTTCTTCGATGGTGACGTTGGTTTAGAACATGCTACTCCTCCATTCTGTTAGGTCTCGAACGGCCTGCTCCAAGGAAAATCGCGTTGTCTGAGAATCAAGTCGAGTTGGCGCCACTGATTCAGACCAAATCTTGTAACTTGGACGGAAAAACAGAATTTCACACAGACCAAAGTCAAATGCGCACAGAAACGAAACAAATTGACTTGTTCGGATAGGTAAATGCGCGATTTCCCACAAGGAACCGTGTGCCTTGCATTAGAACCGTCTTTTTTACAAGCAGACTAGTGTTTTTCCATGTTGCAGAACATTTGTTACTATCGCTTGTTTCACGCCACTCACACGTCCCTTGTTTCTTTGAGACATAAAAAATCAAACGAGCACACTTCCGTGATTTGAATTGTATCGGTGTGTTTTCATCCCACCTCGGCCTGTTCTGTGTTCGCCAATATACTACTCGTTCGGCGGTTGTCTTCTGATCTCGCGGGGTACAACTAGGAAGCCACTAAGTCGAGCCCTGAGGACACAACACATTCGAATGAGGCAATGTGTATCGTGACGTTAGTATTTGGGCAACCGTTTGTCTTCCATGTCAACACGCGAAGGTGCACAAGCACACAAAAAGCAGATTAGGCACGTTTTGACTAGGAGCACATCGACCTCCTAGGTCCTCTGCCGTCTTCCAAAGGCTGAATCTACTGACCTGTGTCGATCGATTCACTAAATGGCCTAAGGCAATCCCTATTCATAATTGCTCTTCGGAAACAGTCTCAAAAGCCTTTTTAGAACGTTGGTTAGCACAATACGGCGGCCATGCCATGGTGACTACTGATCGTGGGACACACATTTCATCCACGTTCGCTGCGTTGCTTAAGGACTTAGATTGCCGTCATATCCAGAAAGCTCCCATGTTCATCGCTTGACAGCAGCGAAAGTTGAGGTCTTGCCGGCTTATTTTATGGACTATTCAACTTTCTGAATTCCCAAAAACCCGCTCAACCGACTCGCGGCAATTTACCCTGGTCTGCCCTGCAATCCATAAGTAATAAGACAAATTCACTTTACAGTCACTGATCAAGCGCATCCACTAGCCGTTAGGTCACAAATGCGGCGTACACTCCATTTTGTGAGCCGGATGTCGCAGTTCGGGTGGGCTTAGGCAGTCTTAACGTCTGAGTGAGTCGTTTCTGAAGGCGCAACTCCGGCTCGTACAATCGAATTGCGATGGCCTCTGCGGATTCAAGAAAACGCTTACGAATGCACTTTGATCGCTTGTCTGGTACCTCATAGATCACTTTGTATGACTCAGTTAAGTTGGTGGCGTGGCTAGTGTTGACGAAATGCGTGGCTAGGGATGAGTTGGTTTGTTTTCGACAAGCGGTCATGAGCTCAACCGGTTGGTGTACTTTCACCCTTGCAGACAGGCTCCTCCTCGTTCGGCCTATGCACCCTGCCCGACAGGAACAGGAGAAAGAATAAATACACATTGATTTAGTGTGGACGGTCTTCTTGCCTTTGGGGCTAGTCCTAACCATTGGGTTACCGGCGAACTGGATTTGCATTTTAGCTACTGGGAAATTGTGTCTAAGCGCATGAGAATGGCGATGAGTCATGAGTTCAGCAGCGATTTCTCCCTTTTATGGTAGTTTGAGAAATGTGGGTTTCTTTTCTGCACTGTAAGGTTTACAGGAGTCTTTTTCCTTTGCTCCATGTTGGCTTTCAGGAAATTGTCAAGGTAACCATTTTCTCTCATCGTCGAACATATGCGCTTCAGTTCCTCGGCAAACGTTTCGTTCTAGCAAATACTTTTTGCTCGACTCATTAGACTGAAGATCAGGTTCCGTTTTAATTTCAGTGGGATGAAACTGTGGAACTTCAGGTATTGTCCATTCCACGTGTATTTCCTATACACGTGACATTGTAACATGTCACTCTCGGGCCGCTTCATTGCTCCGTCGAAGAAGTGAAAAGTACCATTTATCTCTACTGCGGAGGTTAACATCACTGTTTCTTGCGCCTGATTGAATTCATTGATAAGATCTTCGATGGTTCGAGAGGAGTGGAGCAGTACAAAGATATCGTCGACATAACAGCGGTAAAGACTGAGATTCGTGATGACAGATTTCAACTCGCCCTGTTCAAGCATACCCCTGAATACGTCAGCGAGAAACGATCCAAGTGGATAGCCCATAACAACTCCATCGTGTTGTCGATACAACTCACCGTTAGACAGAAACTGGATGTTGAAAGTGCACCGAAACTGCAGTTTCTTTAGCACCACCGTAGGTATAGCAACAGTCATCTGATTTTCTTCGATATAATCACAGGTGTAATTTATAGTTTAAATAACGGCCCATTTGTAAAAAGTGAAGTCACATCGAGAGAGCACATGGTCAGACCCGTGACATTTAGATCGCGCACGGTATCCACGAAATCAAAACTGTCCTTAAGGCTGTGCACAGCAACTCCTACTCGAACAAGTTCAAGCAGATAGACCAACCACCGCGCCGTAGAGTGGTACGGTGAGTTCTTCATATCTTAAGCTGGTCGTAGGGGGACGTCAGGTTTATGCGTTTTGGGAAGACCATACAGTCTAGGAATTGAGGTGCCTGTGGGGCGTAGATTTTTACATACATTCTCACTGATGTAGCCATCGTCCCTAAGCTTTTTGAGACAGTTGCAGATTTGAGTTTCGATCTGCTTTGTCTTGTCTTTCTTATTAAGCAGCTTTGAAAACTTGGTGTCGTCTGCCAATAGTGCGTGCATTTTCTGGATGTAACCTTCCGTGTTCATAACAAATATACGAGAGCCTTTATCCGGCCGAGTAAGCGAAACAGTTTTATTGCTAACTAGGTAGTTTAAGGCCTGGATTTCGTTGTGTTTCATTGGGGTATGATGCAACATCCGAGCTCGGCAATATTGGTGGCATACATGTACCAAAAGCGACTTAAACTCTTCCAACTGTAAGTCAGATGACGGAACGATTGTGAGGTCTGCGCGTACAAATTTTCCAATTGAGCCTCGATTGCCAGTCTATTGTCCCTTCGAATGGGGAGACAGAACTTAGGACTCATTGACAGGACTTTCATTGTGGTACGATCAAGGGTCAAGTAGGATAAATTGCAAACGTACTTTACAGGTTCGGCTGAGAAACACCGTGTCAGTTTCTCTTCTTTTATTGTCTTCGAGAGCGAACTATGTAGTTTTGTCCTTGCTTTGCGACTATTTCCTTGACCGTGTTCTCTAACTCTACCCGATCCTTCCTCGAAAGGCTGGTTAGCACGGTATTTAACTGACTTGGCTCAAGCTTGAACTCATCCCTTTTAACACGACTGCTTCCAGTCTGACTGAGAGCTAAACGCTTCAGGCATACGTTGTCCGGCCTGATGCGTAAGTGACGAAGGGTTTTCCAATAACTCACTGGATAGATGCAGTTCTCGATACAATTTTCTATGAAACTAAGATATATATCCGCTTTCGCTATGCTGGTCTGGAAGCTCACGTATTTGTTGAGCAACTTCAACACACGGCGGTCTAAGCGAATTTTCACAATAGTAAAAACTCCCATTGTATGATTAATTAACATGTTATTATAATTAATTACTAACTAACAAATGGCCAAACGGAGTCCGATTTCCGGCCAATCCCAGTTTGACTCCAACGGTCATTCATTCTTATTCGGCACGATTCCGCCCAACAAAACTCGATTCACCCATCATATTCGACCTTAATGCTTTTTTTATTCATCCTTCTTGGGGGAGCTCTGTAGCATCCCAAAACATAGCTTTATGTGGAATTTCATTGCTGACCAGTTGTACATTTTTCTTTCTTGTTATAACCTCCCTCACATTACGGCCATGACCTACACCCGGTTCGACAGTTGTCTGCTGTCTAAGTTGGACTAAAGTTTGTTCCGGTCTCGCTTCATCAGTCCACGTCCTTGTTGTAGTCCATCGCATGTACTTCGCTGTGTCCGACTTCAACTGCCTTCTGATATCCGCGCTCGATTTCGCACACCGTCTCCAACTAGTATTTATTAGGCCTAGAGACTGACACGCACTCTTCGTTATTCGACTTCTCAGGAAATTAAAACTTGGAAGCATATTTCATTCGGGGAACAGATATAGTCATTTGTACACACTTGCCACTAAATTTGGTTTGTCTGAATTTTGTGGGAGCAAAAACTCAAAAACCAAAACGAATGATTAGTTATGTGAAAATTTCATTGGCCTCATATTTCACTATTTTCAAAAAGAATTGATATCTTCTTCAGGTAACTCATCACACTCTGAAGTTCACTGTGTCGAAGTCACAAACGATTGAAAATTCATTGGTGGATAACAATTACCTGCCATGTTAAATGAATTTAGTGACTTAGCTAACACAGAGCGCGCATAATGAAGACACACGTAAGCTTCCTGTGGTTGCAATATTGTTGGTAGGACGTGTGAGGGATTAGTGTACACCAAGAGTGTCACTCTGAGTGTAACGAATCAGTTAAGGTTAAAAAATAAAAAATGATTTCACAAGGGTAAAAAGCATGTGCTTGACAATTCCCATAGGATCCTTGAAGTGAAAATTAAAATTGAAAGTATCAACAAATAAGCGAATTGTCATTGTGATCGTCTACCGATGTAAATGTACTGCTGCATAAAGATGGTTTGAAAAGGGAATGGGATATGCACACACAAATTTATGTAGAAAGCTGTTATCGTTCTGTAAATGCGCGCGAAATAAAAAGGAAACAGCAACGCTCACTCATATGTTGCTTCATTTGACAGATGTGATATGTTGATCCCGTTTAGATACATCCACACTACACACATGGACACTTCTGCATGTATCCTCACTACCAGCTTACGGAGTGGGCCGTTAAACACATGGTTTGGTTTGGGTTATTTCGTCCTCCGAGTGAAATGGACTACATCAAATAATGCAAGCTGGATAACGTGTTATCAAGATGTTTTTTGAATATGGTTAATGTTGGGGCAAGGATGACGTGAGGCGGAAGCGCATTCCAAGCACGGGTTACACGGAAGGAGAAAACGTTTCGTCGGCAGTCAAATCGACTGTATTGCGTAGCCAGTTGGAACTGATGGTCTCTTGGGTTGGGTTTTTGTTTCAGCTGCAACAGATTATCATGGGTGAATGGGGTTTCGTCAGTATTAAGTAAACCATGATTAGGTCTCCTCGCTGATGTCGATATTCACCACTGTACAATCGCAGGGACTGCAGTCTGCGCTGGTAGGAGAGATGAAACAGTCCTCTAAAGAGTTTGGTCGCTTTATGTTGTGGAGCTTCCAGTGGTATGTTGCGTAACCTTGAGGGAGTTTATTTTTCGACATCTGATTATGAGACACCAAGTCAACTGCCATTTACATATTTAAGGAGCAAGTGTTTTTGATGCAATCCAAGTAAGTCAACTGGCAGGTTGCGCAAAATTTGTTAACCAGAAAACAATGCTTGGATTTGCTAAGCAGTTGAAAGTAATAAAATTGTTCACCACTATTCTTAATAACGTTTCTAACAGGTTGATTATTACAGAAGTATGGTGCGGACCCCCTTTAGAACGAGTGATCATGAGCAGTTGTCTGTTGACCTTAAAATGGCAAGCCTATAGTAACAAAGTAGACATCCTCGGAAAATTCAATGGCACATCGGGCCGTCGAACTTGTTGTCGGAGTGAGGAATGTCATTAAACCAAGTTAAACGAGAGGTTGATAGCATTCATAATGTACTTCTTATTAGTAAGAGAAATCTGAACATTAGATAGAACCAGCGTTTTGTAAGTTCTGACCATGAAGACATACTGTGTTCTTAGGTTGATAGAAGCAACAAAGATGCCACACGCATCACAGCTTATAGATGGTTCATTAAGAGCGCAACCTTGGTCCTCAATCAGTTCGGTGATCGGTGAAGACCACGCTTATGTTCTACCATGTGGAATTTTGAGTAGCTCTATTTTCCTGTATATAGCCGTTAAGGCGTTCTTTTCTTCCATTGAAACCTCCAACTGGATCGCAATTGAATCCTACTACCATTGGATAATAGGAGAGAGCCAGAAAGATTACTGTTTTTGTTAGTGTTTAGCAGTTTTATGCAATCAAGCCGCTTATTAGATCAACGACAAACATCATTTATCATCCTTGGACATAAATGCGGTCCTAACTAGAAACTGATAAATACCGGTTTATTCACCACCAGATTATTTGCAATATCGCTTATGAAGTGTGATGGAATTCATCCGATCGATGATAACTTGTAGCATAATTTCGTGGACAAACAACCCTGCACAGCTTGCCAACCACATTATCTAAGCTATGCATCAAATCTCACTGACTACCTACATGCAGTCATAATTTTATTCCTGGAAATGCGTCCGATAAGTTTCCTCACAAGCGGTCCCTGAAAAGATGGTATCCTTTGGATCGGTGAACCCAACTGTTAGGTTCATGCCATCATATCTGTTATCGTTCTGGGTTATGTGACCATCACTTTACCCCACTCGCAGTCACCAGTAGTGTTAACCATGAACGTATACTCTGCTCCTTACTGACTCCTGTTTCACGCCTACGACATCCGTATGGTCATTAAACATGGTACACCATTCTTACTCACTGATGGCGGTTAAAATGTTCGCTGAGCTTGGCAATTTGGTTGCAAACGTTTCGTCACCAATCGAGGTGACATCATCAGTGCGTAGTTGAGTGGCATGCAGTAGCGAAGAGTAGCTTAGTGCAACCTCGGTGAGAGTGCGCTGAGCGTGGTGTGCGTACGCTTTTATACCGCCGTGTTGCCCGTGGAGACGAGCAATCCTATTGGTTGGGACTTCGATCCACGTTCAGCTTGGTTGATGGGCAGATGACGTTTGACCTTGAACCCTTGTGTTTCGTGGCCTTTGTCTGCTTGCTCTTGTGAGCGAGTCTGTCGTCAGTTCTGGTTGTCTAGTCACACTTTCCCTCGGAGTCAATCGATCGAGTTGTCGGTCGTTCGCCAGTAGTGTTGCGTATCTTGCGTCCAGTTCGATGTTCGATTGATTGAATGTGTTGTAGAGTACCAGGCTTCCAAAAACTCCCTCGCGTGTTTTGTACTTCCATATGCTAGGATCTTTACATTCTCCAGATCGAAATGGTGGTCTTCTTGATCTCCATGCGCAGAAACCAATGAGTGCGGATCATGTCTTCTGACGGCCGCCTTGTGTTCGGTGATTCGTGTACAAAGCTTTTTTCCAGTTTGTTCGACGTAGTTTTTATCGCAATCGCTGCATTTATCTGATAGATGACATTGCATTGGTCGGCTTGATTGACTTTTTCTTTGGGTCTTGAGATCAATTTCCCTAGGGTGGCACTTGGTTTGTGGGCCACAGTGATGCCATGTGACTGCAGCAATCTTCCTGTGAGTTCGGAGACGTTCTTGATGTAGGGGAGCACTATCCATTTGTTTGCCTTCTCAGGTGACTGTTGCTGCTGTTGCTGAGACATTCGTTTCTTTAAGCTTCTTCTGATGAAATTTCTCGGATAACCGTTGTTTCTAAACACTCGATATAGGTGATTTTCTTCCTGTTTCCGCGATTCGGCTGTGCTGCAGTGCGTTTCCGCTCTTTTGAACAGGGTTTGAATGCAGCTCTTCTTGTGATTCATCGGATGGTTGCTGTGGTAGTTTAATATCTGGTCCGTATGTGTTTTCTTCCGATATACGCTCGTTTGCAGAGAGCCGTCGGTATTCCTAGTGACCAGTACATCCAAAAATGGTAACTTGTTATCCTCCTCTAATTCAATCGTAAATTTGATATCCTCGAATGTGCTGTTGAGCAAATCGTGCGTGGCCTGTACTCTGTTCCGTTTTACGATGACAAATGTGTCGTCCACGTATCGCATCCAGAGTTTTGGCTGATAGATGGCAATGCAATGTGCGCCAATTTCTGCATCACGGCTTCTGCATTGAGCCCCGAAATTGGGGCTCCAATGAGTGTTCCTCTCGGTTGTTGGTACACTTGTCCATCAAAGCGGAAATAACTGGTCATGCAGAGGCTCAGGAGTTCCCAAAAGCTTTCAGGTCATATGGTTGTCGTTGAGCTTAGTTGATTCTCAAGTAGTTCCATCATGGTTTCTTTGGCCAATTCGTGACCGATTGAAGTGAAGAGTGCGGTGACATCGAATGAAAGCATTATTTCGTCATCTTCTATTCTGACACTCCGCAGTTTGTTGAGGAATTGTTCAGCATTGTTGATGCTATGTTCGGATCCAGCAATCAAATGTTTCAACCTCCACAAATCCTTCGCTAGTTTATATGATGGGGTTCCGGGGAGTGAGACGATTGGTCGTAGTGGGACTCCATCCTTGTGTACTTTTGGTAGTCCATAGAACAGCGCAATGTTTGTATCATCAGCTTTCATTCTCCATCTCTCGTGGCGGTGAGCTCGTTCTTTGTTTGTAGTTTCTTCAGCGTTGCGTTGATCTGGTTGACCAGTTTTGAACTTGGACCTTGATCGATCTGGCGATATGTAGTTATGTCGGATAGCAGTTCTTTGGCCTTGTTAATATACTCCGGTTTTTTCATTATCACTGTCATGCGCCCTTTGTCCGCTGGTAGGATTACAATGTTCTCGTCTTTCTGTAGACGTTTGAGTGTATTCAGTTTTTGCTTAGCTAAAGTCTGGATGACTCTATTCCGAGTTCGTACTGGGACAACTCTCTGCCGTATCTGTTGCTGGGTCTCCTCTGACAGTCCATTTGATTTCAGTGCGTGTTCTAGTCTAGCCAGATAGTCTGGAGCAACCATCTTTTCCGTTGAAATTGAGCCCCTTGATAAAGACATCCTTTTCAGTTGAGGTGAAGCGGCGGCGTGAAAGCTTTTGACCCATCCTTCACTACCAGTGCAGTCATTTCGCTTAGTCAGTTTGTCCAATTTTGTGTTCAATGCAGCCTTGCGTCAATTTTTCGTGCTTTTGACTCGACGTTCAATTGCGGATTCCAGCGCTGTTCGTAGCTGTGGGTCAATAGTACTGAGGCAATTGGTTCTATTGTCGATTATGACTTTCTCATATTTGCGTAGGCGGTTGTGGGCATCCGTTATCATCAGTTTGACCATGCGTTTCCCGTATTGTCTTGCTAAGTTCCAGGCGGCTGGATGGTTTAGCGCCGGTCTGTGGTTTGTACTCGCTGGCAGCACGTTCCTTCTCAGGCATTCATGAAGGAAGTAGAGCTGTTCGTGTGTGCAAGCTTGTCGGCAGGCAAAGGTTTCCAAACGACTAGCTTGTTGTAGCGTTGTGTGCCCGAATTGGTTGGCTGTACCACTGAAGACGGGTAGCTCCGGTTGTTCAGATGGCGGTTGAACTGTTCGCTGAGCTTGGCAATTTTGTTGCAAACGTTTCGTCACCAATCGAGGTGACATCATCAGTGCGTAGTTGAGTAGCAAGCAGTAGCGAAGAGTAGTGTAGAGGAGCCTCGGCTCCCAGCCACTAGGATTGCTCATCTCCACGGGCAACCACGGCGGTATAAAAAACTACGCACACCACCTTCAGAGCACTCTCACCGAGAGTGCACTACGCTATTCTTCGCTACTGCATGCCACTGAACTACGCACTGTTGATGTTACCTCGATGGGTGAGAAAACATCTGCAACAAAATTGCCACGCTCAGCGAACAGTTCAACCGCCAGCTGAACAACCTGAGCTGCGCGTCTTCAATGTCATTACTCATTGATGATATAGGAGGGGTGTACAGCCTACAACTAGCTATAGAACAAAATAATTCTTATTTCAGATAACTTTTAGTCCTTTGAACGTGTCACGTGGATAATGAATTTCAAACCTCGTTTATGTCGGTTGACTGCTACGCGAATACCCATTAGTACTACTCTTTAACCGCGATCGCAAAATCCCATACACCCCTAGATTATCCTTTTCTGATTAGGCCTAATAGCGGACAGCATGTTCAGAAAATAAGTAGATAATACGTCTCACAATATCCATAGAATCCCTGTCAGAGTTAAGGTTTTTATAACCCGCACATAAGCCATTCTGGGGCATTATAGCATAAATTGTAGTATCATGAAACACATTGACAGAGTAGCTTCAGAATACACATATAGATCGTTTACTAATAGTCGCTTAAAAATAATTCGACCGTAAACTGTGTGGATCGTTGCTAGCAACGCTAGCACGTTTCTCTTTGGCTACAAAGATTAAAGCATAACACTATAGTGTAGTACAATAAGATCTATCACAAAGCTTACTGCAGATTGTCTGCATTAGAATTATAGCGCACATCTACTCGGGAGCTTGGTGATAGGGACAGCATCATAGGCTTACCAAGGTGCATGGAAAATATGCGGTCCAATTACTTTCTAATTAGATTTGGTGTCCTGTGGTACCGGCTTCTGTTCACAGTCAGGTCTTATGAAAGTGCAACAGCATTTCGTATAATGCTTGGAAACTACCCTAAACATCACATGATTATGACCCAGTTCTCGTGAGGAGTTGGCCTAAAAAACATTTCCACGGTGGCCTAGATGACAACAAATTTGCGAAATAAGTATTCATATGATGTAATCAACTCTTACTGATCGTAATATACTCCGAGCGCACACGCAACTACCACCTACTATAAACAAGTGAAATATATACATCGCCAGACACATACAACCAAAAACAATTATGCAACTGTGTATTCCCATGCAAGCGCATGATATTGCGTGTATAAATATACGCTAATCTGTGAATGCTTGTTAAGAAATTACATGTGTTATCATTCTTTACTTGTGAAAGCTTGACGCAGCTAACGGATTCATGAAGATGTAATATAAAGGATAATTATTTATTTTTCCGAAATCTTGTTATCACCTTTATCGTTTTTAGGGTTATAGACGTCACACTTGCATTCGTAAGGTCAGGAGAGGGTAGGTAATTGTTGAAACAATTTGGACTATACTAGGGCAAACGTAACAACTGAACTGTTTCCTCTCAATGATAATGTTAACGGTGAAAACGAATCTGTGCCATTCGAAAGATCGTATTGGTTCTTAGAATTGTTCCTTGTCTAGCAGATGGTTAACTTACCGGAAAAGTGAGTCAGTTTCGACATTCATTTCCATACAAAAGTTAGGTGTGGCCACCGTCAAGGGAGTTACTCAAGCTGCCGATTTGGAATTTGCAAAACCCCAGTGTAAAAATTAGGTAGCGTAGTTAATGCAGAATCGCCCCCCTAAAACGATTCAAATGAGTGCTTTGCTTGATCTATATGAGAGAGAACTGAAGGAACTTTCTGCACCTCTTTCCAAGTTCTAGAGCAATTAAAATTCCTTATGCAAATTTTCAACATGCCAAATTAATCAAAAACTGAATATATTCAGTCCGTATGGAATTTTATGCAACATGTTGCATTTGATGTTCATGAGCGCATACAACGCTTCAAAAATGCAATAATATTTAATTTACCAGAAAAGTTATCTTTTGAGGCTAACTTGTTTGCAGCAATCAATGATTGCCACTTTGATAGACTGTAGTTTGCTGGTGCGAGCTTGCGAAAGACATGTCTTAAGCAGATTTGTCCAATACCTTTTCAATTTCCAAATAAAAGGCTTGACGAACAAGTTATTTCAGTTGGAGCACGTCACCCCTTACAGATCGATGACACTGCAAAGATATTCAACAGTACTACGAAGTGAGTGTACAAAAGCCTATTACCGACAAACAGCTTGTGACCAATTTGTCCCGCTACCCACGGAAACTAGTGAAGTTCCTCACCTGGTCGCTCTAGATGACATTGATCATTAACGAATCCCCTCTAAATTTGAAACCAAATAGTATTTGTCGTAAAAGTATCGCTTCTGACTCCGCTCAGTTTTGCGTTAGCCCACCATTATTGTGCAACTCGTCTCAGAAAATAAAACATAGTTCCACTGCGCAAACATCCATGTCTGCTCACTGTCGTTCAGCAACCAGGTACATTGACGCTCTGGTACGAGACCAACAACCTCGCTAAAAAGCTATGCATTTCTAAAAGATAAACTCTGAGGAAGAGCCTCTTTGTGAAGAACGCTAGTAGCAAAACCTCACACGGCATCTACACAAGTCCTTCTGAGCAAAATAAAAACACTGCTGTTTCAAAGGTTTCACCAAACACTGTCACCACTAGCAGCCTGCAAACAATCGGCAAATCACCAACCGATCAGCATTTGTGTATGCAACCTGTGCACTCCATAAAATGTGAGCAGCTTGTTAGCGTAATCCATGTAGCCAAGAGCAATTGGCAAAACCGAAATCCTCTAAAGCTTCCAATTTATGTAAATAACCTTAGCAGGTAGGTAGGTTATGTGCAGTAGCCAACAAGTTGTAATTGCATCGTGGGTCGAAATTGCCTCGCATTTTGCCCTTCCGATAATGTTGGGGAGTTCTGTGTCGTCTTACGCACCACAAGCTCAAATGACACTGATTCATCAAATCAACCACCCCATCTCACCCCTTCAAATGCCCTTATTCCTGTAGTCACCCCAACAGAGAACAAGACATTGCATTCATCCTTAATTTGTTCCCGATCATTGTTAATTGGGGTGCACTGCTTGCGTAATATTCTTCAATTGTCTTCTCCTGATGCAGTACTAATAACAGAAAGGTTATGCTCAACAGAGATACCAGACACTGTTCGGGATGTTGGGTTGCAATATCTTTCGTAATGACCGCGTCTCTGGTAAGAGTGGAGGCTATCTAATCTAAATTAAAGGCATATACTTGCTTTTTCCTCTAGATGTAACACTTTTGGAAGGTTCCCGATTCGGTCTGGATTACCATTTCTATTTAGCCAACAATTCGCTTATTAGGCTGAATTTACAAAACCCCTCGTCTGCACCTTCAGGAGCTGATGCTTTGGGAGACATTTGTTTTATTTTGTAGAAAGTAGAAGCCACGATTAAACTTTGCACAATAATCTGCCTCGACGGGGAATCGGTAGCTCAGTTAGTAGAGCAGCGGACCGTTAATCCGTATGTCCGAGATTCTATTCTCCGTCGAGGCAGATTATTGTGCAAAGTTATATCGTGGCTTCTACTTTCTACAAAAGCTACACTACTCACAAAACCACCAATCATCTACATTTGTTTTATTGCTGACCTCCCTTACACTAATAAAATCATCGTTGGGAATTTCAATATGTCTGACATCCCATGGTCTGTTAACAATGAGTCAAAAAACGCAACACATGTAGGTCTAGCTTTGTTAAGCTGGGATCGGTACGACCCATCAAAGAGCGCGCCCAGTTTGGTAACCCATTTTATCTACTATTCACCATGAGATGTACAAATGTGTCCACATGCATCAGTGGCAATTTACCGGGGAGTGATGGTAACATAGTTGGTTGTTCTTTCAAAATTCTTTCCAAACCGATAGAATTGCTGACTAAATACCACCTAATCTTTTGCGTAAATTGGTCACTCTTCTCTGATCCCATAAAATATACAAATTGGGATCCATTTTTCTTAGCACAGGAGGTACAAAGCGCTTGTAATGTACTCGACAACCGTACTCAGCTTTGCATTGAAGTTGTAGCTCCAGAACGTACTAAGCGGTTGAAAATTATTGCCGCACCTGCAGATATCTCCAAAAATGTAGCCGCCAACCTACATGAAATAAAGAAAAGGTTTAGTAAAACGAATGATTTTGCGCTATTGATGTTCTATACCAGAATGCTAACAGTGTTATACCATGATAGACACGAAATGTTACGCTCTGATAAGGTAATGTTACTGAAGACGCAAACATGACAGGCTGCATCCTAAAGCTTTTGTATCGCAGGTGGAATAGGAAATCAAGTTATTTTAACTATTTTAAACTCTGATGAAACCGTCATAAACGATCGCGAAATGATATGTTGGATCACCTCTGACTCTTTCATGTCTACCAGTAGAACTAATGCGAGAGGTGAAGTTAAGCCCAAGCTGCTAACCAAAGGGACTAATACACTCCAAACTGTTGAATTCAAACTTAGTGGTATATGTTACCGAACCAGATTAGTTCGGCCAGCATGTTCACTAGGTCTTGACAACATCCCGACAATTCTAGTTAAACACGGAGGCCCAGATATTCCCTTGTTTATGCTTAATGTATTTACGCTTTCCAAGATCATAAAAGAGTATCCATTTCACGGAAAACAACCGATTATAATACGACACACAATCGGTTCTATGCAAGATATAAAAAATTACCCAATAATAATCCCATATCAGTTATCTCCAGTATAATCGAGAGGTTAGGTAAATAATGCATAATAAAACAGAAATTTATCAGTAAAAGTCGTCACGGATTTTAAAGGGTAGGTCATGCACCACTTGTCTGTGAGATTATATTGATTTTGGAACTAGACCAAGAGACGCCGGAAGTGGTCGTTGTAATATTATAACCAAAACCTTTGACCGTGTCAGACACAATTTATTGTTACGGAAGCTTTTTATGGCATAAAAATTCACTTCTAAAGTGGTTGTTTTCCTACCTCTAAGGGTAGAAACCAAGTAGTCAGAATTGCTGAACGTACATCTGAAGCCAATTCGATATCTATACATGTTCTGAGTCAATGAATCCATAACGGACTCAAACTTAAGTAGATCATGTTCCTCCATGAATGTTCGACTCAATCCATAAGCACATCAAGTTGGATCCAAGGTGACGCACACGCACAAATGCGTGCCGTTTGTCGTGACCACTTGCAAATCAGCTAATAGTATCACACAAGTGCATGAGCACTCATCAACTGGTGCAGTGTGCATGGCCCATGCAAGCAACTTCCTAAACTCACGTTTGGCGCCGCGAACACCTAACACAGCATGTGATTCGCGCGCGGGCGTTGTAGCAACATGTGGCCAAGCGCGTGACGTCCATGGGTGGTTGGAGAAGTACTTTACCTCACCCCCAATCACAGAACGGCATCAAGACACACAACCAACGACGGCATGGCCGGAAAACCGACCCGTGATTCCTCTTCCGCGCCTCTCCACCGGACGTGAGTTGAGCCCGACACTGAAACTCAGCAGGCATTGGCAACTTAGCTGCACGCAGGCTCAACGGACATGTTAGTCAATTTCATGTGGTGTGACCAATGCTTTGCAGTGTCTACATGTCATGGTGTGTGTACTTGTCTATGTGAAATAATCAATGTGTGATACCATTAAAATGCGGAATGCACATCAATCGTTAGTTAACGGGGGTGTGGCCGAATTACGTGTTAACTGCTGCTGAATGTAGAGCGTGATCGGCCTTAATGATGAGGTGACCATCAGCCTATGTACCGCAATGCAGAGACATCGCAGTGACTGCAGATTGGCACCTTGTGATACGGTTAACAGCTTAGCACTAGCGTGTATTTGCTTGTCTGTTTGCAATTGTTAGTCTACTGCAGCTGTTGACAGGGTGAACGAATACGGTTGTAACGAACCGTCACATGTTCGTGTGAAACATGAAACGATGATCTATGTTGACGTCAGCGCACTCCTCACCGATGTGCCAAAAAGCGACGCACTGGAGATGGTGAAACGCTGTATGAATGAAGAGAGTAACCTAGAAAGTGGACGAAGCTTAAGGCGATCGAAACAACCAAAAGAAAGGCATTGCCCAACATCTTGTTTTAGCTGGGGTTTCAGTCGCAAGTATGTACCCAATAACTTGGTAAAAACATGAGATGGTCAATGTCCACCATTTTGTATATAGTACTGGCAACCTCTAGTAACTTAGCAAGTTGTTGGCATCAAGTGTATGAAACATTTTGAAAAGAAAAGTGGATAAGAATAGCTAGTTTGTGGGGAACCTGAAATTGCTCCCCATGGAGTGGCCCATCGCCATTTCTGGACTGCTCCGTTTGCGGGAAAGGTTAGCTTCCAAATCGATAATTCATCAACTGGCGGACACAGATGGGACGCTGCACTACAGTTCCGGTCACCCAAAGCATGTGTAGCTTGGGAGCGCCTTATCCGGGTTTCACAGATAAGGCCCTGTTTACATAGGAGAAAGTTGTGAACGCTGCTTGGAAGTAGACCGTGATGTAAATGCTGAACAGTGGACACCTGAAACCGATAGTGAAACACCCGTTTCCTAATATTCTAAAACCACATTAAAAATATACAACGGGATGGATTGGGACGATGCAAATATCGTAGGTAGAACCATCTTCGTTTTCCGTTCAGAGGGTACTAACCAAGGAATAACGTTGGTGATCTGGTCAGCATTGGTGTATCTGAAAGACGCATTTATCGTAGGTAGGATGACTAACTGCGTTCACAAACGTAGCTGCAACAATCATGAAAATGTGTATATAGGCCATACCGCGACCAAACTGAGCACAACGCTTCCAGAACACCTGCGGCGCATGTCACCGTGACGTCTGAATATAATGCTCTACTGTGAGATTCAGCAGTGGCGGCGCACGTGTTAAGTACAGTGTATGTAAGGTGGTCAGGTTATTTGTGAGGCAAAGCGGGACGCTTCCAGATTTCTTGCGCGCCACACCGGGACACTTAACCTACCCCCGGTTGTTTCTGCATATGCTGACAGTACAAAAAATTGAAAAGATAAATATCTACATGTATTGCTTCATTGCAATAACAAAAAGAACTTACGTTATTAATCAGTACAATGGTTGCGCTACTGCTTATAAATAAATAAACAATTGGCGTAATCTTGATAGAAAGAGGCACACAGGTGAAGGCATGATCAAGTATGCATACCAGCATAGCTGCTTTGGAATGGCAAAAGATTTCGTTTAAAATGGGTACAGCCCAAATTTTCCTAGTTTGTACACTTGAGAAGTCCGTCTGATAAGATTGGGATCCAGGAACATAATGGCGCTGGTTCGCGAAACAACCGAGGTTACTACTATGGAGGTAACAACCAACGTGATTTCAGCATGTTGTAATCCATGGTTTCAAAAACACAGGAGCCGAGGTAAAAGGTCAGTACAAGTGTTTCCGATTAAAGGTTCATGTGCTGGTTGACATAGTATTAGCTGGAACCACGGTTATCAAGCAATAAGTAACTAAATAAATAAATGAGTGTTTTATTCTCGACACTGCAAGACACACCTGCATAGGCATCATGGTGATGCTATAACAAGGACTAGTTACTTTAAACGTGGCACAAGTTCAGAAGTAACATTTAGATCCATGTGTTAAGTGTGTATCATTGCATGTAGGTAAGAACGAGTGTGGTTCTGTTGCTTGCCTTTTTAAATGTGACGCCGTATTTGTGCTTGTTTTAAGTAAGGCGTAAGGAGAGAAATGAAACCTTCGTATTGGATGATCTACGTCCTTGGATAGGGTTAGATCATCGGGATACGTAAGGAGCAGGGAGATTAGTTAGCAGGCGAACACATCCACCATGTCACTGTGTTGTTAAACGGATATTTATGGCTTTTTATAGGGAGAAGTTTTGCCAAGCGAAAACCCACCATCTCCTGGAACACTGGCGCCGAAGTATTTGTTGCGAGGGGACAGTGCCGAACCAACCAGCTGGCGCCACGGGGGGGTTGTTCGGTTAGCCAAATAAATGTCTTCTCCGTGATAGATCTGGGCGCTGCATCAGCATGTAATGAAATCATTCGCAGGGATATCTGGCGCTCTTGTCCTCAGAAGTGCATTTCACCATATCACTTTCAGGGTTTAAACGCTTAGATGGTTTTTCGTTTGTTCATACAGGGATCATTTGTGCGAAAATTCTTCCCGTAGGTGAATTAGCCCCAGGGAGACAAAAATAAATTCAAGCATTTTTTGTATTTTTTCATATGGGACCGAGTTGGTCTGAAATTGGGAAAACACTTCTAACCACCGTACATCAACCTATATTTGTTTACAGTTCCAAGCGGAAATTTTGTCCGCTGATGCAAGCCTATGCAGGCTTTTATCTTCGTCATACAGCACGTTGTCCCTGGTTTCCAGGACTGGGAATGTAGATCCAAAAAGACGGACGCTTGTTTCAACTTTCTCCCAGCACGGTGGTTGTTCCAACGCCGCCCAACGAATGCCACTCAGTTACTGAAATTGCCTCACTCCTTCCTGTAGATAATCGAGAGAATTTTCGTAGAAGTTGATGATAACATTCATCACATCTGTTTTTCTGATGAGACCAGACTGTTCGATTTTACCAACTCGGATGTTAAGCTCGGTTGGTATATGGCTGTTTTTGCTCTTGTCCCTGCACTTATGCAGAAGTTCGTGCATCGCGAACGACACTTCCAGTGCCGAAATAGTATGTTCCTCAATAGTAAGTAGCGTGGAAAATGGCAAATGTTATCTATAAAGAAAGGCAGCAGCTCAAGGCAGGAATTTCTAAAGAAATATTGTAATACTGTAGGGCACTTCTATCGAGCAAAACGTTGGATTTCAATGCTGAATAGGCCTGCTGGAATATCTCCACGGCTGGCATAAGTGGAAGCCATCTGATTTTCTCGTATCCTAGAATGCGTTGGTATTCTACCATTGTAGACGCACAGATTTTCCTTCGTTCTTCAACACAAACAGTGCAAATGTAAAAGTAGAAATATTTTTCCGACACAACTGTTTCAACATCAAGAGGACGACACTCAGCTGGCGTTTGCAATGTGTTGTGGACAATGTGAGCCACGCAACCAATTCCCTTAAGTGTTTCCCTAATAGAAGATTTCAATTTCGCAAATACATTGTTTTGTCCTCTTTTCTGAATGCCACTGAAATCTGTGTCGTTGTTGTGAGCACAAAATTTCACAATTTGTGATCATATTATTTTGTTCAACCACATCCTTTATACATTTATAAATGGTGTCGGATATACCATCAGTAAATGACTGCAGATCTGATAATTTGACCTCAATACCCAATGACGACCCAAAATATCTCACAAGGAGTGGGAACACCTGTACTTCCTTGAGACTTGAGGCGTCTGTGAATACTGACACGAATTTTGCTTTCCTCAGTTTTTCTTGTAGTTTATCTGGCAAAAAAGAACAGGAGATTAGTTATTATTATTATTGCCGCACATTTTGTGCGGGCACAACAAACTTCGGCCCAAACAATTTCTCTACCACCTTCCTGATAGAATTCATGGAGTGCAAACCGTGGTTTTGAAATACAACGTGATAAGAGAAGAGACCTACTGCGGCTGCTAACTTGGCTTCTGTTTTTCCAAACGTTGCTGAAAGGAACTGATTATTACAGGGGTATAACATGTTGTCGAAGACATGGCTGCCTAAGAACGATCAGATTTTAATTGCTTTATGATATCTGATCTTCCACCGTGAGCCATAGAATATTCGCATTTGTCTATGTCACGCCGAAAATGCGAATCGATTCCGCGCGTTGCCTTCTTAATGAAGGGAATATCGCTCTCCAATTGAGTAGTCATCTTACACCATCGTTTATACATGATTTTCCTACCAAACTAGACTAAATGCTTGCATTCTCCACGAAAGTTCCAAAAATCTCATCATCGCTCTTCTTCCCTCTTTGCATATTGTGGCAAAAATTTTCCTTGCCGCGTTGTCCACCCATGCAGTCGACTATCCCGCCAAACTCATGCCGGCCCACTTATTTTGGTCTTATTGTAGTAGGAACGGCGCGGCAATGAAAAACCGTTTTTATTGGCGCGATCTCAAGCTATAGCAACACACACGCAGACGTACATTAATGAGTCACGTTTCCTTCCCACGACGCTCCAACTCTCCGGGCTTCCGCTCTCGACACCACCATGAAGTTTGGGGGTCTCGTGACGGCGTATCACTCGCCCACTTAACCACCGTATCTCCGCTTCTACGCTTCCCATTGTGACCGGCCCGGGTGTTTTTTGATAGACCCTGATTTGCTTGAATTTGGATGCATCACACTGCTTGGGGCTGGACCGGGATACTACAATCACGGCGTTTTTGTCTTATTTATTCCGATCTCGACGAATACCCTATCTGTTCTGCCTCGCTCAGGCTCATTATCAGACGCCGCTCGTGCGCCATTCTAGTCTCGTACTGTCAGGCCAGTATTGTTCCGTCTGCTCTCCCTCACTGCGCCAGTTCCCGTTTCCGTTAGCCCCATTTTATTGGTCTTCCTGTCCTCCGGGCAATCATTACCTCCTGACTTCCTACATGATGGTGTGCATTCACCGCCACTGTTTGCTTCGGGTTTCTTCACCTACATTCTACATGCTCAAAGTAGGAGATGCTGATGTCTACGACCTCAAAGCGGTACATTAGTGCGCTTGCCCAGCATTTCTAAAAAAGCGGGACAGCAGCTCGAAATGCGGGACGGTCCCGCCTAAATCGCGACGTATGGTCACCCTGAGTGCATAAGATTTACCCGGATATTGTGCTTATGCTTCTTATCCCATCATAAACTATTGCCTTATTGAATAGATACGGTGACACACCTCTTCAATAAAGGCGCATACGAACTAAATTGGTTGCCCAAATTTCAGCTACTGGTACAAGACGTAAGAATATATATTTTAAGAAAATGTCACAAACGCGAAAATGTTATCAAAGTTAACTACAATTAACTTGAGCGATGTGTGCAAGTTAATAGAAGATAGTTCACGTAGACATTAATGAGACAATATAGCAAACCCACCACCTGAAATAAAGAGACTACGCATGCAAGCAAGCGGTTAGTAAATCGAATGCAGCATACCTACAAACGCTGCGCCGGTTCTGCCCACGTTCTCTGCAGGACCCGTCATCGTTTCGGTGTTGGCCCCGAGTGGCCTCGCTCATGGCTCACAAGGCCTGCCTGACTCAGGCACTCGCGACCGCATGTGCTACAGCACCATGCGCTCGATGTCAATAGAGTAAAACCTATCAACGTCTGTCAATTCCTCACTTGCCGCTTCTTCTCCGCATGCATGAGGACTTTCTCCAGCACCTCGGCAACTGCCTTTGTGATCAGATCGCGCCATGCACGCCGATCAACCGCCTTCGGTTCCCATGATCTGCAATCAAGATTAGAAGGTGAGATTAGAAGGTGATTATGTCCTGGTAAGTAAGCTTCGGTTTCCCAACATGCCGATTCCCAGTACTCAGCTGACGATTTAAGAGTTGTTTCGGTATCCGCGTCGTATTAATACGGCTCACATGAACGAGCCACCTCAAGTGTCTCAGCAAAAGTATGCAGCCCACTGCATACATTCCACTTCAGGGCAACTCTTCCGTGTCTGCAAGTCTGTTGCACAATATGATGTGCAGAATCCGTCGCACACACAGTTGATGAAACCGCTCGAGATAGGGCACATCTCGCCGGCACATCGTCCATGTTTCGCTGCTGTATAGTAGAACGGACAGCACCATGAATTTGTGAACCATCAGGTACTTGCCGACGGTAAGCTAATGGTTGTTCCACCCTCGGTACTCTAGCTTCCCGAATGCCGCCGCTGCATTAGAGACGTGGATACGAAGCAAACTGTAAACCTGGCGGTCAGTCGACATCACACTACCAAGGTAGCAGAAGCGGCAGGTAGTTTTCAACACTTCAGCAACCATGCTGATACGCTGTACCATTGTGGTTTGTATCTCCGGTGAAGGCTGAAAGACACAGACAATTTTGCTTGGTTTGATGTGAGTCCGAATTCGGCCGCTGTCGAAGCCAGTGCATTAGTCATGTGTTGCAACCCATCCGCGCTGTGTGCAAACAACGCACAGTCGTCAGCAAACAGCAACATACGGATAGTTTCTCACAGATTAGGGTTCTGAGATCGAAACGACGGATGTTCAGCAACACACCATCAACACGCTGCTCCACACAAACACCGTAAGCACGAGCCGCATCAAAAGCACAAGACATCATGGCATGAAAATAAATATTAAACAGGGCAGGAGCTAAGACACCGCCTTGCTTCACACCAGAGACGACTGCAAATTCATCCGAGGTCTCTCCACTCAGCTACACCCTCGCCCGCATGCCACTGTGCAGACATTCAAGTAAACTTACAAACTTACGCGAGCAACCAAAGTTACCCAACACCAGTCACAATGCCTCGCGGTTCACCGTATCAAATGTTTTGGTGAAATCAACAAACAGTGAGTACACTGGCTGGTGTCGTTCTCTACAATTCTTCTGCAACTGTCGAGCCGCAAACACCATATCTATAGTGCTGCGACCCGAACGGAATCCACACTGCTCTTCCGCCACGTTCGTTTCCACAACCTGTCTGACGAGGCGATTGAGCAGGATTCGGGCAATCATCTTGCCCACACAACTCAGCAAGTTGATGTCACGATAATTCGTGCAACGTTACTTGCTACTATTGCCCTTGTACAATGGTAACACTAGGGTATCCATCAATCCAAGAGATACCTCCTCCTCAATCAAAACCCGTTGCACCAATTGGTGGAGCGCAGTTGCCAACGCGGGGTCCGTGGTTTTTCAATACTTCAGGCGGGATCCCTTCGGCCCTGGCCCACTTGCCGTTTCGCAGCTGAGCAAGTACCCTCTGCTTCTCATCCAGTTTCGGTGTGTTCGCCTGACTCGCCTTCACATCATGCTGCTTCAGGCAGTTCAATTTAGACCAGTCGATCTCTGAACAGTTGTTCAAGAAAAAGTCAAAGTATTTTTGTCTGATCTGCATTATGTCTGCAGTCTGTGTGCAGGTAGCGCCTGAACTATCATCGATTAGCATCCTCAGCGGTTCCAACCTCGGTGCACACACCGAGGGGTCAAGGAGTCAAAGGATGTCCTGTGTTGGCGGCGTTCGTCGTAGCATTCCATCTACTTCGCCTTCTCTGTCCACCATGCATTTTTCATGAGGCGGAACACTCAGGTTATTCATCGTCGAATTTGCAAAAACTTTCGCTGCTTCTCCAAGTCACTGGGGTCTGCCACATGTGCAGCAAATGCTGCATTCTTCTCACACACCGATGCGCCAGTCGTCGCATTGTTCGCATCAAACCAATCAGGCCGATTACAGTTTACGCGCCCGATGGTCTCCCGGGCAGCAGCTGTCACCTGTTCGTGAATACGGTGCCACAGTTTGCCCATTGTGGCTATGCATTCCACATCAAACAAACGTGCAGCCATCGCTTTCTCCAGCTCCATACGTTTTGCTACAGTACCGAGGAAGAGAATGTTAAATTTACGCCGATTCACGGCGGGAGTGCAATACATAGATTTACGAAAATATATGTACAGTTTGATCCGCACCAATTTGTGATCAGTGCCACACTCAGCTCCACGCAGTACACGTGTCATGCGCACTTCACACATATCAAGACATAGTGGAGCAAGTGAGCGTGACCACTCCGTGGGTGCGTCCATGTTGCTATTTCACTCGCATGCAGTACAAACCGAGTGTTCGTGATCGCCAGGCCGTGAGTGGCACAGAGTGAGAGCAGTCTGTCCTCGTTCGCTTTCGCTGAACCAATGCCTTAAAGACTGATAACATGCGTCCACACCGATGCAACGCGTCCAACGTGCGCGTTGAAATCACCCAGCAGTAATAGTCGGTCGCTCCTCGGCACAGACCGTATCACGGAGGATAGCTCAGTGTAGAATTGATCATGCGTGTCATCAGGATAACACATAGTCGGACCGTACGTGTTTATAAAAGTGACAAACTTACCTCTTCCGAGTCGTAGGCGAACAGTCATCAGTCGCGCGCTGATGCCTGTTGGTTCACCCACTAGTTAGCTATGGAGGCGATCGGATACTGCAAATCCGACTCCATGTTCTCCTGGTGCTGAGGTGGTGTTTTCCACCCAGTAGAAAGTGCAGCCAGCACCTGCTTCATGCAACTTACTTTGCTCAGCGAGCCGGGTTTTACTGAGCGCCGCAATACCGATGTTGTAGCGCGCCAGCTTCATCGCGACCAGTGCAGTGCGTCGCTCGGGGCGCTCACTCGTGTTCCGGTCCAGTAACTTGTACACATTCCAGCACCCGATGCTGAGTGCTTTGCGCACAGGCATACGATTGCATTGGTGGGCAACGCACTCGAGGTGGCGGTTGTGCTTCGGAGGTTTGTTTGGGGGACTCGACTCGGAGCTGCTGACTCAAGATGCTGACACACAAAGCAGTGGGAGATTTAGAGTCTTGTTTGTGGGACTCCTCCCGGATGTTTTGGCTCAATATTCTGACCCACAAGGCAGTGGGGAGCAGATCCAGCTCGGGAATGAGGTTGCATACACAACTTGGTATCTGCTTGACAGCCGTCACACGCAGACTCTGAGGTACTGGAACGATTCATATACGTTTGGCTACAGTAGTAGGATACGAACCTGCGACCACGGCCAGACGCAGGTGGGTTTTGGCGAGTTTGCACTAAATTGACCTGTGGCTTGAGGGGCGGGCAGTAGCAAACCATTTAGTACCCGGTGGTACCCTGTCGTCGTCAGAGACAGTGCGTGGCGCTCGTGCTCTATGCGAGTCGAGCTGTGAGCTTATAACCCGTAAACCTGTTGTCTTCCATGGTTAACTTTTGCGGGAAGAGGGCCATGGACCACTACCTAACCTCCGAATAGGATGGACTAGGATGCTGGCAGGGCGCCCGTACCGGATAGGAAAACGACTCAGGTCCTCAGCCAAAGCCTTCGATTGAATGTACACCCGAAATGCAGCGGGTCTAGCACGTGGTCAGTTCACTGACTCATGCGGATTGGTGTCCTGAATCTTAGCAGGGAGAAGGGTGTAATCCAACTGCCACCCAGCGGTCGCCACGAGGAGGCGTCCAGGACATAAGCCAATGGCACAACAGTAGAAGCAGTAAGAAGACCGTCTGTCAGGATCTAGCCAAGAGTGGCTTCAGCACACCATAGGCTCTCCTGCATGGGATAGATTGGCAATTAATTGTTGCCCATGTCGCAGAAACGTGGAACGTTTGGTTACATCTACCGTTCACAGGAGCTGAAGATGTGTTGGCTATCCTAATGAATTCGCGAGAGAAGGGGCGATGAAAAACGCGGACAGATCTGTTGGCGTCCTACGATTAGTCATTTCGTGAAGAGCAGTGATTACGTACTGCATTAGGTCGAAGAGACCAATCCGTTGTGGCATTTCCCGTAATCTCTTTAACGAGTACGGAGTGCACTTAGGTAACTGACGCGTACCGACTCGCATTGCAACCTTACTTGATTAGGGGCTTAATCAGTGGCCACTGTGATGACAGCCCTCTGTAGTTGCGTACAGACCAGTAATTTCAAACTACTGTTAGTCCCTGAACCGCTTCAAATTTTTACGTTACTTACGGCTTACTGCGACATGTTGTTTGCGCATGACGCTTGTTGCATCTAAAGCTACGTAAAGAAAAACCTGTGGAACAAGTCGATATCCCTACTCTTCCTGCCGGAAGAGTAGGGATACCATTTACCTCTTTTACTTTGGTTACCCAATTGCAACGAAAGTCAGTACTGCTCTTATCATTCCCGAGCTTTCCCATAATACTAAGTAATTTTTACTCGAAAAACGTGTTAAGGCTTCGCCTAAGCTCCAAGAAGCCAGTTGTGGGAAGCGAACTAGTGACGATGCAGTCGACAATGTTTCGAAAGTGAACAACCCCTGAGAAGACATGTTTCATGCGACCATGAGCGAAATCCTAGCTCTTTTATGAATGGTCGTGTTTAAAAAACCAGACCCGAGTGTACACAAAATCTAATTGCAAACATCTGACCTAGATTGATGCGCATGATGTTGCGGACGGCAAACACTGCTGAATGTGTAACGGTTAACGCCAGGTCAGTAAACAAAGCCAACTTTAAACTAGTTGTCGTTAAGTCTGACCACGCGCCGAAGTCATGGAAGTGATCATCGCGGACATACTGATGGGGTACCTGGAAAGCGTCGGCGATCCACTATTAAGATGGTTTGGTAATTTTCTCCGCGAACAGCATTTAGAGGTTAGAGTTCGAACATCTCTACCCGACCCTAAAAGAGTGGAGTACGACGATCTTGCGAGAGCCAACACCTCAAAAATTTTACTTTTCGCGGATGACGTTAAAATTTGGCAGGCGATCAAGGGATTGGAGTACCACAAAATCCTCCATGTGCAACCTGCATGGGGCTTGGCATTGGCCGGTGGGGAATACGCTCATTCAAGTTGGATAAGTGACATCTTGTCAACATCCTCCGCAGACACGCCTATGGCTGCGAAATTATGGCGTACCATCTGCAGCCAAGCCCTTACGAACCTGACATCCATGTGCTGGTGCAGGACGACCTCGGTTATTCCAGACAGTCGGAATCCGTTTCAGAAGTGGTAAACAGCACATTGTTGGCTTGCGGATGGCATTCGGAATTTTGGATTCATTCATCTTCTCTAAGCTGCTCAAGGCATACGTGCGTTCCTACTTCGAGTGCGCAATCCAGGTTGGCACCGTTGGCTAAAGGGTGACCTTGCAGCGCTCGAAACTCACCATCGTCGAGCAACAATGTTTGTCCACAGATTGTGCAACCTTCCGTACTAGCAGCGACTGAAGACAATCGGAGAGTTCAGTAGGCGCTGCAGGTGGCTACCTGGAGATCCCATATTAGTCTACCAGGTACTGAACAACCCCATTCATGTATACCGCCACTAACTGCAACTCAGCCGGAACACCAACTTCACAGGTAATAGCTTGAAACTGAATCAACAACACAGTCAGCTTTTCATTAATGCATGACGAACCTCAGCTCATAGCGGCCTAGTGATTCCGCTATAACTAGCCATCGAACGTTTTGGTGCCTACGCTGTTTATGTGACCATCGACAGTTTGGACGTTAAGAATTCTGTCCGACCGGACGCATCATTAGCACAATTTGCAGGTGGACCAATTTAGTCGTTAACATATTTCTAAAAGAGAAGAAGTATATTAACAGAGATGGGTTGGAGCAATCATCTATGCTAGTAAAGGATTTGTTCAAAAAGTCCGCCGGCGTTCTGCTTGAAGTACGGAGACCGCTTGAGGCAGTTGGTGAGCACTTTCTCCAATCTATCCCTCGTGATCGAGCGACATTCGTTCACCATATTTTCTTTCAATTGGTCCGATGTAGGCGGCCTTGTTTTGCACACTCGCTGCTGCAGATAGCCCCATAGAAAACGTCCATGGGGTTCAAAACTGGTGAGCGAGCAGGCAACTCCATCGGTCCACTGCGTCCGATCCAACGGTGACCAAATTTGTCGGTGAGGCAAGTACACACCGTTTTAGCAGAATGTGCAGGTGAACAATCCTGCTGCCACCAAATCGTACTGCATGCCCATACGACCTCCAACTGGGGAAGCACAAACAGCTGCAGCATTTCCGAATATGACGATGCTAGGAAAATATAAGGCTTTAGTACTTCAAAAAACAACCTACCGGTCACATTCCCGGAAAAGAAATATGGGCTCAAGATTTTCTGGCTTGTTAATCCAGCCCAAACCATCAGTTTCATACAGTGGTGCATACGTGAGGCGGTATATTTTCCTGGGTTGCTAGTAACCCAAGTGTAAGGTTTCTTTGTTCCATGCAGATGAAACAGTGCCTCATTTGTAAAGATATCAGAACGAATGTCCCCTTGATCCAGAAAGCCAGCGGCAACGTTCATGTCGCTTCTCTGGATCGCATGGGTTCAAAACCTGCACTTGAAGTGCACGGAATCTTCGAACTTTTTGTTCCTGTGTTATCCGGTGTACCGCATATCGGGTCGTGTCCCAGTGTTGTGTGATCCGACGAATGCTGAGGTCGGGACTTGTTGATACTTCGGTTACTACGATGCAAGCTGTACAGTCGTCCGTGATGATGCGAGGCGGCCCGGTTCTCTTCATGTCACACACACTCCCAGTTTGCTCGAACTTTTCCCTATTTTGGGTACGTACAGGGCAGTGACGGGACGCATTCCTGCGTTATGACATCGTACCTTTGTGAAGTTGATGCGGCGTTTGAACCGCATTCACCCCACAGCCGAATAATCAGCGGGCGCTGAGTAACAGACACGTGACGTCGTCCCGACTGCATTGTCTGCACTTGCTCCATTACCTGTGGCAGTGATTCCATGACATTAACAGACTTGCGCTGCCTAATATCGCCCTCACCTAATCCAAAACACCCGGTTCGCGTGCGCTCCTTCACGCCGCAGTTTTGATTGCGGGTTTCAGCTTAAGTACGTTGACTTCGCTGGGTAGCTGGCCGTTTCGCTTTGGCCAGCGAGACACACAGATAATCATCGATCGCTACAATGCCTACAATTAGCCATGACATTCAGCACAGCGCGAAGTTAGCTGACAGGTAACGACCGCCGGACACACATGGTGGTTGTCTGTACTCATTTCGCGCGATGACCAAAACAGGCTGATGTGAGCTGTCGGTCCGACATTCACCAGCTTACGCTTGCACTCAGCTGATCCTTACACTAAACCACTCGTTTGCCGAGAATTTCATATGTCTTCACCACTTAGGTGAGAGAAATTCACGTTTCTGCACGCGTGCACTGCAAACAGTACGCATTTCGCCAATGTAGCTAAACCTTGGATGGCGATTGGATGGTGGGGGACAACAACCGTAAATAACCAGCATTCACCATAAGCAAACCACGGTGGGTCCACGAACCGCGCATCCCACTCTGGGACGCGGTTCTCGGCCTTCTGCCGCCAGACTAACTGTACATTCAACAGCAGTTAACACGTAATTCGGCCACACCCACCGTTAACTAACGATTGATGTGCATTCCGCATTTTAATGGTATCACACATTGATTATTTCACTTAGACAGGTACACACACCATGACACGTAGACACTGCAAAGCATTGGTCACACCACACGAAATTGACTAACATGTCCGTTTAGCTTGCGTGCAGCTAAGTTGCCAATGCCTGCTGAGTTTCAGTGTCGGGCTCAACTCACGTCCGGTGGAGAGGCGCGGAAGAGGAATCGAGTCAGTTTTCCGGCCATGCCGTCGTTGGTTGTGTGTCTTGATGCCGTTCTATGAGTGGGGGTGAGGTAAAGTACTTCTCCAACCACCCATGGACGTCACGCGCTTGGCCACATGTTGCTACAACGCCCGCGCGCGAATCACATGCTGTGTTAGGTGTTCGCAGCGCCAAACGTGAGTTTAGGAAGTTGCTTGCATGGGCCATGCACACTGCACCAGTTGATGAGTGCTCATGCACTTGTGTGATACTAGCTGATTTGCAAGTGGTCACGACAAGCGACACGCATTTGTGCGTGTGCATTACCTTGGACCCAACTTGATGTGCTTATGGATTGAGTCGAACATTCATGGAGAAACATGATCTACTTAAGGTTAATTCCGTCATTGATTTAAGTGACTCGGAAATGTATAGTTGTTTGCTTCAGTGTTGCGTGCCTTGTTCGCTTTTATTCTTAAACTAGTTCAAAGACCTCTTTGGATAAAAGTATGTTCTTGAATCCATTCTTCATTGTTCATAATGTTAAAGTTGTTTATTGTTCCGCCCCTTGGGTGGATAGTCATAATTTAGCCTGTATTTCGTCCGACCTGTCCGCATTAGAGCACTGGATTAACTCCTGGAATTTTCACTTCGCCGCTGACAAGTGCAGTCGATAGTACCATGACTGTGACCTTTATCCGAACATTCTAAACTTAAACACTACTCCTATTCCTGTGTGTGGCCCAGTTCTAGACGTGGTCTTAGGTGTTCTGCCTCATTTAATTTTCCAGAGCTAGTTATATCTTGCAAACTTCAGCCAGATAAACGCCCGCCTGCAAATTCAGAACTTATGATTTGAGGGATTCCAGGCTTTAGGCCTGTAAAATGTGTGTTGAAGTGAAAGTTCAATACTGTACGATAGGCTACGGATATCTGAGTAAAGTGGACATGATAAGACTGGAAAGCGTCCAACGATCATTCATAGCGATTTTTGTACATGCATTGAGGGTTGTAAGGCTCTAAAACCGGTGCCGCTATTGCTGAGCAGACTCGAAATTAATCCATATTTTTTCTACCGCTTATTAATCGGATTATTCTTTACAGCTCAGCCATAACTCGAGGTTAAGACACCTAATCACTAGGAAATAAGTAACAGCGAGCGCATATTGCATATGTCGACGTCATGTACGAAACTCAGCTCAGGTTGTTTCTCAGTAAAATATTAGTTCTTATGGAACAAACTTCCAGCGAGTATCAGAAACTGCACTACCTATCCAATCTAATGAACAATGAGCAATGAACAATGTACAATGAATTTACACGGGTTAAGAAGCGTTGCTTTACAAGTCCCGTTGGATAATTGGCGGGGATATCAACGTAGCACTAATAATGATAAGGATAGTAGGCTAGTTAATAATTTAAATATGAAAATATGGATTTATCGTTTGTTCCACTGTAGTCCTGTGATTCTCTTATATTCACAGCACCCACAGATAAAAACAAATAATTACATGGGATACTCCAGATGTAGGATGGAGACGTAGTGTTAATTGACAAGGTGTTCTGCTTCCACCTTTGTGAATCGAGGTTATTATTCCAAGCTTCCACATGGCGAGAACTTGGTTCTGGTCTAAGCAGCGCTGGGAAAACTGAGCTAAAGGTCTTGCCAGTTGGCATGTTGCTGCTTCTAATGCCTCTGGACGAATGGTGTCGCCACCCGGCGAGCTGTGTCTGTGTAGAGACGTCAGCTTTTGCAATACAGCCTCTGCGGTAAAAGTGATGTGGGTTAGCCCTGGCGAGCAGAGGACAAAGCTTGGTAGATCGCTTAGTGGCAAAACCCTTTGAAACGTGGGGGCGTATTGCATCTGCTGCGCGTTTGCCGCTTCCACTGTCGTTCTTGTTGGGCCATCAGTCGTCCTGAGTGGAGGAAATCCTTGCCCCACCTTTCGTAGGCTATTAACGTGCTTGTAAAGCAGTTTGTGGTTAGCACTGAAGCTTTTCGATGTTCTGCAGATAGGCAGCTTTGTCTTCTCTTAACAGTTGAGTGCAGTGGTTGCGTTGGGTTACGTAGTTGTCCCAATTTCCTGGTTGTGGAGCTTCTCTGTACACGCGCCATGCTGCGTTGCGTACTGTCATCCGTTTTCGAGTCCTGCTCCTAACGAAAGAAACTGATTTGCACTTATTGCAAGCTTTTATCCCTGAAGCCTGTGCAATTAGCTGACTGAATTTGTTGACTAACTCGAGCCAGGCGACTTCCGGGGGTTCTTATTTGAGGAAAGACCATGTTGTGGAGCTGACTAGCTGGGCGAGTCGGTCGTATCTTGTGATGGTTCGCACAGTCTCATCGTTCTCATTCAGACATTCTGCATAGCAGACGAAGTTAAAACGGATGACTGCGTGATCACTGTGACCCAACGGGCAGTCTAAAATCAACACGTCAATCATATGTTCTTCGTTGGTAAGCACAAGAGCCAGCAAAGATGGCCTGTTACCTGTTCTGAACCGAGTGGGCAAAGTGATGTGGTCGCAAAGACGAACAATGGTTACTAGATCTTGTAGATCGGTTTTGAATTATTCTCCGACAGTGGCGGGAGTTGCTAAACAATGTACGTTGAAATCACCCATGATAAGAATGTGAGTGTACTTTTATTGTAAACTGCATCTTAAAGCAGCCGCTAGGTGGTAGTCGGTTTCGGGTATTGAGTTAGGGGCGCGGTACACCAGGACAATAAGGCAAGCGTCCCTGTCTTTTAACTGCAACCGACACAAAAGAGAGTCGGGGAACTGCGAGTCTGAGTCATCCACGGCTTCGCACTGTAAGCCGTTTCGGTAATACAGGATTACCTCTCCTCCCTTTGTGAGCCTGTCATTCCGGATCAGCGACATGTCCGGTAGCGAAACTTCAGCGTCCGTCATTCCCGTGTGCAAACACGTCTCGGAGATACCAATGATATCATATGACCTGGAAGCTTGGCGATATTTCAGTTTGTCCAGTTTGTTAGAAAGACCTTGAGCATTCGTATACAAGCAGGCGAGTTTCTCGGTATCTAGGAGCCCACGGAGAGTTGAAGGGGTCACGTGTGGGAGAATGCCGACCGATGGGAGGTCGGCAGCTACTCATTTTTTGATGGGATAATGATACCTCGTTTGCAACTTGATCCGGCCAAGGTGCGTCCCAGCCTTGGTTTAGACCTACGTCAGAGTCAATTAAAGCAGCAGTCAAGTTACGCTTCTGTACCTTCGTCGGTATGCTTGCTGCTTCAGTTGCTTTAGTATTTGAACTGTGCAAGGCGTTTGCAACCTTTAACCAAATTGCAGAAGGAACATGTTTCAGATTTCTCCGCCGTCGATCGAAAACATCCTTTGCTTGTTGCTCTGACTGAACCAGAAATTTTGGAATTCTACGGCCGCGTCCTCTATAATTCGATGAGAGAGGTATCCTGGTGAGCGATATTGCCACAATATTACCCAAAGAAAGTGTCTCACGAATAAACCACCACTGTTCTAAATCGTGCTTTCCGGTCTCTTGAACATCGTTAGAAGGATGTTTTGGCACGCCATGTATGAAGATTGTGTTTAGGCGGTCTTGTTTGCTGTGCCCTTCTTCGGCGTTTCTTTTTGATTGTCGCGCGCTCCAAGGGACATCAGGATAGATACGTATCCCACAGGATCCGTGTTTTAGCGCGCTGGCGGAGAGTAAAACATTTTTTTTACGTCGGTGGAGGATTCTAGTGTTACTCGAATAAGTCTGGGTTATCCATAGTGTGGCGAGTTCGGATGACGAGTAATTTGTAATAAGTTTATGGGCTTGGCTTTGATACTCATCTGCATGCACAATGAGTTCCATTGGTCTTGGTCGTCTGATAACTTATCTCGCAATGTGATGGCGGTAGATTCAGGGACATTTGAGCATACAACAGTCCGGGCACTGTTGTTGGATCCCAGTTTCCTTGATCTACAAGGTATGGTACTCGTTTGTCCTGAACTGCTGACAAGTGTTGATTGTTTGCTGTTTGTCCCTCTATTCGCGTTAACGCTGTTTACAATGGAAGAGGCCGCAACGGCGGCCTCTCGGTGGACCCTTGCAGCAATCTCTGCATAGGTAACTGACGTTCTGGGAGGCTTAGTCTCGACAAGGGATATTTGAGCTACAGGTACCGAGGGTTGGTGTTCGGCTGCTTCATGCTTGTTAATGCTAGATGTCAGGTTTAGTGGAGTTTGCTTAAATAGACGTTTTGAATAGTGCCTGATTTTCGTTGCCGTGAGTACTGTTTGACTCACGTAGGTACAGTTTGTTTTCGCCCGACGTTCTGCCAAATTTGGAGAAGACAACGGAGATGGAGACGTAGTTGATTGCGGTTCAGGGGAAGCGGATTATTCAGCATACCGTTGTTCAGAAACCGCTACGCTTCTGTGGTGCATACCCGCTTCCATTGAAGTAATCTTATCGTTTATCCTCTGCTATGCTTTTGGGGTTATCTATCGCATTTCTGAGCTAGGATAAGCAAGCACTTAACGCGGGAGATGGTGGAACACGCAGTACAGAACCAACATGCATCTTGGGAGCTATTTCGCTCCTATACCTGTTGTTAGGACACATTTGCACATTTCGTATGGTACCATTCCAAACTATGCGAGCAAGCCAGACCGACTTTTACTACTCGATGACATTCTCCTAACGGGCAAATGCCTTTCGCTTGGAGCCTTTTCGGTTTCACATTTCTGCCATTCAATTTAGTGTCGTTACCTGACCCAGTGGGTTAGTTAGCTTTCTGCACTTTTACAGCTTTGAGAGCGGCGCACATCGGTCAGGCGAGCGTGGTGGTTATAAGGTCGAAATCCAAACTGATGAACGGTGTATACTGACTGTTTCCAATCTCCGTCCAAAAGTTAGAGAAAAGCTGACTCTAGGTGATTTGTATGAATAAAGTCCTGAATACACTTGAAAGTTGCAGTGTCCTCCAATTGTCTCTATGCCGCAATTTTGCCTACACATGGATGAATTCCTTAATAGTTATTTATAATCGATTTTATTCCTATTACACCTGCACACCCGTCTGACCAATACTGGTTTCTTCTCCTTTGATACACTAGTTCGCGGATGTACTACGCTTTTCAAGCTGAAATCTCTGTACCATTTTCGTTGTTCGCCAAGATTTTCCATCTAATTTTGCTTGGTCTATCGGCAGAAGATTGAAAACATTTTATGATTTTATTTCCTCATACCTTGTGTTCTTCCTTATTTCATTGCTGGCTATGACTGGACTGATCTCTTGAGGGGAGGAATTACGGCTTCCAAGATAAAAAAAATTATACCCATGCAAAGCATACTGCCAGTGACTCGCATACAAATAACAAAAGCGCCATAATTGAATGCTCCGCATCTCGGATCGCGCTGAGGCTTCATCACCCATAGTGTATGCATAAAACAGACCTTAGATAAAAAAGCACCTGTTAAACAAGTGATGGCTTCTTTGCCATTTTGCCACACCGACACACAGCCAGTTGAGCATGGAAGTGCGGGTGAAACCCATCGAGAGTACACCATGAATAGAAGCAAGTCCGCTGTGGGCGATTCCACGGATTGCCGTAGTACTTTACCGGAATTTTGATTATCTCATCATTTGTTATTGTTTCCAGGTTGTTAATCTTTATAATACTTTCAAACTGCCAATCACCTCAAAAGCCCATTTGGGATCCGTTGTACAAATGACGAACAATTAACCTATTTATGTGATCCGTCGTATGAACTGATCGGAACAATCAGTTGAACTGTGCTTCGCACCGTCGAGGAATAAACCGTTTACTTTCTGTTTTTTATTGACTCAGTGAGTCCAGCCAATAGCTAGGTAAACATAATGCAACAACTAAGAAATGGTGACTAGCTGTCTAAGTCACCAGAAATTGTTTTCGTCTATTTGGTAAATCAAATGTAAACCCAAAGGTAAAGAAGACAGCCACAGTGCCTTGTTACTTCAAAGTTTAAAACTAGTGATTAATTAAATCCGGCCAATTTGGCTCTGGAAATGTTTGCAATTGTGTCACTAGCTCTATAAAGTCGCTATTGTATAATTGTCGCCATTTTCGACTTTACACTTACCCAGCTGAATAAATGTGTTTTAGTCGGCTTATGCGCATCTAGCCTGTAGTTAGACTCTGGTGCCTTTAAACAGCTACTGAGTACGGATTTGTAACAGTTTTCGAAGAGGTGGAATTACGGAACTATTCTATTTACTTTTCCAAGATAACGCCAACAAACCACTTCATTCGGATAAACATGGAAATCAACGGTGACCGTTCCATCTTGCTGTATATAAGACGCCCGTGATTTCATGTTGCTCCGTGCTCAGTGTCCACATGGTGGAGGGCACTAAATTTGCGTTGTAGTTTCCAGTTGTGGAGATCCAGTCTTTGAACTTCGGGGATGTCGTCCAGTCGTCTCCAGCAAGCTAGTGTTTACCTAAACATGGTGGAACGCACCACGGATTTGGATCATGTGTGATAATTTTCATATTCCAATTGAACCCATCATGGATGTTCAATCAGTCTGCCCTATCCTTCATCGACGATGCCTCAACAAGGCATTTATTTACACGTTATCAGAGCGATGCGGTGTGGACTGAAGAAACCAAAGCTGATAACATTGTGACGGCGCTTAGCTATTCATCTAGGCATTTGTAGCCCGGCCTCATGGATTGTTGTGTCTCTTTTCTGGTTTTCAACTTACACCTGGCCAACCCAACTTACCATTGCTACCGACGATGCAAGCAAAAATGCCACAGCATTTGTTTGATCATACTCAGATGAAAACCATTGTACCGTTTTGAGACACTTCCACCTCTGTTACTTATTACGGACCTCGTAATTTTAATACAATTATTCTGCGTTTCATTTTGCTCTCAATGTGTGAACGGATTGCAACGCGTCAGCTCAATCAGGACCACAAATCAACTTTGTCATGTACCTCGGCCAGTTTGCATGGGATCTGAAACAGAAAAATGTCGCGTCTTGTCCACCAGCAAAACTGCCATGGATGACCGGTTCGGCACTCGGTTGCACTAATCAGCTAGAGATTGCAATCATGCAACTCTAAGTGGAACTTTAGCTAAAGCTGATAATTGGGCTGATGCGAAGCAGTTACGTACGGAAAATAACGAATATGCACAAATATTGCCGTTTTTACTTGCTGGTCTCCTAAAGTGAATGATGGCGACATCGTGTACATTATCTGTCGACGAGATGTGAACGCCGTGCATGGCTAGGGGACTGCTTGCTTACAAATTCATGGTTAATTGATGCATCCGCGCACAAGTCCCTCTTCCTCTCTCACAGATGTGGCATCCCACCAGGCAGCTTAATTCTAAATGGGGAACCAGTCCACACCACTCAGTACATCCATGACCTAAGAGTAAACTATTATGATTTACAGAGGTTCTCAACTCATGCTTCACAACGGTTATCAAAGGCAAGACCCGCTTCTTGTTTAATCAACAACTCAATACTCGTACCCAAAGCTAAGCGTGCTCTTTATGTGATTTGAGCACGCCCAATTTTGGAGTGCTGTCCGACTGTATACACTCTCATGCGCAAGAGTGCTTAATATCACTGGAGCGGTTGCAGAGGAAATTCACTAGATGTCTTATAAGTGGATCATCGTTAGCAACATTTCACGATAGAGGTAAGCCACTAAACATCGATTCTGTATAGCCATGCAGAGTAAAAATGAAATGAGTTTTCATTTATAAACTGCTACACTGTCTCGGCCTCAGCTCAAGTATCCAGTTGGTGATCTCAAAGTAAGGAACAGAAAATTTTTTCTTCTTCAGCAAAAGTTCTAGTCGCAACTTCGAGCGAACTTTTTCTTTGTTATATGACCGGACTACCACGCTTGGTACGAGCAAGTCAATCTATCGGTCAGTACCAAACTGAGTTAAATCCATTTTCCCTCCTACCGAATGCAGCTATACTGTTTGAACCACAGGTAAAGATCGAGGACCAGGAAACATTTAAAATAGATCACGCAACGTATTTGTCACCCAATCATATCATTCTTTCATTCAAATCTATGTTTAATGTTTATCACGGCAACACTCATTTGGCGACAGTTTTAGATGAATGTGCGTCAGGATTACTGGGATCAATATTCGCGTAACCTCGTTTCCAATCCGATCAACGTGAAAATATTTATATCCACTCTATACACTGGCTCTACACCACTAACTGTTTTCTCTTCTTCCATGCAGGCAATAAGTTGGCTACATGCAGGAATTCTCAGCGCCATGCAAACTGAACTTGCGCCATCAATCTCTCCTTTTCGGTGACCCGGAGCTATCCCAATATTTCTTTGAGTTCCCCCCCCCCACCTCTTTGTAGTGAATACTTCGGGAGGTCACTTATTTTTATGTTTCCCATGTACAATTTGAATCGGACAACTGTCAGACCTGAGCCATTCACCTAGCGGCACTGTTCTCTCGTCCTATTTGGATTCATGTTGCGCTTTTACTATTGTTGGCCATAATTGTATCAATCTCCTGTGGTGATGGATTGCAGTTTCCAAGCTACTTAGTATACCAACTCAAGTCGAATCGCCACATATCAATGGCGAATATAAAAATGCATGGCTTGAAACTGCTACATTCTGGAATGAGCTGTATGGCGGGAGAGCCTAGCTTGAAACAGCTCCCAAAAAGATAAATGAATCAATTTGATGACGACCTATTTGCGTATAACAGACGCAGAAAACGTGTCAACATGTTGACGGTCCAAATGCCTTTAACAGCGGCCCGAAAAGAGAGTCAGCCCCACTTGTAGGTAACAACAGCGAACAAACTAGCTACAAAGCTGACGGCTTAATTGTTGTAAGCCACTTCCGCACACGCCCAGATGAGACGTGCAGATGGAACCTTTCAAGAGACTACACCGCACAAAAGCAGATTCCCTGGAGACGGCCCTATGGATGAACATATTAGTTTGCTTGAACTGCCGGCAATATACCAACACTTAATATTACAATCACGACCTCCATCTTTTACTAGTTCTGTAGAATAGAACAATCCTAACACTCCAGTGGGACCATTGCAAAACTCGAAAATCTTTTTCCACCATTCGATTTGTACCGAATGGTTAGGCCACGTAATCGGATTGTGTCTTATAAGATGGAAAAATAAGACGTCTATTTATTGAATATCGTCACTTTGTGTCTTAAAATTTAGACACATTCCGACGTGTTGAATGTCAGTGGTTGGCAGTGCTCTGTGCAATTGTTAACCAGTATACTGCAGTAGTCATGGCGTTTACCTGGAACCCGAAATACTACGGTTCCTTGTTTACACTGAAGGAATGCACTTTCGGTCTGAAAAGGCAATACAAAGTGCATGAACCCGTCGCACGATAGACAAAAAAGCAACCTAGCACTACGTAGGTTTCGACATAACTGTTCCCTACAGAAAAGCTACTGAGGGTGGGTTAAACTAAACCAACATCGGTCAAATAACCGGAGTATGTATACATATCCCAGAAACCAGAGCTGCATTCACACTCACTCTTGAGTACTGACACTAGATTTCTGGCTACTGGTCCTGTATGCGTCATTGTGTTTTGTGCCTAGCAATACTCGTAACTCACGCAGTCTTACTTCCTTACTGTTTTGGGCCTTTCACCTGCTTCACCCTGAGTATATTTGCACTTTTGATCACTTGTAAAAGGAGGACTAAGTTTTGTGAGACAGTGGTGTTTTGTATGGATGATGAGAGTTAAGACACGAGGTATGTAGTCAATCGAATGCGATGTGTTAGCAGTTATGTGCACCTAACAGACCAAAGCCGCAACAATTGATAAAAAAGGACCTATCTGGTTCAGCTTTATTATTACAAATAATGATAAGAACACCCCATGCCAGAGCTCGGGTTGCATATCGGTATCCCTTCAAGGCTTAATTGGTGAAACCTATTCAATGTGCAGGAGAAATTAGTGATTGAGAAAAGTTGCAATAAAGGATGCGTGCTTAAATTATGATGAAACCGGGTCCAAACAATTTATCTAAAACAGCATGAAAACTTATGTTGCGAGCGCGTGATAGTTGCTAATATTCGGCAGCACATAACAGCGAGGAAATTAAAAATAGATGCAGTTGCCAAGGCGAAAAACGTGACTTGATGCAGGTAGTGTTGTATACCATGACTGTTGTCACCAAGCCGCCCACTTAATCTGCAGCTTACAAAGTATTAGTGGGTTTTAAGAGTGGATCGACCTATAGAACCTTTACAAAAGGTGCTTTGAATATCGAAAGTTATGCATCTGTAATAAGCCATATGCGTAAGTCGTTAAAACTTGCTATAGTAGAAACACTCCTGGTCGAATGTTTCGGCAACGCGCCGCGGTAGTTCATGGTTTCGGTTGGTATTACTTTTCGCCTTGAATTCTGTTGATCTGCTTACCGATTCTGACCTTCTCTGTAAGATCAAAGTACATGCGGACTTGTCCTGATCTCGTCAGTTTATATTTGGTCGTTTCGGAATGAAACGGATTCACACAAAAGGTGATACCGCCTACTGAGGGTCACTAGGCGGCGAAGTTATGTCTACGCAGTCACCGAGCGCTGCATTATCGGATATCGATTAACTGACTTTGACAGTTGCACGAGATAGTATGGAACCAGCATTAATGTTGCGAAACGTGTTTGACTGGTTCCTAGCGTCTAAAACCACGTGGTGCCATGAATGACCCACCCTCGGACATGATGATCGGTAACGCATATTATGGTTGTACTGTGTGTGTTCGGTTGTTTTAGCTATTGAAGGACCGCCATCATTCATATTAGACAATAGGTTGAAAATAAATGTTTACCTGATGTACTAATTTTGTTGGACCATGTAAGCTTTGCACTGACTGACAAACTGGATGCGGTACAGTTATTCTTCGGGAAATTTCGGACTTTGTGGAGAGAAGTAAAAAGTGAATGAACAATGACACTCGGTTGAGTAGTCATCACATAAATTGGTACAAGTACACTTTCATTTACTAGCTGCTGAACCACGCTGGGAGTTAAACCGATTCCAGTTTCATGTGGGTAGTGCCGTATATTATTTATCTCCATATTTATTGTCGCACATGACGCTCATGGCCGGGTTGTTGACACCGTTCTAGTTTAGTTAGCGAAATGTTATATACCTATGGTGGCATGGACACGAAAACATTTTCGTACCAAACGTAAATGATTGAGGTTTCAGGTGCTTATCATATCAATATCAGTATCAATATACTCAGATTCGCTTTGAATCAAGATCGTATACTGAACAAATGTATTTGTTTTCTAATGCGCCTATGTAACAGTAAGCATAAAAGGTATAAATCATCGTGCAACGTTCCGATAAAATTCGTTAAGGGATGAGAAAGTTGTTGTTATTAAGAAATAGCTTCTTACGCTTTACAGCATGACTTGCATAATGGTGTCGGAAAAGAACACGGATGATCAAAATAAATTGCGCTGCATGCTTGTGAATCTTATGTCTGTGTTAAACGGAATTACTAATAATGGACCACAGAATAGCAAATACAGAAAGAATAGTTGGTTGATGGTTGCGGATTTAACAGTAAAGATTTCAGCATTATATCCGTGAGAACATCGCCCAGCTTGAGCAAGTTATGTATGTCCTTAGTATTCATAGGAATTCCTGGGATAAAACTAAGACGAAACGTATCGGACTGTCAATAATTTATCAATACTGCTGTGTATGGGTACGCCTCCGCTGAATTCACATGTAATATATTCCGAATGGCAAGTTCGAAACACGGACGAGAAGTCCCGGATACATACGAACGGCATGTGAGAATCAGCGACCGAGGAACTAACACAGTAGCACGTACGAAACGGCAATCATGCAAGACGACGATGCTCTCATGAGCCGACCACGAGAACAAGCAAGCTGGACAGAGACAGATGTATTCAACCGTGCGCCATGCGAATAGCGTGGTACACGACAGGAATATAAACAACGAGTTTACAAGGAACGGGTACTGGGGCTTGGCTTTTGATTCCCTTCATTCCTTGTGCATTCGGTTCGCCAAGCCCTGTAAAACAAGCAAAGGAGACATTAGTAATGGCGGTCAATTTAAACAATACATTGCGGTTCCAACTGTACTACAACACAGCTGTTAAATAATGGCACAAACTGCAGTTCTTCAAAGCCAGTTTATTCAGTACGTTAAACACAGTAATGCGATAGTATAACTGGACCACAAGTTGACCTGATTTATATATATATATATATATATATATCTTCGGCCAGCTTGGTACCATTTTGATGGCGCTGCTCTCCACATGTACTTCAAACTTTAATGCAATTGTATAAACTCACCGTAACCTAGTCAAATACAATTAATCACCGGAGCCGCATAGACGGCCAGGCAAACGTGCTGGGTCCATTTATCAACTCATCTCGGTTCTAGTCCACAAGGTGTTTGTTCTGTCTCACAGATCCATTTGACCACCAGAAGCACATACTGCTATCGCATGCTCACAGGTTTCGTGTTGTGCTGCCTGCTTTTGGTTAGGCAAGCAAAAGTACTACAGCTCATGGGGGGTCTTCGCCACTCATACTTCTGTGATTCTGCTGTTCCAAGTCATGGGACGCCTTGCATTAGGTCAGTCTTCTGGTTTCCTTTATTATATCAACTGAACTGACCACCACCAGACCAGATGTTCTCCAGTAGTGAAATATCATAGTAGCTCTTACTACATTTGCCATCACCACTTTCTTCCATCTCATGAGAGCTACCCAATATTGATGGGACCCACATTTCCACGACTACTCTCTGCTTAGGTAGCACCCGGGTATCGCAATCCTAATGCAGTTTCGGACTCATCCTACATTTGCAGTTTGAGGGATTTCGTTGTTGCGCGTAATTCAGACCACAATCCATGATCGGTCCCTCACTTGGTTAGACTAATTGGGTACGGTTAGCTGGTTATCTCCATCTGATGTGCCTAGACAACGATGACACTTTTCGTAGGTTGCAGTCTTTGAAGTAAACAGCACCGGAAAATCCCGCCCTATACCCAGTCTTCCTAACTGGAATGACCGAGACCATCATCAAACTAGACTGAGTTCCCAATATAGAGGATATTTATTCAAAACACATGGAAGATGTACAAAAATGGTGCTTTTCACTCTTTATGGTTTTCCATATGATAGAGAAACAGGAAAGAAAATTTCAGTGGGTGCCACTATCAAACCACATGTACCACAGTTTTACGAAACCTGTACTGGGCCGAGACGGATATCCGGGGAACGAGTGTTGCGGTTACACAGACCTATGAGGTACAGGTATTCGTGAGTAGATCCAATCCTTCACATCATTATCAGACTAATTGTTCGACTGACATTTACCCGCTCAGAGCCGCAGTTCCAAACTTCACTTTTATGTGTCAACTTTTGAATCGACATCATCACATCAGTCAATCGTGGTAGGAAACGGGTCAGGTAGTTGACCATTCCGTTCAGCCTGCTAACTGCCTTCTCATCGGTGGCGGGAGGCATTTCGTTTATGGCTCTGATTTTCTCTAAATCCGGTTTCACTCATGCCGAACTCAGCACCTGTCCATGAAAAGCCACCTCGCTTTTGCCTAGCTCGACCTTAGCACGCTTCAGTTTGATGTTTCTTTCACTATGGCGTTGCAGAAAAGGGTGAATATGACTGCCATATTCCTCTCGAGTAACACCGAAAACGCACGCCAACTGTTACACAGCACACTCCGGCAGATCGTGCAGTGCTTGCAGCAGCCGATTCTGCAATTTCTCATTTGCTACTTTTAAACTGACAGGCAAACGAAGTCATCTAAAACGTCCAAAAGGCATTCCAAATGTGGTAAGATAGCTCGACTCTTCGTCAAGTGCTACATGCCAGAGGGCTGAAACAAGGTAGACTTTAGTGAGCATCTTTGCCGTAGACAACTCTGGTAACCTATCGTTCAGTGTCTGCAGGGGATCGTACGTTCTTTTGAGCGTGGATATGAGCAGTTTTGGGTCAATACACGCACCAAAATCGCGGGATTACTTAGTGACGATCGCCACTTGGCGTATTCAATCTGTCGGTTCACCGACCTTGGCTATGACACCCAAACCGGACAGACGCTACCGTTCTTCTCATAGCCTTTAGCGCAAAGCTATGGGTACCTTTCTACATGACAATGCTACTTGCCTAGCAGATTCATTTTACGACAAACGAGCGCACCCCTCAAATTTCCCAATTACCCCAGCAAACACAGCAGTATACAAATCGACAATAGCTGCGGCAGTCTGACACGACTGAACAATGTGAGCACGGTTAAAAGATAGAAAACTAATGCGCTGGAGAGAATCAATGCCGGTGATGGGCATAGGATCTGCTGACACAACCAGGAATTCAAGGTGATGTTCGGTATCGTTCTTCTGCTTGGCAGCCGTCACGACGGCATTCCCTTTCGGTTATAATCTCGAGCAGTTCTCTGTCTTGACAACTCCGTGCTTCAAGGCATTTTACTCTAGCACATTGTCTCTCTGGTAGTATGTTGACTGTGGCTTCCGAATCAAGCTGAAAGCGAACTGGATGCCCTTGAATGAACAGTGTTGCAAAACGCACGTCTGTTGTCCCAGATGCTCCTTGTTATTTTTCAAGAGCTCCTGTGTGTCGCGTTTAATTCATTGAAAACTGCGCTGATGTTAGCCGACCTGCAACAGCGAGCGAAATGCTTTCTTTGTTCACATCATACATGTCTTGCTCCGCGCTGGACAACGTTACTTTCGCTTTGGATGCTTACGACCACGAAATTGACAACTGTGTCCCTGACCCTCGGATGGCAGCGGTGGGATTTTTCTAGTCCTCGAGACTGCACAAAGTCTTTCTACCGTGCCTACTCGCAAATCCTGGAGCTGCTGAGAGGTTGTCGTTTCGCTAAGGCAGATGTCTATACGATGATTCAGGGATAGGTTTCTCTGCCTCAGAGGGCGTCGAAAGAAGTCGTCATTTCGTAGCCTATCAAGATGCAGTGGCGTACAATATAGTCCAGAGGTTGCGCATTCGTGATACGGAATAATTGATTCATGCGAAACTTTCAATTTAGCTACAGTGGCCCTCAAGCGAACATCAGTAAACAGTGGGCCACCTTAGTAGATCAATTCCTAGTCTGTTACGCGTTTACTGCCGCCTCCTTGGTGGCAGTGATAAGCGGAGTGATTGTAAGGTTAGCAGTGTAATAACATTGTGGGTAAGATATTCTCTTCTTCAGCCGCAGCATAATTGGATTCTTTGTCTGGCGAGGTTCATGAGAAAAGCAGGCTGTAAAGTCTGAGGAGTGCTCCCATATTTCTCATGTGCTCAGCTTTGTTACTTCGCTAATACTATAGTGAAGAGGGAGCTGGACTGCGCCCACTGTAACAATTTACGGCGCGGAGACGACGGAATAAAGTGCAGTTTTCTCTTAGTAGTAATTCATCATTGACTGTGTGTTCCTTTCTCTTGTGAAATCAGTGTGTTACTGCGTTCAGAAACTGGCACTATGCACTGGACCGCCATATTTAGTTCACTTCCTGCAATCTCGCATAGGCTGCGTCTGCAGCCGCGCATCATTTAGGTAAACATCCGTTTCCGCCAAATTTTGTAAACGGGTTGTTGTCTCTTTTTCTACTTTGTTATCGGATACCGGTTGCTGAGATCTCTACGGATCTTTGGGATGAATATCTGAGTGTCCGTCAATCACGATACACCCATGTCGTTTTTCGAGGACAGAACAACGTACGCTCAAGAAGTCAGTGAAATTTATCTTTGCTGGCTACCCACACGAGCAGTTTATGGCCGGCATACGCCGTAATCGTCCTTCCAATTGTTTAGTTGTTAGGAACTTCATTGAACAAAACTGGAGTTGTTTGTTTGGAGCTTAGGAATGATAAGTTATTACATGGGGCTTCCTGTAGCTAAAGGTAGCATTTTGATGAGTTATCTTTGATGACAAGTGTATTTTGTTCACTTTTGTAGATAATCGTTCGGTTGCTACAACGTATTTTTGTGAAGCAGTGAACACTTGTGGCTCTGGCGCATGGTAATGCATATGCCATTTTTGCCATGGTATCATGAGCTTCCAATACATGCGTACAATTTATTTTCATTGATAGTATAGGAGATAAGAAAGAAAGAATTATCTCAAGGATTCAGAAGCGTTGCAATGTGCTACTGGGTTTTGTGTCTATCAGGAGCAGAACCTGCCACGTGAGTTCTGAGCAAAGCCTCATTCTTCGGCCGTTCAGTAAATTGCAGTGAACTGAATCGCATTACCGAACTTCGCATAATTGTGATGTATTCAGTAGCTGTACAAAATCCGCACTACACCATTGGTGGATGAGGTCAGAACATGTTTTGTAATCTGCGAAAGAGCCAACCGCAACGATGCAACATTTGTGGAAGCAACGAATATCGTTAGTGAGCCGGGTGAGAGTGCGGTGGACGGTGTATATCAAACCTGTTAATTGATCGGTTGGAAGCAACTGGACAATACCCCTACAAAAATCAGGCTATTTAATAGTCTGAAAACCTGAGACTCACATGTGGAACCTTGGGGTCATTATTTGTATCTTGGTGCACAACTAGTTAATTTCACATTCAGTGAATAAATGAGAGTTGGAAGGGGAAGAGCCAAGCTTCCTCTTTTTGAACCATCATTCTGATACATGTTACAAATCACAAAACATTACATTTTTCTTGATCTTTTCGGATCTGTTTTTTCAGACGAGGAGACACACGTGCAAATACTTATTCCCACATTTAGCTGCACGGCCACACAGTATCCATTCCCATTACTATGAGCTCATCAGCTTCATCTAAATTACAGCTCTTCAGTGCTTGCGCCCACAGAAAATGCGTTTAGTTCAGTGACCCAGTTATTTAAGGCTGGAGAAACAAATGCATGACATGTACAACAAGACTGTCGGTACGAAATACCTAATTCCAAATTATCGTTGTCAGCAAAATAGACCGTGCATTTGTTGTCTTGCTATGCTATTCACATTACCGCATTACCGCAAGTTTAGATCTCAATACCTCGAAATCTATAGTAGAGTGGTGAGCACTAGACGTATATGATTCATCTCACTTAATGCAACTTGTCCAACGCATCTTCAATTAGTTTTAAAGATATGTAAACCTGAACGCAGAAATGACATTATTAGGAGGAGCAATCCGTACCTTAAAAGTTGGTGGTAGTAAAAATTCCGGTGATATCCCAACCGATTGTACTGAAAAACCGGTTTTATCTGGTGGCCCCTTAACTTTGTGTTTTGGCCGAGTTTAAGGATTTGGTGATAAACCTGACTGGTGTTTCTCACAAACTGATACCTCAGGATGATTTCACTGATGATTTCGCTGTACATATCTAGGGATGTATTCGCAGTTTGTATGGGAGCTGTACCAAACCATACACACTTTAATTTACTCTTCATTTCGGATTATCGAGTACAACGAGGTCTCGTTTCTGCCTGTGTTGCATACCAGCATTACGTACGTCGTACGAGACCTTACGGGTGCGTTGAAAATTTATGTGATGGCATGGTCAAACCACCCGAATGCTCCCTGCGCCAGGGCAATCCGTTGGTTCCCAGTTTTGACTGCTTTGAGTATCTGATGTGATAAAAGACTGATTAGAGATTTGAAAACTGAATTGTGATTTTATCAGTTATGTATGGTACCGACCATGCTTATGCTGATGTTGTATTCTTGCTACTTCTTCACCGCAGCTGGGCTGAACCACCTTACACTTAAATTAGGTCTTTTTAAGCTAGATAAATTGCATTCCACTTTATTTGGTTTGTTCTGTCTACCTGTTGCGTTTGTAGCATTTTTAAGTAACTTGTAGACTTTTCTTACTTATCTCGGATTCGTTGCTAACCAACTTAATTCATACGGTAATTTAGTGAAGAGTTATGCCACCGTATCTGTATGCATTATTGGATTTATTTTATGTTAACTTGTCGTTTCAAGTGATTGGCAGTTGCTTGATATCCCCGGTGTGGCTGCGCTTGATGTGCATGTTGACAAGGTGCCTACCTGTCTATTACCCACTACCTCGATCATACTGGCTCCAGGAGACAGTTGGTCGTTGCTGGAGGGGACGGGGTGCACGGTCCCTGTGGCTGTGCTAGGCTCGAAGAACGGTTACATGCACTCAGTGTGGAGCGGACTACGGTCAAGCCACCGCCTTATGTACGCTTGATTCCCCAAATACAGCGTGCTTGTGTCTGCTTGTGAAGGAGTGTGGGCCGGCTCCGTTGATGAAACGTGTCTCCCATCCATACGCCTCCCGGTCTTATTCCTTTGGTTTTAAACTGGATATGGGGTGTGTTATTGGAGCTGTGGGTGGTGCAGTGCAAGCCACCCAAAGTCCCTCTGTAGGCGCAGGCGTCCTGTGGCTTGCCACAGTGACAGGCATATCCGAAACCGGATGCCGCCAACGATGGTACCGACCTGAAGTTTAAGCACTTGTCGATGAGATCATTTAGTATGGACTGTGCTGTACGCTATGTGCATGCGAGACATTATGAGCTAATATAATTCGCAATTCTATGGCACCCAGTGTGGAGGTCATCGTTGATACCCCTTCGATTGTTTTTAGCTAATTACCCTTTCGTGTCCTTTACTCATATTCTTAATTTAAGCATTTAAACTTGTGTTGCGGATTTAAATAACACTAAAGAAGATCAATCAACATCTTGGTAGTAGTGACAGGTAAATACAGGTATGGCGGATTTAGAGTGGAAGCAGCTGATAGTAATGATAGTAACAAGTAATTCTCGATGATTCGATTGTACACGCTTACAAAGGTATTCACAAGGAGTCAAGTACGTTTGTAAGCAGACCGGTAACAAGCGATCGAAAATTTTTGTGATAATTAAAGATAGTGCTTAACTAAAGACAAAAGTTTATAATTTCTGACATCCGACAAACGTTACAAAACAAAATAAGGTCAGAGAAACCGTCATCTAATAAATTTATGGGTGAATTGGTGCAACTAAAATTCGCTTAATTCCACGTAACCGAGAACAGCATAGTGAACCGCAGGTTTAAGTCGCAAAAGCCACTACGATTATCCCCACAGATGCGATTAATCCTCGATTGTGCTACCCTGTAGGGAACTCGTTTATTCAGTCCTCTATGGGGAAAGGAAATTTGGAAAATGACCCATAAATGTAATACGCTAGTGAGTTTTATTTTTATAAATACAGAAATACAACATTCCAAATGAAATCTTAGATTGTGACTGACGAAATAATTCCACTAACCATGTTAGGTTTTAACAATATAATATTGCGTGAAAAAGATGTGCATTCGATTTCTTGACCACAAATATGTAACTAGTTTAAAGAATTGCAATTAAGCGGTCGATTTAAATTTCATGCGATTTCGTTACTTAGAAGTAACCTTAAGTAAATGATTAAAAGCTTGGAAGTTGCCTTCTAAACTGGAACCTGAAGCCTATAATAAGGAGCTAACTCAGACAGAGTACAGAAGAATTGTGAAAGAAAACACATAAAATATAGAAACGTATACTATTATGACAGTTAAATTAGCCAGCTCAATAAAGAAACATTTTATGTGGACATCATTTAAGTCTTACACTAGATATCCTATTACCTGCCGAAAACTTTCTAGGGCTAGACGTTTAACGTACAATTTTCGTCAAGTGCCTAAAGTGCGAGTAACCCTAGTCTTGGGGAAACTTTTTAGTATAATTGGAATATTGTCCAAATTGATTATGAAATACATATAAGACATAAACTAGCATGGATCGCGAACTGCCATCCAAACCGTCTCTAAAATGTAGGCAGCGTTGTTTTATTTCCGCATTTGATTGCAACCAACCGCTCTTGCACCATTTCACATATTCGGATTGAGCCAAAATTTTGCACATTATAGAGGTCGCGCATAGTTAAAAAGACGCCACGTTGTCAAAAACGCCAACTTCTTCTTTGGAATAGTATCGCCATAACCTGGGGACTGGTGCGAGAGCAGGCAAATTCAAACTACGACGTTCCAGACGGATTTTGTTAGCACTGACACCTTACCGACAGTTTGGCTGTTTCGGATGGACGGTAAATCGCAATGCGACTCGTACTGCACGGATACAGTACAGTCACAGGTGGAATGAAAGTTAGTTGCTTATCTTTCTTTCCAGCTTTTATGTAAGACATTCATCAAAATCTCAGTGTATCTTTTGAATCTCAGATTGTTACGTTTAACCGCTATGGAACGGGATATGAATCAACTGTCATACACCAGGATTGCACTGTTCTGTTGCAACTGCCCCAGCCCAATAAGACTGCTGAACGCAAGGACAGATTTGCTCTTGTTCTGAAATGGAAGTGATGAGACTGACATTGGACTTTGCTCTCTACAACTCAATGAACGCAACTCAGTGAACAATGGCCAGTCCCTTATTTTACTTACCTCATGCTTGAGCGGATATGTTTTGTTTGTTCTGTTTTAATTATCGCCTCATTAGTACCTTTTACTTTCCTTCACCTCTTTCTTCCTAAATTGCCTAAATGCAAATGTTAGTGTTTGAATTTGAAGGGTCTTCGATTTCCCTACTAACTACGATCAGAAATATTTCGGAGTGCTCTTTTTGCCCGCAGTTAACTAAAAGCTCAATAGTTAGCCGCGGCACCGTTATCATTGACGGTTACAGAGAATTGGTAGCGAATGGGCAAATGGATATTCTTGATAACTTCTAGTTGGGGTTCGCTGCGAAGCACACGTGACGCTGAGATGACGTAATACCACTGATCTAATATAGTCCGGAATACATATTCAGACATCTATTTCTTTAAGTCGTAGAGGCAATGGGTGGTAAAAAATCCCCCACACGACAATAAAATGTAACGCTAACCAATCAAATTGGCCTGCATAATTCATTTAAACGTTAGCCTAAGTTTTGTAATGTTCCTGTAAAATCCCCTTCTTGCAACTTTCAGCCGTTTTCAACGAAGCGGCTCGCTCTGTAAGACAAGGAATGCACTTATCAGCACTCCTTCAGAATTCAGAACTACTCAGATATCCGGTAGGTTAGAATAATCTCGCTATGATCATCAGAAATCATAATTTTAGCCCTTAGTTCCCTCCCTGAGCTAATATACACAGGTAAGTTGAAACAACTACAAGCTAAGTGTACAACAGTTTGTTTTCACTCCTAACTGACATCTAATGTTACTGCACTGCGCAGCAAAACCACGACATTTGCCTGTTGTCCAAATGTAGTTAACAATTAGCTCTGCTGTATACCAGCAGTTGAGACAATCCACGAACATAAATCCATCTATGAGAACAGCAGCGCGACCGGAAGCCCTCGCCATTGTTCTTAGGAGTGACTAACAAAAGTTGATGATCATCGAGCCTAATGTTAATTCTCAACGTCACAGTAGAATATTTAACTGTAATAGTAGCTTTGCGTGCTCCAAGCTAATGGTTTACCTGACTGATATCCTCCCGAAAATCACGTGTTCGTTCTGTGACAATTCTTACGACGCAACAAATGTGAACGTTACACGTAATGGAGCTAAAAGCGTATCGACAGATAAGTTGTAGTTCTGTGACTTATGTTCATATAGTCCGATAATTAAGATTGTTCAAACGCTTACCATAAGGTGTTTGATGATGGCTGTTACGTCGGCAGAGCAAAAGAAACTGATCGCAGTGTTGACAGGGAAAATCTCAGAACTCGATTTACAGAATAATATATTACGTAGCCCGAATTCTAGACCTGTAAAAGACAAAAGCTCTAGCAACTATGCTACACAGTCCAGCGAAAGGCAAAATCCGTTAGTGGAAAACAGCTGTGAAAACAGGTCGGTTGATCTGTCTCCCAAGTCTCACGTAATGCCCTGAAGCGTGTAGAGTTACGCACAAATTGCACAATCACCTCCGCCAGTAGCTGGGCAACAACAATTGACCCCTACAGATAGTGCAACTAACGGCGTTGCAAGTAAAAATCTAGCGTTAACCTTGGCCTATCGTCTACGGAAGACAAGCCAGACCAACGCACTCGACAAACTTACACTCACAAAGAACCGCAGAACAACAATTATTACGCAACCAAAATGCGATGACGGTTCTATGTTCAAACGTCCCAGAACCCACTAGCGAAGGGCTAAAAGGTAGACAAGCCGAGGAACAAACCCGCTGAGCTGAAATGATCTGCGCACTCGGATTGAAAGCTCTCCCAACTAGTCTTAGACGCCTTTCACGAAATCCATCATGTCCACACGTTGGGGAACCTCGGTTCCTTCGTGTGACGTTTGACAACACGCGACCTGGAAGATGTTCTCTTAGCAAGCCACATGCTAGTGAACTCTTCTGTCGGTGCCCACATTTTTCTTGACAGGCCATGGGCAGAAAGACAGAAGCGGAAATCCAACCCTAGTTCGTCACGTCAGAATGTGGTGAAGAAAGTGGTACTGCTTCTTGGTGTGCCGGAATTGAAGCCTGACGATAGCAGTGAAGGACAGAAGCACGAGATCGAAAAATTGAGGTACATCACAGAGCTCTACGACGTCAAAATGTCGTGGTTTTTGATATCACCTGTCTAATTGCCTCGACAAAGCTACCAACGCAGCGGGACACGCATTTTGAAAGTTACCTTGGCTTCGCCCGAAACGGTATCAGTGGCGATTCAAGCATGACATGACAACAGAAATACGGCCACCAGAATTATGGTTAAGATCGCTTCTTCAATTAGTACAGACCTCAGACACAGATGAGCCAGTCTCGGTTGTACCTATCTCATATCAGCCAACCGTGCACACAACCGTTTCAAAAAACTCCAGCCTTCCTGCATTGTTTGTGCCGGTCACTCACAGCGAACCGAGCTCCTAAGGCGGCAAAGTACAATGCTGCTACACCAACACTCATGGGTTGTATTCTAAGCTCTCGGTACTGCGCCATCGATATGAAACAACAACTTGGGACCTCATAGCAGTTACTAAAACTTGGCTTTCAAACGAAATACTTGGTTCAGAGATTGAACTCAGTGAGATGTCAGTCATTCGAAATGATCATCCATCTCGCGGTGGCGGTGTTGTTCTCTACTATCGAGATTACTTCAAAGGTGAGGCCCTTACCTAAAATTCCCTTGTTATTCCCGACGCACTATTTTGGCGCCTGCATCTAGCAAGTCGAGATGTTGGTTCAGAAACAAGCCATCACTCCTGGACTTAATCCTGACTAATGAAGAGTTTATGGTTGAGTCAGTAGCATCCGATCCTCCACTGGGCCGTAGCGACCATTCAGTGCTAAGGTTTGTTTATGTGTGTTATGCCAGTATTTTGATAAAGGAAGAGGGGCTCAACGAATTATTACTAACTATTTTAAGCTGCACAACTTAGTAGCAATCGTTGACTTAGACCTATAGACGCACAGTTAAGCGAATGATGCATGGAATGAATTAAAAGATAAAATAACTGGGTCAGTATCGAAGGTTGTACCATTACGAGTATCGTGCCGGACCAATACTTGGATCCGAAGCAGAACACGTAAATGGATCAACAGGAGAGATGAGATCTAGAGGCAATAATCGCTTAGCCCATGTGATATCACATGGCAGTATTACAAAGCAATCAGAAACTTTTGCACGTCGCTCGTTAGAGTCGATAGGTACGAATGGCAGGTGACCATGGTGCTGAAATTTATGAGTAACACCAAACTACTATACAGATTTATGAATGACAAAAGATAGGTTAATCCAGGAATATCACCACTCAAGACGGCCAGTGGCCTGACAACTACTGCTGTGGATGCCGCGAAAGCTCTACTACAGCTGTTTGGCTCGGTAGATATAAATACCATGGAATGTTCGCCTTATCAACTCCTAACAAACGTTTTTGGCTTATCCGGCGTCAACTTTACTTCCGCAGCCGTTACAAGCATAGTACAGTCTCTCCGGGAGCACAGTGCCCCTGAAATCGACATGATCTGCCCAAAATTACCGAAAACCCTTTCTCCCACCATAGCAGCACCAATTGCAACCTTTCTGCAGGGTCTGCTTCACTCTCATACACTCCCATCTGAGAGGAAAAATGGAATTAGCACTACATTATACAAAGGAGGTAAGCTATCGGATCCTGCCAACTATCGACCTAATACTCTCCTTCCTGTTCCAACAAAAGTGTTGGAATCGTTAATCGCAGATGAACGGACGCAAAATTTTGAAACTCTATAAATAATTTCTAATGTCCAACATGGTTTCAGACGCAAGCGTTCGTGTCTCACCGATTTGCTACTTACTTGGGACTAATTGACCAGGGCGGTTGATAACGTAAGCCCGGTAGATATGGCCTACTTGGCTTTTTCTAAGGCCTTCGACAGAGTCCATCACTATTGTCTCCTCCAAAACTTGCTGCCTACGGTATCAGCGGTTCCGTGCTCACCTTGTTAGAAGAGTACTTACTCGACAGAGCAATCGAGGTAAGAGTAGCCGACACCTACTCTGCAAATCTGTTAGTTTTGTAGTGTACCGGGAAAAAACGCTCTTTCAGTATTTTGCAACATTGGATTTTACGGTCATTTTACTCTTCAAAAAACGTCCACTTGTTTTACTGACGGCAAATCCGTTGACACAAAATCGTTTTGGTGAGTACCTTGCTGCACCGTTTCTCGCTCTGGCTGATTCGCTTCCTATTTTTCTAGCCTGCACACTATAGGTTGGGATCAGTCGCTTCCAACATCTATGCTGTCCCGTATTTGACACGTCTCTTACGTGTCATTGAGTACCGACTAGTATTCCAGGCTCCACGCAACAATTGGTGATCCCGGTCCAGAACACGCCGACCGCCATTTTGAATTTTCATTCTGGTGAGCTCGGTCCAGTGCTTTTGTGATTCATGACTTGTGATCATATTGTTTTCTCACCTACCACATTTCTTGTTCGCTTTTGCCATTGATTGTCCAAAGGATGAGCCATCTCCATACGCGGTTAGAACCGCTGAGCCTGTCACGGTCAGTCCAGTTGCATTAGCCCCTCCACCTTTTTGGAAGCATGATCCTTCGTTATACTTTTGCAGCTAGAATCCATTTTTTATATTTGTAGGATTTCTTCCGATTGTTTAAGATATAATCAGCTAATATCTCGCCTTCCTCACAGAATATCCTCGACGGTGAGAGACATCATATTTGGCCCCCCTCTTGTAATGAGATACGAGACCCTTAAACAGACTACTAATCAGCGAATCACGCATGCTCACAACGTCCGACTGCAGCAAATGTTTAGGGATCTGCAGCTAGGGGACAAGATGCCTTCAGCCTTGTTGCGACAGATGCAACAGCTCCTAGGCAAATCCAGCATGGACGCTGGGATCCTCCGCGAAATGTGGATGCAACAACTACCAGAAAAACACACAGGCCATCCTCGCTGTGGCAAGCGCCCTGCCTGTCGCAGTAGTTGCAGAACTAGCAGACTTTGTCATAGAAGGATATCAGCCAACGAACAAACCTAGAACCTTCACTCGACTTAGCCGCTTCGCTACCCCAGCAACATCCCCGACTAGTCAGTCGTCGGCAATCTATGCTTTATCATCGCAAATAGCGTCACCACAACGCCAAGTCGATAAACTCTTCCTAGCCTGTAAGCAGCGCAGCCACTCTAGCTCACCACCCCGTCGCACAAAACCTGGTGCCCCAGGTTACTGCTTTTACCACACGCGTTTCGGTAATAAAACCCGTAAGTGCGTACAGCCATGTAGTTACTCCGCTATAGATGATCCGCCAAGCCGGCCTGTAATGGCCACCAACGACGTTTACAACTCCAATAGTCGTCTCATCTACATTAGGGATTATGATTCCGAAACCCAGTTCTTAGTTGATACCGGGGCGGAAGTCAGCGTCATTCCCCCTATGCAGCCAGACAAGCCTACCACTTCTCTGTCAAGAAGCTGCTGCCAAAGGTAAATCAATAGCCACCTACGGTCATCGGTCGCTTGATCTAGACCTAGGTCTTCGGCGCACGTTCCGCTGGGTATTCACTGTCGCTGCAGTCCCATTTGTCATCATTGGCATTGACTTTCTCAGGCATTTCGACCCCTTGGTAAATGAGAAACGCCAGTGGATAGTCGACACTGCAACAAAATTCAGTTCACTTGGCAGCACTGCCGATATCGTATCTATAACACCAGTCTACGCCTTTCCTCAGACCTCGCCAAACTGCGCCAACTTCTTTTCTCAGTATTCCATGCTCGTTCAGCTGTTGAATGCAGCTTTGGCCGTGGCACCCAAGTCACGCAACACCCACGGACGAATGGCCCACCCGTCTCATGCCATCCACGCCGACTATCGCCCAAAAAACTAAAGGTGGCCAGGGCGAAGTTTGAGCACATACTCGAACTTGGAATAATCCGCCCTTCCGACAACCATTGGTCCTCTCCCTGCAAATAGTCCCCAAGAAACCTGGTGACTGGCGTTCTTGCGGTGATTACCGCGCACTCAATCGGCTAACCGTCCCAGGTAGATATCCCATCCCACACATGCAAGACCTTACCGCATACATCACAGGTAAGACGATCTTCAGCAAGATCGATATGGCACGCGCTTATCACCAGATATCTGTAGAAGAAAATGACATCCCTAAAATAGCTGTTATCACTCCTTTCGCTTCATCTATGATGTCATTCGTGGCCTGGACTTCGCTTATTCCGATCTCGACGATACCTCAGTATCCAGTTAATTGGGACAAGAGCACCTCGAGCATCTTCGAATTCTCTCCCAGCGATTGACCAAACACGGTGTAACAGTCAACCCGACTAAGTGCGAACTCGGCAAATCAACGCTAGAATTTCTAGGCCATCTCGTTTCAACGTCTGGTATCGAAGTCCTTCCTGATAAGATCCAGTAATCTTGGACTTCAAACTTAGTTCAAGCACCTCCGTAGATTTTGTGCTTTGGTCAACTACTATCGACGCTTCATTCCACGCTACACGCAGCTCATGCAGCCTCTGACTGACCTACTCAGAGGGAATGAACGTAACTTCGCTTTCCCTGACACACGGCACAGACGACCTACGCCGAGCTCAAGGATGTTATCTCCAACATAGCCCTCCTCGCTCATTCAAAGTCGACTGCACTTCTTTCTATTAGAACTGATGCTTCAGAGGTTGCGGTAGGAGTCGTCCTGCGACAACACGTTGGTGGGCAATGGCAACCGATTGCGTTCTCCATACGGCTGCGGACAGCGGAATCTCGCTACAGCACGTTTGGTAAAGAGCTGCTCGACATTTACTTAGCCATTCCTCAATTCCAGCACACACTCGAAGGCCGCGCTTTCACGGTCTGCACTGACCACAAGCCCCTCATCTTACTTTCAACACTGCTTGCGACAAATAATCACCAAGGTAAACAAGACACCTAGACTTTGTCACGCAGTTCACTGATGGGAAATCACCAGCTGAAGCCCTTATGGGTCGAAGATTGAGAACCACACTACAATTGCTGACTCCCAAGCGTCCGCTACTACAAATAAGAAATTCAGTGAGGGAGCTCCAATACAACAGGCAGTATGGGGCGAAAAAAAGGATTGTCAAAATGAGCGATTTTGTGTTTGCGGCTGCTAATCAAGGACGGCGAATCGCTTGGATACCAGGACGAGTCGTGCGACGTCGAGGTAGGGTGATGTATGATGTTCAGGTTGGTACACAGGTATGGAGACGCCACGCCAATCAGTTGAAATCACGGTATACACATGGTGCGGTCGTTCCGAAAGCCAATGGAGTTGACGGCAATGAATTGCTGGAGAATAGCAAACCTAGTACCTCTGCAGGTGACAAAGTTCGTCCCATGGAGTGCTTGAAAAATGGAGCGTGGTATAGGCCAAAGGGAACAAGAAGATTTGTGCAGCCTCACCAGGTGGATCCGTGTCGGAAGAGCTTTGTGTCCTCCAGGTAACTCATTTTCAAGAAGAGCGAATTGTTGGAAGAGCAAGCAAAATACAGGTATGCATCTGTAGCCGTTCATGACTCCAGACTTTCGTTCTGCTACCAAGGTTCACCGATGTTTGCTTTAACACATCATTTCGCTATCTCTATTGGCTTTTTGGGTCGTTGTTTTTGTCTTCAGATAAAAGCCATATCCTGACGCTATTGCTCTCACTTTACGTCCTTTTCGTGCATTTGTTTGGTTCCTCATTTGCTCTGTTCTTATTGGCTTTATTTATCCGCATGCTTTCCTCCCTCTGGTTGTCTTTCATACCTTGCGTTATCATCATAATCATCAACAGCAGTACATCAGCATTTGTACTGATGCTTCGCTGCCATGCAACCATGAGGACCGATGAAATAAAGAATAAGAGGAGGGAGAGTAAGGGGGACTTACCTGAAAACCTTAATGCGCTAAGCAAACATTCTGGGTCAAGGCGCCTACACCTTGTGTTAACAACATACCGTCACAAACAGCTGGCTGTCGTGCAAAGATAAGGCGGCATCGGCGAACACTATCAATGCAACTCTGTGGTACGAGTGACTGCATTTAGGGTGATGAGGTGGGTGGGGACTAACTGAATTCTGAATTTAGCATCGTCTCATCAAATGGATTCCCTTGCACTCCTTCATCAACTTAAATCCAGCTTCGACCTCTAATCAAGGCGAGGTTCGCAAAGAAATCCAAAGATTAAAGTCAAATAAAGCTAGTGGTCCGGATGCTCTCTCATCACTAACTTTGAAACTGTGTGCTGTTACTCTCGCATTACCATTAAAACAACTTTTCAATAATTGCTTCAGACATTTGGAGATCGGACAGAATAATCTTGATGCTTAAAAATGGATCCCATAGTTATCGTTCAAATGCGTGTACCTCTGCTGCTTAACGTCTAAATGCTTTATGCCACTGATTGTCACAGGCACTTCTGCTGACCATATCTACCAGTTTTCATATAGAGCCGGTTACTCCACATTGGATGCAATAGCTTACCTTGTTCATTCAATAGCATCTACACTAAATAAGAAAAGCAAATTCTTACGGCTTTTCTGCCTTGAATATTCGAAAGCCTTTGGAAGCCTGGGTGGGTCCATGTTGCTCAATCTGCTTTCCCAGCGGAATTCACCCGGTTATTTGTAGTCTATTGCGTTGCCGGTTATAGATCGTGCCAACCTCACTCAGTAAAAAATATTCTGTTCTCTGTGCCGAATGTGGTATTCTGTTGACAGTAATCTCACCGTCATTTCTAATGACCCCAAATATCGAACGTCTCCCTATAAAACACACCTTTGTCGGATGGGAATATGCTGAGGATGTTTTGCTGGGTATTGGCTCTTAAAATTTAGGCTTCCTCATTGCTTTAACATGGGATAGGTGATCTGGCGGTAGGATGTTTTTCTATTCGTGGCGATAATCTGTAGTCCCTCTGATAGATATCTCCTCCACTCTGACTGTGAGCAAAATTCTAATATCTAGAACACACATCTCCAAATAACTCGGTAAATTTTTGTTTCCGAAAACCTCTCGTAGTTCACGTATGTTCGAAACTCTTCATTAAACTATAAAAACTTTCCTTTTGCGTACTCCGAATTAAGGCTCTATCAGTACCCTGCACTGTAATATGTAGGTTTGGGAATTCAAGCATTATCCTCCAACAGCGGTTATACTGCTCCCCTGTCGTATTTCCTAGACTGTTTCCGAATGACTATACCTTCTGGTACGATCGAACAGGCAGATGTCGGAATACAACGGTTTATAGGGATTTTTGTGTTGATGTGATCAGTTATGGACCTCATGTTGCTTACAATCAATTTTCATCTAAGGTCCTAAATAGTCGATTTTATCCGCTGCACAATAAGCTTACAAAAGCGCTGTCCTTTTCTTCTATGGGTTCAAATTTTCTCTAATTTTTTCGCGCTTCATGTATGCTTGTTGAACCAGTGAAAGTCAAAGCCATGCTGTGCGAGCGGTTGTTAGAGTGAGATTTGTCGTCACCTACTAAAGCTGAATGGCAATACCACACTCAGAGGACACCATCTAAAGCTGGACACACAGTACAGCCGGTTGGAATGCCGCCGAAATTGCTTTTCCCTTCGTGTGTGTCAACACTGGAATGCTCTTCCCACATACGTTCAATGACACCAATGAATACAATGATTTATCACGGGGATAAAAGCAAGTGCTTGACACGTCCCGTAGGATGGTGAGGTGAATAGTGATAAAATCAAAATATGTGTCTGGGCTCATCTATCGAACGTCTGCCGATATGACTAGTTTGATAAGAACCATTAGTGTAAATTAACATACATTATCGGACGGAAACATGCAGAAAGACACTGGGGTGCAGTGAATGATACGATTGATGGTAAAGAGTGAGAAAAGTAAAAATTATGGTCGCTCACTTAGGGTCCATTTGATACCATAAAGCCTGTAGAGAAATGCAATCCTTGGCGTAATCCACAGTAAGAGGGAATTTAGGTAACAAAATGTAGGGAGCTAATAGCGCAGACAATCTAATCGATTTTTGAAAACATCCAGGGTAGGACGAGGAACTAACAACTGAGTCAGGAAGATGCTTTCCAAGGTTTGCAAACCTGAAGGGAAAAGTAATTCCGTCGACACTCTAGACGGCTAGTATTGTTCCTTCAAACTTTATGGCGAGTTACCCCCAGCAGCTGCCGTGTTGTGGCTAACGTAATTCAGCCCAATTGGCTGCACATACAGTGATTGGGGGTCACACTCAATATTTGACTAAGGCTAATATGAGATCACCGCGCAGTACTTCGATAGCGCCCTGCTGAAAATTCACCAACAACGTTCAGCCCTTCGGTGATAAGAGTGGTAGCAGCTAGAACCTCCTGCACATTCTTTGTTGCACTCTCGGTTGCCCGGTGCCTCTATCGCTTCTAGGTCACAGGCTTCAACCAAGGTTGCCAAGCTTGGAATAGCGTATTCAACATGCGGGCGCACGTAGGATATTGAGCATCATTGGGAAGCATTGATGGGTTCCAAACCTCCCGAATGCTCTTCGCAGCATGCTCGACATCGCTGGTTGGCCTCTTTTCAGCAGCTACCTCAGCCTGTTTTTGAACAGTTGAGGTCGCTCTGTACGATCCACACCCAGGTCACGTTCCTGGGAGCTATTCATGCAGGTCCGTTGGTCCCAAGTGAATAGGTGTAGTTATGACAATGGCGTAATTGTACTACGCGACATTTGTCTACATTGAACGGTAGGGCGTTTTGAAGTGACCAGTTCGACACTGTGTTAAGATCGCACTGGAGCCGTTCATTGTCTTCCGGCCCTCTGATCTTTCGCCATATCTTGATATCGTCAGCGAAAAATAGGAAATCGGAAGTAAATGATCTCGCCAAATCGTTAATGAACACCAAAAATAGACGAGGTCCAAGAACCGAGCCTTGTGGTACTCCGCACGCCACATCGATTGCATCAGACAAGGAATTCTCGGACTTTCACCACTAGCCATCGTTATTGTAGCAAATTGTCAATCGAACTCAGGATTGGGTCGCCAATGCCGTAATTCCCAAGCTTGTGAAGCAGAATGAGATGGTGTAAGCGATCAAATGCTTACGAAAAGTCCAAGTAGATGACATCGACCCACCTACTCCATCATCAACAGCTTCAGTCCAGCTATTACGTGCAATTAATAGGTTAGTATTACACGAATGCTTTTGACGAAAGCCATGTTGCTCTGGGCTATTAAATTGTGGCTTTCCATGTATTCCATCAGCGCGTTAACGGTATTCAAAAAGACGTCTGGATGATTCGCTTATCCACCTACATTACGCTATATAATCAGAGATGTCTATGTCAAGCAAACGCGAACAAACGGTGCTCATTCTCCGCTTTTGTGCTTCACTACATACACATTGCTGTTGTGGAATATAGTTCGAATATATTACAACTGCATTCATCAATTACCTCAGTCCAAAAAAGCGGCGCAAGAGTAAGTGTTGTCGTTTCTTTTGTTCTTAAGACATACCTTCCTCATATTACTTCCCCATATTTACAGTAGTAACTCAGTACACATTCTAACATGTTTATATGAATAAGGGGCACCTGAATCTCTAGACGCTTAAATTGACGATTCACACTTAGATTTACTTTCACTTCAACCATCCTACAGGACTTGTGAAACAATCGCTTTTTTACCTGTAATATATCGTTGTTCATTGTTCATTTTATTGGTCACAGTAGCTATTTTTCATCGCGGCGGTCATAGCGGTAGTGAAAATCCATCCGGGTTCATAAAGCTAAGCTTGATTTGACTTGAAAACAAGCAATGTGTGAGCGCGAATATTGTGTAACCCGTAGTGAGTTATGCGAGCACACTCCATTTCAGAAGGGCGTGTGTGGACTCAGCCAAATGCATGCAAAATTCGAATGGGCAAGTCGCTTACTATCTCTAGGTAGGTAATGAAACCGAGGTATTGCACAAAGCAATCTGCAATCAAATGTGGAAAATCTCTGCATCACTATACACCCGCTGCTGGCCGAGGAGCCGCAGCACAATGCTTAAGTATCCGGGATTAACACTACTGAGCCACATGTGACGACAGACAGCCGCTGTCATTTAGTAACCAGCCGTGTGCTCATCCTTCATTGCAGTGCGCATTTCCAACAAGCGAATGATATGGTTGCCCCTGCATTACCAACTCCCGGTGCTGGATCACCATACGCTAGCTTGGAAATTATTGGTTTTAGAAACTATTGAAAATTGGGATTTGATTTGATGTTGTCGGACCATGCTAACTGCAGCTTGTCCACTTGGTCTGGTGTTCTTAACCAGTGATAAGCTGGCGTAGGGTTGCAGGTCCTAGTCCTACGGAGGACTTGTCGAATACGTAATGCTGGTGATTCTCGGAAGAGTCAAACAGCCGTCCAGAACAGTGTATGGCTGTCGGACTGAACGTGCCTGTGACAAATCGGCATCGAAAACTTATCTAACTTACGATGGCCTGCATTATACGGCATCGTTTCAGGACGTGGTGGGTTTCCGCCTGGCAAACCTTCACCTATAAAAAGCCAAAAATGTCTGCTTAACAACACTGCAATGTGGCGGTTGTGACTCGCCACTAAATAGAGTCACCGCCATACACGCTCCACGGACGCCAGTCAACCAGTACAAAGTTTTCCTTTCACACCTTATCAAGCAGATTGCCGACAGAACACAACCATAACTACGGCATCACGTGTATAAATTCAAACAGCACAGCTGCAAATATTCATACCGACATACACACAAATACACACCACGGACCCAATATGCTACTGCTAACCTTGCAACTTATTGTGTATTCACCAATCATTCGTGTTAGTATCGCCATGATCATACCCATTCAGGCGTGTCTTGCTATGTCGAGAATATACCATTTTTTACTTATTTATTTATCCTGTGAATTTAACGATTCCCGCGGCTACTTGGCCAATTTCCGAGGTCAGAGCATTGTGACGATTTCTATGACTCTCTAAACACGAATGGCGCGCCCTATTCTCACGCAGCTGCCGCTTCGAAAAGGATGCCTCCAGTAACTTGGTGAATTAATTTGCTTTACTTTCTTATGCACGCGTTGTGAATTTGGACATTCAACAGATTGTCTCAAGCGAACCTGGTGTCATTCGCTGACCATGCAGAGTGATGACCAAGGCGATCAAAGTTTTGTTAAACCACGGAATCAAGTTCTTCTTCCTGACGGTGCTCCTAATTTCCCGAGTAGCAATTACATATAGCACTTACTTGTCTCACTACTTCAACCAATGTTACTTTTTCAGAGCAAAATTTGCGGTTACATGTTCGACTTTTGGGTACTGTGGCGTAGTGAATGTCCAGCCGGTCGATTTACAGCAATTTCTGCTTCTAATATCCTTTCCATTTGCTCTAAAAACCCTTGATGCATCGAAAAATCGCGTGGTCAAGGGAGTGAACAATTCCCCTGTTTAACTGACTGGAATCCACTATTTATGCTTGCCAGATCATCGTTTCCATTTGTGCCGACTTGCGGTAGGACAAACCTGTTTTGTCGTCTTCTACCGCTTTCCCACCTGCTTTTCCACCTGCACCAAATCGTCCGTGTAAGTATGTTTGCCAACTCGCTCGAATAGGCGCTAAATCTGTGCTCATTTTCACTTCGGAGTTCCTCTCGGTATCTCGAACCTGCCCTATGGATCTGTTGCGGTGTCATCCCATTATGAGTTCGGTTTCCTCCTACTCCTGTCTCGGCATTGTTATCTATTCCTTGATTACGTTTTCAACATCGCCTGCATTTTTGTCAACCGGAGGAGAGATGATTTGCCAATCCTGTCGTCACCAGTGTCTTTGAGAGTCCATTGAGCCACTCACGGGCGTCCATTTGGCGTCCTGTCGGAGTCCCCACTAGATGTGTTTAAGACGCAGAAAGGACACTTAGGAAAAAAGCGCGGGAGAACGATTTTGAAATGCAGGTAAAATATTACGCACCCAAACAAGTACGCATTCCATGCTGCGCACGGGAAAATGCTCAACTCTCGTAACTAGCCGAAGTGTGAAATGCGAGTAAAGTTGTATTTGCATGAACAATGCATTGGAGAACAATCTGCTAGTTCTACAGAGCGGATAGTCTCACGATCTTTTGCGTCTCGTATCCAACGACGTATTTTGAACACTACCAAATATTCCTGAATTCCAAGGAAACATTCGCATGATTGCATCTAAAAGTGAAGCTGTATGAAATTAGAATGTCACTTAGCGACAATAACCCTAGCAAAATATTTTCCAGCGTTGTGGTACCGGTCGTTCACGCCACGTCAATTGCCCTTGCGTGCATCATCGTTGGTCATGGCTGTACTCATTCCATTGCGCTTTACTTCTGCGGGTGTCCCCCCCACCTGCGCGAAGTAGTTAATCTTCAGAAGAAATTTCTTAGAATAAATGCATTGCCATCTGTGCCCTGGTTTGCGTATTCTCCAGTTTCGCATTTAACGTGCTGACATCAGTTACTGTGTCCATTGGGAGACAGGCCGGACATCTATTTGATGTATCGGGTTGATTAAATTCGAAGGGCTGTTGTTTCTAGGCGCATGGCATGAAGCTCTTCACGACTACGCTGCAATTCTCGCAGTAATTGCAGCTGTACGGCTAAAAAAGATACATGTTACCTAAGACTATGCTTGCCTTTGCAGTCGCTTGTACAACATTGCACGATACCGCTTTTAATAGGTGACAAGCGCGTATGATTCAACAATGTCTTCTTGATGATAACTGACACCGGAAGCTTGTTACCAATCATGCAAACAGTTAACTCACGTTTGATTTTCAGCCACTTCGCGAGAATAAATAAATATATAGAATGAATAGAATGTTTAATTATGTAGGTTTTCATCCTAGTAGTTCACAAGCTAAATAGCACATCCTAGTCCGGAAAACCACCAGACGCGTTCCGCCCTACTGGGGCTCGTCAGTGGTGCGCATTCCCTCGGTCCTCTAAGGAGAATCGAACTCATGACCGCTAGAGGTAGATACTAACTAGCCAGCAGCTTAGGCCACTGAGCCATGGTGGACGTTGGCTGGGCCACATAATTTGCAAGCTAACTGGGATATAGCACCACCTATCTTCAACTATCACTGCCAAAGGTTAGTCTGCGAGATGATGACGTCCTCTCACTAGACACCATATCCTTAGAGGACCGAGGTAATGCCCACCACTGACGAGCCCCAATAGGGCGGAACGCGTCTGGTGGTTTTCCGGACTAGGCTGTACTATGTAGCTTGTGAACTGCTGGGAAGAAAACCTCAACAAAATTACAACTAGAATCCTGCTACTTACCCGTAATATAAAGGGTCTATTCTCGACTAAGCGAGGCTCGCCTGCACAGGCTTGATCATGTTAAGAGTACAAAACGTGATCAGTTAATATACAAAGGAACGATAGGATTGTCGCATTTGTTGGTATATAAATATATGTAAGTGTGCATGTATGCGTGTTTAGCTGTGATTATGGGTTTTGTAAAGCTTTTTTTTATAGAGTTCATAGAGTTGTAGAGAGCAGAAGGGAAGACCCGTGTCAGCTCCATCACCTCCCGTTCATTGGCTGGATGACCTGTCGATGCTAAACTGTGTTCCCCGAGGGATTGTTGCAGCTGCAGCAAAAACAGCGAAATCCAGGCATGCTCAGCATGTACTTGTTCAATCGTTCTTTAAAACATTCCTCTGTCTGGGCACTTACCACACATTCAGGAAGATTGTTCCACACATTTACAACCCGTGTGGATAAGGTGATATCGGACCGGATATGGTTCCGCCGAGGTTTGAAAAGTTTCAAGCTGTGGCCCCGTGTTGAACAATCTGTGTTGAGCTGGAAAAACTGCAGCAACTCCTTCCCCAAATCGCCCCTTAAAATGTGTCTAGTATAAATCAAATCACCACGGCGACGGCGGTAGTCCAGAGTAAATAAGTTCATGCATTGGAGACGAAGGGGATAAGGTAAAACACGTAGCGTAGACACAGACTTGGATCCGCGCCTCTGGACCTTCTCAATCAATTCACATTCAAATTTCGTGAGTGGGTGTATGGCAGATAGGCCGTATTCCAGTATTGGACGAACGTGGGAGGAAAACAGGAGCCTGAAGTTCTGCGGAGTCAATTTGTAAAACGACCTTCGTATGGCACAGAGCATCCTGGTGGCAGATGCTACCTTCCGCAACGTGTCCTGCGTTGTTCTTAGGTCTGGAGAAATAAGTACACCCAAGTCCTTCTCACCAACCACATTCTTCAACAGAAAACCACCGATGTGGTAAGCACCGAAAGGTTCCTGATCACCGATCGGGAGAACACAGCACTTAGCACGATTGATAGGCATTTGCCACTTGACCGACCAATCGTGCAGCAGATCGAGCGTCAGCTGCAATCTGTCAGCATCTTCAAGCCTGGATACTTCCGACCAAAGTTTAAGATCATCAGCATAGATCAAGCAGTCTATTTGGAGCACCTCCGGGAGATCGTTGATGAAGATTTTGAATAGTTCGGGACCAAGTACGGAGCCTTTTGATCAATCTTGAACGTGTCGCCAGTGCTAAATGGATGCTTGATGTCTGTGGACTTGAAGCGGTTGTGCGGATAAGCAACGGGTGACTAGTTGGTGGCGAATCACAACCGTCAAGTCACAGTGTTGTTAAATGGACATTTGTGGCTTTTTATGGGGAAAACGCTTGCCAGGCGAAAACCCTCCACATCCTGCAACACTGCCGTCGAAATATTTGCTGGAACCGAGTAAACCCGAACCACCCAATTGGCACCACGAGGAAGTTGTTCAACTAGCCAGCCGAACAGTTAAACCTATAAGTCGATATACAGTAGACAATGGACAACCAATCCTAGTACTTATGAATGGAAGGATTTTGCTGAGTATTTTTGTTTGTCGCAATCAGCCGACGATTCAGATATGTCGACCAGCTATCCGGAAAAGCACCAGATGGCCGTTTCGCCCTATTGGGGCTCATCAGTGGTGCGCATCTTTCGGTCCTCTGCGGAGGATCGAACCCATGACTGCTAGTGGCTCTTGCCAACTAGCCCGCAGCTTATGCAACTGCGCCATGGAGGACGGTATCCGACTATCATGAAACGGTCTTCTGGTGCTTTTCCGGATAGCTGGTCGACATATCTGAATTGTCGGATGATTGCGACGAACAAAAATAACCAATCCTAGTCTTCAAGCGCCTATCCATGGCGTGCCTTGCACGAGCTATGGGAAAACTAATACGAAATTCACGGCAAGCGACAGGGCCCATCGAATCGGAGAAGTAAAACAAAAATTTGCTTAAACAATAACGCATACTTGGTATATAAGTAGAAAGTATCTACCCTATCGTCTATAAAATAATCATTTTTAGTCTGGTGCTTATTTATTCTTAAGTACCTGCAGTCCTTTGAGAGTCCCACGCTGGACTCTTGAGTGTTTAGTGGTGCCGACAAGGTAAGCTACCTGCCTATTATTAGGTAGTTTTCAAGATAGGTTGTCACACAGGACAGAATATATTGCGACAGGTGGACGATTTGTCTGCCTTCCATTAGCACTCGCCGTATTCTGCTAGCCATGTCAAAATCACTTAAGTCATATTTCATATTGTTTATTTTGTATATACCAGCTGTTTATATCAACAGTCTTTAATGAATTCATGCGCATGACTTTGCTGTATAAATGACTACGCTCTCACCCGTCGCATTTTGTCAAGAATGAATTTTACGCACCTAAACTAACTATTCAGCTGTTTTATTCCAATCCATAATTTCAGTGCCTTGATTTACCCACCTTATTTGACTTAATTAAGTGAAATCTCCATCCGCTCCTTTTATTTACACGTGCTATAAGCCTGGATTGGACGGAAAAGGACCGGGCCCAGCCGGGATTCGAACCCGGGACCACTCGCACCCAAAGCGAGTATCATACCCCTAGACCACTGGGCCTAGACGTGGCCGCCCTAAAGCCAGTTAAGAAGGGTTGTGTTAACTAGGAAATAAGCGAGTCAAGGACACTGTGTGATTTGTTCACGTGGGCGACATCTGTTCGTGGTAGGCTTAGCTTCTGCCTAAATGTACCACACCCATAACGCATTACGGTCATTTTTACACCTACATTTTCCACTTAATAAATTCATCCTTTTCATCTTAACTATACACATGTGTTGTTTATGACCTGACGATGAATCCCCGAAAAGGAGCTTGTTTGCTAGACCGTTTTTTCGTGATTGAGATGGATTAATCGCCATTCGAATCTAAATATGGCTAGGGTATGCACACTACTAAAATATTTTTACGCATTCGTGATGTATATTTTATCGCCTAGGCACTTTTTATGACATTATTCAGACGAAGAATGGAATTCTCCACAGAAGCTTTGAGCATTTTACATGTTTTTGAATGCATTCTCGTAACGTACTCGTTAACTTCCTCACCGGTCCCTGCGCGCTTGCTTGTTCGTTTATCCATCCTCATATATATGAGACTGGGGGATTTGACATAACGCCAATTGATGCTCCCAAAAAAGACGAAATAACGATTTAATACGTTTCTAATCGAGCTTGCTTTCTTGACTTACTCATGTCCTGTTTGTTTAAATGCATTCATGTTCTCAAAAGCAAAGGAACATAGTTTTACTCCGTACGTGTCTACGACTTGATTGGTGCTTCCTTGGTATTCCTGGGTGGACTCTCGCTCAGATGTCGGCCATACACGAACACGCAAAGCTTTGCATATGTGAGGTCCAGTAATTCGGTGAGTCACGCCAAGTGATTTGTCGCTGATCGAATCCTTCCGACAAAGCACCAGCACCATAAAATGCACGTGATGCACGCGATAATGGAAACTCGCTAGAAGCGTCTATATATACCCGTCAAAGTGATGCATATCATCCCCAAGTCATACTTTCTGTTAAATCCAATCGGTTGTTCCAAACTCAGACCGTGTTAACGATGGATATCAACTGCTTTAATAATCTGTTGTCAAATGCAATTTGGGACAATGCATATCTGAAATGTGGCGCCAGTTTTCATTAAGTAAAATCGAGTCGAATCCACCTATGGTTATGGTAGACAGATCGATCGTTTCAAGTAAGCAACAATTTGTCAAGTAAGCAAATAATGGGTAAATCGTGGGAATATTACGTAGGATGACACGTGCAAATTCTCTTTTCAGTAAACCAAGATCTTACCTTCGTCATAATGAACACATAGATTACGATAGATCAACATCGCGATTGTTCTCATCAGTCTCAAATACAATACCAGCGGAACAGATAGACAGAATTATATATGGAACAAATGGCAACATCGATCAACATGTCACAGGTACGACCAAGTCAACCTAACGGATCGCCTCGGGAGTTTCTGTGCACATAACGCGGGTTGATGTGCCCTAATTGGCCACGCTTCACAGATGGCCAACATTATCGGTTTGCTGTTGCTTAAAGCACACTGAAGGCGGTCTCTGGGTTCATATAGTGAAGAGTTATAATGAAGAGCTTGATAACTGATGATGACGGGTTCCGGCTGATTATAGGCGCAACCGCCGTCGTTTGTTCCACTCATTTCACTCCTCAGCAACCCTCTGAACCAACGGACAGTCAGTTCCTGTAGTATGTATCCGATCATGGTGTTTTCCGTCATGATTTGCCGAGACACTGTTGAGGAACACATTACCTGTGAACAACCTCAAATTGACTAGGATCGCGTCGGCGCACATCGACGCCTGCTTGGAACGATAGCGAAAGTTCCTCGAGACACAGAGACGGTTTGCTGGCACACTCAATGGGTTATCATGAGTACGCCGTTTTCAATTTGATATATTTTCTCTAGAAGTTCTCCCTCCAATGCGAACGAAAGCAGTGCGCAGCCTACCGGGTTCTCTTGTAAAAGCTGCAAATGCTTCCTTCCCTACTGAGTCTCCGAAGCACGTACACAATCGGTCATCTGCTCAGTTCCCTCGCACGCATTTAGAAGTGCTCTCGCTCAGAAAGAAATCTTGTTTGCCACCAAGAACGATGGACAAGCTCAGTACGCAGGCTCACCTTGAATATCTGGATGACAGGCTCCATGATCTCTCACCAAGATCAACGGAAGATGTGGGTTGTTTTCGGGCAAAAATGGTGGATATTGCGAACTAATTCCTGAATTTGCCAATAAGCCAGAGCTTTTGCCTAAGGGTTGAACACTGTACGGCGATCAGGGAGTTGAAAGGAATGATACACTTAATTTTCTTGAGCCGGCTAAAGTATCGACGATTGCACTAATGAAAATCTGTCTACGTTTCACAAATAAGTTCAAACCTGGGGGAACGATGTAAGTTCCAGCTGGACAAGAGACTGGTGGGTAATGATTTGGCGACGAAACAGGTGGAGAGAAAATTCCAGATACGCTTACTGCATTGATAGATCACTGAGTCCCAGTATAAGTTGCTGAAACCGACAGACACCAAGTATGAGGGGTGTACCCAGGTTGTACAAGCCAAGTAACCCACTGAGCCCGATAATCTGCATGAACTACTTGTCCTATCCCAACATTGCTCTGTGGTTGGCGAAACGTTGCTGTGGGCCTCCGTTTGGCGTATTTGTGGGTTATGGTTTTACTGTGCACAGAAAATATATCTTTTTGTGTTTGATGGGACGGCATACGAACTGATGGACTGGGTCGCCACGCATAGCCCTCTCGGACTGGTTGTGGCAAGTATATTTCTCAGTTTGATTGAAACGTAATTTGCTTCCAGCATTGATGAGGCGCACTTTTACAAGCATTATATATATGACATTCTTGTATTCACCAGCGCCGAACATTTTAACTGGCTTTTGACCATTGATTTTCGGGTTTTGGGGCACCCGCCGTGTGTCTTGGATTGCGACTTGCAGTCTCAATCGTGGCCACGGTTGACTTTAAAGTCAGCCTCTGCCAATAAGTTCACTGGGACCGTCACCAAATTGGAGGGTTTCGGTGTGGCTCTATCCCATCTCTGCACTCCATGACTGGCGGTTCCGTCTTGGTTTAGACTCATTAGGTAGAGATAGCCGAGCTGGGAGTGGAACTCCGCGGATAGTGCTTGGCGGTTGTCGCCATAATCACTAGGCCATTGTGCTTCGTGAGCAGTGTTTGACACAGCGGTTAGAAGTTGATTTTTCGGCTTTTGCAGCATCAACCGTGTGTCTTGGATTGCGACACGCAATCTCATTCGTGGCCTCGGTTTACCCTGAAGTCAGCATCTGCCTCTGCAGTTTACCAATCTAAATTAATTTCACCCCAACTTATCCGTATCTCATGAGACGGAACATGACGACAGCCTACTATTTTTGGTCATCCTTATTAGGAGACTGAACGGAGGTACGCTACAGCACACCGTTCATAGCAAATCAACCTGGAGTGGGTAGTACGTTAATTTTTTCAGCTTTGCCCCGGTTATGCACAAGCGCGGCCTAGTAAAATCGTGTCTACCTACCTAGACGAATTTGCAGCCCCGGAATGTTGGGAGCTGCAAAAGAATTTCCGCAGAGGACCTTAGGGTCAAATATATATCGGAAAGTTCATCACAATCCATTGTGGGCGCTCGAAAAACAAACAGCTTGTGCTAACGTCAAAGAAACAACGGTTTATTTAGTTCTGCCGTTCAAATGGGATGGTGTGGCAAATGCTATCGGCCAAGAGCTCAAGTCCGCCCTAACGACTGCTTAGTTGTGCCTCGTACACATTTCCCGGAAACTGCATAAATACCAAGGGAACATTTCGGTGAGTTCGGTCTTTCACGTGCTTTACTGGTTCATCTGCAATTGCGGTGACAATTACTTAAGCAGAACTGATCGTCCGTTGGCTCAGAGGGTGGATGAAGGCTTGCCAAATTGGGTGGAACAAATGATAGCGCAACAAAAGGGGGTCCCTATAATGAACCGGAACCCGTCATCGTCAATTATCAAGCTCTTCATTATAACTCTTCACTATATGAACCCAGAGACCGCCTTCAATGTGCTTTAAGCAACAGCAAACCGATAATGTTGGCAATCTGTGAGGCGTGGCCAATTAGGGCACATCAACCCGCGTTATGTGCACAGAAACTCCCGAGGCGATCCATTAGGTTGACTTGGTCGTAACTGTGACATGTTGATCGATGTTGCCATTTGTTCCATATATAATTCTGTCTATCTGTTCCGCTGGTATTGTATTTGAGACTGATGAGAACAATCGCAATGTTGATCTATCGTAAGTTATGTGTTCATTCTGCTTTGCTTAAGTGACTTAAGCAGACTCAGTGTGTCACGCAATCTCTCCCCGTTGAAACAATAGAATTCGGAAGTAGAGCAGCATGCCCATTCACTTTGCTTCTGTAAATGTATCATAATCTCGTACACAATTTTGAACAACCCAAATCCAGCGATGTGTTTAACCATCTCTGCAACACAATCAATCGGTAAATCTTTCTTACCCCTATTTGTATGATTAGTAGAAGCGAGGAAGTTTTAGTGAATTCTCGTATTTCTACGCAGCTGTGTGGAAGACAATAGGTTTCGTATTTCCCCTAGTGTTCACACAAATGAGCAAACGTAAGCGTCTGGTTGCGCGAACAATGCCTTATCGCGTGGTGCTGATAATCTCAAACGTCACAGTTGCGTGCAATGGAACCATGGTTTACGGTGGGTAAAATGAACAGACTTAACACGTCCCGTAGTTTGGTCATAGAAGAAATTGAAAACCGTGTGCAACATATGTGGACGAAAATATAGAAATCGACGAAGCGATATAGAAATGGTATATAGAAGGAGGCTTGTGGGAGTGAGATCGTACCTAGAAAAGCGGAACTACAAGTTGTTATGGTTAAAGCTTAGAGAAATCTTGTAAACTCAGTCACCTTTGCTCACGAACCAGATAGTCTAACATCCGTCCGGCAAAGTACCAGATAACCCTTTTGTCCTACTTTGGCACGATTTACGCATTTTCTCGGTCAGCAGCAAGGGACCGAACACATGGCAGCAGACAGCTTACATCAACTAACTAGCAGCTTATGACACTGAGTCATGAGGGACCGAGGCAGACCGTCATAAACCGCAAGCTAACTGGGATATAGTTAACACATCCTCAATTGTCAGACAGATTCATACCATTACAAAGGATAGTGACTGGCCTCCCAATTTGAGGACATCCACTAACAGTAGCTATGTCCACAAAACGTGAAGAGTGTGCTGGCGACCATTTTGATTACTCACCCCTCTGCACAGATTTACTGTTGATTATAATCCCTAACAAAGCTAGTTATCCTGATTAAATCCCAGAATATTCGTTCATGTAACAAAAGTGTTGGCACAAACAACTGAGTTTGGAAGATCGTTTCAAGGTTGGCAGACTCGGAGGGAGAAGCACATTCGTTGACAATCCAGACGACAGTATTGTTGACTCAGTTTCAAGCTATTGCCTGAGATGTTTATGTTCGGGTTGAGTTTCAGAAGGTAACGTCATATGTGATTGGGATCAGTAAATAAATTATATACGGGAATGCTATATTCAGGTAGGCACCGGTCAATCTGAGTTTCTCCAGTTGTTCCTGGTAAGGTAGGTGCAGCAAAACCTTGCCATATTTCCTTGTCCGATGCTTTGAGATCTCGAGTGCAGCGTGGTCATGTTTTAGCCAAGGTTGCCAAGCCCGTATAGCGTATTCGACTTGGGGACGCAAGTAGACATTACGCATCAGAAACATAAATGATGAATCCAAATTCCCGAGTGCGCTCTTCTGGTACTTATTTTTGAAGCGCACTCCTACTGCCCGGTAATACTGAGGTCGTTCCGTACCAGCACGCCGAAGTCACGTTCCAGAGTGAGATGGTCTTCAGATCGTGCTCTCGAAGCCTGTAGATGTAAGCGTGTTGGTGGCTGATGTGAACAAAGAGGCATTTGTCCACATTAAATGGCAGTGCGTTTCTCATCGACAAATTCCACGCCACACCGAGGTTGTCCAAATCCTTGATCGCTCACCAAAACTTAACATCATCCGCGAAGAGTGAAACTGTCGTTATCATAATTCTCGATAAATTGTTACTGAAAACGAAGAATAGGCAGGACCCAAATACCGAACCTTGCGATACACCGCTCTCTGCTCGAATCGAGTCGGACAAGGACGTTCGGATTATAACTTCTAAATACCGTTCTAGGAGAAAGTTACCTATCCATCCTAATACTGCATGTCCGATACCATAGTGCCGTAGTTTGTGAAGCAGAATACGCTGAACCAAACGATGGATCGTATTTGAATATTCAAGTTGGTGACATGCGTTCCTGTCCCTCATCGACTGCCTCAGTTCAATTGTCGCGTGTTATCAGCAAATTCGTGTTACTTGGTCGAGCTTGACGAACCCCTTGCTAATCCAGCGCATTCTAGGCGGCCCATAACGCATCTACCATGCTTGCTCCCATGACCATAGCGAGCACAGTGAGAAACGTTAGCGTGCGGAAATTGGCATACTCAGCTCGCCTTCTCTTGTGAACAGCGGCAGTAATATCCCGTTTCCACCATAACGGAACTATGTTCGCATCTAGGCAACGCTGAAATAAACAAGCTAGTAGACTGTCGGGCTTTGGAGCACTCGCTGTGTGTCTGATTGCAACGTGCAATCTTAGTGGTGGCCTCGTCTGACTTTGAAGTCAACCTGTGTCATCCCGATTGCTGGGACCGTATCCGAACTGGAGAGTTTCAGTATTTCTCGCTCCTATCCCTGCACTCTTCGATCTGTCGCGTCCTTGGTTAGATTCAACATGTAGAGATGGCCTGAGATGGGAGAAGAACTCAGCACATAGTGGTTAGCGGCTATCGCCATTATCATTAGGCGGTTGAGTTCCGCGAGCAGCGCTTGACATAGCGATTAGAGAGGGGAGCGCAACACCGAAACTCTTCAATCCAGTCCGTAGTTAGGCTAAGTACGTAACTGCTATCTTCAGTACTTGCAGGTGCATGAGATGCGCTCTAGAAAGCTGTGTGTGCGTTAAGAGGGCAACATTTTTAGCACAGTTTCTGCAGCGAATGTGACGTAGCTTAAACCTGAAGGTAGAGTGATGAAAGCGGGAATAGCGTTCGAGCCTTGAGTACTGGGTCCCTAATTCGTTTACCGCTTCTCGCTATCTGTGCATACCCACCAACCGTAGTGAGTGGTTGGATTCCGCACTGCCTCTTTCGTAGTCTATTGACGTGCTTTTAAAGTAGCTCCTATCCATCAGTCTATCACGACCGTTGCCAAATTTCGCACCTGTTTACGCTGTTTCCTGGATGCAATCCCTATTTCAGAATTACGCTAACTATGTCTGTTCGAAGACGAGCAATGTGAACGAAGTCCAGACCTATTTTAACGTTATAGCATGTCAAGGAGTTTAGCCATCTAGAGAAACATTAAAACCTTCGTTATTGGCACTGCTGCTTAGTGGCTTTAGGGATGAATACTATGCGTGTTTCTACTGCTAGAACCGGTGGTTGGAATATCTTCATGATAGCGGTAAACCATTAGCATATACCAACCGCCCTATGACATACTTGGCTGTTATACGCAGCCCTGCAGATTACTTAAATATGGCTTACCCTTCTCAGATCACTCTCATTGTTTTCAAATGCCTCTACATATAACTACCTACACAAATGCCTGACCGGTCCACCTACGATTTCAGCACATTACGTCACGCAGTCTCGGCGCTCACACGCATAGTCTATACCACGATATTCTATCCCACCTTACTTAGCCAGGTGTCCACCTATTTTTATCTTTGGTGCTGAATGCCCTATACTGGCCTCTCGCTATGTGTGTTTTATTTTTATCAGCGCCTAGCCATTTATGATTCATTTTGCGCCTAGCATTTCGCGGTCCTGACACTTTCTCAGCTACTATATTCCATGATATTTTGGCCTCTTGGTGTACAGGTATACATCTACATTATACCTTGATAATATATCGTGATCTCCACTCTAATGTTTGAATCCATACTTTCCTTATAAATTACTCCGTCGCAACGAGACTGGATCTGAACGTGGTGCGACGACTTGCGTACTTTCTTGACCCATTGAGCTATACTGGGAATCTTGAAAGTTACTCCTACCAGGTTGGTCAATGGTTAGAGGCCAGGCAAACGCGGTCTTCTGGTCCTCCACGCTGCGGGTTTGAAATGGGATGGCGTCAATTGCCACCATTGCCACCACCCCGCTGCCTTGCTGACAGGTTTTTAAGCCAGACTTTGGCTGAGGGCCCTACTCATCCTCCTGTCTAGATCTGGGCGCCCTGGCAGTATCTCAGCCCACATACAACCATGACATTTTCTTCAAACATAAACTTCATCCTGCATCGGCCGTCGCGTTTTGTGCAACACAGTTCTGGTTAGTCTTCCAGGGACGCTTGTATATTATGGGAACAGAAGCCAGACTTTACTATTTGCAATAAAACTGGAATTCGCCGCAAACAATGTTGCATCCGTTGAGGCAAGTGAACAAAATGACTGACGTAAGTATGTAAAGTCCAATTATGTTCCCGATAGTGTTACATAGGGTACGCTTGTTAACAGCTTTTGCGGTGTAGCCTTATTGGGCGACAGTCAAACGTCACTACACCTAATAAGGTTCCATGCACTGCAATCCCTCGATGAAGAGCCGTTTTGGACAAACTTTGAAATACCAACGAAGGGTAATTGGTAGATGGATCGCAGTACTGATCAACTAGGTTAGATGTGATATCAAAGATGCATTGTTAGTAAGAGGATTTTCCAGTAATAGAAATGATGTGCGAACCTTTACCACAATAAGGAAAGCCTCTATTAAAGCTGCAGGGCCAATGCACTTGCCTTATAGAGGTAACTTAACGGTTTTCTTCTCGCCGATCCTTGGACAACTCTTACCTATGCGGAGGAGTAGAGATTGTTGGAGCTCACGTTGCTACCAAACAATGAAGCAAACCCTATGGCACCTAGTCCAAGTAAATGCTTCCCTGTAGGAAACTAGTCCAGCCAAAGCAGTTTTATTTATACAGGCCGTACCACTTTCAGCCTAAGTAGAATCAACACTATCCCCAACTGGGTGAAATTTTGTGCGTTTTACAAACGCCCAGCAGTGGTGTTGCATAAAACTGCAGTTTGGAGGTATAGCTTTGGATGTCAGTTATATGACAGGACCGATAATGAATCCCCTATCTATGTGCACTTTTGGCCTAGGCATAGCCCTCGCATTGTTATTTCCTCACCATGTAAGTGCATGTCTGGAAACTGTGCGAACTTTGCATGTGGACCAACATGAGATGTAGCCTTGAGCAAGGTTAGAATTATGTGTGCCGTAGGATTGGCCGCCGTAACGTTGTGAGTTCATTGCAGTTGTTCATGCAGTCAACCGGCAGAAGTGTCTCGGAAATGTGCCGACAACCATATGGTAAAGTGCAACCGTACTCAGGGCAATTATCAAGCGGGAATGCATTACCAAATTGGATGCTGGCGGCGATAAACGACATTCACGAAGCATACCTCGTTATAATTTATCGGGAGACGACACCGTAGTAAGTCGGTGACGTGATTTCTGGAGTCGCCCGCTTTTCAGTTCACGGTGCTGCGGGAGTACAGCCGAACCTCACCTACCATGTTGATATGATCGTTCCGAACAAGGGATACCCTGTATGGCCAATTCGGCACCTATTATTTATGATGGCATCCACGCTTCATTTATGAGGACGAGGTACCAGACTCATGATGATTGATGTAGTCGAAGCTCAGCTTGCTTTTTATGGAGGCATTGTGCGTTAGTGTACATGAAGAAAGTTCCTTTGATACCTGTAAAGAATTAGGGAAAGGGATTTTTAAGTTGATGATGCGTCGACTGGTAAATCGAGAGTCGCTACTCGATGATAGGTGGAGCACTGGCGAATTAATTTGTATCAAATCCAACGGTCCCGATAGTTGTCTCTCAATTTACTTCTTTTTTATACCTTACGCAGCATGACAACCACTATCGCAAGCTAGCTGAGTAATGTCATTCGGCCAGCAGCCAGCAGTTATTAGAAGCTAATTCATTTGTTCATTTGAATGGCAAAGTCTTGAGTCGCAGCTCATATCGTATTCATTTGCGAAGCACGCGCCATTGTGGCAACACTTGCTGACATCTCTCTGCATTGGAGCACGATTTTCATTAACTTTAAGTACAGCTTTTGTCACTCGGAGAAATTGGAAGCCTCAAAGTTGTCTGAGCTACGAAGTTTTTCAAGGATATGGTACCGGGAATGGAGCGAAACCGCTCCTGGCAGTGGATTGTTGCTTCTCAAGCAACAAGTATTCCGTCCTCAAAAAAGTAAGAACAAAATGCACCAGACTTTCAACTCGTGTTTCCTCGGTTGGCGCTCTCTCCAAGAAACCTAGGATCTTTTCCAGTTAAGCCCCGCCAAAAAGTTAAGCCCAGCCACCCAAAAATGATTATGAAAAGGGAGGATATGGAACTTGAACTTTTACTCTCTATTGAAGAGGGTGAAATTGAGACAAGTCATTAATAATTTGCATGAAAAGGTCCATTTTTCGGTGTCTTTGCCTCCAAACGAACTCACACAGGTAGCTGTCCACTAAAGATCGGTGTGTGCCGCATTGGCGCTTATTCTGCATCTTGTAAATGTGCCAGAGAGATTCGATGGTTTGTGTGTGAGCTCCAGTCGTTGGATCCACAAAGTTTTCGGTATGATTAACCGTTTGATGAGTATAATTCATGCCAATCATCGATTCAATGCCTTGGTATGATGCCCACATATCGGAAATGATAATTGAGCCGGGAGCGATGCAGGCCTGGATTGTGTCCAGCGGAGTGGCCGCAGTTCGATCTGGCACTGCATACAAGAACACTTCTTTAGTCTCCCGGCAAATCCCTCCGAAAATCCACTGCTGGGGAAGGACTCGCACTGCATGGTTTTTACGACGTGATATTAGGGTTTCATCGATCTCGACATGTAGACCTGGGCCGCCGACAATCGTTGGAGTCTGCAAAAGCTGCCAGGCGCAAATTTCACGCAGAAAGTTCTTTCAGTCGACAGCGGTCGCGTGGCCAATAGATAACTCCTCTGAGCGGAATTTGATTGTTGTCAGATTTTTGGACCAGCAATAAATGAATAGGATTATTGTCCTGAAATCCATCCTAGACCGCTGCAGCCAAGTTACCTTTCGAAGACCGATTTCTTGCCGACACTGTCGGGAATCACACCTCCACCTGTCAGAAACAGTTGAAAGTGTCATTTGGTGTCCTCGTCTGCATAAACGTTGATGATGAATCACTCCATGGCTTTGCAAAAAACGTATTGCTGTTTCCTTGTCATGAACGGCCGCCGAAAGCGTCAGAAAGTTCATGCCAGGTTTTACGTGCGAACGTAGAAACTTTTTGGACAAAAATGACCTTAGAAGCGGATAAGGAATGTTTTTATGGGGCACGTTCACATGCATTACATACACTGGAGCTGGCAAACAGTGGCGGGGCTCAACTTTTCACGCGTGCCCTTTTTGCACTATTGGTGGGGCTTGACTTTTCAGGTGTACCCTTTTTGCCTTAGTGGCGGGGCCTAACTTTTTGCGCGTGCTCTTTTTGCATTAGTGGCGGGGCTTAACTGGAAAAGATCCGAAATCTCCAGGAAGAACCGGGTGAACGAACAAGACCAATACCATCGACTTGCGGTAGATGGCAATACTGCTTTCGCTACATCGGCGGAATACAATATTAAGGCGAGGACTCGGTTCACTCTAATGTTTCGAGCCTGGGTAACCGGTGACCAGCACAAGGTTGATGAGCCTAGGCATACGCCTGACAGGTTACAAAGTAAGTTCCACTAGATTGAGTCAACCAGATACTTTCCGCTTAAAGAATTTGACTTCGATAGAGAGAATTTGATGCAGATTTCCCATGGTAAGCTAGGCGGCATCATAATGACCATTGGTGTACCCTGGGTTTTGGTCGACTGCCTCTATGGTCTACAACCAAATGATCACGTATGCTTATGCTGAACTTTAGTTCCTTCATTTTTTCGACACCTCTTTGGAAAAACTAAAGCCCTAAATTTCAGGTGTCCTTGGTAGTAACCATGGTACATTCACCACTCTTTTCTACACAATTATGAAGTTTCGTTTCAGTTTTGAGCATGGTCAAGACCCTTGTCATATTTGTTCCCATCGGATAGGAGGTGGTTGCTTTAAGCTTGCGTGGGACACTGATAGCATCGGTACATTGGTTGAATTGCGAAGCTACCTTCGACATTTTAAAATTGGATGCACATCTTACTTCTCCTGGCTCGAAGAAAAATAAATGGGCAGGAATGAAGGCTGTACCACATTGTGCTTTATCCTTTTGGAGTGATTATGCTTGTCGCCGTTGACGCAACAACCGATAGGAGTTTTTACTACTTCGGTAAAGGAAGCATGATGTTGACCAGGGTGATGGCCTTAGATACTGTCAAAAATACGGAGCTTTTGACTTGAAATTGCACAGCTTCGCCTCATATTGTTGGGGTATAGCACAATTGGGCTGGAAACGACTATTTCCTTTAAAAAGTGAATGTCCTGTAACTACTTTTTGTTTAGGGAAAATTAAGGCCAGCATTTAGGTGGGGCTTCCCTTGATCGATCGATTCAAACCACCATGTTAACGCGCTCTTCTTCTATAACGCTGTGGCGCCGTGGACTTTTTGCGGGAAGCTTAGTTTCAGCTCAAGGTGAGTATGCATGGCGTCCGTTTCTCGGTTGCACGCTGAAATGACCGGCTGTGGTGTTAGCGCGTCTGTGGGATGACGTTTCGGCAGGTGAAGCAGCTGTATCGAGCGCTCAAATAACAATGTGTTGCACAAAGTGGTCAAGCAATAAACAGCACAAAATGCAGGATAGTTACTTTAACTAGCGGCCGACGCATGTTGCTGTGAACACATTGAAAAGTCTCAGATACGGCTTTCGCTTGGGACTACAACTATTCTTAGATGCCTTAGGTGTTAGAAAATTGTGTGCATGTATACCGGTATGATGAGTGTAAAACTACAACGTAAAAGAGGATGTGCATAGAATTACATCCAAAAGGTGCACGGCACTAAATAACGCTGGTTGAGCAGGTATAAGTGTGTGGGATGCGGATTGGAAGAGTAGCTCTTATATATATATATATATATATATATATATATATGGTTGGCGGCATCCGGTTTCTGATTTACCTGTCACTGTGGCCAGCCACAGGACGCCTGCGCCTACAGAGGGACCATGGATGTCTTGCACTGCACCACCCACAGCTCCATCCACACACCCCATATCCAGTGTAAACCCGAAGGATTAAGACTGTGAGGTATGCGGATGGGAGCCACGTTTCATTAACGGAGCCGGCCCACACCCCTTCACAGACAAACACAAGCACGCTGTATTTGGGGAATCAAGTGCACACTTCCGTGTCCGCAAATTTGTCGCCCCAACCGACGGAAGTGTTGCGCCGAACTGGAATGTATGCAGTGGATTGCATACTTTTGCTGGGACACCTGAGGTAGCTAGGTCATGTGAATCGTATGGATTTGACGCAGACACCAAAACAACTATTATATGGTCAGCTGAGTATTGGGAAGCGGTATGTGGGGAAACCAAACTTACGTGATCAAAGTGAGGCTTTCACGTTCTAATCTTGGTTGCAGGTCATGGGAAGCGAAGGCGGTTGATCGGCGTGCATGGCGCGATCTGATCACGAAGTGCAAATAAGAAGCGGCAAGTGAGCAACCGGCAACCGCCGATGTGTTATACTTCATAGACATCGAGTGCTATATATATATATATATATATATATATATATATATATACTCTGATTACAGATAATGTGCCATCAGAATCACGGCGAAACAAACTGGGAAACGAAATACAATATACTTAAGTATGCGTGTGGCCGAATAAGCATGGGGTACAGCCAAGAAAATGATCTATATCGAGTTGCCTTTCAAGGGTGACTTTACTGTATTGAAACCCACGAAACGTTTAATCTCTGCTACGCAGAGAAATTACTGTGCTGCTCAGGTTGTGGTCATCAATAGAACCTGTAACTTGCTGGTGCCTCCAACGAAGGAAGCTCAACCGATAGGGGCCAACTCACACTGCATATGCAAATTCGTGTGCGAATACGGAGACAGTTACATAGGCAGAACCAATCGGTCTTTGACTTCCCGAATAAAGGAACACGTGCCAGGTGGGTTCAAGGAGAAATTGACCAGCATCCCTGTCCCACTGAAGTTCCGTGTTTGCGCAAGCCGCCAGCTTCCTCAATAGGTAAACACCTACTGACTACGCGTCACCGGATAGAGCTCGAATCAGCGTTCACACATGTGTTACGTCACCCTAATCCCCGCTTCCTCCGTTTCGCCGAGGCCGTTGCGATAAGCCGGATGATGCAGGCGCTGTGTGTTCAAAAGCAATTATTTATCAGCTTAAGACTGCCGTGGACATAGGGGTGGAACTTCCGTCACTCATTTTGCACCTCATGCTTATTCGGTCACACGCGTATTTAAGTATATAGTTGCATATAGGTTATTGTTAATGGTACTGAGGAGACAATACGAAATGCATGCATCTACCAATTTTCGTCTTCTTACCGTGCTTTTCAAATTTCTGAAGGGAACTAACTGCTTGAAATACAATATGACGAAAACGATTTTTTCCGGTTTTACACACACCATTTTAGGATTAATTTTTGCGTTTTAGAATTTTATGTTCGAGGAGAATTTAACTGATAGATAAGACAGATGAACAGCACTGTCTGCACTGATGCTGGTTGTGCGCCATTGCCTCCGACTTTTCTAATCACTGGCAATCTGAATCGCTTGGTCCCTATCCTGGAAGATGGACGCGTCCGATGGATGTTAAGCTTGTGATTGCATTATTCATGCTCATTTTCCTTGTCATTGATTGTCCACCGCGGCACGTTTTCCACTCGCTTCCGGGGAGCGCAAATAACGCTCGATGGAGAAAGCGATAGGCCGGCATGCGTAATATGTGGCCGAGCCAAAGCATGCGGTGTCAGCGAATAATCATTTGGACTCATGGGCTATTTTCTTCAAACACTCGCTCTCGGGCTTCAACACTATACACGTGATGTTACCACCACACGCGAGCAATTGTACGCAGACAACGACTGTCAAAACCTGCCAATCGTTTTATATCTCCCGAGCGAGTCTGTCAGTTCTCACAACCGTACAAGAGGACCGCACGGACAGAAGTAAGGTATATCCTGCCCTTGTGTTTGTGACTGACGTCGCGACGACGCCATGAGCGTCTCAGTCTCATGAACACAAGGCGATCCATTGCGGTCCGTTGTGAGATCTCATCACTAATACAGCCGCCAGCTGTGATGCAGCTCCCTAAATAAGTGAAGCAGTATACTTGTTCCAGGATGTTACCAACAATAGTGAGAGCAGGCACAGGCATCCATCAAACCTGGAGTGGTACTTTACATTTGCCTGGCGTGAAACATAGCCCATACTTAGAGTGTTCCGTCGCTGAGCGGTTCAGAGCGCCCTGGAGAGCTTATGAATCGTCCGCGAGCAAAGCGATATCATACGCGTAGTCCGAGTCCGCGACTCCGTCACCAGGGTGAAGCCCAATACCGCAGTTTTGTGGGCCATCATGTGCCTGTTGGACGACATCTTCAATGGCAAAATCAAATAGGTAAGTTGAGTTGGAGCAACCTTGGCGCACGCCGCTGGCGACAACAAACGAACTGGAAAGCGTTCCTTAAGCCCTGCTTTTCCAGACGTGTGACTGTAGATATCCTTCAAGATGGTCGACCTTTTCTTAGTAGGCAATTCGACAACGCAGATCTATCTCCTGATTCAAAAGCCGCTCTGGTGTCCAAGAACACTGGGATCGTTTGTCGTCCATGGACATGACGGAGTTCAAGCAGTTGGCGGAGTGTGCAGATGTGGTCAATGCAATCTCGACTTGGACGGAAACCTGCTTTTTGCTTTCAGTAAACGCCTTCTCTAGTAGTTGAGAGCATGGGAGTAGAACGGATACAAAAACCTTGGATGCAAGCGAGAGCAACGAAATTCTGCGATATTGGACGCAATCCTCGCAGGAGCCTTTCTTGTGAATCAGAATAATAACCGATTCACCCAATGCAAATGGGATTTTCTTGTCAGTCCAAATTCTCGTGAACAGTGGTAGCATTTTGGTGACAAGTGCATTACCGCCATCTTTGAATAGAGCCGGGATTAGCCTGTCAGAACCGGGAGCTTTATGACGCTTAAAGATTGGATTGCGCTTCAAATCTCTGTTTCGGTAGCAACATCCATTGCGATAGGCCACGCACCATCTGAGGGAAACGGAGGTGTCACAGTTGGCTGGGCTGAGCAGTTGCATTGGAAAGCCAAGTGATCAGTCCAGAGGTCCAAGCGCCTGAGCAGGCTGGTGGTTTTCGTGCCGTTTGACTCACAACTCGTCTGACTGACAAGGTGTGCCTCGCAATCAGTAATCTTGGTAAGGTAAAACAAACTGCGGAAGTTTCCAGCCGACGCAGCGGCCTCCATCTCAAAAGCTCGCTTTGACCATCAGGATTCACGCGCAGGGCGAAGACTTTAGCTTTTGGAGATAGACCGACGAAGTTGATTATGCTCCGCACCGACGGGCACTGCCCGTCGACAACCTAGCAGTTCCGAAAATCTTACCGAAATCCAGCTTCTGTTTATGTAGCGGGTGAGTCCGCAGCTGGACAAGCCGGCGAACAGCATTGCTTTTAGCAAATTTGACCAGTGTTGATCAACATCCAGAGCATGGAGTAGAGAGATTTTTGCGAAGCCTCTATTGCTATTTCATTTTTACCCTTGGATCCTCCAACTTGTGTGTTGAGTCAGGTTTGCTTGGCCCTGGGTGAACCGCCGAAACGCATATGAATTATCGCGGACAGCAATGCATGCTCGGTGTCAACACAGGTTGACCAAGATGATCGGCAATTGCGTACGCTGTCGGTCCACCTGCGACTTATAGCTATGTGATCAATTTGTGACCAGCGCTGGGTTGACGATGGAGGACGGCAGGTGACATAGTAGCGTCCAGCGGGACGAAAGCTCGTACTGGAGAGGAAAAGTTGTTGGTTAGCACAGAGACTGAGCAGTCTCTCTCCGTTGTCAGAGCGAACATCATCATACCTGTGCGGTCCCTCGAGGTGACGTTCACATGACAGCAGCCGACCAATACGCGCGTTTAAGTCTCCCGTCATAACAAAGATGTCTGTTTTAGGCACCCTTAGGAGCAGCGCATGAAGATGTTGATAAGACTGGGCCTTGACTGCATCTGAGCTGTAATCAGTTGGAGCGTAGGCTGTGATCACGAAAAGAGCACGCTTTTCTGCGCGCTGCCTGCCTTGCGAGAGCTACGGAGCCTCAGAGCGCATAGGTGACTTTTGACTGGAATCCAGTCGAGGAGTGCGGCGTCGGCCCTGGCACTGAGGGTGATTCCAACATCAGCTTGACCAGATGCAACGGACTCAGCGTCACCAGAAAGGCGAAGATAAAAGCAGGTGCGTGATTGGACTGGTGACGACAGCTAGTAGACTGTGTTAAAATCCTGCAGTCGAGTTTCATTCCAGCAGCAGACGTCAATATCAAGGGTCTCCAGCGTGCGTGTAACTCCTGCTTGCTGTCAGATCTGCAATAATGTGCGCACGTTGATGGTTTCCAGTTTGAACTGCATTCCAGGTCGCAGTAGCGAAGATGGCAGACTTCTGGTCTGTTGCCCCTATCGAGGACCGTGTAGTTGTTGTCGAGTAGAGGGCGAAAAGATGCGTCGGCGGAGGTACGTTTGCTCACAGTTGAGGACTCAAGTAACGATGTGGAGAAATAATACCAAGAAAGAGGATTTACATGTGGCGTTTGCTTGTAAAGTTAGCGTAATAACAGGAAAGTGCCTCATGTAATCGATGGAGGTAGTAGTTGTGTGTATTCATGGATCATCAGTAGGCAACATACTACGCGGTTGTCTAGGTCTAACTAGCTGGGTTGTCTTAGAGAACCGCGGCTCGGAGCCTTTGACCGAAAGGCCTAACCCACAAGGCAGCAGGGAGAACTAAAGGTTTAACATCCTGAGGGGGCCTGTGACTGAAGCCTCAGTTTAGGGGACCAACACTATCGAAGTCAAAGGCAGGATCCAGTGCTCGGATTGCTTACGGGAAAACAAGAGGTAGTGACTTTATTTAGCAGCGAGTCACATTCGCCACGTCAGCGTGTTGTTAAACGGACATAAGTGGCTTTTATGGGGGGTGCACTTGCCAGGCGTAAATCCACCACGTCCTAGAGTAGTACGATTTGGGAAAGAGTGCGACCGCACTATGGACACCAACTAATGTGGCACTTTGAAGACGGGCTCTGAGCAGAATTGTAGAATATCTGATTATCACATCAGAGTCAACCGTGGCACGAATTAAATTTCGTTTTTTCTGTGAATAGCGTTAGGTTGTATCAGTTGGAACGGTTCCGACCGTCAAGTTCTCACACAGTGTATTTTGTCACCTGCCGGTATGGACAACTACTACAAGCAAGCAAGCCAACTCTGGCCTGCACCTTCAGTGCACATCTTGGGACTGTGAGATGATGTGACTTTTCTTTTACTACGTGCTGCACCGCTACCTGCGCCAGAATGAGCAAATCCTAGGTCTGCTTTTTGGTTATCAGTCCAAGGATCCTGTAAGGAATCCATGGAATATAAGTTCAAACTGTCCAAAAATGAGTAGCGAAAGATATCAGGTGTGATCATCCTGTGTTGATGAGCCTTGCAGACGCCGCAGCAAGAGGACTGTTTTATTCCCCGAGCGGAGCATTTCTGTTGCAGACGTTTCGTTACCAAACTAGACAACATCGTTGGTGCGGCTATTCAGTCCTGATTCGCGGAGTCTCGCAAACCACTACCAAATATGGACTGAATAACCGCACTAAATATGTTGCCTAGTTCTGTAACAAAACGTCTGCAACAGAAATGCCCGACTCGGAGAACAGGACAATCCTCTAATCCACACCCCGAGTTACTAGTATTCTCAGTAATTTCCAAACTGCCAGCAAGGCTATGAACTCCATAATCACTGCGAACTATCGACAGACTGCAGGATTTTCGAAGGTACCTTGTCTATATACTGCCGGTGTGCAGTCAAATTTGTTAGGACAGGTGTGGATGGATTTAGAAAGACAAAGCACACTGATTTTTTCTAATTGCAATGAGGAGGCAGGATGCGTGCTATATGAGCCAAACCATCAATAGTGTATGATCGCACATACGCAGTGACAATTTTCATTTTTGGCTGGACTGGTATCGAAAACAGATGGCATGTATATAGAAAATAATCTTTACGTTATAGATTTTTGAAACTTATTGAAGTGTACGCAACTGTTGGGACGCAGTTTCATTGGGATCTGAATATATTTTTGGGATTAGTAACCTTAGTCTCATGCGAATAGACTTTGAGGTTGGGTAATCAGACCATGGTTGTGTTAGTGTCCTAAGAATTTGCAACCAAAACTCTAGGAGAGAGCAACACCGAAACTTTACACTTCGGACAAGGTCCTACTGATCTGAATGGCACAGGTTGACTTCAAAGTCAACCGATACCACAATTTAGATTGCGTGTCGTGAATCAAGTCGCACAGTTGGTACTTCGAAACCCGACAGCCAACCTTTAACCGCGGTGTCAAGCGCTGCTGGCGGAACTCAAAAAGCCAGTGATCATGGCGAAAGCCGCCAATCAATGTGTACCATGTTTCACTCTCTGACCAGGCCAATTCTGCCTGCTGTGTCCAAACGAGGACGAAACGCGTCATAGAATGCAGTGATGGGAAATAGCAACACAGAAACGGGGGATCACGTCGCAAACCGTTAGTCAGCATCCTGCTTTCTGGCCACTTTTGTCAAACATGGCAGCAACCGTTACTTGCCTGTTGAAATCTACTCAAGTCACTAATGGGTTGGTGGCTGATATAGTAGGATAATTGATTGGAAATGGAAAAACAAGCAAAGAGCGAGCAAGGCACCGCTAGCTATTACGTAGCCCAGCTAAAGAGTTGACAACAAGCCTATGCGCAGTATTTCTATCTAATAATTGGTTCGGCCAAACACGAACAAGCTGCATTCCCTTCCTGATCACAGAGCAGTTAAACTGGGCACCTCAAATGGAAAACACGCATGTGATAACGATACTAAACTGGTAGAGAACATAGATCGTTCCATGGAACTGCACCGTAGGGGTCTAGCACTCGAATGTGTACACTAGAAACTCATTGTCTACCGTGAGATCCGTGGAGCAATGAAAATATGATCAAAAGATACTTCTGAACGAGGACACTCAAGTTTAGTGGAATTATTCCTTAAAAATTGCCCACGAGCCATTCATCAAATGGTATTCGGACCGACCGGAGTGCATTGCAGTGCAGGCGGTAGAAAAGGAACAATTGTATCTGTTGTTCTTTCTCAAACACAAACACAGTCACGCATAAAAGCAGAAGACTCAGAGATCCGTACAGAAAATCATATTTCACAGTACAGCTAAGAAGTAGATTCGTTTGTACACCCATGTTACCCCTGCAGCCGAAGAATAAACTGTGAACGTCACTTATATTCGGCTGTACCAAGGCGGGACATTCAAACTTGGCCGGGTTCTGAAATTTACTTCCAAAGGATTTACTAACAGACACGTCTTTCAGCACTGTATCGGAACTCATTTGTTTTATCTATGCAATATTTGGTACTGCAACCAAGAACATGTTCGTTTATACTCGCAATAGTTTGA
>OX104065.1:42743638-43024144 GCA_944474145.2 Dicrocoelium dendriticum
ATAAATAAGTAAATAAATAGATTGTGTGTTCTCGACTAAGCGAGGCACGCCTGCTCAGGCAGGATCATGTTACGAGTACAAAATGTGATCAGTTAATGTTCAATTGACCAATGCGATTGTTGCTTGTGTTTATCTAAGAATGTATGTAAGTTTGCATGACGGGAGAGCCTATGGTGCGCTGAGGCTGGTGGTGGCTAGATCCTGACAGATGGTCTACCCACTGCTGCTACTGCTGCGCCACAGTCTCATGTCCTGGGCGCCTCCACGTGGCCACCGCTGGGTGGGAGTTGGGTTTCGCCCTTCTCCCTGCTAAGATCCAGGACACCAATCCGCATGAGTCAGCTAACTGACCATGTGCTATACCCGCTGCCTATCGGGTGTTCATTTAATCGAAGGCTTTGGCTGAGGTCCCGAGTCGTTCTCCTGTCAGGATTGGGCGCCCTGGCAGTATCCTAGTCCATCCTCTTCGGAGGCTAGGAACTGGTCGATGGCCCACTTCCCGTAAAACCTAGCCATGGGAGACAACAGGTTACGGGTGATATTCTCAATGCTCGATTGGCGTAGAGCACGAGTGCCACGCATTGTCTCTGACGGTGGGAGGACACCTCCGGGTGTTCAATGGTTTGCTACTGCCCGCCTCAAGCCCGGCAGCCCCTGGTCAAATTGGTGCAAGCCCGCCAAAAACCCACCTGCGTCTGGCCGTGGTCGCAGGTGCATATCCAATTACGGTCGCAAAACGTATGATAACTGTTCCAGAACCTCAAAGGCTGCGTGTGACGGCCGTCAAGCAGATCCCAATCTGTATCTGCAATCACATTCCCGAGCTGGATCTGCTCTCCACTGCCTTGTGGGTCAGGCTATTGAGCCAAAAGCTCCGGGCGGAATCCCTCAAGCAAACCTCCAAACCACCCAATGCCTTGTGTGTCAGGCTACTGAGTCAAAGGCTCCGGGTGGAGTCCCTCAAGCAAACCTCCAAACCACCCAATGCCTTGTGGGTCAGGCTATTGAGTCAAAGGCTCCGGGTGGAGTCCCTCAAGCAAACCTCCGAAGCACAACGACCACCTCGCGTGCGATTGCCCACCAATGCAATCGTATGCCTGCACGCAAAGCACTCAGCATCCGGTGCTGGAACGTGCGCACACTACTGGACCGGAACTCGAGCGAGCGCCCGGAGCGACGCACTACACTGGTCGCAATGGAGCTGGCGCGCTACCACATCGATATTGCGGCGCTCAGTGAAACTCGGCTCGCTGAGCAAGGTAAGTTACATGAAGCAGGTGCTGGCTACAAATTCTACTGGGTGGGGAACGCCGCCTCAGCACCACGTGAACATGGGGTCGGATTTGCAATATCCGACCGCCTGAATTGCCAGCTGGTGAGTGGACCAATGGGCATCAGCGCGCGGCTGCTGACTGTTCGCCTACGACTCGGAAGAGGTAAGTTTGCTACTTTCATGAGCACGTACGGTCCGACCATGTGTTACCCTGATGACACGCGTGATCAGTTCTACACTGAGCTATCCTCCGTGATACGGTCTGTGCGGAAGAGCGACCGACTATTTCTGCTGGGTGAATTCAACGCGCGCGTTGGGCGTGATGCATCAGCGTGGACAGATGTTATCGGTTCGCATGGCATTGGTTCAGCGCATGCGAACGGTGACAGGCTGCTCTCACTGTGTGCCACTTACGGCCTGACGATCACGAACACTCGGTTTGCACTGAGTGCGAGTGATATAGCAACTTGGACGCACCCACGGAGTGGTCACGCTCACCTGCTCGACTATGTCATCGTACGTCAGCGTGATATGCGAGAAGTGCGCATGACACGTGTACTGCGTGGAGCTGAGTGTGGCACTGATCACAAATTGGTTCGGACCAAACTGTACATATATTTTCGTAAACCTATGTATTCCACTCCCGCCGTGAATCAGCGTAAATTTAACATTCTCTCCCTCGGTACTGTGGCGAAACGTACTGAGCTGGAGAAGGCGATGGCTGCACGCCTGTGTGGTGATGTGGACTGTATAGACACAGCAGGCGACCTGTGGCACCACATTCGCGACCAGGTGACAGCTGCTGCGGAGGAGACCATCGGGCGCGCAAACTGTAAGCGGCCTGGTTGGTTTGATGACAACAATGTGACGATTGACGCATTGGTGTCAGAGAAGAATGCAGCATTTGCTGCACATGTTGCAGACCCCAGTGACTTGGGGAAGAGTAGTCACTTACGCAAACTGCGACGGCGACTGACCCGAGAGCTCCGTCGCATTAAAAATGCATGGTGGACGGAGAAGGCGAAGCAGATGGAATGCTACGCCGAACGCCGTCAACACAAGGAATTCTTTGACTCCTTGAAGGCGGTGTATGGACCGAGATTGGAGCCGCTGAGGACACTGATCGATGGTAGTTCAGGCGCTACCTGCACCCAGACTGCAGACATAATGCAGGTCTGGCGGAAACACTTTGACCGTCTCTTGAACAACCGTTCAGAGATCGACTGGTCTACATTGAATGGCCTGAAGCAGCACGATGTGAAGGCGGATCTGGCGGATACGCCGAGACTGGATTCGACGCAGAGAGCACTTGCTCAGCTGCGAAACGGCAAATGTGCCGGAGGTGACGGGATCCCACCTGAAGTATTGAAACACGGTGGACCCGCGTTGTTGACTGCGCTGCACCACTTGGTGCAACGCGTGTGGATTGAGGAGGAGGTGCCTGCTGAGCTGAAGGATGCCCTTGTGCTACCACTGTACAAAGGCAAAGGTAGCAAGCAATGTTGCACGAATTATCGTGGCATCAACTTGCTGAGTTGTGTGGGCAAGGTGATTGCCCGAATCCTGCTCAATCGCTTCGTGAGTCAGATTGTGGAACCAAACGTGGCGGAAGAGCAGTGTGGATTCCGTTCGGGTCGCAGCACTATAGATATGGTGTTTGCGGCTCGTCAGTTGCAAGAGAAGTGCAGAGAACGACACCAGCATTTGTACTCGCTTTTTGTTGATTTCACCAAGGCATTTGATACGGTGAACCGCGAGGCACTGTGGCTGGTGTTGGGTAAGTTTGGTTGCCCGCGTAAGTTTGTAAGTTTAATTGAATGTCTGCACAGTGGTATGCGAGCGAGGGTGCAGCTGAGTGGAGAGACCTCTGATGACTTTACAGTTGTCTCTGGTGTGAAGCAAGGCTGTGTGTTAGCTCCTGCCCTGTTTAATATCTATCTTCATGCAATGTTGTCTTGTGCTTTTGATGCGGCTTGTGCTTACGGTGTTCGTGTGGAGCACCGTATTGATGGTGGGTTGCTGAACCTCCATCGTTTCGGTGCGAGAACTCTAGTCTGTGAGACAACTATCCGTATGTTGCTGTTTGCTGACGACTGTGCGTTGTTTTCACACAACGCGGATGAGTTGCAGCACATGACTAGTGCTCTGGCTTCGACAGCGGCCAAATTCGGGCTCCCCATCAACACAAGCAAAACTGTCTGTCTCTTTCAGCCTTCACCGGAGGTGCAATCTTCAATATTGCCGCAAATCAGCATTGGTGCTGAAGTATTGGAAACCACCTCCCGCTTCTGCTACCTTGGGAGTGTGATATCGACTGATCAGCAGCTACACGTTGAGTTGCGTAATCGCGTGTCGAAGGCGGCAGCGGCATTCGGGAAGCTTGAGTACCGAGTGTGGAACAACCACCAGCTTAGCATTGCCACGAAGCTGATGGTGTACAAATCCATGGTACTGTCCGTTCTTCTATACGGCAGTGAAACGTGGACGATGTACCGGCGGGATGTGTGATACCTCGAGCGGTTCCATCAGCAGTGTCTGCGACGAATTTTGCGGATCGGCTGGGGTGCCAGAGTTGCAGACACGGAAGTGTTGCGCCGACGTGGGATGTATGCAGTGGACTGCATACTTTTATTGAGGCACCTGAGATGGCTCGGTCATGTGAGCCGTATGAATTCGATGCGGATACCGAAAAAAACGTTTATACGGTCAGCTGAGTATTGGGAAGCGGCACGTGGGGAAACCAAAGTTACGTTACCAGGACATGATTAAAGTGAGCCTCACACGTTCTAATCTTGATTGCAGATCATGGGAATCGAAGGCGGTTGATCGTGGTGCATGGCGTGATCTAATCACGAAGGCAGTTGCTGAAGTGCGGGAGAAATCCTTCATGCATGCAGAGAAGAAGTGGCAGTTGCGGAAGCGGCAAGCACCGATGAATTGTACTCCATCGAAATCGAGCGCATTGTGCTGTAGAACATGCGGTCGCGAGTGCCTTAGTCAGGCAGGCCTAGTGAGCAATGAGAGAGGTCACTCGGGACCAATGCCGAAGCGACGATGGGTCCCGCAGTGAACGTAGGCAGCACCGGCGCAGTGTATGTAGGCACGCTGAATTCGATTTACTAACCGCATGCTTGCATGCTAAGTCTCTTTATTTCAGGTGGTGGGTTTTCGGTTCTCTCCTAATGCATTTCTTTCTCATATAAATGTCTAGTGAGCCATGCGCTGTGCCATTTGGGGCCACTACAGAAGCGACGATGGGTCCTGCAGAGAATTACGACGAGCCGGCGCAGCGTTTGTAGGCACGCTGAATTCGATTTACTAACCGCGTGCTTGCATGCTAAGTCTCTTTATCTCAGGTGGTGGGTTTACAGTTTTTACCTTAATGCTTTTCTTTCCCATATAAATAAATCCCTGTACTCTATTCCATTAACTTGCACACATCGCTTCAGCCCATTGTATTCGATTTCCATAGCATTTTTGTGTTCGTGGCATACCGTGAACTATACTTCCTGACCTCGAGCACTTAGCTAGGATTTGTTTGTAAACAACTTATTACGTATGCTATTTAATTAAGGTTTATGTCACCGTTTCCTTATGCATTAATCGAGTTTTTCTCTTTTTCTTTCTCTCTCTCTCAAGTGATTGGCTGTTGTTTGGTATCCCCGGTGTGGCTGCGCTTGATGTGCACGTTGACAAGGTGCCTACCTGTCTATTACCCACTACCTCGTCCATACTGGCTCCAGGAGACAGTTGGTCGTTGCTGGAGGGAACCGGGTGCATGGTCCTTGTGGCCGTGTTAGGCTCGAAGAGTGGTTCCATGCAGTCAGTGTGGAGCGGACTACGGTCCAGCCACCGCCTTGTGTGCGCTTGATTCCCCAAACACAATGTGCTTGTGTTTGCCTGTGAAGGAGTGTGGGCCGGCTCCGTTGATGAAACCTGGCTCCCATCCACATGCCTCCCGGTCTTATTCCTTCGGGTTTACACTGGATATGGGGTGTGTTGATGGAGCTGTGGGTGGTGCAGCGCAAGCCACCTATGGTCCGTCTGTAGGCGCAAGCGTCCTGTGGCTGGCCACATTGAGAGGGAAATCCGAAACCGGATGCCGCCAACCATGTAAATTTGCATGTAGGCGTGTTTAGCTTTGTTTATGGGATTGGTAAATGTTTCCTATCGTTTTGCTTGAATGTGTTTGTAGGTGTCGCCAGTGTTAACTAGTTGATTGCTATCTGTGGACTTGGAGCGATTGTCCAGATAAGCAATGGGTGACTTTAGTTGGTGGCGAGTCACAACCGCCACGTCACAGTGTTGTTAAACGGACTTTTTTGGCTTTTTATAGGGAGAACGCTTGCCAAACGAAAACCCATCACGTCCTGGAACACTGCCGCCGAACTATTTGCTGGAAGGAGGTAAACCCGAACCACCCAGCTGGCACCACGAGGAGGTTGTTCGGTCTGCAAGTATGGGTACAAAGTGAGGTTACTTATAAGTTGACGGACGTAAAATGAATTTCGTTGGTCCATTGCAATTACATTACAAACATACAGGTAAACTGTCAATATAGGACAGCACCAGAAGATTGTTTCACCTTACTGTGGTTCGTCAGTGGTACATCATCCCTCGGTGCTCTTCTGGGAACCGAACGTATGATATCTAGGGACTTACAGCACTAGCCAGCAGCTTACGTCACTGAGCCATGGGTGTGATATTTGACCTTCCCTGCTTGTAATCTGATTACGATGTAATAAATAAACCATATCAAGTTTGTCTAATTATCAGTAGAAGATTTGGAGCCCTACCAGTACTCGTAATGCTGTATGCATTCACGGCACTTGTAGGGGAATTCCGGACACGGATAGCCAACCACTGCCCCAAGTAAGAGCCGGTACATGCCTAACAGTGTAGGATGGACCGGGTTACATCAAAGCAAAATGGTTATCAATCGTCCCCCAAAGCTCAGTGCTAGGTGCTGGTGATTAATGATGCAAGCCACTAGCGATTTTAAGTTCGGTACCCTGAGGAGATCCGTGGAATTGCGCACCAATAACAAAACGATCGTCTAGCGCTTTATCCTATTGGCAATTGACCTTTTTGGCTTGTAATCTAGTTGCGATGAACTGAAGAATGCGAAGATTTTTTCCATATAGGTATGGACTTCTTTGGCCGCACTGACAAATACTCCTCAGGGTCACTTTTATCGCAGCGACTGGATGCCTTGTCAAGACGACCAAACGGTGAGTCCACTCTGCTGAGTATATCACAAGGCTCTAGTCAACCTATTCTCTAAATGATTTTGCAGTATTTAATGACGATGACCTGTAGCTTCAGTGTGAAATTGATAGAAGCTACTATAATATTGCCTTAACCTTTGTCGCCCTGTTGAAACGATCTACCTAACGGCAGAGAGAATTCATCACCACTACAAAAGTGATTTGGAGTGCTGAAAGAAGGAGTCACGTGCAAGATGGTTTACAGTGTCAGTAGCCTAATATCGGCAACCAAATATAACAAAAAGTTGCCATACACATTATAACTCGAAGCGATTCGAGGCAATTATGACTGTAGTGATTTATGGAGGCCTTTGTAACATTTGTTTGGTAAGAGCTCCAGCAGCCAGAATGATTAGGTGGGTGTGAACAAACTAGCTTGTGAATTTAGCTCCGCCTTATCAGATGGATTTCTTTTGTCCTCCTTTACTAGTTCAACTTCAATAACGCCCTTCGAACAAAGCGGTGGGCGCAGATGACTCAAAAGTTTGTGGTGAAATAAAGCCATTGATCCGGATGCGCGCTCATCATTAGCTTTGCAAGATTGTACAGATTCTGTCGCACTACCTTTAACAGAATTGCGGAAAAGTAGTAGGAGGAGTTGAATGGTATAGGTAGAAATTTGTCCCATCTAGGTTAAGTAGCCGCGTAAGTTTGGTAAGCTCGTCGCTTGGTGAAGGGGCTACTCTGTCCTCTGCATGGCAGTAACGTGTAAGTCAGTGGATAGTGATCGGCGCTATATCACATCTAGTAACTTATTCACGATGGTCGTTGCCGTCCCCCGTAGCTCAGTGGCCCTAACCACGGGCTGGCAAAGTCGAGTTGCGGGTTCGAGCCCTTCAGGGTCCGATGGAATGCTTAAAATTCCCGGAAGGATGAAACGGGCGTACAGTACCTTTCCGGGCGTGTGGCGGCTGTCTGAGTGAGTCTAGATGGGACGAATTTCTACCTATACCATTTAATAGAATTGTTGAACAAATGTCATAACATGGTCGCTATCCTAGACATTTGGAAATATGACAGCTAAATCCTATGGCCCGTAAATTAGTCTCAGTATTATCTTCCGATTTCTTGTACATCTGTATGGCTAAAATTTCCACATAAATATATTTATCCCGTGGGTTTGACAACTACTGACCATATCTATCAATGAACATGGAGGTTCCTATGTTCCAGCTTGGATGCAGTAGCATGCCTTATTTATACAATGGAGCTAACACTTGATAACAAGCAAACACGTACGGTTTCTTTCCTTTCGATGATTCGAGTGACTTTGGAAGCCCGGATTTGTCAGGTTGCTTAATCTGCGTTCCGACAAAGGAGTTCACTCAAGCGTCTACCGTCTGCTGTGTGATTATTTTACGCATCGTACCCACTACACCTAGTTTAGGTCAGTTACACTATCTGGATTAGAGAACAGAAACCATTGGCGCCAAATATGCCATTACAATACTGTTCCTGCATTTGCAAAAATCACTCGAAGGAATGCCCCACTAGCGGCCACTGAAAAAATCGAGTCGTTTGGAGTCAGAGGCCCACTATTTGTTTGGTTGACATTATACATAAATGGACGTTACCAGGTAGTCACCCTGGGTACTCGTAAATCTTCCCCACGTTCAATCACTATTGGTACCATCCAATGGAGTGTACTAGGTCATTCCATTTTCCTACTTTACATTAACGACTCCACGATGACTATAAAACATTGCAGGCCAACTTTGTTTGCTGATGATACTAAGATTGTTTATAAATTTCTCAGAGATGATGTGAATACAGTAATGCTGTTCGTTCAAGAAGACCTCGATTCACTTAAGAAATGCCGCGACACATGGGTGTTAAATTTCTCAGCTATAAATCATACATTATGTCACAAGAACGTTAGCTCCTTGAAGTCTGTTAAACTGAACAATGAACATATCTGTGTGAAACTCTTCAACTATAATCTAGTCATGCGATACTCTTCAAACCTTTATTTCTCAGAGTAGGCTGAGTATCAAACAGCACTTTCTCAAAGCTCTGTGGCTAACATATGCCATAAATTCTCTACAACCCATGCCAGAAGTGATCTTTGCAAAATGCTTACACTTCATTTTCTTGTATACTGCATCCTCATCTATGGAAACCTGAGTATGGGTGACGGGAAATTTTGGAACACCTGCATAGGTCATTCACTAAGTGCTTGTTCAATAAATCAACCATCTTGAGTTATCAGGAGCGATGCCAGCAGCTTAAGCTCAAGCCAAGTTTGCTTGCGATGACTGAAACCTAACCTGATGCTGATACACTATCTCGGCAATCAAAACACATACTCCAAACTGTGTACACTTAAATTGCAACATCACTTCACTCAGAATATGCGCAACAGGACTTGTACATTAAGTGTGCCAAGAACCAGAACAGCTATCCAATCCAACCTCTTCCTCTTCAGATGCGCTGTCATGCAAAATAGCCTACCAGCCGCATTCAGGTCTTGCGAAAATGCAGGAACATTCCACATTCAGCTAAGTAAATTCCCGGGACTGACCTCGATAATGATCGTGTTTTCATCAGGTAAACACACACACACAAATATTTCTAGAATGGACTAAGGGATATGTAGTCGAAAAATAAGATGGTACACAAACACAGCAACAACAAACGTTATATGATAAAAATTACTTGAGTACCATGGTTGCTGGCATCCGGTTTCGGATTTCCCTCTCAATGTGGCCAGCCACAGGACGCTTGCGCCTACAGACGGACCATAGGTGGCTTGCGCTGCACCACCCACAGCTCCATCAACACACCCCATACCCAGTGTAAACCCGAAGGAATAAGACCGGGAGGCATGTGGATGGGAGCCAGGTTTCATCAACGGAGCCGGCCCACACTCCTTCACAGGCAAACACAAGCACATTGTGTTTGGGGAATCAAGCGCACACAAGGCGGTGGCTGGACCGTAGTCCGCTCCACACTGACTGCATGGAACCACTCTTCGAGCCTAACACGGCCACAAGGACCATGCACCCGGTTCCCTCCAGCAACGACCAACTGTCTCCTGGAGCCAGTATGGACGAGGTAGTGGGTAATAGACAGGTAGGCACCTTGTCAACGTGCACATCAAGCGCAGCCATAGCGAGGAAAGCAAACAACAGCCATATACTTGAAGCGACAATAGGAAATAAAACAAATCCGTTAATGCATACAGATACGGTTGCATAACTCTTCACTAAATGGGCGTATACAATGAATTGGTTACGAACGAATCCGTGATAAGTTCAAGACGTCAGAAAATATATTTTAAGGAAATGTCACAAACGTGAAAATGTTATCGAAATTAACTACAATTAGCTTCAGCGTGGTGTGCAAGTTTATAGATGGTTCAGGTAGATATACATATGAGAAAGAAAGCGTTAGGACAAAATTGCAAACCCAACTCCTGAAATAAAGAGGCTTAGCATGCAAGCACTCGGTTAGTAAACCGATTGCGGCGTTTGCTTGACGCTTCTTCTTTGCATGCATGAGGCCTTTTATCCTCACTTCGACAACTGCCTTCCTGATCAGATCGCGCCATTCACGCCGATCAACCGCCTTCGATTCCCATGACCTGCAATCAAGATTAGAACATGAGAGGCACACTTTGATCATGTCCTGGAAACGTAAGTTTGGATTCCCAGCATGTCGCTTCCCAATACTCAGCTGACCATATAATATTTGCTTCGGTATTCGCGTTGAATCTATACGGCTCACATGACCGATCCACCTCAGGTGTCTCAGCAAAAATATGCAGTCAAATGCATACATCCAAGTTTGACGCAACACTTCCATGCCCGCAACTCTGTCGCTCCAACAGATGCGCAGAATCCGTCATAAACCCTGTTGATAGAACCGCCCGACATATGGCACATCTCGCCGGTACATCGTCCACGTGGCATTGCCGTAGATAAAAACAAAGAAGCACTATGCTTTTGTACAACATCAGCTTAGTGGTCGGGATAACATTCCCGCTGATACACGGCCACCCTCGCAAATTGTTTTGATGAAGGCGTTCAGCATCGATCTAGAACGCTTTGCTCAAGTGCAGAAAAAGAACCATCGCAGCCGCAGGTGAATAACAAGCAGATTTCCATGGAATTCAATCAGTGCCTCTGCACACTACACCAGGTAGGACTGATTGTGATGTTTCCATGGCAAATTCAAGACCATTGCTTTCTGCCTCTTTGCGAAGAACCATTTTCAAGGCTCTTCATAAAGTCGCGCATCCCGGCATACGTGCAACTGTTAAACTGAGATCCGAACGCTTTTTATGGTCGGGCATAAACCATTACATTTTCACATGGGCAAACACTTGCTTAGCATGTCAACGTTCGAAAGGCACTCGGAAAACTCAATCGAACATCGGAACTTTTTCACAACCAGATAGCAGGTTCGATAACGTCGGACACCTGCCCTATTCCAGTGGCAATTCTTACATCCTGACATGCATCTATGGCTTCACTTGATGGCCTGAAGCCATTCCCATTGGAGATACAGTTGCACTTTGCACTATATGGACAGCCATTTTCGGCGTCCCTTCCTGCAACATCACTGATCGCGGTTCACAATTCGAATCCCAGTTTTTCCAACAGTTTGCGAGACTAATTGGCTGCAGAAAGACGAACCCCAGCTCATCATCTCCAAGCGAACGGTCTTGTCGAACCATTTCATCGACACTTAAAAACCCGCGGTCAACGCACAACCTGATCCGACTCACTGGACAGATACACTTCCGATGATTTTGCTCCATTTGCGTACAACGTTTCGATCAACAATTCGAAGTTCACCAGTGGAGCTGGTTTTCAGAGCCACATTACTCATCCCTGGTCAAGGTTTTGCCCCAGTAGACAACAGTAACACTGATCCTTTCACATACATAAAAAACCAATTCACATGAGCCAACTTCATTATTGCGCACCCATGAGCGTAGTGAAAGCACCATAAATTCAACCTGATCTCTATTCGTGCAGGCGTGTTTTCATTCGTAAGGACCGCGTTTAACAACCTTTACAACCTCCGTGTGGGGTCTTTTTTAGTTCATACACGTCTTGCTAAGCAATTTACTATCCAGCTACAGAACAGAACTGACACTGTTAACCTTGATCGCCTGAAATCTGCTCATACCGATCCTTTTGAATGCACACCGGTAAATGACAACCGCTGACTGGCGGTTCAAGCCGCTTGTGGTCATGCGTTCGAATCCTGATGGATCCGATAGAAGCGCACTACTGACGATGCCCAGCAGGCTGTAACTGGGGTCCAGTGCTTTTCCGGGTATGTGGGTGACTATCTGATTTGGAAACTAGCTGCGATGAACCTGAAATAACAACCAAACCTACAACAACAGAAGACCGCCGACGTCTCCGACAGTAACGCCTCAAACCGATTCACATACCAAAGAAACAACACGTGTCACTCGATCCGGACAATGTGTGCATTGGCCTGCCCGATATGTCGCCCAAAGAAAACAGCCACACAACGCAATCATTATTTTACCCTCCGCAACATATGCAGTCACTTTTCTCACGATGAGGGTACTGTTACTTCGATTTATCACTCTCAAAACCCATGATTTGGAACTGCACATTTCACCTAACCTGCATGGCAAAGCTTAAGCACACGTCACGTGATATACAGCACTTGATATACACGTCATGCCAAAACAGCAGCTTGCTCTCTGTACATTACCACGCCGGCGTCGAAGCATGTGACAAATTGAGAATGTACTTCAGCTCGTATTCACTTTGCTAAACCTGTTTCATAAAGACGCAAAATATAACGTCGCTGGAACAACCGGACAACGGGCGTGCACGCTTCCGCTCACATGCTTGAGCCCCGACGTGGCCATCGGCGTAATGGCAAGGCAATCTGAATGGAACACAGCCATCATGCAAGCAAGTGATATAAGTCTCTGTTGTACATATCCTTTCTACGTGAACATTAGCATTATTATTAGTGCTTAGCCTTCTGCTATTGCAACTAGTCACGCTTTAAGCGGCACTAATACCCTTTAGGCGACAAAATTAGTGGTAGTGGCACTGCAGAATCTACAATTCTGTCAGTTTATGTTCCCCAATCCCAATCACGCTAGCTTAAGCATCGTTCTATTCAAGTCATTTTATCAAGTTAGAAACGAATCGCAGTACCTAAGTTGCCTAAAGCTGCCTAATCTCTTACGAACTATGCGTAATGGGCGCATGCAACTCGAGGGACGGGATAGGTCTACTTGACTGAACAACTGGATTGTCGCAAACCAACAGAGCAGATGTTTGGACGCCGACGAGTCTTTTCGACTATGCTGATTGGTTAGTATTTGGGGTCGTTGTAGTGAGCTTATTTGCCTGAGGCAAATGAAATGTCACCTGAGGCAAATAAAATGTCACCTGAATGTAGAGACATGGTTGACTATGGAGGCGGCCTACTTGTGCAAAACGAAGCTATCTACAGTCCATTTATGCTGTCGGTTGTGCTGAGGTTGTCGTGCTGAATTAACCGTTTGTCCCCGAGGGACTGGGTACTGCGGCACCTTGACGCCGATTTTATGATCTAGAAAAATAGCAGCCAATCTACAATCCCTGTGGATCCACCTGCCCTCACCTCCAATCTCAGCTGGACTCTTGTTGGTTTGTGGATGGATATTTCAATTGGTTTTGCCAGCTGAGAGTTCAGTCCTTACTTTGAATCTACCATTGTTGTTTCGTGACCGATGATTAAGAATTACTGCTTTTGGTAAAGCGTATAAATGCGTTACACACTTATCCAAACTTGCAAATCCATATTACTTAAGGGACGCATTTGTCTTGTTGCCCCTACGACAGCCAAAAAAAGATGGGTACTTTAGTGTACCGGAAAACACGCTCTTTCAGTATTTTGCAACTGGATTTTACTGTTGTTTTAACCTTCAAAACGTCCTCTTGTTTTACTGGTGGCACTTCCGTTGACACAAATTGTTTAAGTGAGTAGCATACTGCACCACTTCTCGCTTTGATTGAGTCGCTTCCGATTTTTGTAGCCTGCAAAATACACGTTGGGTTCAGCTACCTCCAAATTCTATACTGTCCGTATTTGACACATCTTCCATGTGTTATTGATTAACGACTAGTATCCCAGGCGCCAACCAACAATTGGTGACCCCGGTCCAGAACACGCCGCCCGCCATTTTGGATTTTCATTCTGGTGAGCTCGTTCCATTAATTTTTTGATACATTACTTGTGATCATATATTTTCCTTGCTTGTCACATTTTTATTCGCTTTGTGCAATGGAGTATATGGAGTATAATCTATCACCATACGCCGTCAGCGCCGTAGAGCCTGTCATGGTCCATACAGTTGCGTTAGCCCCTCCACTATTTTGGGAGAATGATCCTTGGTTATGGCTTTTGTTCCCAGAATCCAATTTTAAATTCGTAGGCATTCTTCTGCTTTCGCAATGGATAATCAGCTAACATCAGACCTTCCTCAGATTTTAGCCTCGCAGGTGAGAGACAACATAGTTTGCCCCCCTCTTGTAATGAAATACGTGAACCTTAAACAGGCCATTAATCCGCGAATCACGCCTTCTGATAGGTTCGTCTACAGCAAATAGGTAGTGGACTGCAACTAGAAGACAGGATTCCCTCATCCTTGTTGCGCGAAATGCAACAGCTCATCGGCACGTCCAAGATGGACGTAGGGGTTTTCCGCGGGTTGTGGATGCAACGCCTTCCTGAAAGCACTCAGACTGTCCTTGCAGTAGCAAATGACCTGACACTCACAGACCGCGTCATCGAACGGCACCAGCCAACGACTGAAACCAGGGCATCTAAGCAGCTTTTTGTTGGTGCAATCACATGGACACTCACGACTAGCCAGCCTTCGGCAATAAACGCCTTTTCATCGCAGATAGCGTCGCTTCAGCGCCAACTCAAGGTGCTCACTTTAAACCGCAAGCACCGCAACCGCTATGGATCATCGCCCCATCGCACAAAACCTGGTGCCCCAGGTTACTGCTTTTACCACGCGTTTCGGTAATAAAGCACGTAAGTGCGTACAACCATGTAGCTACTCCGCTACAGAGGATCCGCCACGCCGGCCTGTAATGGCCACGAACGTCGACAAATCACATAGTCGTCCCATCTACATTAGGGATTATGATACATATACCCAGTTCTTAGTTGATACCGGGACGGATGTCAGTGTCATTCCCCCTATGCCAGGTGAGCCTACCACTTCTCTGTCGACAAGCCTCAGTGCCGCCAATGGCACGCCAGTAGCCACGTACGGTCATCGGTCGCTTACCCTGGACCTAAGTCTCCGCTAGATATTCACTGGCCCTGCAATCCTCTTTGCTATCATCGGCATTGATTTCCGCAGGCATTTCGACCTCTTGCTGGATGCGAAATGCCAGATGACAGTCAACACTTAAGCGAAACTCAGTGTACGTGGCATCACCGTCGAAATCGCATCTATAACACCGGTCTGCGCCTTTCCTCAGACCTCGCCAGATTACGCCAACCTCTTTTCTCAGTATTCCAAGCTCGTTCAACCAATGAATGCAGCTTTCCCGTGGCAGTCCAAGTCACGCACCACTGCCGGACGAATGACCCACCCGTCTCATGTCTTCCACGCCGACTACTGCCCGAGAAACTAAATGTAGCTAGGACGGTGTTTGAGCATATGCTCAAACTTGGAATAATCCGCTCTTCCTACAGCCCTTGGTCTTCTACCCTGCAGATGGTCCCCAATAAATTTGGTGACTGGCGTTCGTGCGGTGATTACTGCGCACTCAATCCGCTAGCCGTCCCAGATAGGTATCCCATCCCACCATTACGGGACCTTACCGCATGCCTCACAGGTAAGACAATCTTCAGCAAGATCGATCTGTTTCGCGCCTATCACCGGTTTTCTGTAGAAGAAAATGACATTCTTAAAACATCCGTCATCACACCTTCCGGCTGGTTTGAATTTTTAAGACTGACATTTGGATTGTGCAACACCGTACAAACCTTCCAACGCCTTATTCACGATGTCATTCGTGGTCTAGACTTCGCTTATTCCTACCACCATGATATTTTAGTAACCAGTTCAGCGGAACAAGATCACCTCGACCACGTACGAACTCTCTTACAGTGCTTGACCCAACATGGGGTCATAGTCAAACCGAATAAGTGCGAACTCGGCAAATCAACGGTAGAATTCTTAGGCCTCCTTGTTTCATCGTCTGGTATCGAAATCCTTTCTGATAAAATCCAGGCAACCAAGAGTTTCCAGATCTGACCTCGTTCAAGGACCTCCGTCGATTTCATGGTTTGGTCAAATGCTGTCGACGCTTCCTTCCGCGCTGCACTCAGCTCATGCAGCCTCTGACTGACCTACTCAGAGGAAACGAACGTAAGTTCGTTTTACCCGACACAGCACAGACAGCCTTCGCCAAGCTCAAGGATGCTATCTCTAGCATAGCCATCCACGCTCATTCCGAATCCACTGCGCCCCTTTTTATTACGACTGATCCCTCAGATGTCGCGGTAGGAGTCGTCCACTAACAACATGTTGGTGGGCAGTGGCAACCCCTTGGGTTCTTCTCCAAGCGCCTGCAGCCATCGGAATCCCGGTACATCAGGTTTGATAGAGAAGTTCTCACCATTTACCTAGCGATTCGTCACTTCCGGCACGCACTCCAAGGCCGCGCTTTCACAATCTACACTGACCACACTCTCCTTATCTTCGCCTTCAACTCTGCTTGCGACAAATATTCACCAAGGGAAATAAGACACCTAGACTTTTTACGCAGTTCACTGCTGACATACGTCATGTCTCAAGTGTCGACAATCTCGTTGCCAACGCTCTCTCACGCGTCCGCCTCACTCTCCAGTCTTTACCTACCGTCGATCTTGCCACCACGGCATCGGCTCAGGCTCAAGAAAAAGACATACAAGCCACTCTGCAGTCCACTTCGCTGCATGTGCAACCTGTTCCTCTCCAAACCACGGAAGGAAACATTCTCTGTGACAATCCCACAGGTAGTCCTGGACCTCTCGTATCCGTTTCCTTCAGACCCAGAGTATTTGACGCAATGCACTCACTATCACATCCCGGTATCCGTCCATCTTTAAAACTGGTCACCGAACGCATTATTTGGCCAGGCACAAACAAAAGTGTTCGTACCTGGGCTCGCGCCTAGTTTCAATGGCAGCTCTACAAAATGCATCCTTATACCCGCAATCCTCCTGGTTCATTTCCGGCCCCAGAAGCTCGGTTGTCGCATGCACACTCAGACATATTAGGTCGTTTGCACGGATTCGGGTAAATTATTACATGTATTGACCGCTTCGCCAGATGGCCAGAAGCCATTTTTGTAACAGACTGCACAGCTGAGACTGTTATCCGGGCCTTCTTGAAGCGGTGGGTCACGCACTACCAAGGCCCATTCACCATTACAACTGGCCGAGGAATGCCCTTCGAATCTTCACAATTCGATATGTTTTGCAACTCTTTAGGCTGTCACCACATTCATAATACCGCGTATCACCCAGCGGCCAACGGTTCAACTGAACGCTTCCATAGACAGCTAAAAGCTTCCCTCTGCGCCTCCTCCGACCCTAGTTAGAGCCAGAAGGTTTCGCTCGTACTCTTAGGCATTTGCAGCAGCATCAAATCTGACTTGCAATGTGCACCAGCAGAGCTGGTTTACGGCACAACGCTCAAGCTGTCAGGAGAAATCGTTTCACCTCCGGCATCGTCGGGTATACCTTTGCCTAACTTTGCGTCCTCCCTAGGTCAACGCATGCGTTCAATACGCCCGACTCCGCTCCGTGAGCAGACCAGAGTTGCGCAAAGGCACAGCGGACTCCTTACATACACTCACGTTTTCCTCCTCACCCACATAGTGCGGCGCCCTCTCCAGCCTCCCTACACTGGCCCTATCAGAGTCCTGCAGCGGACTCTGAGACATTTCAGATTAGACCAGAATAGTCACCGAACAACGGCGTCCATCGACCACCTCAAAATGGCTGTCTGTGACAAACCACTTGCAACCCACCCTGATGCTGACAGAAATTAGGCGTTATTCCACCGGCACCTGTGGTAACTTCCCGAGTATTGGATATTCCGAAACCCTGCGTTCCTCTTGACCCTCAACTTACGCCGCCTCATCCCAAGGCAACCGACGGACGCGGTAGATAGATCAAAAGTCTGGTCCGTTTTACAGATTTTGTAAGCGTTCTCTATTCCCACGCACACGCCTTTTTCGTTTTTAATGGTAATCGTAGGTCTCGTCCTCAAACGTTTTGCAAAATGGAAAAAAAAACAAAAACAAATTTGAAAAGCTAAAATGCCTATTTGTCTACATCATACATGCCATGTACCCTCTCGTGCGTCAGTCCACATCCCTCAAACCTTGTCCACCCCCTCTGAGTTCTACCTTCTAGAAACTCAACAACCGGAATTGTCAAAGCAACCACCGAATGACGCGCCAAGCGGCTAAACGCAACCCCTGAGTAACTCTCCTGCCGGCTCAAGGCCCCTTACTGACCAAAAGACTAGTCAGTCGGCCTCAACCGCGGACGGCCACGACCGGGTTGGTCTCCAAACGCCTGGCTACGTGTTACCGACGGTGACGCCCGGATTTATTCGTGGGACTGGAATCGTGGACTAGAGTGCGGTGGGGGGAGTGACCCATCCCAAGCGAACCGTCAGTCTGCAGCAGCGGCCTTTGCAGTAAACCTGGCGGACCTACTGTGGAAGTTCTTCCGACGATGCCTCGATGAGATGCGCGTGCCAACAATATGGAAACAAGTCATCTTTACTTTCATCCCTAAGGGGGAAGTCGTACAGATCCGGCCAACTATCGCCCGATAACTACTTCCGGTGCTCTCCAAAATCATGGAAGCGATTGTTGCCGAAGCGCTGATGAACTTCTTGGAAGAACGCAATATCATAGCACAAGAACAACATGGGTTTCGGAAGAACCGATCATGCACTTCAAACTTGCTGCTTGCCAGATCCATTTGGACTGAGACCGTTGACAGCGGCGTTGGTGTTGAGGCAGTATATCTGGACTTCTCAAAGGCTTTCGACCGTCTGAACCACCGTATCCTCCTTTACAAGCTGTAGTGCTATGGAACTGGTGACCCAGTCCTCGGTTGGATAAGTAACTTCCTGCCTCAACGACATCTGAATGTAAGAGTTTGCGGCGTCATCTCTGACCCAATGGACGTTAAGTGCGGAGTGCCCCAGGGCTCAGTACTTGGTCCACGACTATTCCTGATTTACATAAACTATGTCGCGACTGTAATCACCTCCAACTCCTTACACTTCGCTGATGATCTCAAGATATGGCGAGCCATTAGAACAACCAGCGACAATGCAGTACTTCAGGATGATCTTGACAGGGTCTACGAATGGTCGACTCAGATCCTTCTTCAGTTAAACGCTACCAAGTGCAAGGTGTTGAGCATACGCCATAAAGCCACATGAGTTTACAGACTGGGGAATCAAATATTGCAGCGCAATACAACGGAATGCGATCTGGGCATGATAGTGCAGGAAGATCTCTCTGTTCCCGTCAGGACGAGAAAGCCTCCAAGAAAGCTAACCAAACCTTGGCCTTTTTCGGAGGGCATTCAGGCGCTTTGATCCTTTCATCTTTTCTCAGATGCTGAACGCCTGCATTCGGTCTCATTCTGAGTACGCCATCCACGCTTGGCATCCATGGCAAAAGCAAGAACTTACCGCACTTGAACTGCCACAACGAAGGGCGACCAAGAACGTAAAGGGCATGTTTCATCTCCCTTACCGATTGAGGCTGAAAACCCTCGGGGTCTACAGTGGACAATATCGACGCCTGCGTGGCGAGTTGATAAGGACTTATATGATCCTGCGGAATCCAAACCATTGTTGTCGTCACCTACTAAAGCTAAATAACAATACAACACTCAGAGGGCACCATCTAAAGCTGGACACACAATACAGCCGGTTGGAATGCCGCCGAAATTTTTTTCCCTTCGTGTATGCGAACACTGGAACGCTCTTACCACATACATTGTTTCTTCCCCCACGCTAACGATATTCAAAAGTCGTCTGGATGATTCGCTTATCCACTTACATTACGCTATATAATCAGAGATGTCCACGTCAACCAAACGCGAACAAACGGTGCTCATTCGCAGCTTTTTTGCTTCACTACTTACACACTACTGCTGTGGAATATAGTTCGAATATATTACAACTGCATTCATCAATTTAACTCAATCCAAGAAAGCGGCGCACGAGTAAGCGTTGGTCGTTTCTCTTGTTCTTAAGACATGCCTTCCCCATATTACTTCCCACATTACTCTACAGTCACAATTCAGTACACATTCTACAACGTTTATATGAATAAGGGGCACATGAATTCACTAGACGCTTAAATTGATGATTTACACTTATGTTTACTTTCACTTCAACCATCCTATGTGACTTGTAAAGCAATCGCTTTCTTACCTGTAATATATAATTGTTCATCGTTCATTGAACTAGCCAGTTTAATCTACAGTTCGACCAGCCGGCCCCGACGTCCCAGCGATGACGGAAGCCCATATTCAAGCACATGCAACTATTCGCCCCCACCCTCATCTCCCGTTTTCCCTCACTAACAGCTCCATCGAATGCTTCCATCTTTAGCCTTCTAAGGGAGGCCCCTGCAATGTACCGGAAAACACACTCTCAGTATTTTGCAACTGGATTTTATTGTTGTTTTAACCTTCAAAACGTCCCCTTGTTTTACTGACTGCATTTCGGTTGATACAAATTGTTTTGGTGAGTGACTTGCTGCACCGCCTGTCGCTCTGATTGATTCGCCTCCGATTTTTGTATCCTGCACAATACACGTTGAGTTCAGTCGCCTCCAACTTCTTTACTGTTCCGTATTCGACATGTCTCTTACGACATGTATCAAACGATTAGTATCCCAGGCGCCACCCAACAATACCATCAGGTGTCTGGTCAGAAACGAATTACTGCCAAAAATAAATAAACCGCTGGTTTATTCTGGCAACAGTATCATGAAGGTAATAAGAAGTAAGGGTGCTATCGTATTTCAAACTGTTCCCTCGATTTTGGCCAATATTATAGAAAGTACCTGTGCGAAATACGGTCATTGTGGGCTTGGAGTTCGCAGAATATGTTCCTACTCACGTAGAAGAAAGAAATAAAGACGACTGCGATGACTGCCGCCGCAAGTATGCGGAATTTGGTCAATTTGAAGAGGACTCTTATCATGCCCTAGATGCGGAAGGAGGCAATTGAAATGACAACCGATTGATTAATTTCGACAGTATGCATGCCAGTCGCAGTAGCGCAGGTATTGTTTCAGCCAACGCGCAGACGTGCTGGGTGGTGTGCTGGGACATGTTCTGCTAAGTCTTGTGGCACAACCTATGTACCGATGTACAGCAGAAGGAAAGTTAAAACAGGAATACCACCACTTAAGACAGATGGTGGCCTAACGACTACTGCTGTGGATGCTGCGAACGCATTACTTCTGCAGTTTGGCACAGTGAATGCAAACGCCATAGAACCTTTGTCAAACCAGCATTCACCCAACGTGGTCGACACATCAACTGTCACTTTTACCTCAGCAGCTGTTGCTAGCAAATTACGGTCTCTAAGAGAAAATAGCGCTCTGGGAGTCGACAAGATCAGACCCAAAGTGCTTAAAACTCTTGCTCCCACCATAGCAGCACACCTCGCAAGCTTTTCCCAAAGTCTACTCAATTCCCAAACACTTCCGTCTGAGTGGAAAAGCGGGATAGTCACTCCGATATACAAAGGAGGTAAGCGATCGAATCCTGCCAACTACCGACCCATTACTCTCCTCCCTGTTTTATCAAAAGTAATGGAATCGCTAGTTGCAGATGAAATTGCACGATATTTTGAGAGTCTGAAGCTAATTTCTCACCTCCAACACGGCTTTAGGCGCAAACGATCTTGCCTCACAAATCTGCTTCTTGCTCGGGATTCATGGACCAAAGCGCTTGATGAAGGATCCCCTTTGATGTGATTTACCTAGACTTTTCGAAGGCATTCGACAGAGTCAATCACTTAGCTCGGCTTCATAAGCTTCGTGCATACGGTGTCCATGGTTCCCTACTCACCTGGCTAGCAGCATATTTGCATGACAGAACGATCAAGGCCAGAGTCGCCGATGCCCTCTCGGAAACCCTCTGTATCTCCAGCGGTGTTCCTCAAGGATCCGTCCTTGGTCCCCTCCATTTTCTGGTCTACATTAACGACCTCCCGGATAATATTCAATCCTTGATGCAAATTTTTGCAGATGACGCAAAAATCTGGTGAGTTATTCGCTCAACATCAGACTGTGCCCTCCTCCAGAATGATTTGGATAGAATCAACAAATGGGCAGATATAAATCACCTCCCCCTGAATCCTGCCAAGTGTCACCTACTGTCATTGCGTAGCAATCTTGCCAACACGTACCCCTTGGGGCAGTAGTTTTACGGCGCGTGACCACATTAAAAGACTTAGGTATCATTGTGCAAGAAAGTCTGGGGAACTCGCTCCAATGTTCGAAAGCAGCGAACGTGGCGAACATGAACCTGAGACTTTTGATGCGAGCTTTAGGTGTTTTTGAACGACGATTGGTACCCATGCTTGTCAACTCCTATATCCGTCCCCACGTAGAATATGCCGACGATTGATAACCATTTTGCTTTGATGTAACCCGGTCCATCCTACACTGTTAGGCATGTACCTGCTCGTAATTGGGGACAGTGGTTGGCTATCCGGGTCCGGACTTCCCCTACCATTGCCGTGAATCCACACAGCATTACGAGGACTAGTAGGAATCCAAATCTTCCATTGATAATTGGACAGACTTGATATGGTTTATTTATTACATCGCAATTAGATTACAAGCAGGAAAGGTCAAATATCACACCCATGGCTCAGTGATGTAAGCTGCTGTCTAGTGGTATAAGTCCCTAGATGTCATACGTTCGGTTCCCAGAAGAGCACCGAGGGATTGCGTACCACTGACGAACCACAGTAAGGTGAAACAATCTTCTGGTGCTGTCCTATATTGACACTTGACCTGTATGTTTGTAATCTAATTGTAACGGACCAACTAAATTCATCTTACGTCCGTCTACTTATAAGTAACTTCACTTTGTATCCATAATGTCCAGTTGTGTGCTTGTCTGCTTAACGTTTATCACGTTTACCATGGCAAGTGTTATCAGAAATGTTGTATCCTTTTCTTGTATTCACCAGCAGCAATGCATATTGAACAATCCAGTCTCAGCAGAATTATCGACGGAACGTGTTGATCAAAACGCTCTAACTTAAACGTGGATGAATCATGCATGAGCCATGTAGATGTTTCCAGCAATGACGCTTCGGGTGATGACTGTTTGGAATCCATTTACGAACTTTGCTTTGTATTTGATTAAATGGCAGCTTATACAGGTGGTTGAGTGGCGAATATTACGGTTGCCAAGTTGCCCCACCGTTGGTTAAAGCGTTATAAAGACTTTATCAGGAAATTGGGGCTTTCCGAGGCAGTCAGATTTGAGAGGAAAACGACCAGAGAGTTAAATCGAGATATTTGCTATTCTAGTATGCAGCCAACTTTTGGTTAAGTAATTGAAGCAGTGTTTTTATACTCTGGTCGCTGCTAAAGTGTACTGAGGGCATTAAATTTACCGAAGAATGTACGTGCAAATGCATGGAAAGTAGCAGTGGGATTTCCTTTGTGATAGAGCAGCGACTTCGGACAGATTTTCAACCAGCACCATGCTTTCGTTTGTTTCGTAAATGCTGCTTTATAATTTGTTCGAAGATGTTCCCGCTATCTTGACTCTATTTGATAAAGCGCGATTCCATGCACCGTCGTCTAACTTATTTCAGAGATTGCTGGAGTAGAACATCATCACTGATGTTGAATATTGTTGAGTATTGAATGGAAAATGTACGTTTCGCATACAGTAGTGCAAACATTTTATTTCAAAGGTAACAGCATTGGCCGAATTGAAGGGCCCAGCCAAGATGCGATAGGTGGTCGTTCACTGTCGTTGTTATAATCTGTTGTAACTGACAGTGTAATGCATGTTAACTTTCGAGGCGGAGATAAGGTAGTGTATTGAAAACTGAGGCCACACACCGCCCAGCTGTGAAGCATCAACTGCGAGCATAACAAAACCTCATTCGTCACAAGACTAAACCTGGCACAATACTTTTGGACGACAGGTTTGCTGTATGTGCTTTGATCTGGCGCATGTGGCAGTGGCGGAAAAGCGCTCGTGATTCTTATTCAGGGCCACAAACGGCAAATCTATCTGATAGATCGTCGTCATTTACAAAACCCTATGTAGTCATACGGAAACTCGAACTCACAACAAACCATCGGCGTCAGTGATTTTTGAGTCTTCTTTCCTAAATCATTCATTGATTTCCGCATTCATATTTTCAGGTTTGGTGGCTAAATTATAGTAGGCAGTCTTAGCAGAACCTAAGGGGCAAGCCAATAGTGCGAATGGAAAATAAATCATGTCACCGCCAGTGCGTGTTACAGATCTAAGACGAACGTTACAACTAATCATACTCTTCTGGTCCTCAGTGTTCCAATGAGTGGGCAAGAAGAACGCTTTTTGGAGCGAGGATAACCAGTAGTAAGCCAGTTCAGCGTACCAACACTTCGCTGCCGTGTAACCAGCACCAGCCGCGCGTGGGCTAAGGACACTGCAAGAACTTCCCGATCCATTACGCTGGCTCGAACCCATGACCTCCGGGTTGCAAAGCAGACGACTTGTATGTTCCGATACGGGTCGTCAAGCAATGGCTCTGACCAGCGACTTAGAATTTATTACGCACTTTGTCATGCAGCTTTTAATGCGCACCAACTTCGTACATCTCAATTGAAGGTTTCACTTCATCACATCGAATAGGTACAGGCGTGGAGATGACAGTAAGCAACTTACTTGATGAAAAGACTGATTCATCAAAGCAGTAGGTTCATCAGGGCGGTTCGACTGACTTCAGTTAGTGGAAGTTACATTTCGCTCAATGGTGTCAAACAGGTCATAGTGACATAACAAGCACGTTCTGAATGGTTCTGGATATCGAATTTAGGTACACAACCGATTTTCATAGAAGATCGCGCAGCTGGACTCATGTCACGTGCATGTGTGTTCCGAAGTCTGGCAACTTTTCGGAGACTGGCTAGACGTTGATACAAAGGTACCGACCCCAATCACTTGCTTAGACCCAACTTACTTGACTCATTTCTATAGATACTGGTCCATGGTAGAGTGATGCACGCATTGGTTACTGTCAGAACATCCAGCTCAAGGGACTAATTACCAATTGGAAACGCTCTGGTGCAATTAGTCTATTAACATGATGCGGTCCAACCGCGCAATGAGCAGCCGATTGATGCACCCGCAATAGAAATGCACCAACCCACAAGGAAGTAACCTTTTATATCAATGATGATAAATCAACCAAACGTTTGCAAGCCATGCTGGTAGCTAAGCATCAGAGGCCTTGCTCGGTGATCATCACAAAGAGGCTTCTCACGGAGCAGAACAACGCATTATCGCAGCCCTCTAGGACTGATGCCGTTCTCTATAGATTCATCAAAAAGAAATAGTACGAATAGGGATCAGGTTTGTCTATCACTACATAACGAATACAGTGCGGACAGGAGCAATCGTGTAGTGTACTCTTGAGAGCGAGAAACAGCAACAATCATCCACTACGGATGTGTTCCCGGTGATCATAATAACAAGAATTTAGGCGAACTATCACGTGATTCAAGAATGGATTGCGTGTGGTGTTCTACTCACTCGGTGTGTACTCCAAAGTTCCCAGATGATCTTTCTTAATGACCTACTGAAATCTCAACCTTCCATACTCCTCACATTCAGGACTTCAGCCTGCGTACACGTATGGAACAACGTGGATGGGCTGTAATCAGTTCTGAATTCACCGTTGCCTATCTCTCTCAGTGACCATTGTTGTGTGTCGTGTGTGAACACTCCTACTGCATTATCGTTCCTCACTGCTAATCTAACCCGGAAGAACTGAAACACTCAGATGGCTTTTACTGAAAACGAAGCAAATACCTAAGAACCTGCGCAATTGGTGAAGGAAAAAATAGGTGTCTAAAAGACAAATGCGCGTTGACGGATTCCCAATGAGGTACACATAAAGGCTTGCGTAAATAGGCTTGCCCACTTTGAGTGAGGAGGGCAGATCTAGGCATTGTTTGTTGACCACATGTTGGCTGCCGATGACCATGAAATGTATCGTTACCTTAAAGTTAGAATAGCACTCGAACGAGGTAGAATTTATATACATTTGGACGCGTCCAGTGGCCAAACAAGTCTGAGGAAGAAGTAAGTCCTTTAGAATAGGGTAATTTGTAGCTTGTGGTAACTCAAAATATACTGGCATCATTTTGCACAAGGTGATCTGGGTTCATGATGGTCTGGCACGTTGCCCCACTGTATAAAGCGACAAACTGCTCTACAATAAAATATGAAGTGCGACAATCCCTCAGCGTTCTCTCTTGTCCTATAATTTAGAGTAATCAAGAAGTGTGTGCTTGCGTCGCGAATGTTACAACGGTCAGATCTGGATAATTTTTTCAATTTATGTTAACATGTCAAGAGAAGCGGGAGGTTAGATTAGCCGAACAACCCTCTAGCAAAAGCGGCTAGAATCCGGAAAACATCAGACGGTTAAATTTACATATTCGGACAACCACCACATAAAGAACAGTGACGCAGAACCCTGATCAACGGGTGAGTTCACTTAAGAATTATAAGGAGGAGAGACAAAGGACACAGGTGTTGCAACGACGCACTAGTTAGTGTTGATAAGCATTTGACTTTTGTGCTAGCCATATACGCTGCCTAATCATTCTTAAATACTTGGAGGGATGAATTTACATCGGCGTACAATACGTGGTGGTTGTGAGCTGTTCCACTAAGCCATTCTTTCAGAAAACTGTTACTGTCCAACAAATAGCGTTAGTTGACGTTTCAATGATGTGAGATTTTATGTGATAGTATAGGGTAGCTAAGCATTTCAGCAGTCTGGGCTTAGCTAACCCTGAGCTACCAAAGCCGAGTGCTCGAAAGGTTTAGTTACTACAGCTTGTATTACTTCTCCTAATATGAGTACAATTCCCACTGCTCGATTTTTCTAGCTATAAACTTGAAAGTTCATAAGAAACCAAACAGCTACTTTTGAAAAGATCCGTCGCAGCCAGACTCGGATAAACACGTATCGCAAATCTGTAGAAGTGCTTTTCAAGCGTGTGATAGCTACCTGAGTCTAGCTGAGACAAAATTCGCAAAATCATTAGTTTCCACAAACGAAATCTGCGTTTTCTCCTCTTATCATTCGTCCTGGTCCCATTATTATTCTATGAAGTTCGTTGTTGTCCACATCTAGCTTGTCTCGTAGCTTTTCTCATCGGCTGCAATTTGTTAGCTTAGTTATACTTCTGTCCTCGCAGTTATTTCACGATTCCACTTTTATCGGCTTTGGGTCTATTATGTTTTGGGACGTATAAACAGATCCTAATGAATAAATCAAGTACATCCGCGGATCTAGTGAAAAATGAAATTAATGACGCACAAGATCATAGGTGTCAATACATTCCATTCTACCCCGTAATGCCAACAGAGTAGTATGCGTGCATTTATTTTACAATTATATGATAAACCCTTTTTGGGGGAGGTTAATAAATCAATTGCGAATTAAACACTATCACAGGCAAAATTCCAAAGTAGGTCTGAACGAGAGTTTTAACAGTCAGTGAATCCTGGGAGCAATACCGATCCAGTCTCTGATTCCGAATGCTTTATTGGGATGCCTGATAGTTCAGCAAAATGATGAAATCTTAACGAAGCATGTGGTCTTAAATGTGTACGGAGGTAGATGAATTTTAATGAAAATGACTCTCCGTTCAATGCGATTCACTGTTCGTAGTGCTTGTAGACTACCTTCTGAAAAAAGCTGTCCAGTCTCACATTAAATACACGAGCAAATCCGTAACTCAGGAAAATTGAAGTCCTGTTTTGGCACTCAACTACTGTTGCTCGCTTAAGAAGCGATCATACAACATGAGGTCCGGAGAAGTCGAAAGGCCTACTTGTTACAAAAATCGATATTAACATATTCTAACCCATGTGTGTAGGTTCCTTTCATATATAAATATATATATATATATATATACCATAGATAGGAACTTCAGCTAAGGATGCGCTTTGTAACTGACCCAATGATGATATTGAGATGCTCCAGCAGAGGTCGTGCGGAAATCCGTTGTTTTGTATACTTCTGATAAAACTACCCATTCTTCCTCTGCCTTTATTGACCACTATATTGTCGATCGATTAAATAAATGTTATTAATCGTAGGAAGACCCTGATTGTCATTTACTCAACGCTCTTAGAAATAAATGTCAGTTTTCGAAGTTGGAATTAGACTTATTTTAGTTATGGAATACCTCGTGAATTTGCTTGGTGCGAATGCTGTCTACTTAAACATATACGTCTTCCAAACCCTGGATACTCTGTTTAAGGAGGCGAAATGTGTATTAATTTAACTTTTGCAGCTGGGCGAAATTTCGCTTCAGTAAACCTTTACTCACTTTTCTTGTCGGCTTTTACGCTTTGTAGAATGGATTGAATGTTTTTATGTTAATAGAAGTTACGACATGCGAGCGACCTCGAATTGATTACCTGAGACGGGCGCCCAGTTTTGTGCTTTTCTACGCTATGTCAATCAATTAACTTGGCTTATTAAGCCGCCCATCGTCAGTGATCACGGAAACCTGCCGCCAAGCTGGCAATACAGCGCACCTATCCAAAACTATCCTAAGCACGTCAATCAAAAGGAATTTGCGTTCTCGCATTCAATGTTAATGATGACATACACGAAGGGGTGAACATTCGATTCACTCAACGGAGGAAAAGCAAACTTCTGATTCGGTTTGCAGTATGATCATTATTTAATTACATTTCGACGCAAGAAGACATGACCCGAAATTTACTATGAGAAAAGGATAAGCAAACGTGAGAACTGAGTCGAAATTTCAGGTTTTGAAAACAAGCGATTCCATCTACAACATAAAAGAGGAAAAGAAGCCTGGTAAACTTAGTAAATCAAACCTGACGCTTCAGTATTCTGCATCAGGAAAAACGGGAGGACGAAAAAATCATATTAAACGCAAGCTGCAGAGTGGAAATAGGAGACCGATGTTACTGCCACAAGTTGATAAATGTACCGGTAAATTCGACGCGTACCCAGATCTGAACCCGATTACATTTCTTTCTGCAGGTGACCTTGAGTGAAGTTGCGTGCTAATCGCTCACTTGTGCATTCGTGGTTTTTTAACTGTGGTTCAGCGACATTTTGTCGCACACCTTTGGATCCATACTTATTCGTCGCGCTTTTACAAGCTCTGCCTTGTCATACCAGTTTCCCGCGTATACTCCAGTGCATCCTACAATTACCCTGAATTCTAAATTCCGGGCAGTGTTTCGCCGATATCCAAGCTCCCAAAATTGCCTAACTCCAACCATCAGAGACATTGTTTAGTCTCACTCGATAGACCATTTCAACAGCTTTCAAACGAACTGCCACTCATTCAAATCCAACATTGGTTGGTGCAGCTACAGGTCTCAAAGCACACCCACCCGGTGCGATCCATAGGCTTAACCACGAACATTCTCCATCACACCTTCGTGTATTCTACCCCACTTTCAAGCTGACACATCCGACTGGCACGCCAGAGAGGACAGCCTGCAGGCACACAACTGCAACATGACCACTGTGACCTTACCGACAACGTCAATAACAGAACGACATTTTGCCATAGAGGGTGCGTCATTCAAATGGTACGTAACATTTGTTCAACAAGCGTAGTGCCCAGTGTGCCACAGACTAATGACCTATGTGGATCATGTTCCAAACCTGGTAAGAGGGCATTCTGCGTCGTAACTGTTACAAGTTCTTCCATGCGAGATGCCTCCGAGTTAAACCTAGTCAGGCCAAGTTATTAAACAAACCAAACTCGCTATGGTTCTGTGTGGAATGCACATCGATCCCACTGATAAAAAGCGTGCTCCTATATTTTCAGAAGTATGACCAGCTACTAGCCAATTTTGAGGAAATGCTGACCACCAAAATGACTACGCTTGGGGTAAGCATTGCAGACTGTGCAACTCAATCCTCTGCCTTGGTTGCTGCACCTAACCCGCGAAGAACTGTTAATAACACCGTAAGCAACACTACGCCTAGAGTCCTGAACATCAACAGCTGTCCCAATACCACACGTAGCTCACATTTAACTATAGCGGATCCCAATTCGATGGGAGTAACTACACTTAAGAATAGTTGCAAGCTCCCGACGGAGTGCATAGAAAAAGAGCAAGCCGGTACTAGCGAAAGTTGGGTTACGGTTGCCTCCAAGAAGAGCCGTCATTCAAAATTAACATCACCCCCAACTGGATCGGAAACTGAGGAGCGTAGCGGAGTTTTCCTAGTACAATCACCACCGGTTTCCTGTGGTGCATCTCTGAGTACATCAATCACTGACCACGACATGTCGAAAGATGTAAAGAAAAAACTACCTGTACCAAGCGTACTGTACTCCAATATCCAAGAATCAAAGTCGACATCGATAAGAGGCAGGCAGTTGAATGACCTCAACCAGTTGGACATTATTAGTAAACTAATCGGAGTTGTACTGAAACCTGTACACTTAGTGCGTATTACACGACACCCACACTATAAACTTTCGGGGAGCCAAGACTTCTGCGCGCTGTGCTGAACTCCATCACTGAAGTAAAATCGGTACTACTACCGACAGGTAGTCTCAGAAATGAACGCTGCTCCATGCGCATCTTTCCAGACATCCCATGGGGCGAGCGTTATCGAGTTAAACGCAACTTAGAGGACTACCGGAAGGAAAATTTAAGCAGAACCATACTTCTTCACGGGATTCCTGAAACTGAAGCATGTGATGAGCATGAAGTAACAACCCATGATAAAGAACACTGGTGTTATATTCGCGAAACACTCTGCTTGGATGACGTGTTAGCAAAATCCATGTCTCGACTGCGTACCTCACCGGACTACAAAGGAAGTGGCCTGAGAGTGTTGAAGGTGGTCCTTCAGTCAAAACATATGGTAGCACGAATGCTAAAAAGCTGGTACATGTTCCGTTGCAGGCTATCTTCTGAGGTTCGGCTGAAGACAATCAGCGATATGCCTCCTAGAGATGATATGTCACTCAAAGAACCAAACGCGATGGGATCTATGGAAGAACAATGCACCATTAATGTGCCGAATGAGCGCATACAACCTGTAAAAGATGATATGGACCAGACACCCTACACTGTCTGTCGAAGATTAGACACGGGACTAACTACACGGACAATGAATAAGACGTTAAACCATTCACCAAATACACACCGAAAAAACGATTAGTCGCCGGCCGCTCACTGTTTGGTGAAACTTCACGTATGAGTTGTACAACCTCCGAAACATTGCTTAAATCTGAGAAAAGTTCATGTTTGTACACTAACGCACAAGGGCTCCTCAGTCAAATTACCGAACTTCGACTACGTCAGGTTACGAATGCTTGGGACCTAATTGCTATTACCAAAACTTGTTTGCACCAAGAGATGAATGATGCTGAGGTTGAGATAGCCGGAATGTCACTCATCCGGAACGACCACCCCAGCAGAGGTGGGGTCCTAGTCTACTACCGCAGCGATCTACGATGTACAATAGTTGAGGACATGGAAACACACGTGACCGACTCACTTTGGTGCCGTCTCCGACTAAGCCACAATGACGCATGTCGCGTAGCTGTCGTTTACCGCCCCCCAACGTCCACTCCGGAAATGGATTCCCGCTTGATCCGTGGCCTGAACACGCACTGGGTACAGCCACATTCTCATCTCCGGGAATTTCAGTCTACACAATCTGGAGGTTTTGGCATCACCCAGTGAGCAGTTCAAAGCAGACTTGCATGAATTGATCGCTTATATTCCCTTGTACAATCATGTCACCATGCCCATTATATTCAGGACAGCAAACAAACCGTCCATATTGGACCTTGTGCTCACGAAGGAAGAGCTCATGGTTGACAAGTTATTAGTGCATAGTCCATTAGGAACTAACTCATACACTCACACGCTACCACGTATTGAAAGAACTCGCCGACGCGTCTGATTTGGAATTCTCAAACAACAGTACGCTTGACAACGTTTGGGCAGAGTTCGTTAATAGGCTCAGCGACACCGTCAACAGAGCATCAATGACCAAGCCCCTTCGTCCTGCGAAAATACCTTCAATTCTAACGAGCAGGACTCGAAAATGTCTGGCGATAAGGGATGCAGCGTGGCGTGTCTACAAGATTAATCCCGACTCAGAGACTTGGGGCAATTTCCTGACCTATCGCAACCATTGCACTGCACTTGTCCGTGAGGACAAATTAACTTACCAACAATGCTTAGGTACAAAATTCATGGCAAACAAGAAACTGCTATATGGGCATGTCAATAATCTGCGTAAAGTGAAGCATGGAATCCCTCCACTTTTCACGACAGGCGGTAGAGTACAAAGCGCCGAAGAAGCAGCTAATACCTTGCGGCTACAACACGCCCCAATTTTCGAACTCGCAACATCTACCTGTCCCATAATGTCATGCACATTACCGACTCCAATTTTCACACATGTAATTTTCAACCCATCAATTGTGCTAAGGAAGTTACTCTCATTGCGTGTGCATAGTTATCCGGGAGCAGATAACATCCGCCCGAAGGCACTGAAAGCCTTGGCCAACAAGCTAGCTGAAGCACTGTCACAATTCTTTCAAAGGCGCTTTGATGAACAACAAGTCCCCACTATGCGGAAGTGTGGCATTATAACCCCTATTTTTAAGGGCGGTAGTCGTTCAGATCCTTCAAACTATCGCCAAGTGACTCTCCCTCCTGTGCTCGCGTAGGTGATGGAAGTAGTCGTCGCTGAGGCTTTAATGGACTACTGGAAAAATGCAACATCATGGTACCGGAGCAGCATAGTTTCCGTCAACGCCGGTCATTCACCACCAACCTACCGATTGCACGAGGTAGTTGGACGGAAGTGGCTGATGATGGGGTCGGAGTCGACGTCATCTATTTGGACTTCTCCAAAGCTTTCGACCGCATTGATCACCGCATCGTACTTCAAAGACTACAGAGTTACGGAATCGGAGATCCTGTACTTGCTTGGATTGGCAGCTTCCTTTACCAACGAAAGCTTCAAGTACATGTTATGGGATCACTTTCTAACCCAATTGAGGTGTGTGAGCCTTGTGTCCCACAAGGCTCAGTGCTGGGACCGCGCCTATTCTTGATGTTTACCATGGACCTGGCCAGAATTATCTCCTCAATCGAACATATCTAAGTGCAAGGTGATACATCCGCGTCACCAGCCGGTGAGCGCTTACAAGCTTGGAGACCACAGCTTGGAGAAGGTCTCTCAGGAGAGTGACCTGGGTGTATTGGTACAGGAAGATGTCGGGTGTTCAAAACAAGCAGAGAAGGCGACGATAACCGGCAATCTACACTTCGGCCTTATTCGCAGAGCCTTCGGTCAGTTTGAACAGACAATCGTTCTTCAAATACTGAACACCTACGTGCGACCGCAAGTGGAATGTGCTATTCAGGCGCGGCAGCCGTGGCAGAAACAGGATCTCGTTGCTCTCGAGACTCCTCAACGAACGGCAAACAAGAACGTCAGGGGCCTCTTTCATCTGCCCTATCAGCTTAGACTGAAATTTCTAAGAATGTACAGCACTCGATATCTGCTTTTGCGAGGGGATCTCATAATGGTTTACCAAATCCTGAAGAACCCAAACCACATTTGCCGTCCGCTGCTGGAATTGAACCACAACACTAACCTAAGAGATCATCCTCTGAAACTGACAGTTCAGTATAGCCGGCTTGAATGACGTGGAAATTTCTTTTCTCTCCGCGTGTGCCAGCCTTGGAACGCCCTCCCTAATTATGTCGTCTCTGCTCCCAATCAGGCGATATTTAAAAAACTTGTTGATGATGCATTGTCTCACTTACCTTTCATTTTATGACTTTTTAGCCAGGAGCTACAAAACGCAATCAAACGGTGTGTTGCCAAACGCTTAACCAATGGATTTATGGATTTATACGTTTAATACGCGAACATCTCCGCTATTCCACATGAGTCTATGGTGAGTCCACCACAACGCTTTTCACTTTATCATGCAATTCACTTTTCGCAATAATTCCCATCCCACAGGACTTGTTAAGCATTGTTATTTTACCCGCAATAAACCATTGTTCCATTGTTCATCTGAATTTGTGAAGTACACGACTAGGGTAATAATTTTGCTCAAAACAAATGCAGCTTCTCTTCGTATAATTTTAAAACTAGACCAAAATTGAATGACTGAACCGTTTACTTAACACAATGCATGATTTTTTATTGGAATGAATACTACAACCGGACAAGTTAATCAGCACTTCAAGTAGTCCTTGTGATTTGGTGTCAAGCACACAGGTAATACTGTAGTGGGATTCTGTACCACCAAGTAAGGTCTCTACACAGCTTATTTCGTGGCACTTTGGGTGGTTATTTTTGTAATGTAACAGTAGTTTCCGCGTACGTGAATGACGAATAACACAACTCCGGCTAGAACAAGACATAGCTCCATTGCAGAGCAAGATCACAAAAAGAGGGGTTATCTCGAGGCTCATTCCTCCAAACAATTAGAGTGACATGCAAATCGACATAGATCTCTTTCGTCAACCAATCAGACAGAACTCAGGCAGATTGACAATTACAGTTTGAAAGCAAACAATCCGCTACATGGACAATGAGTACGTACTAGGATCCTATCCCTATACTTACTGCACAACCCAAGAGCGAGAATTCTACCTACGTCGCAGCCATATTTGAGGAGCATATGACAATCAATCAATCAAAAATTTAGAGCAAGTTGAGTAAAAGTTCACAATAAGTCAACGTTGATGACAACGAATGTCATTATAAGGAGTGGAAAAGTGAGTGGCGACGCTGGTACTTGGATTTGCCTCTACTAACTGTTATTACGAAGGCATCACTTCTCACGCACTGTCATCCCGATGGATTGTGAAAAGTTTGCAAACTAAATAGGCCAAGTCGACGAATATTGCAACAACTGAACAACTTATCCAAATTACTAAAATTTATCCATTCTCGAACCATTATCTCTCATGTGGAGCATAAAAGTAAGAAACTGAGTAGGATAGAAGTTTACGGCGTCCAATAACCAAAACTATCCTTACATCTGCTACGGTCCAAAGAACTCAAAGCAGCAGTGGTGGAATTCAGGAGTGAAATCCAAGTGCCCTATATCAGAATGCACAAGACTCTCTGTATTATTGATGTTTGATCCCTTAGTACAAGAACAATGAGAACTAGGCTGTACGGAAGCTACTTTTTGCATGAGAGGAAGGAAAAGCTGAGTAATTGTTCCAGTTAACAAAGAAGATTTTCGTTGACAGGTGCAGTACTGAGATGCACCTTGTCACTTCCCTAAATGGTAAGCAACACAATAGTGCAAGCGACCTGGATGCTTGCAGAAATGTATCTTTCGCAGATTATCACATGATAAATTTCGGCAATGTTGCCGTTAAAATGCGTATGCTATGTGAGCATAAACCACGATATCTGAGCTATCCTCCACAGTTGCAGGCTCGTTAACAAGCCGCCTACAAAGTATGGCTGCCTGTAAAGATTCATAATTATAGCATCAAACTCTTGGAAGATACTTGGAACTGATCTAGTGGCTTTGAGTTCAGAGAGGTTTTGTAACAATCGGTTGGCATAGTTGTTTTGTAACATTTCGCGCTTGACACAAGAGCTTCGTCAGACCAGGTGAATCAGTGTGCAGTTGGAGTGGCGTTTTATAGCGAACAGAGACGATAACCGTGTTACCCAAGACTTGAGCCAAGGTGTCATTATGGTCACATCATCATCATCATCATCATACACGTTAGCTAGAGGTGGGGAACACCTCAGCTACTGTGCCACAGTACAGAGAAAAAAGAAAAAAATAATGCAACTGGTGCAAGCCGGCTGAGCTACCGGCAACGGATGGGCATCGTTCCGGTTAGCTAAGAGCAGGCCGCTGTGCACCAAAAAAATTACTATGCAAAATTATATAAGGCTAAATAATGAGATCTTGGTTGGAGGGGGAGGCTAAGAGGGATGGGGTGGGACAAAGAAACTCACAGCACGAACGCCACTGAGGTCGGCTCCTAGCCATATCAGCAAGTGTGTCCAATCAAACGTGTTCATCGTCTTTCGGACCCCAACCAGGGAGCCGAGACGCTCCAACCGAGGCCAGCTCAGAAGGGAGGGCGTTCATTCCTCTGGACCAAGTCATTGCTTGGCCACCCCTCCTCTTCTTCCATCCACACCCCCGGCGCGCAAACAACACACGTCGCGGAAGTCGGTGGGCTGGCATGCGTAACACGTGGCCGAGCCATCGGAGCCTGATGCGTGAAATAGCGGGGCTGAGCGGTTCATTTCCTTTTCCTGTGACGTAAACAAGGCGTCGAACACGCTCGTTGCTCACGCGGTGTTCCCACCAGATGTGAGCTAAATTAATTATGGTCACAGCTCGTGAACGATGGAGACGGACAAAAAGGCAGCACGGAAAGTGCCAATTGGCAAACTATCAGATAGTGGTTACCCACGACTGATAGTCAAACACCAGCTACATAAAGTACTAAACTGACAGTCAAGCACCACAACGGAGTAAAAAGGGACGGTAGAAATTTCGTACAAGGCACTTCGGAGGGTAGAAGACAAGGGAAATACTTGGGTGATTTTCCAGTTACGTCAAAAGCAACGTTCAGTGCTGGTACACCTGAAGGACCCCTGCCCAAAGGATGGGACGACTAATTGTGTTTATAAAACTAAATGTAAGGACTGTGCACATGTGTACAGGGGCCAAACAACGAGAACTACTCACACGAATTCCAGAGCACTGGAGACACATTTCAAACCCATCGACGCATGCGTTTGAATACCAGACAGTTTTAAGAGGCTCGGCCGTGTCTGTACACGCATTAGACAAGGGTCACCGGACCGACTTAGATAGTGTAGAGGTCATTAGGTGAGGTATATGATCAAAGCCTCAGCGGCTGATTCCCGAAGCTTTGGAAATTACCAAATGGGACAGTTGTGTGAATAGAATGGAGGGAGTAGAACTCTCTACTGTGTGGCGAGCGATCTTAAGCCGGCCAGCTTGACGAGCGTCGGTGCGTGGGTCAGATTAGAAAAATGCAACTCGACTCCCACTGTTACCATTTTGAGCTTCTTGGTCAATGCCATGACGCACAAAGGAACACATGGACTATTCCCACTGTGATTGGACCACCTGAGGGGAAATCACGAGCTCTGACTGTAATGACACCATTTCTTAAATCTCGGGTAACGCGGTTATCGTTCCTGTTCCATATAAAATGCTACTCCAACTGCACACTGATTCACCTGGTCTGACGAAGCTCTTGTGTTAAGAGGGAAACGTTACCAAACAACTTTACCAACTGGTCGTTACAACACCTATCTAAACTCATATTATGGTACTTAAACTGGACCGATTCTTAACAGTGGAACTTAAAAAAGTAAGTCAGTCGGTTGACTGACTTGTGGCAACTCAGTTTTACCCTAGCTGAATTTAGCTCGAATCATAACGCTGCATTTATCCATTCGTTCAATTGCTTGTTCAGTTCGCATGGTTAAACACACGTGCTGCGGCTAGGTGGTCCTCTTTTTACGCCACTCTGACTTATCACCGTATTTCCGGTTTACCCTGAGTATTTGCTTAATGCCCTTGGACTTATATTCAACTGGTTATGTTAAGTAGTCTCAACACATATCTACCATGTACTGCGTCAGTAATCCATAAGTGAAGACTTCTCAGATGTGAACCTGATCCAAGTGTATTCTCGGCTGCTTATTTCCCGTCACCCTTAAGCGACCAGGCTTTGCAAGTGGCTTGAGTTGTAATCATTCTAATAGATTAATATAATACCCCGTGGGATGCGTGCGTCGTCACTTGTCCTGCCGAAAGTGTTTACATGAGGATTGCGCTTAGCGTGATGCTGTTACAACTTCATTACAACTTTGTACATGGTAGGTGTGCTGCTTTTACTTGGAACTACAAGAAGTCAGGCGTAGATAGTTCAGCAAGAATTTAGCACTTTTGCTAACATTGACCTCAGGGCAGGAAAAGTTTTATAAAAACGCAATCACAACCTTCTGCTTTTGACTTTATTTTGATCCCACTGAATCGTCCATGTAAGCATTGAGCTTCTATTATCCAACGTCGGAGAATTTCCCAAACACGCAAAGGTAAACTGATTCCCATCAATGCATACAAAATAAACTAGGACAATAAGATGACTGGAGTGCGACACAGGCCGCATCAACCAGTAGAAAGCCTTATGTAATCGAAGCTGCAGTCAGGCTGTGTTAGTTCAAGAGTTCAATAGTGTATGATGGGATAAAAAGCATAACTTTACAAGACCCACAGGATGGATAGGCAAAAGAAAATTAAAATCAGAATCAGGAATGTGAAAATCGGTGGTCAAGCCATTGCACTTTGTCAAACGGTTGTGTAGCATTTATCACTAAGATGAATGTGTAAGAGTCTTTCGAATGTTGTCATGTCTGGTGCCTTCACTGCATATCTTGGTGATGCATTCCAGTGAGAAACGTTTTTAAGTGAGTAAAAATACTTTCTACAATTCAGACTGAAGTATTGCGTCATTAGTTTTAGGTGGTTGCCTCGGCTTTGTTTATAAATGGCTAGGCTCAACAATGATGTACATGGATGCTCGCTTTCAGTTAGTATCCGGTATGTGAGAATAAGATCTCTGCGAAGCCGTCGGTATTCTGAGGAGAACACACCGAGTACACGAAGACGCAGTTCGTAACTTAGATTGGATAGTCCAAGCGTTGCCTTTGTGGCTCTTCCTTGGGGTTGTTCCAAAAGGCGAATGTCTCGTTTTAACCATGGACACCAGTCCTTGATTGCATATTCAAGGTGAGGACGAATAGAGGGGTTAATCAGCATTGGTGCTAACCGTCGCTCAAAGGTGCCAAGAGCTCGCCTCAAAAGTCTCAAGTTCAAGTTCGCCATACTTGCTGCTTTCGGACATTGGAGTGAATTACCAAGACTCCATTGCTTGATTATACCTAAGTCGCGTTCACTAGTCACGTGTTGCAGAACGTGTTGTCCCAAAAGGTATGTGCTGACGAAGCTGCTGACACGGTAGGCAGGTGGCATTTCGCAGGTTTCAGTGGGAGATGGTTCGCTTTTGCCCATTCATTAATCCGGACCAGATCACCCTGAAGATAGACACGGTCTGATGCTGAGCGGATTGCTCTCCATATTTTAGCATCGTCTGCAAATATTTGCATCGGAGATAGAATGTCTGCTGGAAGGTCATTAATGTAGACTAAAAACAGTAGCGGGCAGAGGACGGATCCTTGCGGTACATCACTGGAGACGCACAGGCTTTCAGAGTGGAGGTCGACTACTCTGACCTTGATTGCACTGTCTTGTAAGTAGTTTTGCAACTAGGTGAGCAGGGAACCGTTGATACCGTACGCAGCAAGCTTTTGGAGGAGAAAGTATTGGTTGACCTTGTTGAATGCTTTAGAGAAATCTAAGTAAATCACATCTATGGGGACCCCTTCATCAGCCGCCCTGGTCCATGAGAAGCGAGTAAGCAACATATTGGTGAGGTAAGATCGTCTGCTTCTGCAATCATGTTGGGTATTAGAAATTATTTATTGAATTTCAAAGTATCGCGTCAGTCCATTTGCGATTACCGATTCCATCACTTTGGATAAAACAGGAAAGAGAGTAATAGCTCGGTGGTTGCCAGGATCCGATCGCTTACTTTCTTTGTATACTGGAGTAATAATTCCGTTTTTCTACTCAGATGGGAATGTATGGGAGTTAGGCAGATCCAGGGAAATGCTGCAAGTGGTATTGCTATGGTGGCAGCAAGGGTTTTAAGTGCTTTTGGGCAGATCATGTCGATTACAGAGGCACTGTACTCCCGGAGAGACTGTACTTTACTTGCAACAGCTGCTGGAGTAAAGGAGACGCTGGATAAGCCAATGAGATTTGTTAGGAGATGATAGGGCGAAGGTTCCATGGTATTTGTAGCTACTGAGGCAAACTGCAAGGGTAGTTCGTTCGCGGCATCCACAGCAGTAGTTGTCAGCCAACTGGCCGTCTTGTGTGGTAGTATTCCGGGCTTAACCCTCCTTTTGCCATTCACATAACTATGGTAGTTTGGTGTTACTCGTAAATTACAACGCCATTGTCTCCTGACATTCGTACTTATCATCTCTAATGAACGACGTGCGTTAGTTTCTGATTGTTTTGTAATACTGCCATGTGGTATCACAGGGGCTTAATGAATGTCGCCTCCCGATCTCATCTCTTCTGTCGATGCATTTACGTGTTCTGCTTCGGAGTCACGTATTGAGTCGGCGAGCTGCTCGTAATGATACAACCTTAGATGCTGATTGTATGACTCATTTAATTTTATCTTTCAATTCATTCCCTGCGTCGGTTACTGAACTGTGCCTCTGTAGGTCCCAGTCAAACTTGCTGCTAAGTTGTGCAGCTTAACATAATCCGTAATAGTTCGTTGAGTCGCTCTTCCTTTATCCAAAATACTGGCATAACACCATAACCAAATGTAGCTGCGGCCCAGTGGAGGATCATATGTTACTGACTCGACAATAAACTCTTTATTAGTCCGAATTACGTTCAGGAGTGATGGCTTGTTTGAACCGAGTACTTTTGTGAAACAGCATAGCGGAGTGCGTTTAACAGAATGATATCGCTGTCTGCTGACGAGTTCGGAGGCCTCAAGATAACTGCTAAGAGACAAGCATCACTCGTCTTCTGTCAACCAACATCTCGATCTGCTAACTTCAGTCGGCAAAATAGTGCGTCGGTAATAACAGGGTACTTTTCGGTAACGGCCTCATTTCAAGTAACCTCGACAGGAAAGAGTAACACTACCACCGCGAGTTAGACAATCATTTCGAATGACTGACATCTCCCAGAATTCAATCTCTTGTGTCGTTTGACAGCCAAGTTTCAGTAACGGCTATGAGGTTCCAAGTTGTTTCACATCATTGGCGCAGTTCCGAGAGCTTACAATACAACCCTTGAGTGTTGATGTAGCAGCATTTTATTTGTTGACACATTAGGAGCTCGGTTTGCTGTGAGTGATCGGCACAAGTAGTGCCGGTCTGCTGAAGTTTCTGAAACGATATTTTCACGTTTGGCTGATCAGAGCTAGGTACGACCGACACTGACTCATCTGTATCTGAGGTCTGTACTTATTGAAAGCATGGTCTTAACCGAGCTTTTAATGACCAAAGTGTCCTGTTGTCATGCCACGCTTGGATCGCCACTGATAGCATTTCGGGCGAAGTCAAGGTTACCTTCAAAATTTTCGGCTGGCTGCCTTGGTGTTTTTGAAGGCAGCTAGACGACTGACGTCAAAGTCAAAGACATTTTGCATGTCGTGGAGCTCTGTGATGTACCTCCATTCTTCGACATTGTGCTTCTGTCGTTCACTGCTATCGTTATGCTTCAACACTGGCACACCACGAAGCAATACCACGTTCTTCATCTCATTTTGAGATGACGAACTAGGATTGGATTTCCGCTTCTGTCTCTCTGCCCATGGCCTGGCAGGAAAAAATGCAAGCATTGACATAAGAGTTCCCTAGAATGTGAGCTGCTAAGAGAACCTCTTCCAGACCGCGTGTGTTGGCAAATGTTACTCACAGTAACCGAGGTTCCCCTACATGTGGAGATGATGGATTTCGTGAAAAACGTGTAAGACTAGTTGGGAGAACTTTCAGTCTGAGTGCACAGATTATTTCAGCCCAGCAGTATTGCTCCTCGGCTTGTCCGCTTTTTAGGGATTCGCTGGTGGCTTCTGAGACGTTTTCACATATAGCTGTCATCGCGTTTTGGTTGCGTAGTAATTGTTTCTTCCGCAGTTCCCTGTGAGCTAAGGTTTGTCGAGTGGGAGTGTTTGGCTTGTATCCCGTGGATGACAGACCAAGGCTACAGCAAAATGTTTTACGTGCAACACCGTTAGGTGCACTATCTGTAGGAGTCAATTGTTGTTCCTCAGATATTGACGGAGGTGGTCGTGCGATTAGTGCGTAACTCTGCATGCTTTGGAGCATTACGTGAGACATGGGAGACCAATCAACCGGCCTGTTTTCACTGCTGTTTTTCACTAACTGTGTTTACCTTTCGCTGGACTGTGTATCATTGTTGTTAGAGAACTTTTGCCTTCAAATAGGTCTGGGATTCCGGCTACGTAATACATTAATCTGCATCCTGAATTCTGAGATTTTCCCTCTCAATACTGCGATCAGTACCTTTTGCTCTCCCGACTTAACAGCCAACATCTCACACCTTATCAGAAACGTTTGAGCCATCTTAATTATCGGACTATGTGAGCATATGTCATATAACCACCACCCATCTGTCGATTTGCTGGTACCTCTGTTACATTTAATGTTCACCTTTGTTGCGTCCTAGGAATTGGCACAGAACGAACATTTGATTTTCGAGAGGATCTCAATTCCCCGCTTGTCTGAGCTACGATTGACCTTGGGTTTGTTGCTCACTGGATTCCTGGTCGACAAACTTCTACGGCCCATGCATCAACGGTCTGTATGCAATTTTAGCTTGCGCTGGTCCCGCCGTTTGGGCTGTCTCAGCTGTTTGCTGCGGTCAGCGGGTTTGGTAGTGGTGCATCACTAGGCGCACGGGTAGCCAAAATCACACAGGCTTTGTGCAGTGAAATGCACGTAAAAATATGGTGGTACCGTGAGATGATAAAAATATCTTTAGCTATGGTATAGAGTGGTGCACAGTACTAATATATGTTGTCTGACAGCCTTAATGAAGCTCTGTCGAATGGTATCTCAAAGATACTAATGTGACTCAGATAAGCTAAGTTACTTACGTTGGCCTTAGTGAACAGATTTGCGAAGAATTCCTTTGTGGTGTGCCAGCTTGTCGCTGGACTTATTTCAAAAATATAGACCCCGTTCGCTAGAGTTCCGTGATCCGAATCAATTGAGCGTACTTCCGAAGATGTGGCACAAGAATGTGAGGGGATAAGTCCAATTTGACACAGAGCACAGGACTGCACGATTAGCAGGCACAAGCTGACAAGTTGGCAAATGGTCATAGGATCAGTGCCTTTGCCCAATGCTTTTCAGTACCTGTTTTATATTCAGTCCGTCCTTCGAGTTGGCTGAGTTTGAGGAATTGCAAAGTTAACCAAGGCGCTCGTTGGCTCCTATTGTCTATTACGTTAGCCCTTAACCTTGCTAACGGAACAGATTACCATTTATTAGCCTTGGTAAACAAGGTCTAGCTCTGACGAAGCTTGTAATTTTGTCAAGAAGCCAAATTTCGGGCAATAGTCAAGCCGGATAGTAGAATGCACCGGTCGCGTAAATCAGGAATACTGGCGAGGAAGGGTAGTGACTAAGTTTCGCAGTTAGCGCTAAGTTTAGGTTCTCCATCCCCCATCTAAACTGTTAGATCCAAAGTATTCAAGGGAAATGAAGAAAATTATGGGGCCATAGTTAGAGTTAAAGCAGAGCTTTTACATGGGATTAAGTCCCCTTTATTCCCTTATCCCTTGATCAATGCACTTACACATGGGAATTTAATAATAAGACAGCTCAACACAACATACTCTACTAGCGCATGCCAGAAAAAATAGCATTTGGGAAGTGTCTGTATAGTATTTACTAATGGACCAGAAACAGCAGATGATTGTTAACTTCCATAACGAACAGAAAATATAAGATGCATGAGAGCTGCGTTCAAATGTTTGGGCAACGATTTGTTTGATTCATTTAAACAAAGGAGTACAAAGAATCGCGATTAATCAATCTAATTTTATTCGTGTTTATTGTAGTTTCCGCGTAAACTAACGGCGACATGTTGTCCTGCTCCTGTCATTCTTTCGTGGCTGCGATGAATAGAGGGACTGTGACAGCACTGTGGAAGATTCATGTGAAAAGGTCATCAACAAGTTACGGCGAAATGTGGACCGACACCGAGATAACCCAGCATAATCGGTCCACCTTGCATAGCTATGGACCAGAGGGGATACTAACTATTTACACTTGCCTCTTACAGTAAATAATGGGGTAAATGGCAAATGTGTCGTTTGCATCCGGATGTGTCAGAGTTGTGTTTCTACCTTCGCTCCCATGAGTCAATAAGTTAATTCCCAGCCCATCATAGACATCATTGTCATAAACAGATTAGCTCAACCTTCTTATGAGGAAATGTTGTACTAGTGATTGCGTATAATATATTTACTAGGTGTAACTCGTGCCCTAAACACTTTAAACTCCTCTCCACTGGAGTATCCCCATAATTTCTGCCACATTTGACTCCTTTGGATCCCTGTGGGCTCCTAGAGACCGAGAAACTATCCTGACTTTATACCAATGCTGAACGCCTTTTCAATAAGCTGGCCGGGCTGAAAGATTGCCAAATTTCGTAGTCTTGCGATACCATCGATGTCACAGAGACATGGTTGCACAGTGGAATGACAGACGCTAAAGTCTCGCTGTCGGGCAGGTCACTCATACGAAACGACAGGTTTACGAAAGGTGGAGGGGTAATTCTGTATTGCCGTAGCGACATAGAATGCGAGGCAGTCGAGGATCCTGATTTATAGTTCACCGATTCTCTTTGCTGCCGCCTGCAATTACATGACAGAGACACCTGTATTATAGCCTTGGTGTACTACCCCCCCCAAACTCTACACCAGAAATTGACTGCTAACTTGCGACAGCTTTTAGATGCAGCCTAGAGCGAAAGCACACCCACATCCTTATCACGGGTGATTTCAAGGTGCGCAATTTAGAAACCGCTGCTAAATTCGGAGAACATTTCAAAGCAGATCTGCTCGAGCCCATTATCAGTGTTCTACTTTACAATCATGTCATTACGCCCACTCGTTTCAGAACAGATAATAGACCTTCTTTTCTGGATCTTATTTTCACCAACAAGGAACATATCATGATGTATTGACCGGAGAATGCCCTTTCGATCGCAGTGATCCTGCTGGCATTAGTTTCGACTTCATCTGCTATGTCGAATATCGCAACCAGAACTCTGATTTGGTGCGCACCATTACACTCTACGACCGCTTAGCCCAGCTCATCAGTGCCAAAGTCTGGTCGCTCCTCCTGAAGGCCATACGGAAGTCGCTTGGCTTAAATCCGTCAGCAAATTCAACCAAGTGGTTAAGGATACTTCAGAGAAAAGGTTTTAAATGGGCCTAATACCCTTTCTTTCGTAAGGCGCAGAACTAGAAAATAGATGGCTGTAGGCAACGCAGCATGCCGAGAGTATAGATCATCACCAACTCCAGCAACAAATAACTATCCCGTCGCAAACACTGCACGTAACTACTCAGTGGTGACGAAGTCGCATATCAGCAGAATATGGCGAAACTTTTCAGCGCTAACCACAAACTATTGTGTCAGTATGTTAGGGTCATAATAGGGTGAGGCAGGGAATTCTTCCACTCCGGACGACTGATAATCCAACAAGAACAGATATAGAAGTGGCAAACGGGTTGCGGGAGTAATATGATTCCACACAACAGAGAGCCTTCGCATCAGACCATTTTCAACTTTCTTTTTCCGCCTTCAGTACTCACGCACCTCTCTTTTAATGCTGAAGCTGTATTGCAGAAGCTGACGTCTCTGCGCAACCACAGCTCCCTGGGAGTCGACACCATGTGGCCGGAGGCATTGGAAGCAACAGAAAGACAACTGGCAAAAGCTTTGGCACAGTTCTTCTAGCGCTGCTTAGACCAGAACCAGCATCCTGCGATGTGGAAGCTTGGAATAATAACCCCGATACACAAAGGCGGAAGCAGGACTGAGCCCTTAAATTGCCGCCCAGTGTCCCTTCTTCCTGTATTAGTCAAAGTCATGGCATCCATCGTTTCCTATGAGTTGATGTGTTAGCTAAAAACTGTAACGTTATCGCTTCCGAGCAACACGGCTTTCGTCTACAGCGTTCGTGGACAACGAATTTATTTATCGCACGGAGTAGCTGGACTGAGTCAGCTAACGCTGGAGAGGTTGTTGGTATTGGATTTATCGAAGGCATCTGGTCGTTTAGATCATCGGATTCGCCTTTACAAGCTCCAATAGTACAAGCTCGGTGATCCTATCTTCAGGTGGTTCGCCAACTTTCTCGCGCAGCGACAATTAATGGTCAGAGTCCAGATTACCATAACTGAACCCATACTAGTCGAGTCTGGTGTGCCCCAAAGCTCAGTTTTTGGTCCACGATTCCTTTGGTATGCACCAATGACCTTGCACAGAAAATCCCCTCATATTTCCTGTAGTTTGCTGACGAAATCAACATATGGTGCTGGGTTCACGCGGATACTGCTCGGAGTTTAGTTCAATATGAACTGGATATAGTACATGAGTTGTCCAACCGAAATCATTTACAGTTCAATGTGGACAAATGCAAGGTACTGTCTATACGACACCAGAGTACCTATTCCTCCAAGCTAGGAACGTAAGTACTGCAGCGATCGTCCATCGAACGTGATCTTGACGTGCCTATTCAGGATAACTTGGGTTGTTCTAAGCAATCCGCAACAGTATCGGAAACTGGTAACCAGCACGTCGGCTTGCTACGATGAGCGTTCGGACAACCAGACAGTAGTATAATTAGATAGATGCTAAATGTGTATGTTCACCCACCATGATGAATATGCAATCTAAGCCTGGCAGCCATGGCTGTAGCACGACCTTACTGCACTGGATCAACCACAACGTCAAGCTCATTGGAGGAAGCCATGCAACTAACTTCAGTTTCTGTCACTGAGAATCCGACTGAGGTGATGGCTACCGTGCTGTGTGCTCCAGCGGTCCAGAATGCCCCTAACAAGGACTCTGATATCGTACTGGACGTCATCCAAGACAAAACCGATCTTCTATCCCCTGTGCCCAATAAAAGCAAGAGCAACAATGCTAAGGAAGTCAATAAGGTCCGCTCAAAGCCTGAAGGTAATGAACACCTAAAGGTATTGGAAGCAAAGCACAAAGCTCCAACCCCAATCACTCCAGTTCCACTGGAGAATAAACGTGCCTTGTTAACCTCGAACACACACTCAAAGTCTGAGAAGACTAGACCGGTGAGGGAGTTGGAGGCAGAACACAAAGCCTCAATCTCCATTACTCCAGCTCCCTTGGCGAAGAAACGAGTCGTGTCACCTGCCACCGGTCGAAACTGGGGTCAAGTCGAATATCCCTGGAGTGAATACGCCTCGTCGAGGTGATTCTTTTATTGATGTCACCGTTAACGTCCGTAACTTTGCTGAATCCGCGGCAGGTCTTCCTAAGGAACGCATGCTGGATGACCTCCAGTGGTTCAAGCCCTGGGTCAACAAGATGCTTCCACCTGGTTTCCCCGGTGTCACTATCAGGAAATTAACCAGACTGGGGAACGTACCTGTCGACACGCCAATTCAGCTACCCCTACCACTTCAAGTAGTGCTCTCAGCCTCGGAGGAACGCAAAGCGTTAAGGCACTTTGCGTTCAAACTCAAGAGTAGTAGTGTCAGCGTTCAGCCGGACATCCCACTGGTAGATCGACTGAAGTTAAAGGAAGCCATCAAAAGCCTCAAGAGCAGGCGGGTGGCTAGTGAACAAGGCCTTCGTCTAGTGGATTTTCAGGTGGTCAGCCAGAAGTCAAACTCTGTCCTACCAGAACCCCTTTTGGTAGCGTACGACCCAGGGCTGGTCGTGCCGAGTTCCTTCGGGTAATGCTTAGTACTGTGCGTAGCCTAAGGAACAAGGTACACGAGGTGGGTCTACTTGTAGCCAAATCTCGTCCCGACGTACATGCTATAACTTAAACGTGTTTTTCCCCGGATATCACAGACGGTGAACTATGTGTACTTGGCTATGCACTGCTTAGATGTGATCGCTCCGTTGGCCGCCAAGGTGGAGGCGTCGCTCTTTATGAGTTGTAAACTTGATATGTTGAGGACCTGTGTTTTCCAGTCGCCGGATCAAACTGTTGAAGCCCCGTTGACTATGGTATGCACTTCCTCTGTTCAGTCTAGTTGTAGTGGTATATCCAAGTCCTGGATTTATCACCATTGAGGTTACTGAGTTTATTCTTACTCAGGTTGCCAATTGTTCTCTAATACTGGGTGCCTTCCATCTCCCCAAAGTCTGCTGGGCTGATCTATCTTGCAGTTCGGCATTGGGCATTTTCGGTTCGGATCTCCTCAAGCCAACTTTGCAACTTTATTTGCATCAGTTAGTGGACCTTCCGACTAGGTGCATGAGCAACCAGCTTCTGTCTACCGGATCTCAGTTTTGCGAAATCAACACGATTTCCTAAGTGATATTACATACGGCTGTCCTCTAGGAGCCAGTGATCATGTCTACATATACTTTCGATGTGCTTTAGCTTCCGATGTGCGCTAGTGTCATCAAGCTACCACTGAGGCATGTCCAAATATTGGGTGGGCAGACTTTAACGTAATGCGAGACAAAATTTCAATTCTGCGTTGCGCAATCACCATGGCTGACACCATTGAGACAGCCTGGGAGAAATTTAGGGCATACCTCACCGAGATCTCTGCTCCGCACATCCCACTCATTAAAAGAAGGGGGACATGGGCGTATCCTCTTTGAATAGATCATACAGCTAAATACCTGCGCAGGAAGTGCTCTAACTACTGGCGAACTTATCAAGCGGCTTTATCAGCCAGCACATACGAAAGCTTTCGGGCGGCTCGAAAGAAATGTAAACAACATCTTAGGACTCTTCAACTTCAGTACGAGAAGGATTTGGTTGACGCAGCCGCAACCAATCCAAAGAAGTTGTTTGCTTACGTAAAGTGAAGTAGCCATACCAACTCGTCTATACCGACTTTACTACGAGCATACCGACTTTGCTAAGGCTTGTATACTTAACGAAGAGCATACTGGTGTCTTTTCTCTTGTGGCCCCTCTACCTTACGTTGAGCTGGTCACAAAGTCCCCGAGGGTTCTTACCTAACTGAAATCAGCATAACTGGGATATCTTGGACTATTGCAAGTGCTAAATCTTTCTAAGGCTTCTCGCATTGATTCAATACATCCGAAGCTGATGCATGAATTGGTCGCTGAGCTAAGTAGCCCTCTCACATGTGGGTTTACATAATCGCTCGGCAGCTGTGCTTTACCTTTGGAATGGAAGGGGTCAACCATCTTTCCGATTTTTAGAGGCGGTGATAGAGCTCAGCCCGCGAACTACTGGCCTGTCAGCTTGATAGGCGTAGTAATTAACTTGTTTGAAAAACGGGTCAGGGATTCGGTAGCGAATCACCTGATTAAGTTTAACCTTCTCAGTGTGGAACAGAACGGATTCCGCAAAGGATTTTCGTGCCTGACAAATTTACTTGTAGCCCGTGAAAGCTGGACTGTCAGTAGACAACGATCACGCTATCGACGTGCGTTTCGTAGACTTGTCGAAAGCCTTTGTTGCTGTCCCACATCAATGACTGTCACTAATGTTGAGATGGTATTGGATATCTGGAGGCGTCCTTAAATAGGTGGCTGCTTTCCTAGAGGGAAGAGAACAGTGTAAACGAGTGGGAAGTAGCCTTTTGTTTAGACAAGCTGCTCTTATTGGCGTACCGCAGGGCTCCGTTCTAGGACCGTTGCTTTTAGCAATTTATATCAATGCCCTGCCCCAGGAGCTTGAAGTACCGTCGCTATTGTTTGTTGATGACCTTAAGCTCTGAAATATTGTGGATATCCCTGAGGGTTCTGAGGCAATTCAGAGTGCCTTGGATAGGCTCTGGAATCGGTCAACCTTATGATTTATGTCTATAAATCAGGCAAAATGTTCCGTCCGCTGTATTGGAGTTGCTGGTCCCCCCACACGCTATGTAGTTGGTATAAGTGAGATCCTGTTTGTCACTCAGCAGGTTGATCTAGATATGGTCCACACCTCATTGCTTCACTCTGGGGACAATTGGAGGAAGGCTGCTTGTAGAGGGTTCCGTATGATGTGGTTTATTCACCGCTCCTTCGGTATCCTAACGGTAGGTATTATTGTGAAACGTTTCTAAGCTTTTGTGCAATCCCACTTAGAATACTCTATCCAGGCTTGTCCACCTTGTCTTGTAAGGGACAGAATGGAACTGGTGTGGGTCTTGCGAGTGGGTACAAGATCAGTGCAGGGATTACAGGGGCAAACATATCCCGAACTTTTGCTTAGTTTAGGTATGTACTCAATGAACTACCGGAGATTTAGAGGGGACTCGATCCCAAATGCCGTAATCTAACAGTTAAGGTCGGTCCAGATTTGTCCTAGCTATTTAGTCCCGCCAAGCTGCCTAGTCTCCGAGGTCACGCCTGGAAGCTGTGCAAACTGCGTTCTGACCGGGTAAGGGCGGAAACTCGCTTGTCGCACTGGGTTATTGAACGTTGGAACTCGCTTCCGGAGCACGTCATTAGGGAGTCTACGGTTGAGGGTTTCGGGCGTCATTTAGCTACTCTTGGGTGGCAGTACTAAACCTTCCCTTTCTCTTAACCAAATTGTATCTTCAACGTTCCGTTCGCTTTTTTACTTTCTTCTCATATCTTGGTATTATCCGTATTTAGCTGACATTCCTGCTCTTGTTTTCTTGGCTTACTCTTCAATATCTTACTTCACATTAACATGGCCTGGCAGTGACTGTTGGGCAGGAGACTGTGGGCAGTAATTGGTTGGCTAGGGTGTGATGCGGTCATTGTTTTATGTTTTTCAACATCTCAAGCAGACGTATCAGTTCCCGATCCAATGATATGCAAAAGAAGGAACATTCACGGAATTGTCCGATCCTTTAGGTCCCAACCGAACTTGGACTTGAACATCTAAGTGCGGCATGGGAATGCGCCACCTTTTAAATGAGCAGAGGCTGAAACCTTTGGGAGTATTCAGCGGGCGGTATCACCGTCTCCGAGGTTACTTGATTATGGCTTATTTGAATTGCACAAGCCAAATCATGTGTGCCGCCCTTTAACTCAACTCAGCAGCAACACCAAATGTAGAGGCCACTCCTTGAAATTAGCAGAAGAGCACAGCCGTCTGGCGTGCCGTAGAAATTTCGTTTCCATTCGTGTGAGTAAAGCATGGAACCCTCTCCTCGAATCGCTTGTTTCAGCACCCTCGCTGTCCATATTTATTAAGTCACTTAGATGACACACCCCACCACTTGCATTTTGTTAGTTAACGCTACTCTCCATCTTAACCCCGAGAAACAACTTGAGCTTATTTTTATCGCCTGCTGAAACTATGGAAACTTCCGAAGTGCAGGGCTTGTAAAGCAGTACTTCTGAACCCGTAAAATATGATTGCGCAATGTTCATGTTTGTTCACTCAAACTATCAAATCAAGTCCAAACATACTTTATGCAGCCAGATCAGCGTATATTAAGCACATTATCTTATCGGACACATTGGTGCTAACCGACACCAGCAATGCTTCGCAGACAATGATGATCAAAGACTTGAAGGCGCCTCAGATCTTCAGACCGAAGGGGTCAAATCTCCCTCCCATGGAGCATGATGGCATGCATTGTGGCCTTGTATACACAGTCTTTCAGACAAAGGGAAACTCCCTTCCGTTGCCAAAGATGCCGCAGGTTCAAGAAGACAGCTCTGGCTTTTGAAATCGTGACTTCAGTTTCTATGCGCCCATCGTTGATGATGTAACTGCCAAGATAATTGAATTGATCAACCACCTCCAGTTCGTCGTTTGCAAGGATCAGGGGGTCATAAAGTGGATGGTGGTCCTGCAGCAACACTTTGCACACTGAAGGTGCGAAGCGCATACCCAGTAATAGGACCACTCTAGTCAAGCTATTCAGGGTTGATTGGGCCACCGCAACATCGTCGAAAAGCATGACGATATCATCCGCGTAATCAAGATCAGCTAACCTTTCATCAGGCAGGACCTCAAAGGCAGCATCCTGAGATTCGGTAAGGGAACACTCATGATTAAGTCCAAGATGAAATTGTACGAAAACAGGGCAATCGAACAACCGTACAGAACGCAACTTGTTATCAGAAATCTCTCTGACAGGTCACCGTAAATCCTGACATGGCCTGAAACGTCCGAGTATGGAGTGCGAAGGATGTTCACATATTTCATGGAAACACCCTACCGCGCAAGTATTTCGAACAGAATCGATTGATTGGCTGAATCGAACGCACTCATGAAATCGAGAAACACACCTAGTATAGATCTGCAGAATGCGTGGCGTTACTTAGCATCTGTCGCAGAGTGAATATATGGTCTATACAGCCACGTCCTGGGCGGAAACATGCCTGCTCTTCCCTAATCCAAGGTTTCCCTTCCACAGTGAGGCGAAGAAGGAAAATCGAGGCCAATAATTTTGTCACAACTGGCGTTGAGCTAATCCCTCTGTGGTTAGAACAGTCTGTGCGACTGCCTTTGTTGTATGTAGCCAGTATAATCGATTCGCTCCAATTAACCGGGACACTCTTCCTTCCAAATACGTACAAATAGGGAGGTCAGTGTTTTGCAGAGGACGCCATCTCCTTTCTTGGACATTGCAGGTGGTAGGGAATCCGGGCCAGCCGCACGAAAACGATTGAGGATTGTGATCGCATTTCGGAACTCGGCCTCCGACGGAGGCTCTACACTAACTGTCCATAGCTCGTCCTGCATCACCTAAGTAGGAGGAGGTCCGGGAACAGTAGACCAGTTGAACTGATTTTAAAAGTCTTTCGCCCAATGATCCATACGGCGATTCTTATTTTGTGCATTAGTGCACCAGAGCTGTCTCTGATTGTCTCACTGACGTCTGGTTTCCTGGGACCAGTGGTGTGGATCAGCTGAAGAGCTTGCGGTAATTGCCTACCGCCCCTGTTTCCTCCATTTCTTGAGACCGGCTGCTCCACCAGGTTTCCTTGTCAGCACGCAGGCTCCGCTTTATTTCACATTTTGCTCAGAGCCAGCCGGGAGACTTCTTCTGGATTCCATCAGGCTCACCCACCTCTCGGATATCCAGTGACTGGTGCGGTGACGATTGCTAATGCCACAAGCAGATGCAGCTGCGTTGTGCCAGGCGTCCGAGATCCTATTCCACTGACGTTCAGCGTCATTAGGAGAGAGCAGCTTAGGTTCGGTACGCAATGCTTCTTGATAGCCTTGCCTGACCGAGGGCTGAGATAATTTTTCTGTTGGTAATCGGAGGAGACGCTTGGTGCGCCTCCCGGCTAAGTTCTTGGAGAAACGACAGTGCACTAAGGCATGATCAGAATTGACACAGGTATTCCAGTTCGAGCGGCAATCAAGGTTGGAACCACGTCACATGTAAGTTATGGCAATGTAGTCAATTTGAGTCCATCGCTGGGCATCTACAGGAGGACGCCAAGTGACATTTCGGCACCCACTGTGTCTGAAAGCAGTGCTACTAAGAAACAACCGGTGCTCCGCATACAGTTGCAGCAGACGCTCGCCGTTGTCAGTCCGTTCGTAGTTAAGCCCATATTTACGACCAAGCTGAGCTTCTGAAGTGCTCAGACGCCCTACTTGTGCGTTTATATCCCCTGCAAGTACTATAATATCCGAACTAGTAGCAATGTGTAGTAGCGCGTTCAGTTCGTGATAGAATATGTCCTTGACAGCATTAGAACTGCAGTTGGTGGGAGCATAAACTGAAGTCACAAACAAATTGCGTTTTGTACTACTTCGTGAATTAACCTTAGCTGAGGTCGTCAAACGGGCTGCACATAAACGGCTGTTCACCGGAATCAATCAACCAACGATAGCTCAGTCATGGAACTCAGAATGTTGCCTATCCCAGCTGCATCGGCTGTCTACGAATGCGTGCAACCAATTAGTAGATGACAATCCGGGTGCAGTTAATTCAAGAACTCCATTAGGGTCATTGATCCTAGGTCCGGACACAAAATATACGTCAATACACAGCGTGTCCAAAGTAAGTGCGAGTGCAGCTTGTTGCCATGTTTGTTTTATAGTCCGAACGTTGAACGTCGCTATGGAAACGGGACAGCATGACCTTATAAAGGACTGTTGCCGCGAAGCATCCGTTGGTAGTTGTGGGAGGGTGGCTGCAGATGGTTTTACTCCAGCCGTACTTCGGTTGTGTCAATTAAGCTGGGAACTGTAGTAGAAAGGTTAGGAATGTGGGTCGGGATGGGGGTAAGGGAAACAGTTGGAAAAGGAAGAAGGGAGGCGCTAGCATTAGCAACTTTTCGCTTATCCGCTCTGCTGTATGCAGCAGATAAGGCGACCCTTGGTAATCTGCGCGAAGACCAATGCAAGATGTAGTTATAGTTTGGGGACATTGTCATGGTTGTATGTGGGTTGAGATACTGCCAGTGAGTACAGACCTAGAAAGGAGGACGATTAGGGTCCTCAGCCAAAGCCTTTTGCTCAAAAGCCTGCCCACAGGGTGGTGGCAGTGGTTTATTTTACTGAAGTGAACGCCATCTTATTTCAAACCCCGACCTGGAGTACCAGGAGACTGCGTCTGTCTGACCTCTAACCGTTGACCAACCTGGTAGGAGTAGGCCTCAAGGGGCCGGGAGGCACCATCCAGTATAGACCAATGGGTCAAGGAAGTAGGCAAACCGTCGCACCACGTTCAGGTCCAGTCTCGTTGCGACGATTCCAATTTCGTTGCGATATAACTAGGTACCAGTTTATGAAAGTAATCTTGACCGGGTGCAAGAAGTCGGATTAGTACCGGCGAGGGTCCTATGTAAGGGTTGGACGGGGTAGGTTAGAATCCTACATGAAAAGGGTGCATGCATTCAAATGTTTTTTAAATGAAATATCTAGGAGTGGTCCTTTCCTTAATCTAGAAAAATGAAACCAAATTTTAGAGAAAGAACAAGAATTATCTAACCTTTTTGAAGATATCCGGGGAAATAACAGGGAAATATTGTAACCAGTGAGATAGAATACATGCAGTAATAAACCTTAGAATTACAGCACGATGAGCAGAACGCACTTTTAAGAATTTGTGTAGACCAAGATAAATTGCGAGATAAGGAAACTTTGAGATACTTTACGGTAGAGGAAACAGGTATGGTTTAGTCATCCACAATCAAAGGAGGATGTGTACAAGAAGCCGCAGTCTCTCTGGATGTAGGAAAGTGAACGTTACTTCACAGCACTAGGAAGGGTTGTAAGTGTCTGGCCGCTTGATCAAGTTAATAGTTTATATAACACTACCTAGTGTTTCAGAGAGCCTTCGATGATTGGAGTCAGGTAACTCAGAACGAATTCCTCACATATTCACAGCCTAGGAAGTTCGATGAAATGGGGAAACTTTTGATGCAGGCCGAGAATAGAAAAGTGGTTGGAATGCTCTTTGTTAAACCAAAGGTTGGCTGCGGGTGTAAATGACCTTCCTTTGGACATCTGCGTGAATGTCGCTCGATTTGTGCAGTATTTAAATTTCATACTGGACGCATCTAGGGAGACGACATTTTCGGACAAAGCGTTCAGAAGTAATGATCTGTCGAGGCTGCAAAAGACGTTAGTATAATCGAGAAACAGGGACCGTGGGTTATTGCATCAATTACGCAAAGCGAATACAATGGACTGTACTGGATCCGAAACGTCCTCTAGTCTACAGTGCCCTGGTATATGGGCAATCCGTTGGACATCATCAGTATGATCGTTTATGAACATGCTGGGGAGTAGTAGTTTCTCCAGTTCCTAAACACCACAGATGTGCACGCAACTGGCCGACGGTCCCAAAATCCTCTTTTAGGCATTGGTGTTATTGTGGATACTTTCTGAATGTCAGGGATAGTATCAATCGTTAACAACTGATTCCAGATTTCCGTCAGAGGTGTGATTAAAGCATCTGCGCATTCGTTCTAAACGACTCCTGATGGAGCATCCGGGTAACTAGCCTTGTTTGGTTTCACCATTGAGAGCTCTTTAGTGATACTTGTGAAAATAAAAATGGGGAACAGTAGTTGTGGAAGAAGGGTGGGGAAGGGTGTTAGGTGATAAGAAGCTGAAGTCAGTGTTCAGTTTATCAACATCCTCGGTGCTGTGTGTACTGTAGGAATATATTCCTGAAAGTTGCCTTAGAAGTCGCCGCAAAGCAACTGTGGCTGTCTAAAACGGTCTGAATATACAAAATATTAGACCATTTAACCTCAGCTTTTTTAACCACGGAGAGAGGTTTGATACGGGCAATTATCTTATGTTTATAAGCCTATTCTTTTTTCCTCCACGGTTGCTTGAGCAGCGAAGATAAAATCCTATCAGTTCGCAAATAGGTTGTCTCAATGAACCAACGCAGAAGAAACGGAAATTTATTGTCTGTGATTTGCTCCCATTGTTGGTTTGCCCGTGACTATCGCATACGAAATTAATATTTCTGTTAGGAAGGAATACACGAGTCGAACAAGCCAGGACCCCATCGCCTCGGCCGGCTATCCAAACTCATCCGCCCTGATTGGGGCGAACAGAAAGCCAACCAGGAGAAGCGGCCAAAGAACGCTAGGTTAAAGTTCCCTTATTGGCTGTAAGTTAACCTTTCCAGAGTTTTCCACGGTCGCTTTAAATATACTATCCACGAATTTTCCATTTTACCTTCATGATAAACGGTGTGATTTGCTAATTCATTCCTGTTGCTCTGCTCGTCCGATTCGTCTTCTCTCTGTCCTGTGGGGGGGAGGGGGCCAGCGAGTTCGGGTTTAATAGACAATCAAGCGTTCATTCAGGCGAGGGAGGAACACTTCAACTGGCGACCAGTTGAACCCTAATCAAGATGTCCATATCGGCTGACGAGCTCAAGGCCATTATACCGCAGCAACAGGCACAATTTGAGGCATCCCAACTCAGGCTGATCGAAACTCTCACGCGCCAACTCTTAATCCAAACCGGTTCACTGTCTACAACCGTCAAGCCATCCGCATCGGTAGACGCCATCACTAACAGCATTACCGAACTTTCGTACGACCCCAATGCTGGCCTAACTTTTGAATGCTGGTTCAAGCGTTATGAAAATGTGTTCCGCGTTGAACTTGGAGACCATGATGACGATGGGAATGTCCGGTTGCTGTAAAGGAAACTTGGAACAACAGAGCACTCCAGGTATGTCAACTTTATTTTGCCTAAGAACGCTCGAGACTGCACTTTTGAGGAGACTGTCAAATGCTTGGGCCAAATATTTGGAGAGCAGTCATCCATCTTCAACACGCGATATCAATGCCTGAAGATCACCAAGCTGGACGCTGATGACTACGTCACTTACGCTAGCATCGTCAATCGCGAGTGTGAAAAATTCGACATCAAATCCATTACGGCAGATCAGTTCAAATGCCTGATTTTTATCTGTGGCCTACATTCTCCATGGGATGCAGAGATTCGCACCAGGCTGTTGAGTAAACTTGAACAAGACCAGCAAATGACTCTAAAGACCATAACCACTGAATGCCAACGATTGCTGAACCTCAATCATGACACGCTTATGCTGTAGAAACAACAATCAACTTCAAGTCTTAATGTATTAAAAACAAACTCAAAGAAACCGCTTCCAAGTGAAACAGGCCATGAAAAGCCCAGAGAGAATACCAAGCCGCCGACTGCCTGTTGGAGATGTGGTGAGTGGCATTTTGTTCGAGTGTGTCTATTCCTGATACACGTTTGCCACAAGTGTCACAAACGGGGCCATAAGGAAACACACTGCCGATGCAGACTGCAGTTCAAGCGTGCAAGACATACGCGACCGCATTCAATTGTTCCCAAAAGATTCAGCAACTATAGTACGGTTCAAGCGGCTTACTCTGATGAACAGGTGGCTCGCAGAAAGTACATCAGAGTTCACCTGAACGTGCAACAAGTGCGTCTTCGGCTAGATACAGCCTCGGACATCACAATTATCTCCAGCAAAACTTGGCAGTATACTGGTGCTCCGTCAATCAGCCGAACGACACATGTTGCACTTAACGCTTCAGGAGGTCAACTTAATCTCATTGGTGAGCTGCAGTGTGTAATGGATTTTGGCGCTGCTCCGGCAAACGGTGTCGTGTACATTACAGGCCTGTCACATTTGAATCTTCTTGGACTCAACTGGATCCAGAAGCTCCATCTGTTCGACATCCCCCTGAATCAAGTCTGCGATACCCTCCGGCTCGGATATACGAGACCCTCTTCGGAAGGTGACGAACCAGACATCAACCTGATCGAGCAGCTACGAAGGAAATGCCCGTCTGTGTTTTGCAACGACTTGGGAAGATGCACAAAGACCAAAGCAAGCCTTACTCTCAAAGACGGTGCCAAACCCGTATTCCGACCCAAAAGACCGGTACCGTACGCTACGCTGCCGATTGTTGATGCGGAACTTGATCGTTTGGAGCGGGCCGGCGTCATCCAACCTGTGAACTACCAGTGTCAACCAGATTAACACAACGCTAAAGAAACTACAAACAAAGAAAGAGCTCACGGCCACGGAGAGATGGAGAATGAAAGCGGCTGATACAAACATTGCACTGTTCTATGGATTACCAAAAGTACACAAAGATGGAGCCCCACTACGACCAATCGTCTCGCTCCCCGGAACCCCGTCATATAAACTAGCAAAGGATTTGTGGAAGAGGTTGAAACATTTGGTTTCCGGATCCGAACATAGCATCAACAATGCTGAACAATTCCTCAAAAAACTGCGAAGTGTCAGAATAGAAGACGACGAAATAATGCTTTCATTCGATGTCACCGCACTCTTCACTTCAATCAGTCATGAATTGGCCAAAGAAACCATGCTGGAACTACTCGAGAAGCAACTAAGCCCCACAACAACCATACGACCTGAAAGCTTTTGGGAACTCCTGAACCTCTGCATGACCACTTATTTCCGCTTTGATGGACAAGTATACCAGCAACTGAGAGGAACACCCATGGGATCACCAATTTCGGGGCTCATTGCAGAAGCCGTAATGCAGAAATTGGAGCGCATTGCACTGCCATCCATCAGCCCGAAACTCTGGATACGATACGTGGACGACACCTTTGTCATCGTAAAACAGAACAGAGTACAGGCCACTCATGCTTTGCTCAACAGCACATTTGCGGATATCAGATTTACGCTTGAATTAGAGGAGGATAACAAGCTAACATTTTTGGATGTACTGGTCACTAGGAATACAGATGGATCTATGGAAACGTGCGTATACCGGAAGAAAACGCATACGGATCAGATAATAGACTACTACAGCAATCACCCGATGAATCACAAGAAGAGCTGCATTCAAACCCTGTTCAAGAGAGCGGAAACGCACTGCATCACAGCCGAATCGCGGAAACAGGAAGAGCATCACCTATATCGAGTGTTTAGGAACAACGGTTATCCGAGAAGTTTCAGCAGAAGAAGCTTAAAGAAACGAATGCCTCAGCAACAGCAGCAATCATCTGATCAACCAAACAAACGGATAGTGCTGCCCTACATCAAGAACGTCTCCGAACTAACAGGAAGATTGCTGCAATCACATGGAATCCCTGTAGCTCACAAGCCAAGTGCCACCCTAAGGAAATTGATCTCCAGACCCAAAGGAAAAGTCAATGAAGCCGACTAATGCAATGTCATCTACCAGCTAAAATGCAGTGACTGCGATAAAATCTACGTCGGACAAACTGGAAGAAAACTTTGTCCACGAATCACGGAACACAAGGCGGCCGTCAGAAGGCACGATCCACACTCATTTGTTTCTGCGCATGAAGATCAAGAAGGTTACCATTTCGATCTGGCGAGTGTAAAGATCCTAGCACATGAAAGTACAAAACACGAGAGGGAATTTTTGGAGGCCTGGTACTCTACAACGCATGCAATCAATCGAGACATCGAACTTGACGCAGTATACGCCACGCTACTGAAGAAGGACCGACAACTCGATCGATTGAATCCGGTGGAACGTGTGACTAGACAACCCGAACTGGCCGCAGACTCGCTCGCATGAGCAAGCGGACAAAGGAGGTGAGGTCAAGATCATCTGCTCATTAAGCAAGCTGAACACGGATCGAAGTCCCAACCAATAGGATTGCTCGGATCCATGGCCAACCACGACGGTATAAAAACGTACGCACACCACGCTCAGCGCACTCTCACCGAGGCTCCTCTACGCTACTCTACGCTATTGCAGGCCACTCCACCACGCACTGATGATGTCACCTCGATTGGTGACGAAACGTTTGCAACAAAATTGCCAAGCTCAGCGAACAGTTCAACAGTCATCTGAACAACCTGAGCTACCAGCCTTCAATTCTATAGTATGTGGTATATAAGCAGGTATTAGTTGCTCCGAATCCCGGTGTCTGCTCGTGCTCTGCTGTGCCCCTCCGGATGGTATGGCTACTCTTGGAACCGTCCCCGAGTAGGGTCCTGCAGTTGGCGTTTTCACTAAGAGTTGTGCCTCTACTGAATTGTTATTAAAAGGTGTTGGTGTTCTTGCTGCTTTCAGACGAATTTCTGTTAGCAATCTACAACGGAATTTAATCCAGTTCGCTAATAGGGTTTGTGCCATTGGTGCTGACTGTAACACCAGTTTTAAGGGCCTGGGACCACATCCTTTATAGTTTGGTGATATGGGGATCCTTGTCAACGAGGTGACCACCACATTTTCGAGAGAAAGAACCTCCCGGATGTAGTGCCATTGCTCGCGGTCATGCATCTGGGCATCGTCGGAAGAGGAGTCAGTAAGCTCAGAAACATCGTGAGCAATCACTGTTTTCTTATCTTGACTTATTCTGTACCTATCTTTGTTAGCGGGATCCCCTGAACGTTCTTTCCACGGGATTTTGGGTAGTATGCGCACTCCACTTGAGTCGTTGAGGAGACGATTCGCAGACGACAGAACGGCAGCAGGCTTGTCCGCCGAGTTTAGTGTTACCCGAGGTAACCGGGGTTCGCCGTAGTGCAACGCATTTGGGTGGCGCGAGATTCTTTTTAATACCGTGGGATTAGCATGGACTCCGATCGACGTACAGATGGAACCCCACTGATTTTGATCGTCCGTCAACTTACCCTTAATTGTATTGGATTTGGATTCGGGGACATTGGTGCATACAATGTTTAGGACACCATGGTTGTGCCTGGTGGCTACTGGTTTTGCATTTTGAGGCTTAGTATCTAGTGTTTTTGTTGAATTTGTGAACGGCATTGGTGTGTGCCATCTGTGCTGCGGCAGTTTTGTTTTCTCTAGTTCGGGCACAAATGTTACCGGTGCTCTTTCCGGTGTTTGCTTGGCAGCAACCGATGCGTACGTTGCCGGGTTGTTCACTGTTGCTGGTTGACTGTAGCTTACAGTCTCGAGTGTAGTGAACAGACTACTAGGTGCAGCACACGGTACAGAAGTTAAGGCAGGCGCGCTGCAGGCACTGTTTTTACTTATAGGAAGGAGAGAGAATGGAGTTGATACTGCTGGAGGCTGAGTCGTTGGGGTTGGGTTGGGACGCCTGGCTCGCTTCTTCGGCCTGACTAGAGAGTTCGGGGTGTTATTTTCTCTCACAAGTGCGGGTCCGTTTCATCCCATGGGTGTAACTCTGGCGCTCACCAGTTGCTCGATCGCTTCGGTTAGTATTTCACACCTCTTCAGCACCACAGATAGATAGCTAACAAATGGAATAGACTTGCATACTTGGAAGAACCAAGGCGCCTCTGCGGTGTTTGCTTCCGTCGACCCCTTCCCAACGCAGGTAGTGTGATAGGTTTTCAAACACATGGTACACACCAGACCACTTTTTACCACTTTGGCACATGGTTCGCATTTGCTTTTCGTACGAGACATGTTCTCAGTAGGGGTAGGAAGAGGATGGAGATACTGACGCACCGTTGCGTGGCGCTCGGCGCTGGTTTGAGGTCAGCAGGTCCAGGCGATGTGCGTGCTATCGATCCAGACAGTAGAGGGTAGACAGCGATGCGAGACGAAGCGACTGAGTCAAAGCAAAGTGACTTGGAAAATACAGTCTAATGACGACAGTAGCAGTTCCAAGGGCGGATCAAATTGACGACTATCGCTTTGTAGAGCGACTTGAAGGAATGGTAGTAAGCTGATCGGGTGACTCTCGAAAAGATCTTTAAAATAAGACCACAAGAGTTCTTGTGATACGAGAGGAAAAATAAAACATCCGATAAGCTTCAAATACGGTTGACTTCGAAGTTGCAAGAACACAGTTTGTTGGTGATCCGTGAATGATAGATCCAATAGATGAACAGTGGTAGGAGGAGCTCGCGGAGCCAAATCGAATGATGGCACGTAGGTCCCTGTGAGAATAAATCCAAAGATTTGGAGGCGAATAACGCAGGAGGACAGTTTTTTGCGGCAGCACGGCTAAGTGTGCAAACACGATTTATTATGCCTCGGCACAAAGGAGGTCCCAAACAAACACTGATAACTACCGACCAATCCACCTCAATTCGATATTCACTCCCCTGGTCAGAAATTAGATGATGAAATTTGTCAATTCTAGTGGCCTGATCAATAGTTTGCAGTATGGTTTACTTAACAAGCGATCGTGCACCACCTGTCAATTGTATTACCTTAAGCACATTTCAGAATCAATCGATGCCGACTATGCAGTAGTATTAGTTTTTCTTGCCATACAGCAATCGTTCGACCGAGTACCTCACAAACGTCTGTTATAGAATTTGGAGAACCTTAGGGATCCGGTACCCATTACTAGGTTGGCAATCTTCGTACCTAAATGGTCGTCATCAGATAGTCACTTTAAGTGAGTATCACTCTTCTGTACGCACATTCAACTGTGGGGTCATTCAAGGGAGCTTGCTCGGTTCCTCACTCCTTTTGCTCTACATTAATGACATCACCACATCTGTTAAATGTGGTACGCCATTTTTATTTGCTGACTATATCAAAATAAGCTATAAGTTTTGGCGTGACAAGATTCACGGGACACTGCTGCTCATTCAGGATAACTTCTATTCACTTGAGTCATGGTGCTTCACATGGGTGATGAATTTCTCGGCTAAGAAATCAAGCATCATGTCTTACGGCTGCTGCATCCCCGAAGGATCTATCGCCCTAAACAAGGAACGCGTCCCTACACAGCGGTTCACGCGACATCTTGGGATTAGATACTAGGCTAGGTTCAATTTATCCGATCAGGCGCAATACCAAGTAGCACTTGACAGACTGTCTGTATAGAGTATCTCAAACAAAATCCACACAACCTATGCTACAGTTGAGCTTTTAAAGCAACTCACTCGGCACATCCTCGAAAACGGCAGCATAATATACGGCAATATGAGAACGAGTAACAGAAGTGCTGTGGAGCACCTGCTTGGTAGGCACTTTGCAATGAGTTATGGAAAACATTTCAATGAACTTTAACACGAACCACTATGGATTCAACGACTCAAGCACAGCTAGTCGCTGCCTCCCAACGTTCTACACAAAACGACCTATTCCGATATGCCTGCACTCAACTTCGTAAATTATACCCATGGAAATGCAAGAACACAATTTTGCGAAGAGTACTCTTTTCCATAACTATCCTCAGGCATTTGCGATTATAAAATGGAAATGCAAAACACAAATAGATGATGAATCCAAAGAGATGGGAATAGTGGAATCACGACAAACAGAAACTCGAAAGGCTTGATCAATAAAGTCCACTAACAACACATGTAACAGAGCACATGCCGGTTGATCGGTGGGATGCCAAGCGCATCATCCGACCACTGTGGGCGTGCGGAATAATAAATGTTGATAAGCTAACTAGGGCCAAGGCAAAAGAAGCCTTTGCAGAGAAGCGTTCTGTTTACATAATTCCGGTTGCATTATTCAAATCGCGATCGCTTGGGCTGTTCGTAAGACCTTTCGTGTACCGTGGCTGTACTACATAGAGTACTTGGAAGGCATTAGCGGTCGTAATTTTGTTTGTCGTGATTCCATTATCCTCACCCATTTGGTTTCATCAGCTATTTGTGTTTTGCCTTACCATTTTATACTCGTAAATGCATGAGGAGATTTGTCGAAAAGAGTACTCTTCGCAAAATTGTGTTCTTACACTCAAACTACAACATTGCTTAACTCGAATGCTTCGCAAACATGGTTTTACAATGAACAAACCGAAGGATAAACGAACGACCGCTCTAAATTTTCCCTGGACAGGTATAAAAAAGTGAAATAAACGGCCAATAACAATCAGGTTCTGTGACAACGATGTAATGACATTAGTCCCAGTAGTTCACGAGCTACATAGTGCTTCTCCTTTGTGCGCATTCCCTGCATCTGCCTCTAGCGGTCATGAGTTCGATCCCAAGTATGGTACCGAGGGAATGCTCACCATTATCGAGCCCCAATATTGCGAAACGCGTCTGATGCTTCTCCGGACTAGGCTGTGCTATGTAGCACGTGAACTACTGTGATGAGTTCCTCAATAAAATCACAACTTAAATCCTGCTAATTGCGAGTAAGTTGAAATAAATGGCCTCTCCTAACTTCAGATGCAATGGATTTAGCGTCTAGTGAGAGGACGTCATCAGCTTGCATGCTAGCCACTGTTAGTGTCAGTGGAAGGTAGGTGGTGCTATATCCCAGGTGAGGACTTGACAACGTCTAGAAGCAGACTGGCTAATTATCCAAATCTAACTATTATAATCTCTTTATTCATATTGGAAGATTCCCCCGATACACTGTTCCGAGAGGGGCATAATTGCGCCCAAACACCACTGTTTTCAAAACTATGCTTTTGCCTCAACCATCCGCTAGCGCCTTACTATATGAAATACATACTTCAATATTCCACCTATACATATCATCCATGCAAGTTCATGGATACTTCTGTACACATTGATCTGTGCTTCTACAGACACAGTTTCTCGCATCAAGAAAAATATACGTGTTATTTTTATTACTGACGTTCACCAACACTCGTCAACACAGTTTCGTACGGCGTAGCTTTTCAATCCGGCTAATCCCACTCGGGATTTCTACTCCATTACTTCTATTCACACATCTTTAGGGTTTCAACCTACCGAGTAATTTAGGCAATCCATGCAAATACTTTCGTCAGTAAACTGGTCGACATTGTACTGTTAGGTCAACGAGTATAACACTGCTGCTGCTTTTCTATCTATTATCCTAGACCTACATTCATACGTGGGTGGTCGTGATAAGGTCAAAGGTTCTGACATCCTCGCGTTTAACTTTCTCACAGTTCCGCCTTGGTATGCCGATGCATATTTTCAAAACTTTTGTGATCCTGAGGTTCTTTTTACCTGTTCCGTTTGCACAAATCGGAGAAGTGTTTTTGAGACACATTCGTTATGTTGATTGCTAAGTCAGATTGTGAAGCGATGCAGAATACGCCAAACGAAGTGTAAAATTTCAGCAACCAATGCTTTCAGACGGATTTGGATTCCCATATTTTTCAGGCCTTCTTGAAATCAGTCGAACGCCAGTTCAGTATGCCGAGAGCTATATCGCTCGTCCTTCGCTGACGATTGATTAACGAAGTCGAGTTAGGATATCGGCAAGGAATATGCTTGACTGAACAGTAATCAACTGTGCTTGTATGGCAGATTAACTATATACTCGAACAAAAATTTCGTTTCTCAGTAAGGAAATCTGAAGTCATATTAAAATAGAGTGAATATATTCAAACACTTGTGGCCTGAATATGCTGCTTCGTTCAATTAGTATGTTCACTCTCTAAGAAACAAATAAGGACAGTAGTTGGGTTGTAGGATGCGCCTCCATTTGGTCCAAACTAGTGCAGAATGAGAAAAACATAGTAGATTTCAAGTTCTTAGCTTAAAAATTAGAAGCTGCGAATTCATACACGCTGCGATAGATAACAGAATAAATTTCTTTTGCTCAACTATTTCCATATATTACTGGCAGAAGTTCACACAGATTTTTCTATATACTAACTGCGGGTATGCATCATCACAACGAGACATGGGACTAAATTTTTACGGTACTAAGAGTAGTTCAATGGCTGCAAGTTATTGAGGGTTGCTCTCGTTGAGTCTACTAAGAACCACTCAGTTGAGGTAGGTGAATTGCTAGAACAGGCGAACTCATTTTCAGCAGTCCTGTGTCAGTTAGAGCAAAGCACGTCTAACCTGTGACGACGCGTTATCGCAGTCTTTTCTCAATGGTTTTACACCACCTTCCCCAAGGTACATTCTCCTAATAATTAGACTACCGACTGCCACATTTTAAATGCATTTGACCTTGACCAAGTGGCTAAATCTATTGGGTTCCTAAGTTGTCAAACTCCTCCTGATCAGTGCAGGATTCAATAGCCACTATTCTCACCACCATGTGAGTCAATACGCTGATTCAGAATGTCTATAAACGATAGCTGTCGAACCAGACTGGTTTCTTCCTGTCGATGCGTCTCCGTTGAGCTCATTGTGATCATATATTTTCGGAGTTCGGTTTGACACATCCTGCTCTATTAACATAAAAATTACTGGGCTGAGTATCAAAAGGAGGAACAAGAGAAGCAAAAATGGTCATGCAGTTCATGAACTGAAGTGAAAGTTCAAGTTCAAGTTCCAGGGAATGTGTAAGTAGGTTCCTGGGATAGTGAGAACCCCATTTGTAGTCCTTCCAAAGAAGATCCTCCTTCACTTGTCGTCCCGAACCTCCGAGAGCGTCCCGCCCAAAGCAGTTGGCTACAAAGCCTTTGCCCATCAGCGTCGATCTCCCGAAGCTTTCGGCTTTCCGCTTCGCAGAGTTCCTCTTCGACACCTGGAAAATCAGAAAGAGTGATCCGATTGGGTACCCTGCATATTTATATCGTAGCACTTCAGTGACCCCGCGATGACCAGTAGAGCCAAATTAGAGATGTCACGGTCTGACGATCCAAGACGACGAATAAGTTCTCCAGAGCCCTTCCAAATGTACCCATAGTCTGAAATGATAATTGGCCAAAGCACTACATTAAAGACTTGGACCCCTTGCCACCAAGATGGGACCGTATCGAATTGGATGCCCCGTATACTTGGAGACTCTCCCATGGTACGCCAGTTCTTGGCTGTGCGCCGATGTGACAGCTACGTATGCAACAATGATCAAACCGTTGGCGCAAATTATGAGGTCCAGTTTACCATACCTCACCAATAACGGGATGATGGGTTCAACATATACCGTCACATGCTTCCGCTTGGCAATCTGGGCAATTTTTTGTACTACTCGATGGTGTCTCATGCACCGCGTGTCATGAGTAAGGCAACACTTCTGCAAGATGTGCCGGATGGAGTCTGACTCCCCACACCCGCCACGGGACTTGACATCATCAGCCTTCCGGGAAACCCCCTGGAGCTCCGCACATTGGTAGGCAAGTGTCCGCCCCTTAACGATGGCATCCATTGGATGCTCCCCGCTTCTTGTCTCATCAGCTGTAAGCTTTTACAGCCACACCTCAACTCAAGCTTCTCTCTTCAGATACCTCGAAACGGCCTTCTCATATTCCACCACAGTCCGCATGAGACGGACTGGAACATTGACGCTTCCGATCTCAACCTTGCAAGCCTCTGTCTCCAGAATCCCGCGCACTAACTGCGATGGCGAAGAACATGGCCGACTGACCTTGGCCTGTTGAGCACAAGGAACAATGATACTCCACGACAGCACGTCGAGACCTCACGGGCCCTGACAAGTGTAGAAGAAAGAGAAAGAAACATCTTTCGGGTAACGCAAGAACTCCCGCACTTTGGCACGCAGCATCTGCTCCATTTGTCGCATGGTCTTTAGATGAGCAATCCCCAGAACCAACTCATGAAGCAATATTGGGACATACGAAGTCACGCATTATATTCAGTCGTTACTGCGGTTTGAAAGGGGCACGTAAGATCTCGTTGGGCCACTCAGCAAGAATATCCGTGCTTTTATTTGGCTTCTTCCCTTCCAGTTGAATCTCAAACCAAGGTAACGGATCGCATCCGCTACCACAACCGGTCTAATCTCCCCGCCAACCGGGGGATAAGCTTGTGGCACCAGGACGACGCACTTCTGTTTGCCGATCCTTTTGACCGTGATGGTCCGAGACTTCAAAGCGTTCAACGACATACCTGTCGCCGATAGAGTGTGCTGCAGAGCCCGCAGCTTCACAGATAACGCCTCTTGGGAGAATGCGAACAACACAAGATTATGAGCGTATGCCAAAGCACCAATCTCTTCCCAAATAGTCGCACCCCGATCAGGCAGTGTAGCAGCAATCGTTGAAACCATGATGAAAAAGAGAGGAAACAGTTGGTCCCCCTGCCTCACCCCTCTGTGACAATCCGACACCTCGTCGTCAAGGAGCAACTTCGAAGAGGTGTATAACGCACGCAAAGAATGCTGGAGCTCTGGTGGGTCTCCATGTGCTGCTGCGACTCGAATAATTGTGTTAATTGACACAGTGTCGAACGGTTTGGCAAAATCCAAAAACGCTAACGCCGCATTCAGGCAGTTGGACTGAGTCATCCTTACAATGCCCCGAAGGACGCATGAGGCCTCAAGACACCCAGCCCGCTTTTGAAAGGTGACTTGAAGTGAAGACAGGGTCAAACGTGACCTCCATCTTTTAGCCAGAACTTTATGATAGGCCCGCAGCAGAAGCGAAGAAAGCGCGATCGGGTGGTATGCTGACGGTGTGCTGGGGTCCGACCCTTTGAGCACAAACGTCAGCCGTGCTGTCGCAAGAGACGCGGGAGGGAACTTAAGCACCACCATAAGATTGAACAGCTGTGCGCGCACAGTCAATTCAAAGGATTTACCGTCCACCACAGTCACCTTACCTGGTCCTGGGGCCGCATCTCCGGCACTTCGCATAGCATCAACGAATCTGCTCTAGACAATGGCGCAATCAGACCATAATCCTGGTCTTCTTCTGTGGGAACCGGTTTCTCATCCACTGCACTTTGCACAGCAAAAACAGATCACCAATACTCATTGATCATCTGGTCGAGCCCAAGGCGTTGTGATTTGTATGCGCTCAACCAACTACCATACTGGATCGCCTGTGCAGCATCTTTACGTTTTATAGTCCACAATTACTGGATTGCTGCATAGTTGGCCTTCCGGATGGCCCGCCTGCCAGCAGCAGTCTAGGTTCTCCGTTGAATCTGGGGGGGGGGTGCCATTTGAGTGGAAAGCACTGCTCGGTAATCTTACACAGACGAACCACGCCTGCACACTTTGTGAGCGTACCGAGTTGCAACTGCTCAGCAAGCTGAAGCAGCTGACCAGCCAGGTCATCCCCGTGCAAAAAGCGCTTCAATGCCGTGATGCTGTGGACAAGTATTACGATCGACCATTTGGCAACATTCAGACCAACCTTAGGATAGGCACGCTCCTCCCCCATTTTCGAGTTGATAGCTTCCAGAACCACATTGGCAGAGGCACCTACCTCAACCATCGGCGATTTGATAGCCTTCAGTACTACCTTGGAAGAGGCACCCTCCTACCCGTTCGAGGTATTAAATCAACCAACTCACCGAACACCCCGTCCGGATCAGAATCACACCAAAGACATTTCGAGAATTAACGGAACTGCTCCTCATAGAAGAAATGCACGAGGTTTGGCTCAAGGGCCGCTTCGTTTTGATATAGATTACAGTTAGTGGTTGTCCCATCGGACACTAACTCATTTTCGATCAAATCCACACTTACCTCAGGAGGCACCACCGGAGGAACACGAACCACCGCCGGTGAGTCCCAAAGCAAGCCCTCCGAAATAGGCCTACATCTCAGCCAGCGCATCTTCATCAGCTGCTTCTTGATGCCTTCAACACTCCGCCTAGGAAACTAAGGAACGAGCCGACGATAGACTTTCTGTTTATTTGAGCACTCCGGAAGAGACTGGTTTGCTTGCAGAAACAACCGTGAAACCTATTATCCGGACTAATCTCTTCGTATTGGCACCATTTGTAACTTCTCCTTATTAAGCTCTACAGGATATATGTGCCTCTTTTGTTGGACAGGCCCACGCTTGATACCGAAGGTTGCACGGCAAAAGTAGGCATACTCGTCCAGGACATCAACGACATCACCAGAAGTGTTATGACCCACAACCACCTGAGCTCCCATTACCATTATAGGATACAGACCTACCTCACGCTCCACACCCAAATGCTCTCCCATCAAGACGCCACCAGAACCAAAGTGGGGATACCAACGGCATGATCGGTACGGTTTTGAATTAAGGTAGAAGTCTAGCCTGATTTTGACTTCGTGAAAGGTTTAGTAACCCCAGAGTTGACCCACGCAAGGTGGTTAGCCGTAACTAGGTTGTCCTTGGCCGCATAAGTTGACTTAGTAAATCTTTCCGAACAAACTCATCACCTGTTTACATATTAGCGCTCGATATGTTATCGATGGTGTGGGTGGTTTCCGTCTCTGACTCGTTCTCCATTTAGTCACTGACTTCCATTATATTGAGGTGTCATGAGCCCGCCCACTGTTACTGCGCAATCTAGTAAGAACCTGACAATATTGCGACGTTCATGTGGGTGGAGACCACACAACTGGACAACATTTCGTTTGCATAGCTTATTGTGGTCCTTTCCCCTCTGCATTTGTACAATTGAACCAACTATCCATGTGTGTATAACACACGCCGACGGCTCCGAGTAATCTCAATTTGCCTGTCGATTGCATTTATCCATTCAAATAAAAGGCCGAGGAGTGAGACGTCGGTACTTTGTTCTACTTTTTACATGGAACCAAATCCTCGTCTATTTTTAGTAATTTGGTGGCTGTTGATTTGGATCCGTGCTGGTAGCAGTTATTATTGAAGAATTGTAAGTTGCTGCTTCTATTTTTCCCAATAATACCTTTATCCAATGCCGAATTTATCGTTGTATGAGTTCGATGAAAACGCGTAAGCTCATGCATGCAAGATGCTTTGTCACTTACACTAGGGTTGCTTTTCGGACCAGAGGATAAATAAACGGAGCGCAGTCTTCGAATTTCGCTCCCTACATTCAAGTGATCGGCACGCATCAAGACATACAGTTATGTTCATTTAGAAATCAATATGCGTAGCCTCCAAAAATTAGTCCGAAAGCTGCATGACATAGATCATGCCTACACCAATTTTTCCACTTTTAAATGACCGGGGTTATACACATGAACTATTTGAACAAAGCTAAGGGTTCAGCTTGTAGTAGGAATATTAAGTATACTTAACAATATCATTATTTTACACATATCATTGTGCTCCGGGGTTATCAGCTTAGTACAGATGTTGCACGTGTCCAGGTGACTATTTTTCTGAATAGTTCTGACATGAGCAATATTTGCCTGAAACTCAGTGGAACAATGGAACAATGGTATAATACGAATAAAAACAGCCAAGGCTTGACGAGGCTCGTGGGATGGTTTGTGGGAATAGCATTAGTTCCATTAAGTTGCACAGAAGTGAACAACACCTCTGTGGAGTCACCACATTATCCACGTTAACACAGGTATATCCATCTAACCGGAAGTCGTAGTGTTGGTGAGCACAATGTTTATCTGCGTCTTGTCGTCACTCAGTGAACAGAAATCAGATCAAGTAGTGTAAATGATGTAAAGCGTCGTCGAGTCATTTTTAATAATGAGTAACGTGGGCGGTGAAATGACACAAGTCGAAAGACTGGTCCACGGTTGACAAACTCGAAGGGAAAAGTAATTCCGGCGGCACCCAAGTCGACTGTATTGGTTGGCAAGTTTCAACTTAAGGCCCCTCCATTCTGTGTTGCAGCTAAGCTTTAGGTGGTCGCAAGCGTGACCGGGGTTTGACAAAATGTGGAACGCCAGGATGAGGTCTTCCCGTAGACGGCGATATCTTCCGCTGTACGCTCCCAGGGCTTTCAGTCGCCTATCGTATTGCAGATGAAACAAATCAGTCACATTTTTATTGCTCGACGCTGTGCAGTCTCCAATGTAACCAGGTCGCGTTCTCTATATAGCGCCTCACATAGCATTGAGTATTTGGGGGAAGATGGAATGATCGAACCTCCCGAACGCCATGGTAACAGAACAACTTGTTGGTTCGCGGTGTTGGATGCCTACAAGGACTGCGCCGAACAGCCCCGGTCCCCTTGGATTACAACCCCGAAGTCTCGCTGTTGTGAGGCTGTGTTCAGCATGTCTTCTCCAAGCTTAATTGCGTACGTGGGAATGTGGCGGACGTGCACAGTTTTGAACTTGTCTGTGTTAAACGGAAGTAGATTTAAAATTGCGCATTAAAAAGCCCAGTCTAAACATCGTTACACCATATCGTCGTCTTCCTGAGAGTCGCTTGCCCTCCTCATCTTGGTGTTTTCGGCAAAAGCAGGAACTCCGACTTGATGACAATTGCAAGGTTGTTAATAATGAACAAGCATAACCGCGGCCCCAACACTCATCTTTTGGTACACCGCAGTCCACACCATTGGGATCAGAAAATGAACTTCTAACTCGAGCCTAAAGGCGCAGGTGAAAGAGGAAGTTTCTGAGCTATCCAAGGACAGGGTTTCCAACTCCGTATGCTTGTAGCTTTTAGAGAAGAATGCGTTGAGTTATGGGGTCGAATGCATTAGCAAAGTCTAGGTAGATGATATTAATGCTGGTCCAACTGTCAACTATCCCAGTAAAACTGTCACAAGTAAGCAGTAGGTTGTTAGTACATGATCGATGCTGACGGAATCCGTGTTGCTCTAGTGCTATGATGTTAGACCTTTCGAACTAGCCCATTACAACCTCAGCTATGATTGATTCCGTCATCTTCGAGAGCACTGGGTGGATGGTTACTTGGCGATCGCTGGCTGGCTATTGAAAGGATACCTTGCTTCCACATGTTAAGGATCTGCTGTTCGTCCAGGCATGTTTGCAAAAGTCTCGTTAGTGGTTGAGCTATGCTCCTAGCTGACACCTGCAGTGCTCTCCAAGAAAAGTTGTCAACTCCGGGGGAACTATGGGCGCGCAACTTTAACATTTTTCTCAAAATGTTCGCTCAACTACACGTGACGTGCGTAAATACTGGCATCTGAGAGAATGGGAGCACGTATGTTACAAATCTTTGGAGCACATCGGAAAATTGGGGCATATTGTAGCCGTAAAACGTTGGCTGCATCCTCGGCGGTTTGAGCACATCCATCCAATGGTATTTGTGGAGGAATACCATGTTTCACATTCCGGAGGCTGTTCACATGTCTGTACAGAAGCCTTTTCTTAACGCAAAACTTTTCCGTTGGATTCCGCTGGTGTATTAATTTGTCCTCGCACACAAGTGTGGTAAAGTGATTACGATGTAAAAAGTAGTTACTCCAGCCGTCAGGAATTGCTTTCGCTGTATACACCTGTCACGCAGTCTATTACTGTCAGGTGTTTTCGAGTTATACACCGAATGAATGATTTTGCCCTTGCAGAACGAAGGGACTTGTTGACTGATGGAGATGTAATCAGGTCACTGAACTTGCTAGTAACATACAACAAAGCACTGTCAATGGAACAGTCGTCCGGAAACACCCAGCTGGCATCTCCCACAAGTTCTACCAGTATGCTGTAGTGGGTGACTGTTAGAAAAAACTTAGTATGTTCTTGTGGGTACTCCGCATAATACACGAAGTCCTAAATTATGGTTACGTGGCTACTTCGTTCCAGAGGGCTCTCCAGCCTTGGTTTCTCAACTATGAGCTCTTCGTTTGTGAACACTAAATAACGCATAGATGGTATATTTCCGGCTTTGCATGGGGTGGATGAACTGACATGGCTGATGAGCAGAATCTTTGCAATATACTCTTACAGGTCGGTCTTAAACTGCTCGTTTGGATGCCGGAACCATCAAATCATGAAGATTGAGGTCACCTGAGATAAGAACATGGCTGTATCGTACTCGTAGGACCCTTCCCAAGCATAATGCCAGGCGGGAGTCCATCTCTGGGGTGGACATTGCGGGAAGTTAAACAACAGCCAAAAGGCAATTGTCGTTGCGTCTCAGTCGCAGACTGCACCAGAGTGAGTCTATGATCAGCGTTTCCGGATCGGCCACCGGTTAGCACTGCAGGTCGTTGCGGTAGTATAACATTACCCCCCGAATTTGCTAGGCCGGTCGTTTCGGAGTAGGGACATACCATTTATCGCGACTTCAGCATCGGTAATTTCTGAGTGCAACCAGGTTTCCATAAAGAGTATGAGGTCCCAGGTATGTTACGTTTGACGTGGCCGCAGTTAGGAAAGCTTGTTCAGGAGACCTTGTGCATTGGTTTACATGCAGGAAAGTTTCTCTGTGTTTAGTTTAGAATCGTGGGATGGGTGTTTTGGATACAATGTCGTGTCGACCGGTAAAGGTCGGCAACAATTAAGAAGTATACGTTAGGAATGTGAGTGCTTGTGCTCGTTCCATATGCTCATAAGACCTAGGTACCTACATACTCAAGACGGCAGCAACAATACAGGTGTACATACAGGCGGAGGCTAAGATTATTTGTGTAGACGTTACCCCATAATTCACATCCGCGTAACATCATTCATTTGGTGCTTCGATGGGAAACTGGGATCAAGCGGACATTTTTGTCAGCTTTGCATTATATAACGTTTGTCATTTGCATTGCCTGATGGATTAAGTCAACAAGCAAGGGTTATTAATTTGCACGATCATCACCACTTTCCACTTGATACCTTTTTGTCTCTTTTGAAGTATTCCAGCAATAGAGTTCTGTAAGAGAATATTGTCATTGTCACACTCAGCTCGGAGCAGTTATCAAGTACTTCCGAGTTTAGTTTGCACATGACCTGGCCTTCATTAGCAGAGTCTGATTTACAAAACGACTTTCCGAGATATTAAAGCGACTTTCCCCATAAATTAATACAAATGCTTGTACTGGACTTTAGTGTGACCAGCGAACATTCTATATCGCGAAATCCAAGGAGTTCTAGCGTAAGCGATTTTGCCTAGAAATTTTGTCACTCCCATGTATCACCAGCAAGTCCGGCTTCACTAATATCACCTGAAAAGTTTCGATCCGGAGATGGTGACTACTTTCCTATCAATACTGAGTAGTCATGCACAGAATAGACGTACTTGGAGTGCCTTTGGGATTTACAGTTACATTATTTGATGTATAGCATGATATAACTCGTTAGTTCGAAGTCTTCGCCTTCCACAAACACAGTAAATACCTACAAAGATTAACTTGCTTGGGCAGATCTCATTCATTATCTATGTGACCGAAAATGCATGTATTGGAACTCGAGTCAAGAATGCCGAAGCAGTCTACTTGTCGGATACAAGGCCTCTTCTAGGAATCTGTTTAAAGTTTAGTTTTCACTTTATCACTTAAGTCATCGAATTCTACCGTCTTGTACAGGCCATAATCCAAGCATTAGCAGCAACGCCATCCAGCACAAGCTATTATGGAGTAGCATTTAGCCCCTTGGGGTCGAAATATTGTTCTTTGCTTAGATCGGAGGAACTCGAGGTGGTTGATCAATTCACTTATCTTAGCAGTTACATCAGCAACGCCGGGCGCATAGAAACTGAAGTCAGTTCACGATTTCAAAAGCCAGAACTGTCTTCTGGAACCTACGGCATCTTTGGCAACGGAAGGGAGTTTCCCTTTGTCTGAAAGACCGTGTATACAAGGCCACAATGCAGGCCGTCATGCTTCATGGAAGTGAGATTTGGCCCCCTTCTGTCTGAAGATCTGAGGCGCCTTCAATTCTTTTATCATCGTTGTCTGCGAAGCATTGCTGGTGTCGGATGGCACCAGCGTGTCCGATAAGATGATGTGTCTGATATACACTGATCTGGCTGCATAAAGTATGTTTGGACTTGATTTGATAGTTTGAGTGAACAAACATGAACATTGCGCAATCATATTATACGGGTTCAGAAGCCCTGCTTTACAAGCCCTGCACTCTGAAAGTTTCCATAGTTTCAACAGGCGAAAAAAATAAGTTCAAGTTGTTTCTCGGGATTAAGATGGAGAGTAGCGTTAACTAACAAAATGCAAGTGGCGGGGTGTGTCATCTAAGTGACTTAATAAATATGGATAGCGTGGGTGCTGAAACAAGCGATTCGAGGAGAAAGTCCCATGCTTCACTCACGCGAATGGAAAAGAAATTTCTACGGCACGCCAGACGGCTGTGCTCTTCTGCTAATTTCAAGGAGTGGCCTCTACTTTTGGTGTTGCTGCTGAGTTGAGGTAAAGGACGGCACACATGATTTGGCTTGTGCAATTCAAATAAGCCATAATCAAGTAACTTCGGAGACGGTGATACCGCCCGCTGAATACTCCCAAACGTTTCAGCCTCTGCTCATATGAAAGGTGGCGCATTCCCATGACGCATTTAGAAGCTCAAGTCCAAGTTCGGTTGGGACCTGAAAGATCGGACAATCCCGTGAATGTTCCTTCTTTGCATCTCATTGGATCGGGAATTGATAGGTCTGCCTGAGATGTTGAAAAGCCTATAACAAAGACCCTGTCCAACCAAGTACTGCCCACATTTTCCTGCCTAGCAGTCCCTGCCAGGCAGTGTTAATGTGAAGTAAGTTAGTGAAGAGTAAGCTATGAAAACAAGAGAAGGAATGTCAGCTAAATACGGATAATACCGAGATATGAGAAGAAAGTAAAAAAGCGAACGGAACGTTGAAGATACAAGTCGGTTAAGAGAAAGGAAGGTTTAGTACTGCCACTCAAGAGTATCTAACTGACGCCCGAAACCCTCAACCGTAGACTCCCTAGCGACGTGCTCCGGAAGCGAGTTTCAACGTTCAATAACCCAGCGCGACAAGTGAGTTTCCGCCCTTACCCGGTCAGAACGCAGTTTGTATAGCTTCCACGCGTGACCTCGGATACTAGGCAGCTTTGCGGTCCTAAATAGCTAGGAGAAGTCTGTACCGACCGTAACTGTTAGGTTACGGTATTTGAGGATCAAGTCCCCTCTAATTCTCCGGTAGTTCATTGAGTACATACCTAAGCTAAGCAAAGGTTTGGGATACGTTTGCCCCTGTAATCCATGCACTAATCTGGTACCCACTCGCAAAATCCTCTCCAGTTCCATTATGTCTTTACAATACAATGTGGACAAGAGTATTCTAAGTGGGGTCGCACAAAAGCTGCGAAAAGTTTCACAATAATATCGACCGTTAGGACACCGAAGGAGTGGCGAATAAACGACATCATACGGAACCCTCAATAAGCAGCCTTCCTCCAATTGTCCCCAGAGTGAAGCAATGAGGGATGGACGATATCTAGATCAACCTGCTGAGTGACAAACAGGATCTCACTTATACCAACTACATAGCGTGTGGGGGGACTAGCACCTCCAATGCGGAGGACGGAACATTTTGCCTGATTTATAGACATCAATCATAAGGTTGACCAATCCAAGAGCCTATCCAAGGCACTCTGAATTGCCTCAGAACCCTCAGGGATATCCACAATATTCCAGAGCTTAAGGTCATCAGCAACCAATAGCGACGGTACTTCAAGCTCCTGGAGTAGGGCACTGACATAAATTGCTAAAAGCAACGGCCCTAGAACCGAGCACTGCGGTACGCCACTAAGAACAACTTATCTAAACAAAAGATTACGTCCCACTCGTTTACACTGTTCTCTTCCCTCTAGGAAAGCAGCCACCCATTTAAGGGCGCCTCCATATATTCAATACGATCTCAAAATTAATGACAGTGATTGATGTGGGACAGAAGCAAACGCTTTCGAGAAGTCAACGAAAAGCATGTCGATAGCGTGATCGTTGTCTACTGACAGCCCAGCTTTCACGGGCTACAAGTAAATTTGTCAGACCCGAAAATCCTTTGCCGAATCCGTTCTCTTCCGCACTGAGAAGGTTAAACTTAGTCAGGTGATTGGCCACCGAATCTCTGACCAGTTTTCAAAACAACTTAACTACTACGATTGTCAAGCTGACAGGCCGGTAGTTCGCGGGCAGAGCTCTATCACCGCCCCTAAAAATCGGAAAGATGATTGCTCCCTTCCATTCCAAAGGTAAGGCACAACTGTCGAGCGATTTTGTAAACCCACATGTGAAACGGCTATTTAGCTCAGCGACCAATTCATGCATCAGCTTCGGATGTATTGAATCAAGGCCAGAAGCCTTGGAAAAATTTAGCACTTGCAATAGCCCGAGGATTTGTATCGTCGTTATGCTGATGCCAGTTAGGTAAGAACCCTTCGGGACTTTGTGATCAGCTCAACCTAAGGTAGAGGAGCCACAAGAGAAAAGACACTAGTATACTGTTCGCTAAGTATACAAGCCTTAGCATAGTCGGCATGCCCACGGGTCTCGTCCGCTCGTAGTAAAGCCGGTATAGACGAATTGCTACCGCTACGTCTCTTTAGGTAAGCAAGGAATTTCTTTGGATTTGTTGCGGCTGCGTCAGCCAAATCCTTCTCGTACTGAAGTTGAAGAGTCCTAAGACGTTGCTTACATTTCTTTCTAACCGCTCGATAGCTTTCGTATGTGCTGGCTAATGAAGCCGCTTGATAAGTTCGCCAGTAGTTAGAGCACTTCCTGAGCAGGTATTTAGCTGTATGATCTATTCAAAGAGGATGCGTCCATGTCCCCCTTCTCTTAATGAGTGGGATGTGCGGAGCAGCGATCTCGGTGAGGTATGCCTTAAATTTCTCCCAGGCTGTCTCATTGGTGTCAGCCATGGTGACTGCGCAACGCAGAACTGAAACTTTGTCTCGCATGACGTTAAAGTCTGCCCACCCAATATTTGGACATGCCTCAGTGGTAGCTTGATGACACTAGAGCACACCAAAAGCCAGAGCACATCGAAAGTGTATGTAGACATGATCACTGGCACCTAGAGGACAGCCATATGTAATATCACTTACGAAATCGTATTAATTTCGCAAAAATGAGATCCCAGGTAGACAGAAGCTGGTTGCTCATGCACCTAGTCGGGCGGTCCACGAACTGATGCAAATAAAGTTGCAAAGTTGGCTTGAGGAGATCCGAACCGAAAGTGCCCAATGCCGAACTGCAAGCTAGATCAGCCCAGCAGACTTTAGAGAGGTGGAAGTCACCCAGTATTAGAGAACAATTGGCAACCTGAGTAAGTATAAACTCAGAAACCTCAATGGTGATAAATCCAGGAATTCGACATACCACTACAACTCTAGACTGAACAGAGGAAGTGCATACCATACTCGACGGGGCTTCAACAGTTTGATCCGGCGACTGGAAAACACAGGTCCTAAACATAACAAGTTTCCAACTCACATAAATAGCGACGCCTCCAACTTGGCGGCCAACGGAGTGATCACATCTAAGCAGTGCATAGCCAGGTACACATAGTTCACCGTCTGAGATATCCGAGGACAAACACGTTTAAGTTAAAGCATGTATGTGTGAATGAGATTTGGCTACAAGTAGACTAACCTCGTGTACCTTGTTCCTTAGGCTACCCGCATTGTTAAGCACTACCAGAAAGAATTCAGCACGCCCAGCCCTGGGTCGTACGCTACCAAGAGGGGTTCTGGTAGGGCAGAAGTTGACTTCCGGCTGATTATCTAAAAATCCACTAGACGAAGGCCTTGTACAATAGCCACCCGCCTGCTCCTGAGGCTTTTGATGGCTTCCCTTAACTTCAGTCGATCTACTAGTGAGAGGTCCGGCTGAACGCTGACATTACTACCCTTGATTTTGCACGCAAAGTACATTACCGCTTTGCGTTCCTCCGGAGCTGAGAGGACTACACGAATTGGTCGGGGTCGCGGAATTGGCGTGTCGACAGATACGTTCCCCAGTCTGGTTAATTTCCTGATGGTGACACCGGGGAAAGCATCTTGTTGACCCAGAGCTTGCACCATTGGTCATCCAGCATGCGTTCCTTAGGAAGAGCTGCCGCGGATTCAGCAAACTTACGGAAGATAACGGAGCCAACAATAAAAGAATCACCTCGACGAGGCGTATTCACCCAAGGGATCTTCGACTTGACCCCAGTTTCAACCGGTTTGGCAGGTGACACGGCGCGGTTCTTTGCCAAGGGAGCTGGAGTAATGGAGATTGAGGCTTTGTGTTCTGCCTCCAACTCCCTCACCGGTCTAGTCTTTTCAGACTTTGCGAGTGTGTGTTCGAGGTTAACAAGGCGCGTTTATTCTCCAATGGAACTGGAGTGATTGGAGTTGGAGCTTTGTGATTTACCTCCAATACCTTTATGTGTTCAGTACCTTCAGGCTTTGAGGGGACCTTATTGACTTCCTTGGCCCTGTTGCTTTTACTTTCATTGGGCACAGGGGATAGAAGATCGGTCTTGTCTTGGATGACGTCCAGTACGACATCAGAGTCCTTGTTAGGGGCATTCTGGACCGCCAGAGCACACAACACGGTAGCCATCACTTCAGTCGGATTCTCATCGACAGCAACTGAGGTTAGTTGCATGGCTTCCTCCAATGAGTTTGACGTTGTGGTTGGTCCAGTGCGGTAAGGTCGTGTTACAGCCATGGCTGCCAAGCTTAGATTGCGTATTCATCATGGGGGCGAACATACACATTTGGCATCGATCTACTTATACTACTGTCCGGTTGTCCGAACGCCCATAGTAGCAAGCCGACGTGTTGGTTACCGGTTTCCGATACTTTTACGGATTGCTTGGAACAACCCAAGTTATCCTGAACAAGCACGCCAAGCTCACGTTCGATGGACGATCGCTGCAGTACTTGCGTTCCTAGCTTGTAGGAATGGGTACTCTGGTGTTGTATAGAGAGTACCTTGCATTTGTCCACATTGAACTGTAAAGGATTTCGGTCCGACAACTCATGTACTATATTCAGTTCATATTGAACTAATCTCCGAGCAGTATCCGTGTGAACCCAATAACATACCTTGATTTCCTCAGCAAACTACAGGAAATATGAGGGGATGTTCTGTGCAAGGTCATTGGTATATATCAAAGGAATCGTGGACCGAGAACTGAGCTTTGGGGCACACCAGACTCGACTAGAATGGGTTCAGTTATGGTAACCTGGACTCTGACCATTAATAGTCTCTGCGCGAGAAAGTTGCCGAACCATCTGCAGATAGGTTCACCGAGCTTGTACTATTGGAGCTTGTAAAGAATAATCCGATGATCTAAACGACCAAGTCCCTTCAATAAATCCAATACAAACAACCTCTCCAGCGTTAGCTGACTCGGTCCAGCTACTCTGTGCCATAAATAAATTCGTTGTATACGAACGCTGTAGACGAAAGCCGTGTTTCTCGGAAGCAATAATGTTACAGTTTTTTAGATAACACACCAACTCATAGGAAAAGATGGATTCCATGACTTTGATTAATACAGGACGAAGGGACACTGGGCGGCAATTTAAGGGCTCAGGCCTGCTTTCGCCTTTGTGTATCGGGGTTATTATTCCAAGCTTCTACATTGCATGATGCTGGTTGGCCGACGGTCCCAAAATCCTCTTTTAGGCATTGGTGTTATTGTGGATACTTTCTGAATGTCAGGGATAGTATCAATCGTTAACAACTGATTCCAGATTTCCGTCAGAGGTGTGATTAAAGCATCTGCGCATTCGTTCTAAACGACTCCTGATGGAGCATCCGGGTAACTAGCCTTGTTTGGTTTCACCATTGAGAGCTCTTTAGTGATACTTGTGAAAATAAAAATGGGGAACAGTAGTTGTGGAAGAAGGGTGGGGAAGGGTGTTAGGTGATAAGAAGCTGAAGTCAGTGTTCAGTTTATCAACATCCTCGGTGCTGTGTGTACTGTAGGAATATATTCCTGAAAGTTGCCTTAGAAGTCGCCGCAAAGCAACTGTGGCTGTCTAAAACGGTCTGAATATACAAAATATTAGACCATTTAACCTCAGCTTTTTTAACCACGGAGAGAGGTTTGATACGGGCAATTATCTTATGTTTATAAGCCTATTCTTTTTTCCTCCACGGTTGCTTGAGCAGCGAAGATAAAATCCTATCAGTTCGCAAATAGGTTGTCTCAATGAACCAACGCAGAAGAAACGGAAATTTATTGTCTGTGATTTGCTCCCATTGTTGGTTTGCCCGTGACTATCGCATACGAAATTAATATTTCTGTTAGGAAGGAATACACGAGTCGAACAAGCCAGGACCCCATCGCCTCGGCCGGCTATCCAAACTCATCCGCCCTGATTGGGGCGAACAGAAAGCCAACCAGGAGAAGCGGCCAAAGAACGCTAGGTTAAAGTTCCCTTATTGGCTGTAAGTTAACCTTTCCAGAGTTTTCCACGGTCGCTTTAAATATACTATCCACGAATTTTCCATTTTACCTTCATGATAAACGGTGTGATTTGCTAATTCATTCCTGTTGCTCTGCTCGTCCGATTCGTCTTCTCTCTGTCCTGTGGGGGGGAGGGGGCCAGCGACTTCGGGTTTGATTGACAATCAAGCGTTCATTCAGGCGAGGGACGAACACTTCAACTGGCGACGAGTTGAACCCTAATCAAGATGTCCATATCGGCTGACGAGCTCAAGGCCATTATACCGCAGCAACAGGCACAATTTGAGGCATCCCAACTCAGGCTGATCGAAACTCTCACGCGCCAACTCTTAATCCAAACCGGTTCACTGTCTACAACCGTCAAGCCATCCGCATCGGTAGACGCCATCACTAACAGCATTACCGAACTTTCGTACGACCCCAATGCTGGCCTAACTTTTGAATGCTGGTTCAAGCGTTATGAAAATGTGTTCCGCGTTGAACTTGGAGACCATGATGACGATTGGAACGTCCGGTTGCTGTAAAGGAAACTTGGAACAACAGAGCACTCCAGGTATGTCAACTTTATTTTGCCTAAGAACGCTCGAGACTGCACTTTTGAGGAGACTGTCAAATGCTTGGGCCAAATATTTGGAGAGCAGTCATCCATCTTCAACACGCGATATCAATGCCTGAAGATCACCAAGCTGGACGCTGATGACTACGTCACTTACGCTAGCATCGCCAATCGCGAGTGTGAAAAATTCGACATCAAATCCATTACGGCAGATCAGTTCAAATGCCTGATTTTTATCTGTGGCCTACATTCTCCATGGGATGCAGAGATTCGCACCAGGCTGTTGAGTAAACTTGAACAAGACCAGCAAATGACTCTAAAGACCATAACCACTGAATGCCAACGATTGCTGAACCTCAATCATGACACGCTTATGCTGTAGAAACAACAATCAACTTCAAGTCTTAATGTATTAAAAACAAACTGAACTTTGAGGGGACCTTATTGACTTCCTTGGCCCTGTTGCTTTTACTTTCATTGGGCACAGGGGATAGAAGATCGGTCTTGTCTTGGATGACGTCCAGTACGACATCAGAGTCCTTGTTAGGGGCATTCTGGACCGCCAGAGCACACAACACGGTAGCCATCACTTCAGTCGGATTCTCATCGACAGCAACTGAGGTTAGTTGCATGGCTTCCTCCAATGAGTTTGACGTTGTGGTTGGTCCAGTGCGGTAAGGTCGTGTTACAGCCATGGCTGCCAAGCTTAGATTGCGTATTCATCATGGGGGCGAACATACACATTTGGCATCGATCTACTTATACTACTTTCCGGTTGTCCGAACTCCCATAGTAGCAAGCCGACGTGTTGGTTACCGGTTTCCGATACTTTTACGGATTGCTTGGAACAACCCAAGTTATCCTGAACAAGCACGCCAAGCTCACGTTCGATGGACGATCGCTGCAGTACTTGCGTTCCTAGCTTGTAGGAATGGGTACTCTGGTGTTGTATAGAGAGTACCTTGCATTTGTCCACATTGAACTGTAAAGGATTTCGGTCCGACAACTCATGTACTATATTCAGTTCATATTGAACTAATCTCCGAGCAGTATCCGCGTGAACCCAATAACATATCTTGATTTCCTCAGCAAACTACAGGAAATATGAGGGGATGTTCTGTGCAAGGTCATTGGTATATATCAAAGGAATCGTGGACCGAGAACTGAGCTTTGGGGCACACCAGACTCGACTAGAATGGGTTCAGTTATGGTAACCTGGACTCTGACCATTAATAGTCTCTGCGCGAGAAAGTTGCCGAACCATCTGCAGATAGGTTCACCGAGCTTGTACTATTGGAGCTTGTAAAGAATAATCCGATGATCTAAACGACCAAGTCTCTTCAATAAATCCAATACAAACAACCTCTCCAGCGTTAGCTGACTCGGTCCAGCTACTCTGTGCCATAAATAAATTCGTTGTATACGAACGCTGTAGACGAAAGCCGTGTTTCTCGGAAGCAATAATGTTACAGTTTTTTAGATAACACACCAACTCATAGGAAAAGATGGATTCCATGACTTTGATTAATACAGGACGAAGGGACACTGGGCGGCAATTTAAGGGCTCAGGCCTGCTTTCGCCTTTGTGTATCGGGGTTATTATTCCAAGCTTCTACATTGCATGATGCTGGTTGGCCGACGGTCCCAAAATCCTCTTTTAGGCATTGGTGTTATTGTGGATACTTTCTGAATGTCAGGGATAGTATCAATCGTTAACAACTGATTCCAGATTTCCGTCAGAGGTGTGATTAAAGCATCTGCGCATTCGTTCTAAACGACTCCTGATGGAGCATCCGGGTAACTAGCCTTGTTTGGTTTCACCATTGAGAGCTCTTTAGTGATACTTGTAAGAATAAAAAGGGGGAACAGTAGTTGTGGAAGAAGGGTGGGGAAGGGTGTTAGGTGATAAGAAGCTGAAGTCAGTGTTCAGTTTATCAACATCCTCGGTGCTGTGTGTACTGTAGGAATATATTCCTGAAAGTTGCCTTAGAAGTCGCCGCAAAGCAACTGTGGCTGTCTAAAACCGTCTGAATTTTCAAAATGTTTGACCATTTAGCCTCAGCTTTTATAACCACGGAGAGAGGTTTGACAAGGGTAATTATCTTATGTTTATAAGCCTGTTCTTTTTTCCTCAACGGTTGCTTTAGCAGCGAAGATAAAATCCTACCATTTCGCAAAGAGGTTGTCTCAATGAAGCAACACAGACGAAACGGAAATTTATTGCCTGTGACTTGTTGCCATTGTTGGTTTGCCCGTGACTATCGCATACAAAATTAATATTCAATTCAGCGTCATTTCAATTGGCAGCAGGGCGCTGCCAACTCTATTCAATGACATCTATGTCTGATGCGATGTGTTTCACTATGCGGCGACACAGGTGCTTAGATTCAATTTTTTTGGGTTTGCAAGTGTGAATACCGAAAGCTGAATACTGAGAATAGAGAGCGAGAAGATAAAAACATCTGTGTTGCTCCATCCTAGGTGGATAGGACACATGCGCGAAATCGCATCACTGATCTCATTGCGATGGCAGCATATCGTAGCAGCAATATATCTTTTTAGGGTGCGATAAGCTTGACGCTTGAAGCATAGAGTGTGAAAGTAATTGCATATGCAGAATCGCCTATAAAAAGTGACATTGCGTTTGTCAGCATCAGTTCGGCAATAAACCGTCTACACTACACCACTCGTCCTTGTGTTTGATGTCTAATTTATTTCACCTATCCATTGATGAGAACCTTGAAGGGTTCATCATTTTCACGGAAACAGGTATCTGAAAGGGACTCATAGGGACCACAATAAATATTATCCAGGTACTTTGCATCAACCATACTCCTGCATAAAAGTGTTCAGATTATAAACTTAGAAGGGTCTTTGCATCAAATTAGAAATGACTTTGCATGGTTTTCAAGTATTTTGAATTACTGCGAACTAATGGAATACTACGTGCATCGGTACACAAATCTTTTAAATCTCTCCTTCATGCGTCATAAACCTACTCCGGATACTTGTTGCAGACATTTCACACAAGCATTTTTCATTTTCATTTGCAATCATGACAATTAGCTTATTGCGGTTCATTGGAACTCCTTCCCTTTAAATTGTCAAACAGGACTTGAACATAAACTCACAAACTTTCACTGCAACAGTGGAAAGCACGGAGCAACGATTGGAGAAATGTTATATCTCGAATAGTTGAGAAGTCCAGTAGGACTACCGGAGAATAGAAGTACATGATGAAAAATAGAAGTCAATAAGTTTATCGTGCCGTCTCCGAAAGCATCGCATTAACACGGATATTTAGATGGCTGCTCAAAATTTTATGTTGAAGCAAAAAGCTACTTGGCTCATTTCGCGGTCTGCCTTAAGTAGCTGGGTATGTGTCATGTCGAATAACTGTTCCTTATTAGGTAAGCATATAGACATTGATAAGTTGGGAGAACAACCAACGTAAGTTATAAAGGCAGCCGGTCAGTGAGCTGCTCGTAGGGCAGAAAAATCTACAAATTACACCTTCTGGAATGTCTGTTCAATTTCAGCTAATAAACCATCCTGTTTATGGCTTAGTTGAGTTGCTACGAAGAAGAGTAAGTGTTTTTGGGTTTCACAACTTTCTGTACTCAATTTTGCTTTTGCCCTGCAGGTACGGGAAGGTCCACTAAGATTTTCAGCATAAGTTGTTTTGGGATGCAGAACAAGCTCCTAAGGTTCCTTCTCGTGTCACGTTGCACAGTCTGGAGCAGAGCGCGATCGTGTTTTTCCTGCGTTAACACACTTGGATGACGATTTCTAGAACCTACGGTCCCATGGGAGCAATAATCCTTCTCGGAAACATTAAAACGCCGAGCTATCGGAAAGCCCTACTTTAGAGACCTAAGTGTTGGCTAGTTTTCTTCAGTAAATTCACAGATTGCCTTAAAGACTACGGTCATCTTTACGAACACCCTGAGTTCGCTCACACGTAAAGCTGGCTACCGTAGCCAATCATCAAGAGTAGTAGCACGTACTTCGCAAGCATGTTCTCAGTACATTGTTCTTATTTCGTACCAATGTCATTATTCAGTGTCTATTCACGATTGTATCTACACCACGATAAACGTACAGGTCGTCAGCGAAATACAGGTTATTTGAGATGAGCGCCCTATGGGGTTGGTTTTCAAAGATGAGAGGTATGTATATTCTTAAAGCGGAGCCCTGCGATATGCAACTTGTGACTTCCTTTGGTGCGGAAAAGTTTTTACGCATGTTCAAATTCAAATAATGTCTTTGGAGGGAGTAACATCTACAATCCAGATCACTGTCATGGAGATTTCGGCTATGAAGCCGATGGCAAAAATGTGATGATGCGGCCAGCTGAAGAACTCCAACATAAACATTGCCTACTCATTCATGAGCATCGATAGTTTTAGTTTGGTTTCATTAGCCAGACTAAAATCTGTGAATGAGGACAAGTATTTCTTGAAGTCTTGTTCCACCTGCTTAACGATGTTGAAGCTCCTCCAAGTTAGATTAGAGACGGCGGACATGGAGAATGAGTGATGGCTATAATTGCGGAAAATACTCATTTTAGTCTATTTGGCACTACTTCTTCAGATTTAATATGTAATCTAGAGGGGGAAGAAAATGCACTCAGTAGAAGCATGCAACAGTGCTGGGAGACACCACTCTCATTCACGAATCAAAATGAATTTATTCTTGATGGCGAACAACTAGTTAATATTGCGCGTAAAGAGAAGTATTACTTTGCTTCTTCTAATTAAAGGGAGATAAACCAAATGAGTTTTAATATTGCTGGCCAAAGTCTGGCAAATATTCATGGACCAACTTGAGCGACTCCTGTACCGGGAGCCTTAGAATTTGACAGGGATTTTGGGTTGCTCTGCGATAAGTGCAGTCTATAATCAAGCATCCCGTCTACGACGAGCTCTTTTTTATGACAAGGTAGATGCTGCAGCCTCGAGTTTTATTGTTGAGGACTTTTACTGACTTTATCCCTATGGGGCCAAACTTTACCGAGCTTCTCAGATATAATCGAAATTTCAGCGTACGTAAACATACGGAATTATCGAGAAGATCAGTTTAACATTCTGTGGTATCATACAAAATAGATTGCACTCCGCGATTCAGTCAAATAATAGGATGAACAATTTACAAACCAACTTTCAACAATAGAAGGAATGAGGTATTTCAGCAAAAACATGAGTTTGCGTTAACTCTTCCTATTCACCTGTCTGACAGACAATGGAATAATGGTGCATTGACTGCCCTTCACTTTTTCTTACTTCCCATAAACTGGCCTGGCATGGATTGATGTGCAGAAAATATGGTCAGAAATGGGTTGGCCAGCGTGTGATACGGTCTTTGTTGTAGGCCATTCAACATCTCAAGCCGACCTATCAATTCCTGGCTCAACGATACGCAAAAGCAGGAACATCCACGGGATTATTCTATCATTTTGGTCCCAAATGAACCTGAACTTGATATGGATGACACCGTTTCAGAAATGTCAACTAGTGGTGCAAGAATTCGCAGGAGTAGCCCTTAACTTTTCCTTAAGGAAATTCTATTTATCGACGTTGCTTTAGCCGACGCAAGTTGCTCTTGTGTTAATAACTATATGATAAGCAGGATTCATTTCATAATTAGTAGTGAAAGTGAAAACTGTTTCCGGGATTTCTGAAGTCGTCAAATCAAGAATATACTTCATAAAATTAAATTAAATTAGAACATTTATTCTCGACTATGCGAAGTCCCCGTGACGGGTAAATGTTCAATCTTGAAACATTGTATTCAGTATAGCATTAAATGCAATTCAAAAGCGATATAACAACAGCAAAAGAATAAGCTGGATGGAAAATATAACCTCGCTGGCAGAGTTAACCGGCCAGTTCTTGAATAATGCTGTTGTGGTCAAATAGGAATCTGGCGAAATAAGGAATGGCTGACAAACCATAAGTTTTCCGCACTTTTTGCTTATCTACTAGATAGAAATGCAATTGGAATGTACAGTGTGAGTAGGAATGCTAGTGCTGATATTTCTGAAGCAAGTTTAGCGTGATTGATGTTTCCATAGTTGTTCTTGGAATAACCCTGCAACCATTGCTTCAGCGACCTGTCAAGCAGTTTGAAATGCTTACAGTAATCCTGGAAACATCGAAAGAGAACAATAAGTTCAGTGTAGTAGAATGCAAGCATTGTGAACTTCAGAAATAAATTGTATAAAAAAATAAATAATTTTTCCTCGAATCCTTCGAGGTACACCATGTCTAGCATGATCAGGACGTTACAAGCGATTGTTTCGCAACGCACGCTGCTTTGCATGAAGTGCGCTGTTCGCACAATATTCAGAATTTACCGAAACGGCAGATGACTAGTCGGGAACGGACGCGTTAATGATGTAGAGAAACTCGGGGGTCAAAAATGTGTAAAAGTGTAACACAGAATAGAGACGGAATGTAGAAACAGGGAAGTGTCTTTTTAATCTATACATATCAAAAAAATATTGAAATGATGTGAAAGGTCGCTCTGGTTAACTTGCCAGTGTAAGTTTGTGGGCAGTGACTTTATTCAGTGGCGAGTTCCATCCGCCAGGCCGCAATGCTGATAAACGGACATTAGTGGCTTTATATAGGGAGAAAGCTTTCCAGTCGAAAACCCACCACATCCTGGAACACTACCGTCAATCCGTTTAAATGGTAATATATAACTGTCAATATATTTTACACTCGGCTATTCGAAGTCATATGAGCTGCAAATCTTTGCGCTGACTAACCGAATTGCTTAGTCATGGTCCGCCATTAGTCGTTGAAAGCCGTCAAGAAATGAAATTTTCAGGAAACTCGGGTGAAGGAATGTGCAGACGAATAAGTATTTCGAATTAATGGACTTTGGCTTTTCCTTTGTAGTATACTGGTCCTGGCGTGAAAACTTCGTATCCAGGGATCTACACTAGACGTGTGAGATGGTGAGTGCAATTGATCCTTTTATCTAAATTCGTCCCATCTACGGCGAAAATGCGAGTCCCCATTCAAACCTGGGGTCCACAGGAAGTTGACATTAATTCTTTTCAGATTATGGATAGAATTTTGAGAGTAATGGGGCGGAACCCCTGAGTTCAGGCCACGTAAAAGCACAGATTGTCCACAAAAGGGTAAACGAGGTCCTCCACAGGTGAGTTATTGTCAAGAGAAATTGTCTTTGCGTCCAGTATTGGCTCCATGATATGCCAGCAGAAAAACTCCAGGTAAGCGAAGTATCAAAATATTCTTGCGGAAATGTAAGGCCCCGAACCCAATTGTGCGAACAAAAGTAAGCGGCAGCAAAGCTTCAATGTCAAGTAAAGTGGTTGTGATAGATGAATCTGTCGTCCGTAGTGGAACAAGGGATCCATGTAAAGACAATTTCAGTGAGTAAGTTGTAGCAATGTGATTGCGGAGCGAGACAGACTCATTTGTTTAGGCCCAGCGCAAGCTGTCCTCTCTCCAAGTTGCCAAAAGCATGATTTATTCGGAAGGTATTTGGAGTCGTCGAAATGACGATTTGCCGTTGAGGTCCCGGATAGTTGTTCAATTGTTTCAAATCACCTGACTGTTTGGGATAAATCTACCATTGCCAGTTGATGAACCGTCATGTGCCATCCGCAGTATCCATGGAAATCCCGGGACAAACAAGCAGTGAACAAGAGGCAACCAAGCAAACACACAGACCGGAATGCCTCAGCAAACACTATTAAATGAGTGATTGCATGAAGCGGTACCATGTCATTTTGTTCGGTATATTTGATTTACAGGTGCCTTCTTAAATCACGTCTCAAGTGTGGCTCAGCTTACAACTACAGCTCACGAAGTAGGTTCTGTAAAGCGCATGGTCCAAAGAGAGATAAACATATTCACAACGTTCGACGAAAAGTACGGGTATTGGAAAGATGCATAAATAAAATGGTGAAATGGCGAACGATGGCCTCAATTATTCCTGATGTAAGCCGTCAGGAAACGAGTATCAGCTCAGGTGAATCTGAGGTCGACTGGGGTACGATGCATAACAAGGAGCAGTAGGTTCATACAGCAGCTTTCCAAGTGGGGTGGCAAATGCAAAGAATCGGTGAAGAGCGGATGCATGCGAACAGAGGTGCGGTGAGCTGGTAACTGAACTGATGACGCTGAAGCGCCGATACATAAATAATCAGAAATCCGCCAGAAATGTGAGAGACGGGACACAGGATGCTAAGGCTGTAGTATGCTTGGGGGTCCTTATCCGGGATATATTCAGATTAATAAGGAAAGAACTACGCCCATGTAGTGACGTCCATAATGTTATGCAGGTGAAACACAAGGGAAGGTAAGTTAAGTTTAGTAATGGAGGTAATGGCTCTGAGATGCTTAAACTGATGTGGTCCTGAGTTCACCAGAGAGCAACAGAGAGGGACCAGGTTAGGCTAAATCAGTGCTAAGCATTGGAGGGGTATATGCCAAGAGATGTGAGATTAACACGAGGAGGGGCGGACTCACACAGCGGAATTCAGCATGGTAAGGTAGGTGCGAGACTGATAAGCGTGAGACAGACAAACGTGAAGGAAACATGCGTTGAGTTATAGCCCTGCGATGGTTAGGAGGGTGGTCAAAGATAACGACGAAACAAAAGCTGAGGAAAGCCAAAAGATGAAGAGATGTTCACTGAAAGTGTCCAGACACATAAGAGGGTATTCACGGTCAGAAAGATAGTCAGTAGTATATGAATAGTGATCTAGAGAACAACGAAGTAAGTTTTACATTCAGCAAGGGTTTATGTACAACAGCTGACTTATTTACGTAAGTAAAACAATCGGACGGAAGGATGCGGCGCAGTGAGGGATAAGCAATGAGCCAGTAGGGAATACCGTGCCTATTATGCCAATGAAAGCCAAAGATCACAGGAAGAGTTACAGATGGACAGCATTGGAAGAAAGACAAGTCTTATGGTCGAATACGACCAAACATAAAGAAGACGCTGCACGGATAGGTAGAAGTGGAGATAAAACATAAGTGGGAGGGAGCTAGTCGATGTGGAAATGGAAAGTGACTTAACCGCAAGGTTTAGAGAGGGGAATCAGTGGCATGTGTAGACAGTGTTATCGCTTTAGTTACAATGCAAATGAAGAGTGCTAGAAGTGAAGCAAGTAATAAAATGGTTTGGAAGATGGGCAGATATGTGAGAAGAATACATCAAGTCGTAATGCGGAGCCACTCCTACTAAAGATAGCGCATGGCTATTCATATGGTGCTCCAATAGAACTTGGGGTCGGTACTGTGAAGGGATAGCCAATGCGTCGGCAGAGCTTCCAAGTCCATGAAAGCCAAAGGATATCAGAGACAGTTCAGACAGACAAGAAGGGAGTTAGACAAATTTGCTAGATGTATACGTCCAGTCACATAGGTAAGCCAGATAGACGGGTAGTCAGCAATGGAGATAATGCGTACGTGAGGAGGAGCTGGTCGTTAAGGAAATGATTTTAGGGCGGAGTAAGTTCCATATGGGTTAAACCACTGGCATATTGAGAAAGAGTTCTTGAGCGGCAGCAGAATTATTTACGTCAGTAAAACAAACGGACTTGAAAATCTTAGATGATGGTAATCGAGCGACCTAAAACGAGCTGGTCTGATTTTGGTGAATATTTGATTTACTTGGAGTGACCGTAACAAATTGTGGGTCATTTAACTCCAAGCCATTTACCTGATGTACGGAAGTTCAAACCCTCAACTTTCATCTGAAGTTTGGAACACTCCATATCAAGTTCTTGGTAACGAGCAGCTTAATGTGGTAAAAATGATTGTCATTAGACTTGGACACGTTCGGCGTCAAGCAGCGGGAGATTGACCATTGCACTAATCCGTTTAAACAACTTCGATGCTTGGCTGCCATGGTCGAGGTTTGCTGGTTCACGCCGATGATAACTTCTTCTGCAGATTTTAACAGAATTGTTGCCTCTGCGACACCTATAGAGCTAACATAAGTAGAGAACAGGAATGGTAACAAAGTAGCATACACTCCATATACGCGGCAGTGAATAGCCAAACATTTAAGTAAGTTTTATTGCAAAGCTTGAGGATTGATTGTTGTACTTGGAGCCGACAGACACTCACTACTTCTTGGTTACATGCGGCTGTCACTGCGCAACGGTGAGAATAAATAGAGAACAGGTCGTCAACAGTCATCGACTTCAAACGTGGTCTTCATTACCGAGATGACTGAAGTTTAGTTTAAACTAACTGGTAATTTAGGGTCTATGCATTGCAATACACAAACAGAAAGAGCATTGTAAAACACAGCAAAGGCTGTAAAACAAATAGCTGTCTGCATTGTCCCAAATGCTCCGTAGTGCCACAGAAACTTAAGAAGAACGGCTGAGCAATTAAAAATATTAATATAATCACATGAACTGTTTACAGTGATTGAAGTGGCGGACGTGCTCATGCACTTACAGTGTACGGTTTGGGGTTTCAAGATAGAGATGCACTTCTGACCTACACTCCGCTTTCCACAGTATGAAAGCGCTAAACAGAACGATATTGCACGAAGTATATGGAGTAGTATGATGGTCTAAATTCAGGATGGTTTGAAGGATTGTTTGGCTGGATATTATATATTACGCCTTGTCACTGAGTTCAATGGGATTAGAAGCGAACGGCTGAAAGCCGGGAGTTCATCCCATGGTGATAATTCAAAGTTTTACATACCCGATGTGAGTTATGTCAGTGTTTTCAGCCTTATGATGCCACTATCCGTCACGGTGAGAGTAATTTGTAAGCTTTCCAAACTTGAAAAACATTTGGTTCATCAATCAAGACAAGCTACATAAATATCGACCTATAAGCATATAATACTCCAAGGCGTCAGTCGCCTAGCTACATACCGTCCTACGTGGCATCCTTTGCTTGCAGTCCATTCCCACCTACTTTTGGTTAGCGGTTGATTAACCGATCCTCAGTGTGTTGATTGCACGATAATCCTGTCAGTATTAAGCCTAAAATGTGCTTTCCTTATGTGATGGACAACTTGTGGACTATTACTCCGCGTAGTAACAATGCTCAAGAGTCTGTCAGTCTTACAGCAGCATATAGACCAAAGACGCGAGCACTGTGTTCAAAAATCGTCGAATTGTTTCATCAAGTTTCCTTATGAGTCACCTTCAAGACATCATCACACACCTGGAGTAAAGCGAGCGGAATTTGTGACGTTGGTGCATGCCGACCATTCGTTCTAAAATATAACAGGTATAGTTGAAGCCTCTTACAACCCAGCTCCTTTAAGGTTCAAAGAGTATAACGACTACAAGTAAACTAGGTTAAGCCCCTGGTGCGTTTAACTGCATGAGATACGAGGCATACATTATATCGGGGAACCAATACTTCAGGGTTCTCCTGGACGAGTGCTTCTCAGAAAGCTAACCACCCCAAATATTGAAGTTGGCGTGTCTGTACTCGTCATTCACTTATAGTAGCGAGTGTTTATTTGTTTTTCGCGTAACTGTGACGAGTGGATATGAGCAGGTTTTGAAGCAGTCATGTTCCCAACTGCGCTGTCCCGTGGTGCTGGCTATTGTGTATAAATTGCCGGATTATTTTAAACTTCATGCACGTCACATACTGTATAGCCATTTCACATCCGGTGTAAATTAAGTAAATTTTTGCTTCCGATATTACAGGAAGTGGCATATGCGCTACTGTAGTTTCTGCCGTCCGTGCAGACTATTGGTGCTACATCATTTGAAACACCTTGGCTCTGCACTCAGCTGGGTACCACAGTGTTAGCCGATTTGCTTACATAGACTGCTTAGACGAGTATATCGATACCGATGTTTTAGAAAACCTCTCTACACCGACAAGGATCAGAGTTTGCGTCAGCAGGAGTAGGATGGCACTGTGCGATTCATAGATGGCGCATGTATATTTTTCAATGAATTTGAGTCTTACATCTATGTTGGAACTCAGCAAATCATGTGGAAACGTGTGATTGCACATGCCACTTTCACTAAGGAGCATGTGATAGCCAGGCATTGTCAAATCTATCAGGTGGTATTAAATTTGGTATTGTGATACCAATAATCATAGATAGAAAGGCACAGGTTGCTCATCCACGTAGCACGCCAAACTGAGTGCCAGCAAACAGTTAGGATAGGAGAGGAGTCAATGTGTTATCCGTAGTTATGAATAAAAATAGAATGCTTGCAACTTTTCAACATTTCTATTAAATGTTAAAAAGTTGGCTGGCAGATGTACCAACTTTTACGGCCTAGCAGGCAGTTCTCCAGATTTTTGAAACTGATTGCTGCATTGTCGCTGAAACATCACCTGGAATACGGACTGCGGCCTCGTTCTTAATTGAGTTATGCGGAAGGAAACGGATTAATTCAATGAACTTAGACTGTTTGCTGAATACCGTTGACCCATTCACCACACTGGTTAGTTGAAAGTATTCGTTGATGGATTAAAGATTAACCAAATGTATATTTTAAAAGTGACGACTAGTGATATGATGGTGCACTCTGGGTAGGAGGAAGACGTTTTCTAAGCCAACTGATTTGTTTAACTGAATTCAATAGATGTATATTCTGTAATACGCAAACTTGTAGACGGAGAGACGCAGACCGTTTGAATTGCATGCCTAATGGGGTACAGTGTAACACATCCTCCACTGCTATGCAGTTTCCTAAATTTTTAGAAGACAACGGCTGGCCTGCGAAGTTACGAATTCCACAACTCAGTAGCAATGTCCGCATAGCATTTGAAGGATGTGAGAGCGAATGTCTGGATTACTGATGACGGTTTGATTTAAATTTACATATATGCAGTCTTTTCATGATGTTGACTTGAGCAATATATCGCAATAGATCAAGTAAGTGTGCATATAACAATCGTGCAGTAAAAAGTTGAGGTGTTTCCCCATGAAACATATGACGTTTTGTGTAATAGGAAGGCTGTTGACAGATCCAATCCAAACGGACGGCAAGAAGGGTATTTAGAATTCAGCCCTCTCCGGTAATACCCTTCAATCCGTCTGCATGCTAATATCCACCTTGTTCAATTATTACATTTACGCTGACGTTAAACACCATTTTAGGGCTCGATACTAGCAGAAATAACGTGCCTCTTGTTCTATACGTGATCCAGCGGTAAAGTGTCTACATCAGCTTCTAAGGAATGCGTGAACTTACGTAGCAACGCAGGCTTGGATTATGTAGTGCGCAACATCGTCGGTGGCTTGTGAACACAAACACGTGACCTAGTTCCAGTGACCAAAGTCAACATTATCACCGTCATCTGCTAAATCTCAGAAACAAGGGTAATGTAAAAAGTTACCTGCGAAAATCAGGAGATCGAAATATTAGCTAAAGATTGGTTGGAAGTAGTTACCTTTGCAGGTTGTTTGTCGTAGGATCATGCGACAGCTACAGTAACACTTGTGCATGTGTGTACTATCCTCATAAACACCGTTACATAAGAATTGTACTATGAAATTCCAATTAAATGATATGCCAACTTATTAATACCCTAAATGCAATCAGACAGTATCGAGAACAAGCGAGCAATATTGTGTCTTCCATAAATAACGACAGATAAAACCCACAATTAGGTATTCTTTTAAACTGCACTAAATCCAACTCTTTGTATTGAGTCATGTCAAAGAAGAGTAAAAAAGACTCGACGGCCTTTTTAATGTGATAGATTATTCTTCATTATGTCAGTCCATTGTTAATGGATCTGAGTTAATTTTACATTTGTTCAGTCGGGATATAGCGGTTGAACCAATAGGCTATTTTTCACATTATTTGGGATATCACGATTAGAGCACTAACTGCCTGGCCACCGGATGCGGCTGTCCATCGATCATCGGCGCCCACCTAAGCTGAGCGGGGGCCATTCCAAGCTAATTTGACCGTCTCTAGCCCACTATGTAGTGAAAAATACGAACACATAAATCAATTTGTGACCATAGTGAAAAATGGTCTCCCACTTGTTTTGCATTGATTCTTAGCAGATCACACTTGGTGGCTGGCACGTGGCGGGGTAATATATTATCCACTCAGGAAAGTCTGGCTGCAGACTATAGTTCAGTCAAATCTGCGAGATAACCATAGAGGCGCCGGCGGAAAAGACAAATGTGGTGAATCGCAGATAGCATAAACAGAAGTGATAATATTGCCGAAGCACTTCGCCAACAGTATACAGCAACTGCAGCAAATGTTTGAATAACTGTACTTGCCACTAGAAATGAAGATGGATAAACGTTATTATCTATTTGTTCTTTTGCTAAAAAAGCAAGTAAGCATATACTGTATTAGACTGCAGAGCATACAAAGGGGGCAATCATGATGACCGCGTAAAATGTGCGTGCAAGTTTGGGTCTAGAGTTGTATATGATATCTATAATATTTTGCAGTCTACTCTGTCTTTAAAACGTCTGTTACCAAGAAAATCTTTCAATAATGTTGGCGGATCCAAATGCTATTTCAAGACTACGTTCACACAAAAAGTATGTTTGTTAAGGAAGTATGGGGACTGGGCCTGTTTTACGTTGATTGACAATCTGACTATTGTAACGGGTATGCAACAGGTGATTTCTCTCTTTCATATGTCTTATCACTCTTACCCATTTCTCGTTGGTGTCTTTTTTTAAAAACACTTGCTAAAATATGATTTAACACATTAAAATAGCCTACTATTTATATTTTTTTGTTGCACTTTTAGATATCCATAGTAGGCAATAGTCGGAAATTATTTTAGCCAGCCGAAGATTATTTTTGAAAAAAAGGTTTGCTTGATTTGTAGGATAAAATTTTATGGGACAACATGGAAAACTCGAAAAGGTAAGTGTACATTATATTCGTATAAAGTTATAAGTCTAGATGGCGTTTTTACACATAATAATTTAAATTGTGTTTGTTACAGAATCTATGAGCTGGAACCATCTATCCGTTTTTAAGGACACCAGCGACAAATGACACCGTGAGATGTATCTTGGTATAACTAAATTATCGGTCTAATGAGTAAAAATAGCTTCATTATTTATGGATGCTCCCATGTGTTAAGGATCTAGTACAGCGGTGTTGAACAATTTTAATTGTAATAACGCCTTTCGCTTTTAGTAACACTTTCTTTGGTAAAATGGTAGGTAAACCATATCTCAATTAATAAATGCTTTTTCTCCCGGGGATCTTAAACTGTGTGGAAGACATTATCAATATGGAAGAGCTGAAAATATCCTGGAAGCCAACATTTACACGACACCTCCAGATGACGGACAAAATTCTGATAAAGTGGACATCAATGACGCGATTAACGAAGCTGCTTCTCTTGCTGATCTGTCAACGAGGCAGTTATTCAGTGACCCTGAGGCTAGCTTAACATTGTCTCATGGGACAGTAATTACAGTTAAGATGGATGGCAAACAATCCGAGGAGAAACCAGAAATAGCAGTTAATTGTTCGTAAGTAAGATGCTGCTCCTACGCTTGCTTTTCATGAAAACTCGAAAGGATAACGGACCTAAACTATGAAGGCAAGAAGACTCGTTTCTTGGACCTAAAAACTCAGAGATAATGGTCTGCATGTGCACCTGATTTCTTAAAGGAGAATAACACACCGTTTGTCCTTCTAACCCTTCCTTGTTAACTGTAAGTAACCACATGAGAAGCCAGGCAATTGAGTACGCCTGTTTAAAATTGTCTATCCATTCAGTATAACTACGGCTGAAATGCGTGCTTTTCTAGTCATTCTGTTAGTCTCTGGCTATAATCCATTAACACAAAGACACATGTACTTGGAGCCAGAACCAGATATTCGAACAGTGAACAATGCTTTACCTCGGGTATAAAAACGTTGCTTAACAAGTCCCGCGGGATGGTGGAGGTAAAACTACAATAAAACATTCTGTTCATAGGAAAGATACATGGACAAGACTGTATGAACACTTCAACTGCTTCGCCCTTATCCAATACAAGCGGTGTTTAGTCAAGAAGCTGTTTAGTAGAGCCCGCAGAATATGCACTGACAACTGTTTGGAATCGGATTTGCTGTTTATCACACAGACGCTACGGGCCAACGAATATCCAGAGGCGTTTATTCGATTCCACGATCAACTGAAGGAGAACAGGCCGTGGGTACTTGCCATGCCCAAACTGTCTGTCTACCTTCCATTACCTTTCACAGGTGATTTCGTCACCGCCCAACTTGAAAGACGTTTGCATACAGCGATTCGTCAGACATTCAATGCCGTCAAATTCTGCCCATTTGGGAGACCAGGAAGTTGCCTATGCCTTCAGTGAAGCCTAATCAACCGATCTCCGTCACAATCCATTATATTTACCAACTTGTTTTTAACTGTGGAAGTAGTTATATTGGCAGAACAAATCGATACTTGGGTAAGCGCATTGGACAGCTTACCCCAAAACGGATTGCTAAACTATCGACACAACAAGCTGCCGAACTAGGAAAGGTGTCTAAGCTGCCGGCATCATCTAGCGCCACATATCTACTCAAAATAGGTCATCAGGTTGACTTTGCGTCAACATTTACAGTTATCTATTGAAATGAAAACCCCAAAGTTTTGAGGTTTGCCCAAGCGGGAGCACTTAACCGGCACCGCCCTATCTTTTTGTGTACTGAAACAACTGACAGTCTCTCTAAAGCTTCCTTGGGGCTCATGACCCTAAGATCAAGCTCGTTGATCTGTTTTTCTTGAGTCTACGTAATTCTCCTTTGTGCCCAGTGTCAAACCTTTGATTTTTCTGTCACGTGATTCATGTTTACGTTATTAGTTTGCTAGTGAGCAAATAACACGAAATGGTTCCCTCTCGCAATATCATTCTTCTCGTTGTCGTATTTAGAATGATAAAGGGAACTCAGTGTTTTAAATTCTCAAAATATAGGTTGGTTGTCTGGCTGAGCGGTTCTCTGGCAGATACGCTGTTGAATAATAGTAGTGTATATGGGAATGGAATGTGAACGACGTGGCAACATTGGGGCAGTTGTAGTTGATTTATTACATGTAAAAACTAAAAACAAGAATGCTCACTTCTGTTCCCTATCCTCAGATTTACATAACATGCTAATCCGGTTTGAAGGGATAATTAATATATTCCAACGTTGTAAAGTTTAGGCAACAAAGTGGTGGGGGATAAGAGAAAGATCCAATCGCTTTTCCAACATATCCAAGGTGGGGGAGGAAACAACGATGTTTGGGAGAGAGTTCCAGGGTTGGCAAATCAGAAGAGAAAAATAACTTCGCTGGCATTCCAGGCGGCTAAACTGCGCACACAGTTTCAGAGGGTCCCCTTTGAGATTGGTGTGATGGCTGAGTTTCAGCAAGTGACAGCATACGTGATTGGGATCACTCAATATTTGGTAGACTAGTATGAGATCGTCGTGCAACCTTCGGTAGCGGCCACTTAAAATTCCCAGTGACCTCGGCCTTTGATGGGAGAACTGATTTCATAGGTGCTTGAGGTTCTTTGTGGTCATGCTTTGGGGTTTCTCTAGTACTTCTAAGTCGCGCTTCACCCAAGTTTGCCAAACTTGGATGACGTATTTATCGTGAGGGTGCACTTATAAATTATGCATTATGGGGAAGATGGATGGGTCGATTCTTCCGAATGATCTCCGCAGCAAGCCGACTTGCTGGTTTTATATTTCCGCGGCCGTCTTTGACTGTTTTGTACAGTTAAGGTCACTTTGAATGTGCACACCAAGGTCGCGTTCTTGGGAAGTTGTTTGCAATACATGTGACCCAAGCCTAAACATCTACTCATGTCTAAGGCGCAATTGAACAGTGTGACATTTTTGCGCATTGAACGGTAGAGTAGTCAAAACCGACCAGGTTAAAACCGTGTTGAGGTCACGCTGGAGATTTTTGTAATTGATCGGTTCTTTGATCGTTAGTCATAACTTGATTTCATTTGCGAAGAGTACGAAGTCGGAAGTAATTTCCCTCGTCAGGTCGTTCATATAAAGCAATAGACGGGGTCGGAGCACTGAGCCTTGTGGTACGCCGCACTCCACCTCAATTGTATCGGACAGGGATTCTCCTACCGCACTTCCAACCGATGTTCGTACATGAAATTGCCTATCTTGCGCAGCAGTGGGCTACCAACTCCATAGAGCTGAAGTTTATGGAGGGGAATTCGGTGCTCTAAGCCATCTAACGCTTTTGGGAAGTCCAAATAAATGTGATCCACTCCTGCTCCACAATCAACTGCTTTAGTTCAGCTGTTGCATGCAATTAACTAGTTCGTAGGGCAAGAGCGCTTTTGTCGGAAACAATGTTGCTCTGGTGCTGGCTTGCCGAACAAACTCCCCGTGGTGCTAGCTGGATGGTTCGGGTTTTTCCCGTTCCAGCGAATGGTTAGGCGGCAGTGATCCAGGACGTGGTGGGTTTTCGCCTGGCAAGCGTTCTCCCTATAAAAGCCACATATGTCCGTTTAACAATACTGCGACGTGGCGGACGTGACTTGCCACTAAATAAAGTCACTGCCCCTTGCCCCTCCCTGAGAGGCATTGTAATTTAAGGGTGCGTTGGGCCCCTGTCCTTCACGGACTGAAAGGCGTATAAACCATCTATTTGGTCACCGACTCCTAACGGGTTGCGACGCCCCCACATCGCCCTGATGCCTTGTAGGGGAGATCTTTGATCAAAGGCTCGAGGTAGGGCCCCCCTAAGACAACCCACTACTTCGGCCTGGGCAATCGGGTAGTATCGCGCCCACTGACGAATCATGGACCACACCGCTTTCTACTGCTATTGCTATGCCTATCTTCTGTGCTAACTCAACCGCTCAACCTCCACTCGCAGATCACCCCACCTCCCGTCCTTCACCCACATGTACTCTTATGTCTTCTACGGTCACCGTCACAAAAGACCCACGTCTCGCAGCTGATGGAAGTAACGGCCAAACTCCCGGTTTTCAGAGTCCTGCGATCGCAACCGCCTCTCACTCCACCGAAGCTCCAGCTCTTCTTCGACCTGGTTCTCCATTCATCCTAGTAGCGTTTAATGTTCGAACGTTGATGCAGATCGGACGACAATCATGTTTGCCCGTACTCTTGAAACGCTATCGGTAGACATCTGTTACCTTTCAGAGACCAGATTACAAGACTCTAGCACCGTCATCAGAATGGCCTCTTCGATAAACCCTGACGCCAAATACTACTTGCGGTTTTCCGGAGACCCAGAAGCTGCCGCCACTGGTCAAGCTGGTTTTGGGGTTGTACTGAGTGCCAGGGCTGGATCAACTCTGCTTGACTGGATCCCAGTCAATAGCCGGCTATGTGCAGACAGACTAAGAGGTTCATGTGACGTAAGCAGGCGTCGAGACGTTAAGCGTGTCTTGTTTTTCGTCTCCGCTTACGCCTCTACAGACTGCAGTCCGGATGCAGTTAAAGATAGCTTTTACCAACAACTACATGAACTGCGTTCCTCCAAATGGATTGATATAGTCATTCTTGCCGGGGACTTTAACGCACGAGTTGGCCGCCTTCCAACAAGCGAGCACCACCTTGGGAGTAGTTTTGGTCTCGGTGGCAGTCGATCAGACAATGGAGACAGACTGCTTGTTCTTTGCTCTAATCATCGCTTGTTTCTTTCGAGCACTAGTTTTTGGCACTCGAGTAGACACACTACCACCTGGCGCCCACCCTCACAAACGCAAGAGTGCTCCCAGCTTGACCACATAGCAATCAGCTACAGATGGCGTGGAAGCGTAACGGACTGCCGATCGCACCGGTCAAATTTTCTAGACTCCGATCACGCATTGGTTCGTGCTAAGATTTGCATGCGTTTCGGAGGATCACCTAAGCGCGCCCGCTACCGACCGGAAGTTGCAAATCTACTAAACCATGAGATTTTAACCAGGTACCAAGCCTCACCGTCAACCTTGCTTACCTCAACTATTGACGGTGATCTCGATTCGCAGTGGGCGCATATCAAAGATGCTTTAGGTTCTGCCAGTATCGACACTTGTGGAGTTACCCGTCACCCACCGAAGCATTAGATTTCCGCCGACTCCTTGTCGCTAATGAACAGACGCCGCTTGCTGCCATCGGATTTCAGACACAGTGAAGAAAGCAAGTACCTTGCTCGAGAGTTGCGCAGGAGTCTGCAAATGGACCGCGAAGCTTGGTGGTGTGAACGTGCTAAGGAGATGGAGCTTGCTAGTCTCTCTGGTAATACCAGAAAACTGCTCCATCTCATTCGAGTCATCGAAGGTGTTCGATCTGGTATAAGTGAAACAATATGCGAAGAGGATGGCACCTTAATCACCAATCTTCAACGACGGTTGGAGCGATGGGCCGAACATTTTGGCTCACAGTTTTGTTGGCCCCCAGTGCCATCTGCTACCTCTGGTGCTCGCGCTGGGGCCGAGTGGTCTACCTCCACAGATCCTCCATCTTCCCAGGAAATCGAGCAGGAGCTCCGGCACATGAAGCGTTATAAAGCCTCGGCCCTGATTGTCTTCCCCCGACTCTGTTTAAAGATGGTGGTGCTTCGCTGTATTGAGAACTCACCACTTTGTTCTCGAAAATTTAGTCGAATGAGAAAGTTCCGTCATCTTGGGGTGAATCGATGGTCGCCCACATCTTCAAAAAGGGCCTGTGCACAATCTGCTCCAACTACAGAGATATAAGTTTAGTCCTCGTCGTTTGCAATCTGCTGGTGTCCGTCATACTTCGCAGGCTATCCACAATACGCGAATCGTTGCAACGAGAAGAACAAGCTGGGTTACGCGCTGGTCGCGGCTGCATCGATCAAATCTTCACACTTCGCCAGATCCTCGAGGTCCGCCATGTGTATTAGAGGCCAAGGATTGCTCTGTTCCTGGATATCCGTGCAACCTTCGATTCTGTCGAGCGTACAGTACTGTGGCACTGCCTACTGAGGAATGGTGTCCCCGAGAATTTCGTCTCCATACTGCGCGCTCTATATAGTCTGACCTCGGGCAGGGTTAGAGCTTATGGCAAGCTTTCGCCTACCTTTGTGGTCTCCAGTGGAGTTCGACAAGGATGCCCTATCACACCGTTCCTATTCAACTTTGCCATTGAGGATGTCTTGAAGAACGCTCTAGGCGATTCGTTGAACGCTGGCGTTGACCTCCTCCCAGGTAGTCGAGTTGGTGGTTTGGATTATGCTGATGATGTCGTCTTGCTGGGAGACGATCAACACGTCGTCCAACGTGCAATAAACCGCTTGGCGATTGAAGCGTCAAAGTACGGTACGTACTTTTCGCCATCCAAATGCAAGGCTCTCTTCCAAGACTGGCAGTTGCCTCTGCCTGCACTCACACTTACTGGTGAGTCACTAGAGGTTGTGGAGAGCTTTGTCTACTTAGGAAGTTGCATCACTGCTGGCGGGGCTGTTGGAGACGAAATTTCGATGCGCATCTCGAGAGCAGGCCTCACTTATTTTAGGCTGTGGCATTTGTGGCGTCGCCACGACATTCGTCTCACCATCAAAGGGCACGTCTATTGTGCAACTGTTCGTGCTGTGCTGTTGTACGGATGCCAGACGTGGCCCATTCGTGAAGGTGACTTGCGCAGGCTACCTGTCTTCAAGCACCGCTGTCTGCGGTCCATTGTCCTTGTATGGTGGCAGCACCACGTAAGCAATGTGGAAGTTAGACAGCGTGTCTTGGGACATGGAAGCCACTCACTCGAGGAGCTCATCTCACTGATTCAACTGCGGTTGTTGGGACAAGTATTGCGCATGCCTGTCCAGCGTTACCCCCGTCGTGCGTTGTTTGCACTTGCTGGACAAGGCTGGAAGAGACGGTCTGGTGGACAGCCTACAACATGGAGAAGCCGCATGAAAAAGCTGACGAAACAGTTGGCCTCGGCCAGTTGTTGTTGACTACCTGGTCGGCGTCCGAAAGATGCGGATACTTGCTGGTTGAAGACCTTGGAAGCCATGGCTCAAGATCGATGTCAATGGCGGACGCTTGCATCGGTTTGATGCGGTGTCTCTTCTTTCTCCCCCTAAAAATGAGCAAACTGGAAATTTTTTCAAAAACTGTGAGTGGTAAAATAGACAAAAAGCACTTCTCACTGCTCTTTTCTTATTATTCGTATTGTTTTCCTATTCAGCCATGATTCCGATGGCACAATATCTGTACCACAGATTGTCTATTATATATATGTATATATATATATATATATCATTTTGTGATGCTCCAGATACCGTTGAGTGCATCAGCGATGATAGACTCCATAACCTTGGAAAGCACAGGAAGTAGCGTTAAAGGATGGTAATTGTCTGGTTTAGTGTGATTACCTCCCTTATGAATAGGACTGATGACGCATCACTTTCATATTGTTGGAATATGGTTCTCCTCTTTACAGTGTTGGTAAAATATAGTCAGCTTTTTCGTCAGATCATTGGCTACTGCCTGTAAAGCCTTCGGTCGAATGTTATCGACACCAGAAGCCTTGTGGTTACGCAAGAACTACAGTTTCTTTAACCCAGTTTCTGCAATAAAATGTTAGTGGATAAAGCTGACGATGGGACATTAAAAACTGGGATAACCGTTGGGCCCGTTACTTTCCGGAACGTTCCTGACTATTGGAACAGTAAGAGATCGGCTAATTCCAGTACTGATCACGTGCACCCGTCAGTCGTGATTATTGCTGGAATTCCGCGTTGCACCTTACTAATGCTATTAACATGCCTGTATAAAATTTTGCGGTTCGTGCAGAATCGGTTCATTAACTCATGCTGATGTGTCACCTTATCCTAGCGGATCAAACTCACACAGAAGTTATTCTGTGTCACGTAAGTGGTCTAGGTTTCGGTATTCAGTTAGTCCTTGTGAGCTCGCCATGCAAATTCCTTAGAGGAGGTAGGTTTATGTGTTCTGCTCCTCAGAAAGGACTTTCTTATTTGAGGATGGAAGGATTTCTACACAAATGTGTATGTTATCAGTTTCTTAAATATCCTTGTGAAAGTGTCTTAGGCGATTTATGGAAGGTATTCGGTTAAGAAGGTCCAAGATACCTCCTTAACAAGCGCGGATAACACGTTGTATTGCGTGACCGTATACACTTTCTCATCCTCTTCCTTAGGATATTCCACATAAACTACATAGTTATTCTTTAGAGTCACATGTTCACTGCGACCCAGTGGTGTGCTTGTAAATATTCCGACTACCGTGAGTTCTTTGTTGGTGAGCACAAGATCAAGAAAGGGCTTGTTAGCAGTTCGAAGTCTGGTGGGAGTGGTCACGTGGTTGCACAAAGGGTAGCTGCATATTACCGCTTGTAAACAAGCTTTGAACTGTATGCTATCGGTCGCCGCTATTTCCAGATCGTGCCCATTAAATTCGCGTGCGATGAGAATGTGACCCTATGTCTTTCTCAAAGCAACCTGATGAATGTAGTTAAGTTTGGACTCCATTGCACATGTAGTGTTTGGTGGACGGTAAATCACGGTTATAAGACATGTGTCTTTGTTCCATAACCATGGCGGGCACCAAAGCGAATCAGGGACCTTTATCTCTGGGTGGTCAATAACATCGGTGGTCAACATCGGAGGTTAGCAGTGTAATAGAGAATTATGCCACCACCTCTTCCAGCTCTGCCATTCCGAAGCAGTAACATACCAGGTGAATTGACTTCAGAATCTGCAACCTCAAAGCGTAACCAATTCTGGGTAATCATAATGTGATCCCGTGGTTGTGACGCCTGGCGTTCTCCAACTTCGTCCAACTTACTTAGATGACCTTAAGCGTTAGTATGCAAACAAGATAGCATTTTTGATCTTAGAAGTGTGTAGGTGGACAACAATTTGGTGTTTAATTTTAAGCCAACCATTCGTCGGTCGGCCGCTAATGGTTTTTCGCGTGGATCTTTGGTTCTTGAATTTCAGGCAAACAGCATGGTAGCATGGAGTATCCCAGATTGAGATGTTTACTCGTGTGCCTGTCACGTCAGGTGTCGCTAATGCCATGTTGTCTACACCTCTGTAGGATTGTGGAGGCAAATATTTTACTGAGGTTGCATGTTCCAATAAAATGCTGATAACTAGCGGCCGTGCGCCTGCTATCTTAAGCCTAATCTGGATAAGTAACCTGAAGGGATGCTTCAACCAGCTATCCAATAGGACTTCTGTCATTCCATTGGAGTATAACACGACTTCAATATTTTTGGACACAGTCCTTGAAGTTTGGACCTGAATGAATTCTCGTTAGTGGTTTAGCGATAACTTGGTCCAGATAGAATGCTTCGCGGGAGTAGCACCACTGCCCCCGCTCATGTTTTTGCGTTTTGTGCTCAGTAGAGCTCAGTAGTTCAGGAACACCATGAACGCATACGGCTTTTGCTTTCGTTCGTAGAAAGGTCGCCGTGATTTTTCTTTTCCTTTGACCTTCTTTTCCAAGGAATATCGGATAGTATGCGTACCCAGCTTTATGAGTTGCAAAGATAAACTACTGGGAGTAGAACTATCACTGTCACCTCAGTTGAATTCAAGGTTATTCGGAGAATTCTGGTTCGCTGTACTGCTTGTTACTGTACTGCTTATTATGGTAAAACACAATTCAGAGCGAGGGGCCGCTTTCGAGGCGATGACCTGAAATGAGTCGCTTATAAAACTCTCCGGTACACAAACATGAAGCGAGCGGGCCTGTGATTTCGTTTATTTGCGCGCTAAGCCCAATTCTGTACAGACTACTTTATTTAGGATATCTGCATCCTTTTGTTCTCGTAACTGAGAGCATCTTCGACCACGTATGAATTCATGTGAGTGGTATGAGTTGACCCCGATTAGCTGAATGTCCTACCTGGGTGGCGCAGGTAAACTTCGCGACTTGAAGCATGATAATAATTTTGGGCAGTAGAAATTAAGCAGCCTGCTGTTCACCTTGTTGCAGAAGTACCAATGTTACGTACTTAGGTATAACAAAGCACTTCTGTAGTGTGTGTGACAACATTTGTTACCAGCACTTTGCTATGTTTGCATACAATTTGCGATGGTGTTCGATCAGCATGGGTTCCACTGTAGTTGGCCTTACATCTTTTACAAGGTGATGCGTTGAACACTTTGGCTGGACATAATTCTTCATAGCTACCTTTTATTATCCGAAATGAATTAGCTGGGCCGTTAAGACTCAGGTAATGGTTTAATCAAATAACAATTCTCTGAGCGGATTTCCTAATATTTCTGTCTTCCATGATATAGTGGTATATCCAGTTGCGGAGAGCATTTTCTGTGCTAATCTACAGGTCGACAGTAAACTATTCAGGGGCGATTAATAATTCAAGCTTTACTGACGCGATGAACAAAATATCAAATGACATTCAAACTCACCTGCAGAACGATAGCTGTGATATGTCCATCTAGTTGGTACAAAACTTTAACGAAAACCGGCGGCTTTAATTACGCCATGAACGAACATCTTATTAACGACTTTGTTACAGAGAACCAACGCCCGTAGCAACACTGCAGCGAAATAGAGCACTAACGGATAATTGCACCATATCCAAGAAGCAACTAATATGGTCCGTGAACTTGAATGCATTTACGTTTCAAATTAATTGAGGAAAGCCATACGAGTTATATAAATCACTCCGAAGTGTCGAAAACAAAGCAGTAGTCCCTACACATTAATATGACCGCCAGCATGCTATCACGCAGTGGCGACCTTCAACCCACACTAGGGTATGTGAATAGAGATTGGGAGAGAAGAATGCGCGTATGTGTATTTATAACTAGTGCACTATTAATTAATACTCCTCCAACAAGTCGTATGCATATGATATATAAGCCAGTTTAGCACAGATTCATCAAACAAGCGAGTGCAGAGATGGAATCCTGAGTGCTCTTGATATGCTTAGACAAAATATGGATTGACCAAATAATTTGTACAAGAAATATGCCGCGAATGTGCCCATTCGCAGTAGTTTACCAGCAGTCCAGCGGTAAAACAAAGTGGTGCCACTGTAAGCAACCTGGTTTTGGACTCGCTATGATGATTCCGGAATTCTAGAAGAATAACTATACCGGCTAGTTAACTGCTGGTGCATTGCGTCAGCACTGATTTCAGTCAGCTGTTCATCTTACGTTAGAAATCCTACAGTTTGGTGCTTCGCTAATCGAAGTTGCTTACCTATGGGTTCAGCAATGTGTCTGCAGCATGCACAGATAGCATTTCACTGCAAATGTTACATAAAACATGGTAACAATTCGATAATTTTGAAAGGGCTTTACAAAAATTAATTTATGTTTATTAATCCCTTATTTCTGCCTGTACCGTTTGGGACAGGCGGCAGTTGGTCCATTTGGTTATACACCTTCGTTCTCTAAACAGAATTGTCACAGTTAGTTTACATCCAGAAAAGCGCCAGGATGCTTTTGCTTCCTATTGGGGCTTCTCAGTAGCGCATATCCTCCGGATCCGGCTAGATCCGAAACACATGACCTTACTCCTAGGAGTCAAGGACCTAATCCACCGAGCCATGGGCGACACCGGCGAGTCACCATTACTAATTCCTAAGTGCAGGCATAAGGAAGGTATGTGGTATATCGCCTCTTAGACTATTCAGTGATATTCCGACTCTTAAACTACATACAGCGCTGGAAATTCGGGTCCAAAGTAGCACATGCTCAGTAATGCACACTGCCCTATCAACATGAGTAGCATGGTTTTTCAAGTGTTTCCTTCATGTGATTTGCGGCGTGGATTTATGGAATACAATCGGGCAGGAGCTCCATATAAATTATTTAATTGCTCTTACGTGGGAGTTGGTTGATATCCAAACCATAAGTAGACTAACTTAAAATTGATGTATGTCGGGGTAAAGAAGCTACCACTCAAGAAACTACGTTTCTTTAAACCTCGTGCAAAGTCAAGTGGATCGCGTAGAGCGGCACTCTACCTGTACAAGGCGAGTGGTAAACGTACGCCAACAAAATGTAATGTTTAGGCACGAGAAGTCACTGCGTCCTTACATTGGATCACGTGAAGTTTGTACATGGCATCTGGTACACAAGTGACAATTTCAGTTTCTCACTCGGGTCTCAATCATAAATACAAAGGGCACCTTTGTTATATACGGAGACCAGTTGAATCTAAACCATCCCACCATGCGACGATGGTTCAGTGATGATAGTTCGGCAAGCTTCGAGTTTGACCAGTTGGCACTTTCCTCAGTCACGACAGTTAGCACTCCGATTGTTGAAATAAACCAGAAAAGCAACGCTAAGCTAAGGCAATTTAACCAATATCATCTAGATATTTAATCAATGATGTGACGAGTGGTAATGAAGCACAATTCTTCCGGTTAAATTGACAGATTACACAGTACCTACCTGCATATTTTCCACAATTTGGCTTGATCGTAGCTTTTTACCCTGGGGTTTACTTGCAGCCATCGCGGTTGCCTTCGCCTTCGGTTTGGACTGCATGACAGATATTATGGTGTCCGAGTGACTGGCTGTGTTCCACTTTGGGGATCAACCTGTAGTCATGTTGGTCGTCTCCGCTTTCAGGTCGGCCTGCATTGTGCATCATCTGATGCTTGCAGCTTATGTCATGGTCCATGTAGCCGCACAGCTTCGTCTTAAAAACAAAGCCTGTCTAGCAATATGTCCCATGGTAGAAATGGCGGTTCTGGGGGACTTTGAGTCTTGCTGTGATTCGGCCTCAGCTGACTGGTGTGCCTGACCCATTTCTCCTTTCCTACCGTTAGCTCATAGATGACCCAGCTGTTTCTGTGGTTCACTCTTCCCGTCGAGCACCTCAGTCCCCGAAAGTCTAGTGCGTACATCATGTTCCCAATTTTGAATTAACGCACGCTGTCTGTCTGCTTTTCCCCAGCATGATAACTGCGATGCTTTTCTTTCCTGCTTGGCACAAAGCGCTTTGCTCTGGATACTGGCTTAATGAGTGACTTGTGGTTCAGGGCAACACTGGTGATTCTGCACCATTCTGGATTAGGTTGGAGTATTGCTTCATGGCGTCCATTCATCTGCGTAGTCTGACTGTCCTTGATTTCTACCTCACATCCACGGGTATGATGGGCGCATCCCCTTTTTAAGTGCCAGTGTGGCAGAAGTGTTGCTCCTCCCTGGTTTCCGACTTTGAGAACACACTGGTATCAGGATACAAGTTGAGCAACCTCTGGCATTCTGAAACGATTTCTTGCTATGTCAGCTTCCGTTCAAGTTCGTTTTCTACTTGAACGATTAATTTGTGTGATAGCAGTTTGATCAAATGACACTGTGAATTTTCGAACCGCGACTGCTGCTGTTGCTGATACTGCTGCAAATGTGTCTGAAATCGTCAAAAACTCACTGACATCTGTGTTCTTCTGATTTCTGTCGCCAGTGTTGTGCTGCTTCTTCGTTCCTCTGTCCTCTAGCACCCCCAGCCGCGTGAGAGGAAGAACGCACACCGCTCTGCACACGAGCCTTCTATTTAGAAGTATGAGGAAATTACAACTAGCTACGTTTTTAAAAACGCACTGGCCTACTCGATAGATCGCCTGATCGACCTCACTGAGGCATAAGCTTCCCAAATTCAGCTCCGCTTATATCTCTATTAGTGAGCATAAAGAGTACAGGGCTGGATTACAGAGCTATGGCCATTCGCCGCCGTCACCCATGGCTCAGTGACAATAGTCGTTGACGCGTAAGAGTGAGATCACGGGTTCGCATCCGAGAGGATAAGGTGGATGCGCGCCACTGATTGGTTCCAATAGGACGATACGTCCGTAATAGCACCTTTCTGGATGGTATTGGCTATCTGGCTGAGTCTCGTTTCGATGAAGCTTCTACTCTCTGATAATCACTAATCGCCTTAGCAGCTTACATACCATATCTGCCGGTGCTGACATTGCAAGATAAGAAATTGCTCTGGTCGCCAGCCCTGTCCTCTGCACTTTCATGACATACATGACAATGCAGAATGAGTGGCACTATATCGTAGGTGTATACCAGGCATGGAGGTTTGCAGCCGTTACCAGTGGATCAGTGCCATATATTGCTAGCGCGGAAGAGCAAGTTCATCGGTTCAAAACCGGCAGCATTCGGCAGGCAAGCTCCTCCTTCTCAGCTCTCATGCTAACATAAAATCTTCCAGTTAAACATGAACGATAGAAGCGTTAGAGTAACAGTGGTTCTGATGTTGGAAATGAAAAGTGGTTGATTTTGTGTATCACCTGCAATGTGGACATGAAAATCATCAGCTCAGCAATACAGATTAAGCCCAGAAAGCATCAGTTCTGTGAATATTAAGGACAAACACCAGCTTGGTGTGCATTTCAGCTCTCTTAGTGACACGATAGTCTCAACAAAGTATATGATACTGAGAGAGAACAATACTATTTATATGATTTCAGGAACGGTTGATTACAATCAGTTTGTTTTGTTTGCAAGCCTTTCTGGTCTCCTGACTTCTCGGTTGGTTCCAAATAGCTACCAAGATTTTGAACACTAGTATTTAAGCTTACCCAATGTGGATAAGTTAAGGCTATCTATCCTTTTCCCAGTTTATAATTTTGAATGCCCTTTCGGAAAGAATGCATAATAGAAACCTAGTATGTTGACCACTCAAGGTACTGAACTAAATTGGTCAACTTAGAGCGATGAGCTAAGTACAGAGGTGTAGATCCATAAAGTTTAGGTAGTGAACGTTCAAGCAATGAAAAACAGTCGGCCAAGTTAGCGGGGTAGTCAGGATATAGTGGTAGAATTAATGTAAATATAGCCAGCTTAATTGCCAACATCTTCATTGATACCTTTCATCAGCGTAATTTGAACATCTTCCTAATGTTCTCGGGCAATTTTTCTAGCACTGAGCACTATATCAAAAAGAAAATTTCCATTTTCTCGCTTACACCTAAGGAACATTTTCGCATTTGCTATCACCCAATGGATTCTGGGCATTCTGTGACATGCATAAGCCCATCCCGTTGTGATCCTGCAACTGCATAATCCGGAACAAGAAGTTTAGACGTGTAGAATGCAGATCAACCACACACTGAATTGCAGATAGCGCTGAGCAGGTTCACCTTCTTTTTGGTTCATTGGTTCATTGGTTTGTAGAGAGCAGAAGGAAGTCTCTTTGTCAGCTCCGTCACTTCCCGGACATTGCGAGGGTTGCTGGGATCATTGCGGATCAAAGTTCAGCAGAAGATCGCTATGGTTGTATGGTGGGCAGCAGAATCCCTGCGCAATCACAGAGTGGGTATCCAACCGTCGTTTGAAACATTCCTCCGTCTCCGCATCGAGGACAGCTTCTGGCAAGCTGTTGCAGTCATTCACTACCCGGGTGGGTAGGGCCAGATCGGACCGTACACGAAGTCGCCGCGGTTTGAAAAGTTTCCACCGGTGTGCTCGAGTTGCACAGCTTGTGTTTAGACAAAAGAACGATTGCAGCGCACTCCAGCTCACCTTTTAGAATACGCTGAGTGAATATCATATCTCCGCGGCGACGACGATAATCCAAAGAGAACAGGTTCAACCGTTGAAGCCGGAGGAGGTAGGATAAGTCCCGAAGCTCTGGAACGGATTTGGATCCACGCCGTTGAACCTTCTCGATCATGTCACGTTCGGACTTAGTGAGCGGGTACGCAGCAGGCAATCCGTACTCGAGAACTGGGCGTACATGAGAAGCAAACAGTAATCTGAAGAGTGCTGGGGTCAGGCGTGAAAAGGCTCTCCGTATAGCGTGAAGTATTCTGTATGCGGATGCGACCCTCTTCCGGGTGTTCTCGATTGATTTGAGATCAGGAGACACAATCACCCCTAGGTCCCTCTCTTGGTTGACATTTCTGAGCAGGAAACCCCCGATATGGTAAGCCCCAAAAGGCTCAGGAGCACCGATTGGAAGGATAGCGCATTTGTCATGGTTAATGGGCAACTGCCACTTTAGTGACCAATCGTGGAGCTGATCGAGTGTCGCTTGAAGTATGTCTGCATCTTCCAGACTGGATACCTCAATCCACAGCTTCAGATCATCCGCGTAGATTAAGCAGTCGGTCTGCAGTTCGGATGGCAGGTCGTTGATGAAGATATTGAAGAGTTCGGGCCGAGTACAGAACCCTGGGGGACCCCACTGGTCATGAGAATTTGATCAGAAAGCGCTTCGTTAACTTTGACCTGCATGAAGCGACCTTGCAGGAAATCGGAGACCCATGAAAGAAAATTGCCAGTGACGCCGATTCCCCGGAGTTTGAAGAGGAGCCGCTCATGTGGGACCTTGTCGAAAGCCTTACTGAAATCGACAAACACAGCATCCAGACGCTTACCGGCATCTAAGGATCTTGCCCATTTTTCCCTAGCTACCAGCAAATTTGTAGCACATGAACGCGCCCTTCGGAAACCATGTTGGGCATGAGATAGGAACTCCAACTCATCGAGATGTAGGCGAAGGGCCCGTTTCAGAATCCGTTCCATGACTTTGCACAAAATCGAAGTCAAACAGATGGGACGATAGCTGGCTGGATTCTGTCGGTTCCCTCCTTTGTAAATGGGTTTAACAGTTCCCACCTTCCAAGCAGTTGGAAGCCGCCCGACCTCAAGGGAACGACGGAAAATTTGACATACAGGAGCGGCAATGTGTCCGGCCACGGTCTTAAGGAACAATGGGTGTAGACCATCGGGACCAGGCGAGGAATACGGGTCTAGGTCAAGTAGAAGTTTCATTACAACGTCAGTGGAAACATTCACGTGCTCCAGCAGGAAAGGAGGAGTGGGTGCAACGCTATCTGGGAGTGGCGTTTCGGTCGAGTAGACAGGGGAATATTGCTGGGCCAAAAGGCTAGCTTTCTCAGCGTCTTCGTAGACTAGGTCCAAATGCTCACAGGGAGACAAGGCAGGGACACCACTTCCAGCTTTAGTGCTTCGTTTGAGGTATGAGAAGAGCGCCTTGGAGTTTGTACTAGAAAGTGCAGCTAATGACAGTTCGTACTTTTGGCGTTTCTCGCGTTTTTTATGTTACAAGCATTCCTGACCGTTTTGTAGTGGCAGTAGTCAAGCTCAACTCGCGTAATTCTGAAACGATCCCACAGTTTACGCCTTCTTTTCATCATTGATCTCAATTCGCGATCGATCCATGGAGGGCCTTTGGAGAAGGGTCTTCTTTTGGAGAAGGGGATGACCTGTTCAATGAGTAACGTCAGCTTGGAGTACAAGTGATGCCACGCTTCGTCAACATTGAGGTGTTCAGGGATACTCCAATCGACAATGCTTGCCGCCGTTTTCAAACGAGTTGTGTCGGCACGCCAGAAATTCCGACGGTCGGCACGTTGATTGTGAACAGCGAAGCGACGTGACCATTGGAATGAGACAGTACAGTGATCACTGCTGCCAATGGGCTGTAGAACTGAAAGGTTCGTGATGTCTGATTGTGTTGGGGAGAGCACGAGATCCAGGATATGCGGCGTCTGATCTGGAGGAATACGAGTTGGTGTAGTGACGTGTTGGAGCAAATTACAATGAAGAATGGTCTCCAGTAAGTTAGCCTCGAAGGATTCTGTAGGTCGGTCACAAAGAAACAGGTTCCAGTCAACAGAAGGAGCGTTGAAATCCCCAACGATAAGACAATCCTTTCGTGCACCATGCTTCCTGATCGAGTCCATCAATCGGGCTCCGGATCCTGAAGGCGCTCTGTAGACAACACCAAATGAGAGAGAACTCCGACCATCATGAACACGACACCAGAGTGCATCAAACTCATCGTCTTTGTCACTGATCGCTTCAACTACGTGCACTTTAATATCAGTCTTCCAATAGACTATTACACCACCGCCGGGCCTCCCTCCTTGTCGATCGGATCGGGAGAGGTGATAACCAGGGATAGACACCTCTGAATCCGTGATGTCGGTGAATAGCCAGGTTTCAGTGAAGGCCATTAGGTCCGGGCGGGTCTCTGAGGCAATCAACTGAATCTCATCCAATTTATTCCTCAGACTGCGCACATTGGCGGTTAACACGCATAGTCCACTTGTGTGTTTTATTGTCCCGGGATGAGAAGAATGGGTCTCCAACGGGCTCTCAGGGTCTTCCGAACCACGCAAAAATCCACAATATGAAGGTCAGTTTCACTATTTCCTCGGCGTGTTCGTAGCTCCTCAACAGCCTTTTTCATTTTTATCCGATCATCTGGAGAAAGATCACGTAGTACGTAATATGGCTCACCTTTGAGACGCGAGGTCCGTCGCAGAATACGTCGGCATTCCTCTTCCGCCTGACACACGACTCTGAAGGGAAAAATTTGGTTGGGTCCTCTTGCTTCCTGCCGAGCCGGAATGCAGAGACGATGTTAGTCCCCTGTTCCCTCTCACCAAATAACAAAGAGATCAAGCGCTCGAGAAGAATTTGGTCATCCAGAATTCTTTCCGCTGGGGTGGCTTTGTTCGATTCGGCTGCGTTCATAATTACGAGGCAACGGTCCCGAGAACGTGGAATGCGCTCAGGCATCTGCGGTCTGCGAGAGGACGGATTTTCTTTGATCACTTTCTCTAGCTCAGAAAGTCTATTGAGAACTAGCTTCATTCGTGACTGAGATGCTGAGAGCTTAGAGTTGGGTTTATCCCCGGATTTGGGATCAAACTTAACGGCATTGGTGGCTGGGCTTTGACTGATTAAGGTCGGGGTCATATTTCCCCTCACTATGGAAGAGTTATCCCCGGTGTTGGATTTCGCCTTGGGCTTAGAGACCAGCTTTCGTGCGGGTGTTCTTTCAGCTGGGCATGACTGGTTGTAGTTGGAGCGGTGGCGCTCGCCCCAGCAGCATACGTCGCGGGCTTATTCTTCGGTCGACAAATCATCTTACTGGACGGTAATGACTCGGCCGACGTAACGGAGAGAGTGCGTGTTCGATTCGGTTTTTGCGTAGCAGACCCACATGCAGGTAGGGAAATGGATGATGGGTGACTCATCTTACGTATTGTATATGGCCAAGGTGACAGGGCTGCATATACTGAGAGGACGATGGTTAGCCAGAAGGCGTTTGTCATTCGCTATTACTCGACATGGGTCACAATGTGAGCTCATGACCTCAGAGGCAGCGCGTTGAAGACATTCATATAGGGCGTCATCGATGTTACAGCACGAAGTGTGCAGCCACCCTTCACACAGAGCGCACTGAACAGCTTTTGAGCGGGAAGTGACGCGTTTGCTACAACTTATACACTTGGATGACATAGTGGTTCGCCTTATTAAAACAGAAATCTGAAGAGTGGGAGCGTTTCCGTGGGTGCGTTTCCCGTGTTCAGTGCAGGTGACTGGCGGCCCCATTATACTTATATTTTTCATAAGCTAATTTCCATGTTATATTTACTTTCGATACTATGAGTAAGTCTCAGTAAAAATCTGCGAAGAATAAATATGTTGTTGCCGTGTCGAACCTTGGGTAGGAGTCACAGTAGCAAAGGGCAAGCACTAATCCCTTCAGTAACAAGTGCTGTTTATTGCAAGCAAGTTACCATGTGATGTCCGCTCTCACTTCAGCATGTTTTGTCTCGTTTACGGGCATCTTGTGGGTGACTGCATTAAAGAGTTAAATTTGTTGGAAATTAGCTGCTGTAGGCTAGGGTTCCACTGGTGGTAGGCTCAACGAAACTATTGTTTGCTTCTGTCCCCTGCATTACTGCTTCAGTAACGGCAGACTTGTTCATAAGCTAGTTTATGTTACGAGCTCGCCCTGGTGCATAGAAACGCAGGTGGAGGAGTTTGCTCCGAATATGACACCTCGATATAAAATCAAGTCACCGCATTTGATCGAGTCCGATAAACAAACCAAATGCACACAATTTTGACTTATTAACGTGATGTGATTAGCAGATTTCGGTTGAGTATACTTCTACGTGGAGGTCCGGTTTCATCCACAATCAGCAAGTGGAACTCCTGTGCACATGAAAAGTGATGTTTCGTAAAGCCTTTCTTATCCTCCATGTTGTTTGTCACTCTCTGCATAATAAGTAAGTGTATGGGCTGGTAAATTAGTGACCTTTATTTTGGAACGCTGCATACTATCATTAACTTACTTCGGTTTTTACCGCAGTAACCAAATCCATTGAAATTAACGGAACTACACGACCGCATGGATGTTAAGCAACTGGTGCCGACGTCTATTTGCGCCACTGCAAGCCAGCTCAAATGGGCCGAATGTTACACCAATAAAGTTGCTTCTGCAAACACTGTCAATAATGCAAATCGCCCAAGTATTTTTGAACACTTCACCCCCAGCCCATTTACAAAAATTTCCCCCAAACCCACTTCCTCCCATCAGACTTTGCCGAAACCCAAGAATCATGAATTTACCGGTGGCAGATGGGTCGTTGTTGCATCGAAATGCACTCCTCTTAACGCACCCATAACTAATGTGATAGGCAACGATGCACGGATGTGAAACAAATCACTCGGTCTCTAAACTGCAGTCCATACTCCCAGGAAAGACACTGAGAAACCATTGGATGCCCTATCTATAATATGTACCAACGTTCCGAAGTCAACAATGAACTCTTTGAAGAGAAACGAAGAGAACAAACTGAACCAATGGAATACCGTAACTAACCTCCTTGGTATTCTAACTAAAGACTCCAACTTGACGAGGATCAGGCACCATCCGAATACCTAGCGTTATGGTGAAGCCAAGGTTCTTATGGTTGTGCTAATATCTGTCGATGAGGTGGAGGCAGCGTTGCTTTCGATTGCTTGTCTCCAAAACGATTTCCTTTTAGTCCGCGTCTTTTCCGACGTTCCATGGGGAAAGCGCAAGCGAGCGAGGGAGAGACTATACGCAGCGTATTGGGGCCGGACACCAAGTAAGGTGAACGACGTTGAGCCAGTCCAGAATAACACAGTCAACTTGTTCACCGCTGGCCGGGTTAAACTACGGTCAAATGTGGCAACCGAACTAAGGACAAAACTGCACACATCGCTGATGGAGACTGCATCCTGTGTGCAGTGTAGACAATTGTCGGTATTGGTGTAAATGCAACAATATTTCCACAGTGAACCCAAGGATCAAGGGTGCGAGCTAGGGAATACACCACATGGTGAATGTGAACGGCATTAGTATTATTTACATATCCTATTGCGTCGAAGATATCTTCAGAGTGGGTAGTTTATAACGTTCTGATGTTCGCATGGTTGAAATCTGAAAACCGTAATTGTGCGAAATTTGCGGTTTCGCAAGCCACATTTCCTGAGCTGAGATAGATGGTAGTAATGTCATTAAAATGTCGATTGTCTGTATCTGATTTTATGTCAGTACGTTAAACAACGTGGAAACATTCCCACGCCAACTACCCCCGCATTTGCTTACGCACGCTATTGGGTCAAACAAGGATCGTCCGAACAAGCCAGACTGTATCCAAGTCTTACTGGACAGCTATTCGCGCCTTTCTGGCAAGCAAGTTAAATTGGGCTTACTGTAGGAATGGTTGCTTTTAAATCTAAAGTACAGCTTCCGAACCGGCTGATGTGGGTTCCGAATTTGACAGACCAACTTCCAATCGTGTAACGGGTTAACGCGCCAGTACACTCAAATACAGCGGACAAACATCGCACAGAGACGGTTACTATTAAACACGCGATTCATTTGTTCAGATTCAATGACAATATCTTGTCTGGCAATGGACGTGTTTGCCAACTCGCATCTAGCAGTTCCTCTCACCCCTGGAAAAGCCTGACATGACGTGCGCAGTAATTTCTTATTCACTACTATTCAACTATCCACGCTGATATCCCATTCTGTGATACATCTGACGGTTGCTTCACCCGGCAAGCTCACTTGGTCCTACAAAGCGCTTTCCAAACATCCTAGTTTTCCGAACAAAGAAACTGTATCTACATTATCTCAGGCTGATCATGAAAGAGTAAGGCGCAGCGAATACCAGCATGAAAAGGACCGTAAGTTGAACATATCACTCTGGCATGGCTCACTGGATGTCGGTCCCGTGTCACTGCATTGCGCTAGACATCAGATATCGCTTCAACCCCCGTACGAACACACAAACTTACGTACGTGCAAACATATTTTGAAAACACTGGCAATACTCACACGTTCCTACGCGCTGCCAGTAACCTGCCATACAAACAGATACGTAAAAAATAGGCCAGCAAAGTGATCAAAATATGTCATTTTTTTAGACAATTAGTGAAATGTACACGCATATGTCGAATAGCATTACGACATCCCACAACGCTGATATCCTTGGTGGCTGCTTCGGCAATGCGTTCAAGGAACTGCAGCCTCCATTCCATCTGCGTCATGAGTTTCTGGGGATCTCCGGCCAGAAGTTCCTCGTAGTGCACTCTCATCTCATTCTTCACTCTGGCCTTCACCACTTGCCAAACATTCTCGATCGGATTGAGGAACGGAGAGTATGGGCTCAATCTCAGTATGGTTACTCCATCGAATCCATCTACTGACGACAGTTCTTCCAGTCGTGTGTGACATGGTGCATTATCACATATCACGACAACCTGCCGGAGCTCCATCTCCCGTTTCAGGTTGTCTAAATAGCTTCGCAGCCATTCGAGAGATAGGGAACCTGTGAATAAGCCTCTCCGGGTTGTCATCGACACTTTCCCTTCCATCGTGAGTGCACCGATTAAATGTAAATTGTGCCCTCTGCTGTTGGCAACTTTGCAACAGGCCCTCACTCCCCTGGGCGCCCGACCACGAGTACGTTTGCAGTAAACGTTGAAGTTCGCTTCGTCAATCCAAATGAAGAACTTGCCATCGCTCTCAAATTGGAGAAACTGCTGAACGAATTCCCTGCGTATTCCTTTGTTTCGCTCATTGTTCATTCCCATGGGAACCTGATAGATGTTCTTCACAGTTATCAATCGACCATCTAGGTGCCGTGCAATTGTTGACTTCAAAATGTCCTTGTCCATTTCTGCTCGTACTCGTACTCGCATTTCCCGTAGCGTAGGAGTTTAGTCCCTTGCGATCCAATCCAGGATGTCATCTACGTCTTCCTCCGACAAAATCCGTTTACGACCGCGCGCCTGCGTAGTACTCGGTTCCTGATCAAGAGAACGACGAATCCAGGAGTAGGCTGTTTGATATTTGACGTTGTTCACAGTTGCCACAAGCTGCCAGTCATCACCGTTGACGAAAGCGCCCAAAACTCGGTCACGAATATCTGATGAGATACTCTGTCGAACGTGAGAAGGCATGCCGACGACGTTAGAATCATAGACATGGTTTCGGTCGTGCGCTTATGTTCCAGCTGTTCATTGCTCTCAGACCAATTGTGATCCATCGTTTCGGACGTGAGGGGGCGCATACAAGCCCGTTGCACCGTCGAAGTGCATTCCTCCAAGGTTCATTCACAAGTCTCACCAAGTCAACGAGCAGCGCGCTCACCTCCCCAGACTAACGCACCGAACCTTGGCATCCGGCCAATGAAAACACACATAAGGTCAGAGGATTAGCTCTGAGCGGCTGGCGAATCGCACAGGGTTTTGCAACATTATGGACTTTCTTTGCAAAGTTTTGGACCTTCTTTGCAAAATTTTGGACTTTCTTTGCAAAATTTTGGACTTCCTTTGCAAAATTTTGGACTTTCTTTGCAACTTTGCGGGAAATGCTATAGAAGATATCTGGCTAAACACCGTCCCACAGTCTCATGAGCACGAAAAATGCAAAGAACACCAAGAGCAGTGGTGCTATATTCATGAGACTGCGCTTGTATGACGTCGTAGCTACTTCTCTCTCGAGGCTGCCCAGATCAGAATGTAATAGAGGGTGCAGCCCAAAGATAAATAAATCTGTGCTACAAACTAGGCAAACGGCACTTCCGCTAGTAAAACGCTGGTATTCACTCTGGAACTGATTGCCAACCGAGCTCTGGTTTAAAGTGGTGCGCAAAACTGTAGTCCGACATAAAACATCACCGCAGCGAACAAATGAAATAGTGATCTTGTGCGAAATTTACACCCGAAGCAGGTTTGAATAAAGTGAGGGTCGTTCTCTACAGTCCTGCAACCACTCCCCAATCATTGTACAAGTGAGTTGTCAGAGGGGCTAATCACGATGCCACCGAACTCATACTCCAAGCGACTCACCGATAATATCACAAACAACGGCGAGTGGCCGCTCCTACAACGGTCAACACAATCTCTCAAATTAGCCACAAGTGTTTCGGATCGCTGATGAGAACCGAAGCACTATCTTGTACGTACAAAAAGACCCAAGGCCTCCTCAGCAAAATTGTCGAGCTTTGGTTGCGCCAAACAACAAACGCTTGGGATCTCATCTACATAACCGGGACTCGGTTGCACTTAGGGATTACGAATGCTGAGATCGTGATTCAGGGAATGTCCTTGTTTCGACACGGTTGTCCCAGCCGAGGATGCCGTGCTATCCTCTACTATCGTAACGACTAACATTGCGAATCACTGGATGAGCCGTAGATGCGGGTAACCGATTTGTTATGATGCCCTTTGCGTCTCAGACACAATGACAGTGTTACAGACAATGACAATCACTGACAAATGCTTACTCCCAAGTAACAGCGACGTTTTATCTCCGGCGATCGCAAAGTGAACGACTTGGAATCATCGGCATCCTCCAGCAAAATACACAAGGCAGAACTGCAAGGCCTAATCGTAAGTATTTCGCTTTACAACCACATCACCTGACCTACCAGGTACAAAGCTGATAACAAACCGCCCGTACTTGATCTCGTACTTACCAGGGCGTAACTCCTGATATAAAACAGTTAGTTCAGTAGTTTGAACAAAAAAATGAGGAGACGAATATTGGCAGATGCTAGCATTTCGTATTATCTCGTCAGTACCAATACAATAACAGGGAAACCCCTTTATATGTCTAATGGGGCACAGTCAAGCCAAACAAATTTATTTTGTGGCTATTGTTGTCGGGAATAGGACCACGGCAACCGCAGGTTGACAAGTAATTGCTCTCGTATACAAAAGGCTTGTCTAATTTGGCTTATTGCAACAGCCTCGACAAATCGCAAAAGGCGTGAATTAGTATGACATAACAACATCCGGAAAGCCGACAAGGGATTGACCAGGTAACGAGTCGCCAAAAGGTGCCTGTCTGTGGAGGACGCTGGCGGCTTACGCGAGCACGTATCTTCGGAGGTGGATTGAGTAACTTCGCGCTTAACCCAGTTTGGTAAGTGCTCCTTCACACTGGAATCTAAAGCCCGTTCAGTTCTGCCTATGTAACTGATGCCGCAGTCACACACTCAATGGTAAACACAATGTGATTTGGCGCCAATGGGTTCATTTGCATTTACTGAAACGAACGGCAACTTTCGGGTTCTGTTGATAACTACCGCCTCCGCGGCACAGTACATACGCTGAAAGGCTGAGACAATGCGTTTGGTTGTCCTTCTAGCTGCGGTGTCACCCTTGAATGGTAGCTCGATGTACACATTTTTCTTTGGGGCTGTCAATACCATTTCTTTGGGCGGTCTAAGCTGGCTATGTTTGTCTATGAATCGGTTTGGGTAGCCATTATTCATAAGAGTTTTAGTGATCAGCTCAAACTCCTCAGGCAGGCAGTCGTTGGAGCAGATACGTTTGACCCGAGTGAATAATTTTTACCAGCGCGCCTTTTTGTGCCATCGGTGAGAAGCTAGTGAAGTGTAGGTATTGGCAGGACCACGTTAGCTTCCGGTATACAGATGGCTTGAACAGCCCATTATCCCAACTACTCATGATAATGCCTAGATACCGAAGACGTCTATTGGATTCGAACTCGAAAGTCACATTCAGGTTAGCGTGAAACTTTTTAAGTTGGACTGCTAATTGTTCGATTTGCGTCTTCATGTAACCAAAAACAAGGATATCATCTACATATCTTTTGTAATACTACAGCTGAGAAACCTCGCCACATAGTTTCCTCTCAAGCATCAGCATGGAAAAAACAGACAGTACCGGGCCCAACGGACTAACCATAGCCACTCCATCAATCTGGCGACATGTGTTGTGCTGGAATCGGAAAGCAACATTCTCCGCGCAGACTAATAGTGACTGTCGTAGGAGGTCTGCCGGAAATGGTAGACGGAAATTCTTCTCTTCTATCAGGTGGCAAATGTAACCAACTATCTCTAGCAAAGGAACATTAGTAAATAATGACTGGACCTTCACTGAGCACATAACCTTGTCGGCTAGGCTGCATTTTTCTAGGTCTTTGATTAATTCATATGAGTCCTTCAAGCTGTGCAAATTGAAGTACTGCCTGAATGGCGCAAATATCCGAACTAAATAGCTAGCCAATTTGTGCTGCGGAGAATACACCACCGACAAAATGGGTCTTAGTGGCATACACTGCTTGTGAGTTTTTGGTAACCCGTACAGCTGTGGTGTCGACGAACCGCTTGGCTTCAGGTGTTTGCAGGTGGTTTCCTCAATTACACGATGTAGGAGAAGCGTTTCAAGATGTCGGGTTATACGGGCCTCTACCTCCTTCAAACCTTCTTTCCGGTCGGTGCGTTGAAGCTAGCTTTCGTCACTTAAAATGTTTGGCACTTTTTACACCTAATCGCTCTTGTTCATGACAATTGCCCCTGAACCTTTTTCCGGTTTTAGTATAAACACTCCCTTATTTCTTATCTTTTAACTGACGGCTTGTAAACCCACACTTTTCTTCTACCGGTATCATGAGGACTTCATAAGCAATGTCGGTCAGCTTATTCTTAAACCAACTGACAGCATCATGGCTGGTTGACTGAAGTTTCGTTAGTTTATCGAAAAAATTCTCAAACTGTGCTACAACAAACAATCGATTCAGCTTCTTGGGCGTAATTTTGTAATCGAACTCCAAGGCTAATGCTTCTAGTTGCATATCATGAAGTTGTACATCTGACACATTCAAGACGTACTTACCGAGATCACGTGTAACGGGTTGGTTATTTGCATCCAACAAATATTTTAGTAGGCGTTTTCTGCAAATTATTTTCATGCGATGGATAAGTCTCTGGCAAAATATTGTGAAAACAATACGGCAGCGTAGGGACAGGTTCTCCACAATGGGTATCAGGCGACTAAGTGTCTCCATCAGACTGGTTAGCTTTGCCTTTTACGCGTCTAATTGCGCTGGTGCAATGCGTTTAAGGATGCGATTAGAAGGCGCGTGTTTGTTTCTGTGCAACAGTTTCAGCATTATACTTTGGTAACGGCGTAGAATAAATCGGTTGTACTAAAACCGGATAAAAGATCAGGAGCAGTTGTCATGAAAAACAGCGATTAATTACAAAAAATGCTGAACATTTAAGTGACGAAAGCTAGCTTCAACGCACCGACCGGAAAGAAGGTTTGAAGGAGGTAGAGGCCCGTATAACCCGACATCTTGAAACGCTTCTCCTACATCGTGTAATTGAGGAAACCACCTGCAAACACCTGAAGCCAAGCGGTTCGTCGACACCACAGCTGTACGGGTTACCAAAAACTCACAAGCAGTGTATGCCAGTAAGACCCATTTTGTCGGTGGTGTATTCTCCGCAGCACGAATTGGTTAGCTAATTAGTTCGGCACCTTGCGCCACTGAGACGGTAATGAATCAGACAAATACGCCGATAGCGAAGCACACATGAGTGCAAGCTGGTAGAGTGATGCAGCCACGCTCGAGCGATTCGTGAGCTTTTGAACGACTTGTTGTCGGCCAGAATCGGATGAAGCGAAGCGCAGAAACGAGATTGAAAGATTGAGAGTTCGTATTAAAGCCCAACCTCGTAGGCACCTGGAATTGTCGGTCACACAAATCCTCATCTGCGTTGCGTAGTGTGAAGGAAACATGGTCCAAATCTGTACGGATTTGTGAGTTGTCAGTGGAGCGTTCTTGTAGCAATACACGTTCGCCCCACCCCACCCCGCCGCGTAGTGTTCGCTGCACTGATACAGTGACCAATCAGGATGAAGCGGATCTGCCGAGCGCAATTTGCGCATGGAGACTTGGAGTCTAAGCTAGATGAATTTGAGGCCAACGATGTAAGCAATATGATCAAAGTTGACGCCAATTTGCTAACTCCTTTGAACATGCTGTTGGATGGACGAGCGAAGGCGGTGTATTTGCCCTCTCGGAGGGCCAATTCCGGCTGTTCGTTCGCTGAGATGAGGACGGAATTGTTTGCAGAATTTGGGAAGGAAGTCCATAGAGAGCAAGCAACGGAACAATTTCACTCAGCCAGATGGGACGAACAGGAGGACTTCAGGATGGTTTTTCAGCAGATGGACAGACGTTTGGCGACTGGGTTTCCCGAGTTGGAGGGTAACGCAAGAGTACGGCTACTCAAACAGCAATTTGTGCGAAGCTTGCTGAACCCACTTTATGACAAAGTAAAGTGGGCAGCGATGGTTGGAGAGAGCAGGGCAGAGTATCTGGTGACGGTTGCCCAGAGTTTTTCGGTGCCAGGGATTTTGCGAAGAGTCAAGCATTCCGAGTTAGAACACAAAGTAAACCATGTGTCCGGAATAAGAGAGGAGCTGTGTTCCAGGGAGACTCCGAGATTTCACAAAGAAAGTAACAAAGAAACCGGAACGGTCATCGCTGTTTCCGATGCAAGCAGGTGGGTCATGAGAAGAGATCCTACACCAACTGCAATTGTACCATTCTTTCTCTTCATGCTGGCCGAGTATGTGGTGGGTACCGTTCGTCAGGGTGAATACTGATGGTCTTTCCGTCCGGTCCACTGGAGTGTCCATTAGAAAAAGCTTCAAAGGGGTTTCAAGAACTCAGTCCTCGTTCGTGATGCAGACCGTCAGTGGACCTAGTTTAGCGGTGACGGGCACACAGCGGTTACGAATCAAGATAGGGAAAAGCTCATCAGCCATGCTATGTTCATGGTGCAGGAGACCACGGAAACAATCATCGGGAACGACATGCTCAAACAGCTAGGTGCCAAATTTGATCTGAGAAAGGATTTGGTAATCGTACGCAACGAGGCGATTGAGATGAACACCGGGTGAGCCGATCGAGTAGGTATCGGCAAAAGCCTGCCTGACTGTCAGCACCCTGAGATACGGAGTGTGACGAGCAAGTATGCCCAGCAATTCACGGACAAATATGATGATTACGGATTCTACAGTTGGGTGGAACATCGAATACCATTAATCCCTGGAGGGTAGTGCAAGCCATGCGTCTGCAAAATACCGCAAAATACGCTGACGGAGATACAAAAACAGGTAATAGAGATGGAAGCGAAAGGAGTCATTAGGCGAACAAATAATCCGTTTTCATCACCATGCTACTGACGAAAAAAGCTGACGGTACCTACCGATTTTGCATCGATTTCAGACTACTTGAACAGAGTGACAGTGAAGGATGCGTTTCCGATGCCCCAGATGGAAGAAATATTCGTTAAGGCAGAGAGCAGACGGAGGTTGCGTATGTTAACATTTCGATTGTTCTCTTCAGTCGCAAACACAATACGAGCGGAAACACACGTGGGATTATACACATGGCAAAATAAGCACCCAAGAAATCTCCCAAGTTACACAAAGCAGGATTTCCGCTACGTCCCATTATGTGCATGAACAATTCACCTTATAAAAATATCGCGCGATGGCTGGCCAAACTGTTATAACCGGTGCGTAAACTCCTGGGTACGTATTTCCTGAGAGACACCTTTGAAGTGGCTGAGACACTGGAACAATTGTCACTGAGTTCATAGCTTATTTACTGAAAGACGTAGACTCCTTATTCACAAAGGTGCCTTTACGTGAGACGGTTGATAATTTATGTGATTTTATCCTGAGTCCGAATATGTCCGTTGGCCTGCCAGTGGAGTATTCAAAGGATATGATTTCATTGTGCACCGCGAACATACGGTTTGAATTTGAGGGGACTGCATACAAACAGGTCGACCGGGTCGCTATGGGCAGCCCACTGGGACCAGTTTTAGCCGACATCTTCCTCGGCCTGATATAAAGATAACTTGCTACCAGCACTAATGAAGCGAAATTGTACAGACGATATGTGGATGACATTTTAATCTTTACCAACGGAGAACATATCAACCGGCTGCTGACCATACTAAATTCGATTCACCCTAAACTGTCGGTATCCCATGAAGTGGAACAACACAATTGCCCGAGGTTATCGGATATACTCATTAAGTGACAGGCTGTGGGTACATTGCAGCGCACGGTTCACCGCAAATCGACTTAGACTGGACGGTACCTTTACTTTTCAAGCTTCGCCCCGATCGCATACACACGCGGCTTAGTGAGAACTTTCTTCTACCGCGCAAGACATATTTGCAGCCCCGAAACGTTGCAAGGCGAAGAAAATTTTCCACGTAAGACCTTAATATCAAATGGACATCCTGAGAAGTTTATTCAGGTACACAGCAGACCTCCCAGCGTGAAAATACCGGTGTTGACCGGCTGAGAAAAAGGATGTTTATTTGTTCTTGCCGTTCAAGGTGGACAATGTGGCAACTGATATGGGACGCAAGCACCGGTCTGCCCTAACGCGAACTTACGTAACAGCCCAGCCGCGACTCAAGCATACGACGCGAGCAATTGTTTTTCATAACCTTCAGAACATCTCGTCAGTTAGTTCGGCCTCTCACGTTGTTTATCAGTTCCCCTGCGGTTGCGGTGACATTTACATAGGCAGAACAAACAGTCAGTTAGCATAGAGGGTAGCTGAACAGTTGTCAAAGTGGTTGAGACAAGTAATTTCGCAACAACATGGGACGAATCTGAGAATAAATCGGAGCCCAGCATCGTCTATCACAAAGCTCCTCATGGCAACCCGTCATCATATGAACCCCGAGACAGCGTTCAGTGTTATTACGTGACAAAAACCCGATAATACTGGTGTTGCGGGCCCGTCAAATACTCCCCCAAAAACGCGCCAAAAAACCCCGGCATAATGACTGTGGGAAGAGAGGTCTACTTCCTCCCCACAACGTAGCGGGGTTCAGTTTCTCCGTTACGCTTTCTAATTGCGCACCTGCTGACAATGTTCTTCTACCAACCACAACCCCGTCGTGGTAGCTAATATCCCTAACTTGATGACCCATAGCATTGGCTGTGAGTTGTCCTTTGTTGGTCATAAAAGGGCCTTCAGAGGACCACTTGCCTTATTTCCTCTTCGCCTCGGTGGGAGTCGGTTGGTCAAGTGCTTTTGTGTGCGTCGTTAGCCGGGCAGCGTTCGCGTCTAAATCACTAGTGCGCGTCTGCCGTAACCCCTCTCATGTGCATCCGTCCCGAGGCTCAGCATTTACCCGAATACGCGCGCTTAGGATCGTTCTCACGCTCGTTCAATTTCCGTCTCACCAGCGCGTAACCAGGGGCAAGCTAACGCCGCCAGGTCAGCGCAAATCCGTGCGATTGGCCAGCGTTCCAAGTCGTTAGCGTAGGCGTGGTCCAACCGTGCCAGTGACAATCTTATCAGACGTCTAAGCAAACATAACAGATTCGTTTCCTCAATTATAACAGCTGGCAATTGGTGAGGCGTTGTTAATTAAGACCTATCAACCTGTGCCATGTGCACAGAAACTCTTAAGGCAATCAATTCGGTTGCCATGGTTTTGACTGTGTCCTTTTGATTGTTGGTGCTTTTTTCAATGGACATAATCCCTCGTGTGTTTCCGCTCGTAATGTGTTTTTGCGACTGAAGAGAACAATCGAAATGTTGACATACCGCAACCTCGCTCTTCTCTCAGCCTTATGGTAATGGCTGAAATGGACCCACTGGTTTACTTTTCTGTAAGGAAGAAATTTTCTCTAGCCTTCACAGTGCCAAGCGGATTTCCTTGATGGACCTCCGCTCGGGATATTGGCAGCTGCCCATCGCATAGGAAGATCTGCACAAGACGCTTTTCTGTGTGAACGGCCAGTAGTACAAGTTTCTAAGAATGCCGTTTGAATTATGTAACGCCCCAGCTATATTTATATGCCCATTGCTGATGGACTTAGAAAACCTACTAGGTTTGGTTGTCTACGGAGATGACATTATCATAATCTGCTCCGAGACAAAGCACGAACAAAGTGTCAAGTTGCAGTAGTGCAACAAAGACTAGAAGAAGCTTGTCTGAAACTCGGTAGCAAGAAGTCACAGATTGCTCGGGAGTCGATTGTATGTTTGGGCCACATTGTGGACAATGGTCAAGTCCATCCGCTTCCGGATAAAAGCGAGATGATCAAGAGTTTTACTGTGCCAAATCCAAGTGTCAGTTCCCTACTTTCCTGGGTGTGGTGGTTTATGACTTGAAGTTTGTACCCCATTTTGTAGAAAGGATCAGCTCCTTGTTAAAGCTGTTTCACAATGGGGAACCTTTCGTGTGGACAGCCGAAACGGATCAAGCCTTTAACCACCTAAAGGCATGCATAGAAGCCCCAAGATGCCTACGGCTACCCAGTCCAGATGAGAGAGTCACTGGGGCAGTCGACACAAGCAATGTGGCAATTGGTGTAGTATTGTCCCAACCAGCCGGGGTGGTGGAATGTGCGCGTAGAGTACTGACGGTGGCAGAGCAGAAGTATTTCACGACGGAGGAGGAATGTCTGGCCACGTTGTGGGCCATGGATAAACGGAGAACTTACCTACTAGCGACTGAAGTCCGGGTCGTCACTGAGCCTAAGCCGCTTTCATAGTTGGTGACAGCAAAAGGCCTACGGGGAGGTCTTGCGCGGTGGGCATACCGACTGCAGGAATTTAACTTTACCATTGAACACTTAGGCGGAACGTAGAATGCCCATCGCTGGACGACCTCATGCCGGACAACGGTATATCGGTGCGCATGGTCACAATGAAGGAGAAGAAGCTGCTGGGTGAGTAGAGGACGGGTGAATTTGGGAAGGTACTATGTTCTCACTTAGAGGCTAGCACCAAGCCGGAGGCCACATCATTAGAGTTGGAGGAACTGCCTACGATCTTGGACAGACTGGGGGTCGCAAGCGATAAGGTAATGGTTGTTACAGACGGAAGGGAAAACCCTTATGCCCCACCGAATCTGGGAGAGCGGGTGATGCGGATAAATCATGACGGCGCATATATGGTATTAAAAAGAGTCTTCGAATTGCTACGGAGGAAATTGTTTTGGCCTACCATGAGGAAGGACTTCGAAGCATACATCCGTGGATGCCCAAATTGCCAAACGAGTCGCGAGATGGATGCACAGAGACCACCTATGTGCTCGATGGAAGTCAATGAGCTAGTTCCGTGTTGGGGACTGGGTTCCTTAGGGCACTTAGCAGTGAGTTGAGCAGGTAATAGATACAGTTTAAAGATTATCTACCAGTTCAATCGCTGGCTGAAAGCCATACCAAGCAAGGATCAGGCAGGCAAGACCGTGTCGTAAGCATTCGAAATCAATGCGCCAGGATGGTATGGAATACCAGCATGTGTTCTTACTGACCAAAGGCCCTGCTTCGAGTCCAAAGCATTTAAGGCGATGTTGGACAAGTGGGAGATCCAGATATGACGCACTTCACACTAGCACCCGCAGGCAAACGGAGTGACAGAGCCGCCCAACCGTACCATATAGATGTAGATAAGGTGCACGAACTTAGCATTGGAAGATGCATCGTCTGGAGTTCCGCTTGCGTACTGGACTAGCATGCAGTCGACCGCCAAGGTTTCGCCATTCGAATTACCATTTGGCCGGAAACCCCGGATTGCGCTCGATACATGCTTAGCGAAATGAAGTGAGAGGGAACATCCGGAACTGCATTATGCACGAATGCAAGCGTTTGCTAGAAAAGGAACCAATGGCCGACAAACACCCAATAAGAGGAATTAGGACGCCAGGCATGAGACTCACAAGTAGAAGCCGTTCAGGTTTGGTGAACAAGTCAAGGTACGGAACAACGATCGGCCAGGTAATATAGGGCAGGGTGAGAGTTTGTCCAGGGAATGCTGGAAAGGCCCCTATAACATACTCGATCGGAAAGCAGCAAACTTCCAAATCGACAGCGGAGGAACGAAGCGTTGGGCGAACGCCGCCTTTCTGCGACTATAGTACGAGAGGGAAGAACAACTTCGAGTAGGGACGGGTGTAGGTCGGTGGAATCCAGTAACTACTCGTGAACCTGAACGACAACAAAATCGGGATTGTAGAGAAGTAACAATGGGCGAAATGAATGAGACGAGACAAAGCTGCGCGAGCGTTGCGGATTGAGCCGACAGCGGATCAGGTGGGAATCTGGTAGCGAATCTGGGCCCAGGACAATAGAGGAGATATTTCTCGAGAGAGCAATGAATCAGACAAATACGCCGACAGCGAAGCACACAGGAATGAACGCTGTTCGCGTGATGCGGCCAAGGGCGAGCGATTCGTGAGCTTTTGAACGACTCGTTGTCGGCCAGAATCGGATGTAGCGAAGCGCAGAAACGGGATGGAAAGATTGAGGGTTCGTCTCAAAGCCCAACCTCGTAGGCACCTGGAATTGTCGGTCACACATATCCTCATCTGCGTTGCGTAGTATGAAGGAAACACGGTCCAAATCTGTACGGGTTTGTGAGTTGTCAGTGGAAAGTTCTTGTGGTAATACAAGTTCGGCTCTCAGCGTCGTATTCGCTACAATGTCAGCATACTTTATAACTTTCTATGTAGCGCTGAATATTCAGAGGAGCACACAGAGCTAACGCGGAGTTTTACAAATTACGATTTTCTGAACGATCTAGTTAAGACGACCGATTGGGACTTTTTTAAATTTTGCTCACCTGACAACGCCTGGATTCATTTTGTTGGCCGCTTCAATATTCTAATTGTAACTGCTTCAGTAACAAAGAGGGTTCGCTTCACAAATCCTTCCTCTTTCATCAGAAGTAGAACCGACAAACGCATGTCAGTAAGGAATGCAGCTTGACACACTTACAGAGATCGTCATTGTCCCGAAACCTGGAGCAATTACGCGACCGAACGCTACAATTATAACATGCTAGCCCGTGAGGGCCAATTAACTTACCGACAACATTTTGCGTGTAGATTTGCCAAAAATGTGACCTCCTAAATAGACATGTTTACGCTATCCAGAAAATGAAGTTCGGTATCTACAAATAACACGCCAGTCGGAGTAACGTTGAGTGCGGAAGAGGCATCCAAGACCCTACGAATGCAGTAGGCCCCAACCTTCCAATGAGACGTCCGCCACTGTTACGTACCTACAGCTCAAGCCCTAATTTATCATCCAGTTTATTGCCACAGCCGTGTTGAAAAAACTTCTTTCGCTACACACCTACAGCTCTTCCGGAATCAAAGCGATTCAACCAAGGGCGGTGAAAATAACAGCACCAACGCTAGCTGGCCCATTTTTGCATTTCTTCCAAACCTGTTTAGCTAAACCGATTGTGTCAACCATGTGGAAACATAACTTACTCACCCCAATTTTCAAAAGCGGTAATTGCTCGGAACCCACCAACGATGGCCCAGTGGTCCTCCTCCTTGTGCTCTAGAAAGTGATGTAGGCTATCCTCGTTGAGGTTTTAGTAGCTCATCTAGAACGCTACAAAATTAAAGCACACGAGTAACACGGTTTCCGCCAACACTGTTCATGCACTGTCGACGTAATAATTGCGTGCAGTAGTTGGACAGAGGCGGTCGATAAACGCAGAGGGACAGACGTCATTTACTCGAGTTTTCCAAAGCCTTCGACCGACTGGACCACCGCATTAGGTTTCACATGCTCGAAAGCAATGTATTTGGGGATCCGGCCCTTGGATGGATCATGAATTTCCTGTAGGATCAGCAACTGCAGGTCAGAGTTCGAAGTGTGCTGTCCGACCTGATTCCTGCGGAATGTGGAGTTCCACAAATATCAGTTCTGAGGCTGCGTCAGTTATACTTGTTAATTAACGAGGTTACGCCATTTTTTGCCTCGGATTTCTTGCTGTTTGCTGCCGATGTTAAGATGTGGCGGTTGATCTCGACGCAGATCACGATGCACTTCAGCAACACACGAGTGGTCACTCCACAATCTTCTCCAGTTCAATTCGAGGAATGCAAGGTGGTCCATATTGGCCACTAGCCGAACATCACATACAAGCTTGGAGACCATGTTCAGCAACCTGTCACTCAGGAGCGTGAACATGTGGTGTTAGTTCAGGTTGATCTGGGCTGCTCAGAAAATATAAGAAAACGTCGAAGACCGGAAACAAACAGGTTGGCATGCTGCTGTACGCATTTGGACGTTTTGATCCCTCTATCTGCTCGAAGTTGCATAACACCTATATGCGACCTCATCTGCAATACGCAATACGGACTTAGCAGTCCTAGCATATGCAAGAGCTTGCAACGCTCGATAATCCACAGCGACGGGCTATGAAGCACGTCAAAGGGTTGTTTAATATTCCTTATTAACTTAGACTGAGGACCCTACAATTATACAGCGACCGGTACCGGAGCATACATAACGACCTACCAGTTTCATAGGAACCCAACCACGTCTGCCGGCACCTACTACAACTGAGAATCAACACGAATTTGAAGGGCCGCCAGTTCAAGTTAGCCACGCAATACAGTCGGCTAGAATGTCGACGGAACGTTTACGCTGTTCGTGTGTGCCAGCTATGGAACGCCCTCCTAAATTGCGTTGTTTCCGCCTCCACGTTGCCCATGTTTAAGAAACGCCTTGACGTCGCCCTTACCCACCTACATTGCGAGATGTTGCCTGTGTGTCTCGATATACGCTATAACGCTAGGAAAGTTGCACAACCAGAATTAACTAATAGACTGAAGTTGGCTCTTTCTGTATGCTTCTTTGTTAACACTGGTGAGTCCACAAAAACGATTTGCATTTTATCCCTTTGTTTTCTATTCATCATGTTGGGCTTCTCATTCTGACCATCCTATATGATTTACTGAACATTCGCTTGCTTGCTCGTACTATACCATTGTTCCTTTGCTCCATACCAGCCAGCTCGGGTGCCTTCGGCAGACTTCAGTCCACGCTACTTAAATTTTGTCAACGCAGTTAGGTTTTTTAAGTGAAGTTATCCGCAATCCAAATAGTATAAGGTCATCTAACTAACATGACCAATCTTCCTTTTATTTATCTCATTACATTTTTGCCGTAGGTTGTTACACAGTGTTTCGCAACGCCTGTGTCTCACTTCGCCGCATTGGTCCCTACAACTAAGGTGCATTTTATTGGATAGAAAGAGCACTACTCCAAAACACACCAGTAGCTTGCATGGCTGTCAGCTTGCAGTGAACTAGGTCGAAAGTAACAAACGTAAAAATGTAACCATGTGGCATAGTAAGCAAGCAACTCAAACGTTGACCTCATTCGTGTAATCCGATGGAAAATCATCCTTCGGATGCATCGCAAATCATGTTGATACAAGTGTCTCTGATAATGGTGCAACTTGCGAGTGGAGACCTTGACGCAGGGTGACGTCCGAACGGACCAAAGCAGAGTTAGGGACTATTTTGCGGGTAATCCGTCACTATCTTATTGTTCGGCATTGAGCCTGCACTCATTCTACTCGGCTTTGTCAGCTCCACACAGTGGATATAAACTTGTCCGAATAATCCTAACGCTGCAACAGAATATTCACTTTCGGGAATTTGGGCAGACTTGTTAGAGAAATTCAAGTGCAAAACTTCTTCCCTTTCAAGTTCCCGTTGAATATTTTACTCACACTCGAAGGTTTTCCAGGCTATACTACTTGCATAAAATCGTGTTCATCCAGTACGGCGTTTAACCGCTATAGCATAATTTGCAGCCACCAGTTTATTTCTGGCAATCCGACCCCGTCAAGCGGTTTGTCGCATCCGCTGTTGATCGGTAACCGACGCACTGTCCATTCTTTTTTTCTCTGCTTAGCACGCGTCAGCACGTCTGCCGAGTCCATAGAACCAGTTGGTTGATCCCTGTGCGCGTACTTTCACATTAAGTTGAACTCCTCATGCATAAGGATTAAAGAAAATTCAAAGTGCTTGGAACGGAGGAGTAATGGCAACTCGTTGAGTATATCACAATCTGGTTCAAACCAGCAAGACACGTGCAAGAATAGAGAAGCTGATGCAATTCATAGTTCACTGTCGCCCAAGGACGAGTTCTCTAATCAAGGGACTTGGGTCTTTAAAAACGTATGGCTACTAAATACTCGGTTGCACCCAATTTACTTTCGACTGACCTCCTACAACCCCTAGGGCAAACAACCTTTCATGTTGAATATGACCAATAACAACTGTTTCTTGGCTACTCCTATTTATCATTCCACATTTAACAACAATCACTGGAAATGCACATGTAATGGAAGGACATCGACCAGTAGGAATACGTTACCACCCGCTCCTTTCCATGTTTCTTCAATCTCTCAAGCGGTTTCTTCTAACATCATTTTATAGCGGCGATGGGAATGGACTCGCACCCATTCCCCTCTTAGATACCTCCGACGGAGGTCAAAATTTTGATCTCACCCTTCCTTAATTGGCTCAGGTGACAAAACTAGTCCATTACCAAACCAACGGCAACTTAGGCATGATGTCTCGGTTGGCGTCTTGCCGCCAACCGTCACGATAACCACACATGCCACACTACCCTTATCAACAAACCTTCTAATGGCTAACTCGGGCGCAACATACTTGTAGTTAGCTTCCATGTACAGCATGCTCGATCCCAAACGTTCAGATGATCATACAACGGACGGCGATAATTCCCCAATACCTAGTACATTTTCAGTGATGAGGCTTAATGCCAGATACACAAGCAAAAAACTTCACTGTATAAACACACTTGTACAGTTCAATGATCCATAAGCGATCCTCTTCACTGAAACATATTGTTCTACAGATACGCTTGACTACTCTGATGATTACAAACTACCACCTATTTCGAAAAGATCGCTGCAACAGAAAAGGTGGAGGGTGTATTACATACCTACGAAAAACATTTACAGCCAAAGCTAAAATCCACTCACAATTGGAAAACCTCCCTGAATCTATTTGGCGGTCAGTTGCAGGTACCTCGTCTTACATACAGCTCGCATGTATCCACAACTCACTGAAGGCGTCTAACGTGAATATCACCAACATCACTTCTGCATTTGACTTCGCATCAGAGTTGCCACACAGCCAGAAGATTAGTGCCGGAGATTTCAGCCTACCGAACATACACTGGTCATCCTAACCAAAGTCTGCCTTGCACGCCCCTTTTCTTTACTCCAGCAGGGCAGGTGGCTGGACATAATGAAGTTCCAGTCCAACCAGGTCCGACAATATACTAGACTTAGTATTCACATTTGGGATACCCAATCCACAGACCGAGATCTTAAACAATCTCCCTGGCAGCGACCATAATGTGATCCGACGCAGCTTCTAAATTAAAATGTTCACTAAACTCGCCTCTACATCGCCCACTGCAACCCATAAGATAAACTGTGAATACTTGCAGCGCTTCATTCGTTTCTCCGACTGGGATATATTTTTCCTCTCTACCAATGATTACACCACTGTGGAGCAGTTCTATAAATAAATCCATCACGCAATAACCCTCCTTTCTCCACAATGTGCTTATACCCCACATGTCTCCGTAGATTCTGTCGAGCACTTAATCAGCAAGAAAACCAAAAAGTTACCTGCAGGATACAGAATGACCCATGCCTTTTCATTGATTTACAAATGCACGAATTTGTCAACAGTGTCAAACATGCGCAATTAACTTGACGAAAAAATTAAGAACATATAGTCCTACGGACAAGCTGCAGAGCTAGAGAGCTTGTCAAAACACTGCGTTGAACCAGTGACCGCTCTCCTCTGATTACCGAAATGGTTGATGGTGAGGGCCACTTATCTATAACCCTGCTGAAATCTGTGAAGCATTCAGTGACTATTTTTGCCGCTACCTTGAGTCGTGAAGCTGATCCTGCGTCTGTGTGCACAGAGCTTACAGTAACAAACCTCTTAAGCAGAGTCGATACCTTGCTCAACGCCATCTATCAAGTTATCAAGTCAAACAGGTCATCCTCCAGGCTGTGATTGGATGGCTTCTCATTAATCAGCATTAAACTAGGAGGGCCTGTTATACCACTGCTCCTGATGAGCATGTTTACTTTGTCGCTGGAATCTAACCTCTTTCCAGACCAATATAAAATGTCATTTATTATGCCTCGGCACAAAGGTGGTCCCAAACAAACAATGATAACTACCGACCAATCCACCTCACTCCGATATTCACTCAGCTGGTCAGAAAGCAGATGATGAACGTTGTCAATTCTAGTGGCCTGATCAATAGTTTGCAGTATGGTTTACTTAACAAGCGATGGGGCACCACCAGTCAATGGTGTTACCTTAAGCACATTTCAGAATCATTCGATGCCGGCTATGCAGTAGTACTTCTTTTTCTTGACGTACACCAATCATTCGACCGAGTACCTCACAAACGTCTGTCACAAAATTTGGAGAACTTTGGGGATCCGGGACGCATTACTAGGTTGGCTATCTTCATACCTAAATGGTCGTCATCAGATAGTTACTTTAGATGAGTATCATTCTTCTGTACGCTCATTCAACTGTGGGGACATTCAAGAGAGCTTGCTCGGCTCCTCACTCCTGTTACTTTACATTAATGACATCACCACATCTATAAAATGTGGTGACCATATCAAATTAGTCTATAAGCTTTGGCGTGACAAGCTTCACGTGACACTACTGCTCATTCAGGATGACTTCTATTCACTTGAGTCATGGTGCTTCACATGGGTGATGAATTTCTCGGCTAAGAAATCAAGCATCATGTCTTACGGCTGCTGCATCCCCGTCGGATCTATCGCCCTAAACCAGGAACGCGTACCCCTACACAGTGGTCCGCGCTTGATCTTGGAATTAGATACTAGGCTAGGTTCAATTTGTCCGATCAGGCGCAATACCAAGTGGCACTTGACATACTGTATGTATACAGTATATCAAACAAAATAAAAACACAACCCATGCTACAGTTGAGCTTTTAAAGCAAACTCACGACCCATCCTTGAAAACTGTAGCATAATATACGACAATATGAGAACGAGTAACAGAATTGCTATGGAGCACCTGCAGAGGTCATTTCCTAAACGTCTGCTTGGTATGCATTCTGCAATGAGTTATGGAAAACAGTCCAATGAACTTCTACACGAACCACTTTGGATTCAACGACTGAAGCACAGCTAGTCGCTGCTTCCCAACGTGCTACACAAAACGATCTATTCCGATATGCCTGCACTCAACTTCGTAAATTATACCCATGGAAATGCAAGAACACAATTTTGCGAAGAGTACTCTTTTCCATAACTATCCTCAGGCATTTGCGATTATAAAATGGAAATGCAAAACACAAATAGATGATGAATCCAAAGAGATGGGAATAGTGGAATCACGACAAACAGAAACTCGAAAGGCTTGATCAATAAAGTCCACTAACAACACATGTAACAGAGCACATGCCGCTTGATCGGTGGGATGGCAAGCGCATCATCCGACCACTGTGGGCGTGCGGAATAATAAATGTTGATAAGCTAACTAGGGCCAAGGCAAAAGAAGCCTTTGCAGAGAAGCGTTCTGTTTACATAATTCCGGTTGCATTATTCAAATCGCGATCGCTTGGGCTGTTCGTAAGACCTTTCGTGTACCGTGGCTGTACTACATAGAGTACTTGGAAGGCATTAGCGGTCGTAATTTTGTTTGTCGTGATTCCATTATCCACACCCATTTGGTTTCATCAGCTATTTGTGTTTTGCCTTACCATTTTATACTCGTAAATGCATGAGGAGATTTGTCGAAAAGAGTACTCTTCGCAAAATTGTGTTCTTACACTCAAACTACAACATTGCTTAACTCGAATGCTTCGCAAACATGGTTTTACAATGAACAAACCGAAGGATAAACGAACGACCGCTCTAAATTTTCCCTGGACAGGTATAAAAAAGTGAAATAAACGGCCAGTAACAATCATGTTAGTATTTTACAAGCTACATAGCACAGTCTAGTCCGGAAAAGCGCCAGGCGCGTCTCGCACAATTGTAGCTGTTTAGCGGTACGTATTTCTTTGTTCCTCTACTGATCATGGAATCCGTGACCGCTGAAGGCAGATGCCAACTAGCCAGCAGCATAAGACACTGAGCCATGGGAGACGTCTGGGTTACATAATTTGCAAGCTAACTGGAATATAGCAGCACCAATCTTCCACTGTCACTGACAGTGCCTAGTCTGCAATCTCTAAACATCCTTTCTAGACTCAAAATCTATAGCATTTGAAACTAGGAGAGGCTCTTTAGTTTATATTGCTCGCATAGCAGAATTTCAATTTATACTTTTGCTAAGACATGTATCCCAGTATTTCACAAGCTGCATAGCCCAGCCTAGTCTGGAAAATCCCCAGACACCTATCGTGCTATTAGGGCCCCTCTTTTATGCGCATTCCCTGCATCTGCCTCTAGCGGTTATGGGTTCGATCCCAAGTACGGTACCAAGGGAATGCTCACCATTATCGAGCCCCAATATTGCGAAACGCGTCTGGTGTTTCTCCGGACTAGGCTGTGTTATATAGCACGTGAACTACTGTGATGAGTTCCTTAATAACATCACAACTTAAATCCTGCTAATTGCGAGTAATGTGAAATAAATAGCCTCTCCTAATTTCAGATGTAATGCATTTAGCGTCTAGTGAGAGGACGTCATCAGCTTGCATGCTAGCCACTGTTAGTGTCAGTGGAAGGTAGGTGGTGCTATATCCCAGGTGAGGACTTGACAACATTTAGAAGCAGACTCGCTAATTATCTAGATCTAACTATTATAATCTGTTTATTCAAATTGGAAGATTCCCCAAATACACTGTTCCGAGAGGGGCATAATTACACCCAAATACCACTGTTTTCAAAACTATGCTTTTGCCTCAACCATCCGCCAGCGTCTTACTATATGAAATGCACACATCAATATTCCACCTATACATATCATCCATGCAAGATCATGGATACTTCTGTACACATTGATCTGTGCTTCTACAGACACAGTTTCTCGCATCAAGAAAACTGTACGTGTTAATTTATTACTGAAATTCACTAACACTCGCCAACCCAGTTTCATGCGGAGAGGCTTCTCAATCCTTCCAATCCCACTAGGGAATTCTACTCCCTTATTTCTACTCACACATCTTTTAGGATTTCAACCTACCAAGTAGTTTATGTAATTCCATCCAAATTCTTTCGTCCGTAAACCGGTCGACATTGTACTGTTGGATCAACAAGTATAACACTGCTGCTGCTTCTCTATCTATTATCCTAGACCTACATTCCTACCTGGGTGGACGTGATAAGGCCAAAGATTCTGACATCCTCGCATCTAACTTTCTCACAGTTCCGCTCTGGTATGCCGATGCATATTTTCAAAACTTTTGTGATTCTGACGTTCTTTTTATCTGTTCCGTTTGCACAAATCTGAGAAGTGTTTTTGAGACACTTTCGTTATGTTGATTGCTAAGTCAGATTGTGAAACGATGCAGAATACGCCAAACGAAGTGTAAAATTCCAGCAACCAATGCTTTCAGATGGATTTGGATTCCCATATTTTTCAGGCCTTCTTGAAATCAGTTGAACGACAGTTCAGTATGCCGAGAGCTATATCGCTCATCCTTCGCTGACGATTGATTAACGAAGTCGAGTTAGGATATCGGCAAGGGAATATGCTTGATTGAACAGTAATCAACTGTGCTTGTATGGCAGATTAACTATATACTTGAACAAAAATTTCGTTTCTCAGTAAGGAAATCTGAAGTCTTTTTAAAAATAGAGTGAATATATTCAAAAACGTGTGGCCTGAATATGCGGCTTCGTTCAATTAGTATGTCCACTCTCTAAGAAACAGATAAGGACAGTAGTTGGGTTGTAGGATGCTCCTCCATTTGGTCCAAACTAGTGCAGAAAGAGAAAAACATAGTAGATTTCAAGTTCTTAGGCTAAAAAATAGAAGCTGCAAATTCATACACGCTGCGACAGATAACAGCGCAAAATTTTTTTTTCAACTATTTCCATATATTACTGGCAGAAGGCCATATAGATTTTGTCTGTATACTAACTGCAGATATGCGTCATCACAACGAGACATGGGACTAAATTTTCACAGTACTGAGAGTAGTTCAATGACTGCAAGTTTTTGAGTGTTGCTCTCGTTGAGTATACTAAGAACCACTCAGTTGAGGTAGGTGAATGGCTAGAACAGGCGTACTCAGTTTCAGCAGTCCTGTGTCAGTTAGAGCAAAGCACGTCTAACCTGTGACGACGCGTTTTTGCAGTCTGTTCACAATGGTTTTACACCACCTTCCCCAAGGTACGGTCTGCTAATTATTAGACTATCAGCTGCCTCATTTTAATGCATTTGATCTTGACCGTAAGTTCGAAGTAAAGGTTCTGACCAAGTGGCTAAATCTATTGGGTTCATAAGTGATTAAACTCCACCTGATCCGTGTAGGATACTGTAGTCACTATTCCCACCACCATGTCAGTCAATCCGCTGATTCAGAGTATCTAAACGATAACTGTCGAACCAGACTGATTTGCAAAATAGGCAACAGGAGAGTGTGATCCACTGATGAACATGGACCATTAGCTCCATCACTATTATTCGTTTTTTTCCGGTCGATGCATCTCCGTTCAGTCCATTTTTATCATGTATTTTCGGAGTTCTGTTTGACACATCCTGCTCCATTAATATAAAAATTACTGGGCTGAATATCAAAATAAGGAACAAGAAAGCAAAAATGGTCATGCAGTTCATGCACTGAAGTGAAAGTTTAAGTTCAACTTTCAGGGAATGTGTAAGTAGGTTTCTGGGGATAGTGAGAACCCCATTTTTAATCCTTTCAAAGAAGATCCTTCTTCACTTGTCGTCCAGAACCTCCGAGGATGTCCCACCCAAAGCATTTGGCTACCAAGCCGTTGCCAATCAACATCAATCTCCCGACGCTTTCGGTTTTCCGCTTCACAGTGTTCCTCTTCGATACCTGGAAAATCAGAAAGAGTGATCCGATTGGTACCCTGCATATATACATCGTAGCACTTCAGTGACCCCGCGTTGATCAGTAGAACCAAATCAGAAATGGCATGGTCTGACGATCCAAGACGACGAATAAGTTCTCCAGAGCCCTTCCAAATGTACCCATAGTCCGAAATGATGATTGGCCAATGTACCACATTAAAAATTTGGACCCCTTGTCACCAAGATGGGCCCGTTTCGAATTGGATACCCCCGTATACTTGGAGAGTTACCCACGGTATGCCAGTTCTTGGTTATGCGCCGACGAGGCAGCCAAGTCTGCAACAATAATCGAACCGTTTGCGCAAATTATGAGGTCCGGTTTACAATATCGCACCAATAATGGAGTTATGGGTTCAACGTATACCATTACATGCTTCCGCTTGGCAATCTGGGCAATTTTTTGTACTACTCGATGGAGTCTCATGCACCGGGTGTCATGGGTAAGGCAACACTTTTGCAAGATGTGCCGGATGGAGTCTGACTCCCCACACCCACCACGGGACTTGACATCATCAGCCTTCTGGGAGAATACCCTGAGGCTGCGCGTTTTGGTAGGCAAGAGTCCGCCCCTTAACGTAGTAGCACGAATACTGGGGCGGGGAAGACCCTCCAGCCCAATGGCATCCATTGGACGCTCCCCACGTCTTGTTTGTCCAGCTGTAAGCTTTTGCAGCCACATCTCAACTCAAGCTTCTCTCCAGGGACCCCGAAACGGCCTTCTCATATTCCACCATAGTCCGCATGAGGCGGACTGGAACATTGACGCTTCCAATCTCAACCTTGCAAGCCTCTGTCTCCAGAAGCCCGCGCACCAACTCCGATGGCGAAGAACATAGCCGAGTGAACTTGGCACGTTGAGCACAAGGAACAATGATACTCCACGACAGGAAGTCAAGACCTCACAGACCCTGAGAAGTGTAGGAGAAAGGGAAAGAAACATCTTTCGGGTAACGCAAGAACTCCCGCACTTTGACGCGCAACATCTTATCCATTTGCCACATGGTCTTTAGATGAGCAATCCCAAGAACCAACCCCTGAAGCAATATTGGGACATACGAAGTCACGCATCATATCCAGTGGTTGCTGCGGTTTCAAAGGGGCACGTAAGATCTCGTTGGTCCACCCAGCAAGAATATCAGTACATTTTACTTGGCTTCTTCCCTTCCAGTTGAATCGCAAACCAAGATAACGAATCTCATCCGCCACCACAACCGTTTTAATCTCCTCCTCAAACGGGGGATAAGCTAGTGGCACCAGGACGAAGCACTTCTGTTTGCCAATCCTTTTGACCGTGGTGACCCGACACTTCAAAGCGTTCAAGGACATACTTGCAGCCGATAGAGTATGCTACAAAGCCACCAGCTTCACTGATAAGGCCTCTTGGGATGAAGCGAACAACACAAGATTATGCGCGTGTGCCAAAGCACCAATCTCTTCCCCACATAGTCGCACCTCCGATTAGGCAGCGAAGCAGCAGTCGCCAAAACCATGATGCAAGAGAGAGAAGACAGAGGGTCCCCCTGCCTCACGCCTCTGTGACGATCTAACGCCTGGTCGTTAAGGAACAAGTTCGAATAGGTGTAAAACGCAAGCAAAGAATGCGGGAGCTCTGGCGGGTCTCCATGTGCTGCTGCGGCTTGAATAATTGTGTTAATTGACACAGTGCCTAACGTTTTGGCAAAGTCCAAAAACTCTAACTTCGCATTCAGGCAGACGGACTGAAGGACGTATGAGGCCTTAAGACAACCAGCTCGCTTTTGAATGATGACTTGAAGTGAAGACAGAATCAAACGTGACCTCCATCTTTTAGCCAAAACTTTATAAAAGGCCCGCAGCAGAAGCGAAGAAAGCGCGCTCGGACGGTATCCTGACGCTGTGCTTGAGTCCGACCCTTTGAGCACAAACGTCAGCCGTGCTGTCGCAAGAGAGGCCGAAGGGAACTTAATCACCATCATAAGATTGAACAGCTGTGCGCGCACCGTCAATTCAAAGGACTTACAGTCCACCACAGACACCTTACCTGGCCCTGGGGCCGCATCTTCGGCACTCCGCATGGCATCACCGACATCTGCTCCAGACAACGGCGCAATCAGACCATAATCCTGGCCTTCTTCTATGGAAACCGGTTTCTCATCCACTGCACTTTGCACAGCAAATGCAGATCTCCAAGACTCATTCATCATCTGGTTGAGCCCAAAACTTTGTGATTTATACGCGCTCAACCACCTACTATCCAGGTTCGCCTGTGCAGCATCTTTACATTTCTTAGTCCACAGTTACTGGCATAGTTGGCCTTCCGAATGGCCCGCCTGCCAGCAGCAGTCTAGGTTCTCCGTTGACTCGCGGGGTGCCATTTGTGTGGAAAGTATTGCTCGATACTCTTGAACAGACGAACCACGCCTGCACTCTTTGTGAGCGTACCCAGTTGCAACTGCTCGGCAAGCTGAAGCAGCTGACCAGCCAGGTCATCCCCGTGCAAAATGCGCTTCAATTCCATGATGAAATGGGTAAGTATTACGACAGACCATTTGGCAACATTCAAACCAGCCTTAGGAGAGGCACACTCCTCCCCCATCGGCGAGCGCTTGTTGGCCACCGCTGAATCCGTGGAAATCATTATACTTCCGCCGGATTTGTGCAAACAGAAATCACTGATACAATGGCCTCTGTTGCCGTGGCCGTAATGTCGGACCACGGTTACAAGTCAGCGTAACCAATTTAGACCTGCCAGCCAACGCTCCTGTGCTTAATCGTGTGTGCTTCTCCGTCCGTGCTCACGCGTCTCATGACGTCTGACTGTATTGAGTGGACTATTGATCGACTTCGTTCCACCAATCACATCCCCAGCCTTCGCTTACCTGTGCGATTATCTGTCTTGTAATTGTAGTTGCCTGAGTTGAATTGCCGAAATGAGTTCTCTTGGCAAGTTTTATGCTTCTAACATGGCAGTTTGCTCAGGTCGTCATTGTTCGCAATCTGTTACACATTACTGCCAAATTCCAGTAATTATCCAAATGTTGTTATCACATGTATGATACATTTTGTAAATAAAATTGGTTATGTATAGCTGATTTATCAGGAACCCGAAGTAGCTCACCAATGAGTGGCACATCGCCATTCGTTGACTGCTCTGCTTGCAAGAATGCTTAGCTTCCACGCCGATATTTCGTCAAACGTCGGACACAGATGTGACGCTGCACTACATTTCCCGTCACACAAAGCATGTGTATGTTGGAAGCGCATTATCTGTTTCACAGATAAGGCCATGTGCACAAAAAGGCAGTTGTGAACGCCGCTTGGAAGTAGACAGTAATGTAATTGCTAAAGAGTGGACACCCGAAACCGATAGTGAAACATCCGTTTCATAATATTCTAAAACCACATTGGAAATAGACGGCTGAATGAATTAGGACGATAAGAAAATCACAGGTAGAAGGAACTAGGTTTTCTTTTCAGACGGCATTAACCAAGGCGTAACATTCGTGATCTGGTCAACACTGTGTATCTGAAAGCCGCATTTCTCGTAGGTAAGATGACTAACTGCGTTCACAAATGTATTCACAATAACTGTGAATATGTGTGTATAGGGCATATCGCGTGGGAGCTACACACAACGCTGCTAGAACACCTGAGGCGCATGTCAAGACGACGTCTAAGTATACTGCTCTACTGTGAGATTAGGCGGTGACGGCGCACGTGTTAGGTATAGTGTATGTAAGGTGCTCAGATTATTCTTTATCCAATGCTGGACGCTTCCAGATATCTTGTGGTTCAAACCGGGAAACTTAACCTACCCTCGGTTGTTGCTGCCTTTGCTGGCCGTACATGAATTTAAAGAGATAACTATCTGCATTTATTGCTTCAATGCAGTAACAAAGCAAACTTAAGTTATTAGTCGGTAAAGCGGCTGCAATACTGAATTGATGAAGAAGTACATTATTAAATGATATATTTTCGATAGATTTAGTCCCACAACTGACTGCGTGATCAGACATGCATCCCAGCATAGCTGATTTGGAATAGTAAATCGTGTTGTTAAAGTTACGGTACAACCTGGACAAATAGTCACAGCTCCTTCTCGTTAGTTGACGTTGGAAGCTCTTAGTTGCCGAGTTTGTATGAATGCACCAAATTGTGATGTGGATGCAGCATTCTACATTATTTCTCATTGAATCGAAGTATATTCTGGACATTGCAGCTTAGCGTTCAAACCTTAAAAGCCATACTTATGGTAAAATGCAGTTCTGATGTCAAGAGCGCCGTGTATCGTTGCGAACGACTTCACCACATGATGATGCAGCGTCCAGACCTACTACAGAAAATACATTCATCTGACTAGCCGAACAACCTCCCCGTGGTGCCAACTGGTTGGTTCGGGTTTACCTTCTTTAAATAATAGTTCGGCTGCAGTGTTGCAGGAGGTGGTCGCTTTTCGCTTGGCAAACCTTCTCTCTATAAAAAGCTACAAATAGCCGTTTAACAACACTGCGACGTGGCGGATGTGACTGTTAACAAAAGTCACTGCTTCGTACGTATCCGGATGATCTAACCCAATCTACAGTCATGGGTCATTCAATACGAACATTTTATTTCTTTCCTTCTTTCACCTGATGGAAAACAATTATAAATACGTCGTCACATTCTGAAATGCAAGCAAAACAACCACACTCGTTCTTACCTACATGCATTAATACACACTCAACATATGGATCCATATATTACTTATAAACTTGTACCGCAGTTACATTAATCAGTCCTTGTTTCAGCAACGTGATCATGCCTAAGCTGGTGTGTATCTCAGTGTTGAGAATAAAATGGTTATTTATTTATTTACTTATTGCTCGATAACTGTGATTTCAGCAGCACATGTCAAGCAGCACATGAACTTTTAATAGGAAACACTTTTACTTTGGCTCTTGTGCTTATAAAACCATGGATTACAACGTGGTGAAACCACCTTGGCCACGACCACCATGGCAGTAACGTCGGTTTTGTCACGAACCAGCTCCATAATCTTCCTGGATCCCACTATTATCGGACGGACTTCGCAACTGCACAAACTACGCAGTTTGGTTACAATTTTTTTAAACAACACGCTTTACTATTCCAAAGCAGCTATGCTGGTATGCATATTTGAGTACGCCTTCACCTGTGTGCCTCTTTCTATCAAGATTATAACAGTTATTTATTTATTTATAACTTCAGCAGCGCAGCTGCGGTGCTGACTAATAACTTAAGTTTTCTTTGTTACTGCATTGAAGCAATACATGTAGATAGATATCTCTTTAATTTTTTGTACGGTCAGCACATGCAGTAACAACCGGAGGTAGGTTAAGTTTCCCGGTTTGGCCCTCAAGATATCAGGAAGCGTTCTACTTTGGCTCACGAATAATCTGAGCACCTTTCATGGTTGGCGGCATCCGGTTTCGGATTTGCCTGTCACTGTGGCCAGCCACAGGACGCCTGCGCCTACAGAGGGACCATGGATGGCTTGCGCTGCACCACCCACAGCTGCAACCACATACCCCATATCCAGCGTAAACCCGAAGGAATAAGATCGGGAGGCATGCGGATGGGAGTCACGTTTCATCAACGGAGCCGGCCCACACTCCTTCACAGGCAAACATAAGCAGGCTCTATTTGGGGAATCAAGCGCACACAAGGCGGTGGCTGGACCGTAGTCCATTCCACACTGAGTGCATGGAACCACTATTCGAGCCTAGCACGGCGACAAGAACCGTGCACCCCGTCCGCTCCAGCAACGACCAACTGTCTCCTGGAGCCAGTATGAACGAGGAAGTGGGTAATAGACAGGTAGGCACCTTGTCAACATGCGTATCAAACGCAGCGGCACCGGGGATATCAAGCAACAGCCAATCACTTGAGAGAAAGATAACAAAGAAAATAAATCGAGTAATGCATAAAGAACCGGTGACATAAATTTTAAATGTTTGTTCATATGAAATATTTTGTTTACAAAAGAATCCGAGATAAGTTCTGGAGTTCAGAAAGTATATTTTACGGAAATGACACAAAAACACGAAAATGTTATCGAAATTAACTACAGTTGGCTTAAGCTTGTTATGTAGGTTTATAGAAGAGCGCACAGCTGGACATTTATTTGAGAAAGCAAAGCATTAGAACAAAATTGAAAACCCACCATCTGAAATAAAGTGACTTAGCATGCAAGCACGCGGTTAGTAAACCGAATGCAGCGTACCTACAAACACTGCGCCGGTTCTGCCTACATTCTCTGCAGGACCCGTCGTCACTTCGGTAGTGGTCCCCAGGGGCCTCGCTCATAGCCCCCTTGGCCTGCCTGACTCAGACACTCACGACCACATGTGTTACAGCTCCATGCGCTCGATGTCGATGGAGTACAACCCATCGATGCTTGCCGCTTCCGCCATTGCCGCTTCTTCTCTGCATGTATGAGGTCTTTTTTCCGCAGTTCGGCAACTGCTTTCGTCATTAGATCGCGCCATGCACGCCGTTCCACCGCCTTCGATTCCCATGACCTGCAATCAAGGTTAGAACGTGAGAGGCTCACTGTGATCATGTCCTGGTAACGTAACGTTGGTTTCCGCACATGCCGCTGCCAAATACTCAGCGGTCCGTAGAGGAGTTGTTTCGGTATCCGCGTTGAATCCATACGCCACGCATGACCGACCCACCTCAGATGTCTCAGTAAAAGTATGCCGTCCACTGCATACATCCCACTTTGTCGCAACACTTTTGTGTTAGCAACTCTGTCGCCCCAAGTGATGCGCGGAATTCGTCACAAAAACTGTTGATGGAACCGCTCGAGATATCGCACATCCCGCCGGTATATCATCCACCTTTCACTGCCGTATAGAAGCATGGACAGCAACATGGATTTGTACACCACCAGATTCGTGCCAATGGCAAGCTGATGTTTGTTCCACACGCGGTACTCAAGCTTCCCGAATGCCGCCGCTGCCTTCGACATGCGGGTATGCAGCTCACTGTGCATACATAGCAGACAGATCTATTGCCTTCTTGGCAGGAGTGATCGCGGATACTCTTTATAGAGCATCAGCGACGTTTCGCTGACCCGCAAAGTGTCGAATATCAGACGAGCATTGGTGGTGAGTGTCGAGCTGATTGACTCCGAAAGGCGTAGATAAGCGGCTTATGATCAGTGAGGATAATGGTGGTGTTACCTACAAGGACGTGCCGGAAATGTCGAAGGGCAGAGTAAACGGCCAGCAGTTCGCGACTGAACGTGCTGTACTTGACTTCGGCAGGTTGTAGGCGTCTGGAGTAGAAAACTAGTGTTTTCCAGCGTCCATCTGTAAGTTGCTGTAGGACGGCGCCAATGGTAGTGCCCGATGCGTCAACCGCGGAGCGTTCGAATCGAAGTGGTGAAGCATAACGTCTTCGGGTTAGGCCCCTTTGCTGGCCTTGGACGGTTCAGTAGCAACAGCAATCAGTTCCGCCTGACCGTTCTTAAGTCAAAGAAGTAAGTCAGTTAGTGGACTTAGCAAGTCGGCACAATGTGGAAGGAAACGTCGATAATACTTGATCATGCCATTAAAACGGCTCATAGCGACTAACGTTGTAGGGATCGGAAAATCTCTGATAGCGCGGACTTCATCGTCCAGAGGCTGTATGTCATACTGATTGATTTGGTGGCAGAGGAATTCGACGGAAATACGCATTTGTTGAGGTCGACAGTGATGCTATTAGCGGCTAGTCTATCGAAAAGAATCTTGAGATGTTCTGCGTGTTGTTTTTCGGAAACGCTTGCCCCTAAGGTATTGCCGATGTAAGGATAGACGAAATCTGGACCTGTAGTGACTGAATCTATGAATCGTTAGAAGGTCTGGGCTGCGTTGCGAAGAACAAAGGGCATGCATAGTAATAGAGAGCTCAAACTGCGTGCTTACGGCAGTCTTCCGTATACATTCCTCAGCAACTGGGATCTGGCGCTAAGCGCGGATGCCGCGCATGCTAGCCATGATGTCCTGAATGTGAGGAATAGGAGAGCGGTTCGGAACAGCTACATTATTGACAGCGCGGTAGTCACCACATGAACGCGTCTCCTGACGTTTGGGGCGCCACGTGGAGCGGCGATACCCAATGGCTTTTAGACTGGAGAAAGATGCCTAGTTCAAGCCTGAGCTTAAATTCTGAGTGCAATTTTTAGCATGTGGGGATCATTCGCCTGGCTTTAACGAAAACAGGCGGGCCTTTGTTAACAATGTGATGCTTCACAGCATCCGTGGCGGATAGCAACGGTGCTGTTGCACGAAAGACTTGCGGGTATTTGCTCAGAAGCATCTGAACGATAGGTGAACTCGATTAGTTAGCGTACTCAGGACTGATTGACTCAGTCGGTCAAAGTATCTACAACTACCAGAGTTGTTTGGCGATCGACCAGACGGAGTTGCTTCGCGTCAACTAGCAAGTCGAAGTGCTGCAGAAAGTCAAGGCCAAGAATTGTCGTCTGGATATCTGAAACAAGGAAGATCCAGTTAGAAAATCGTGGGCTTATATTAAGCGGGCAGGAGCGTTGACCGTACACGAGAATAGTCGTTCCGTCGGCTGCACTCAGTGAACTAATCGCCTCATTCGGGTCTTTCTTTTCGCGAGGATGGTCGATAATTTCGGCACCAGTATCCACCAAGTAGCGTACTCATGTCTCTCGATCAGTGACGAAGAAAAGGCGGCTGTGACAACCAGCAACTTTCGTTGCCCATACGTGCTGGCCGGCCCCGTTTCCTTGCATGTTGCGCTTGAAGGAACAAGGCGGGCGACACGATCTGGCCCGACGACCAAATCTTTGGAGGTACCAGCAATAGGTTGACCTAGGCGGAGGTTTCGAACGTGATCTGGGACGAGTGTAACTATTGGAAAGACTTCGGCGGTTGGATCCGGACTGTGTTAGGTTCTCAAGTAGAATGATGAGTGCCGCTACTTGCTACAAGCCAGCTCAAGCCTTCCCATCTTCTTATTTTCCTTTCTTGCCCTTTCACACTTATCGTCCAGTTCCAGCTTTACTTCTATCCCCCATGTTTTCAAGCCCCCAATTCTCAGCCCTCCCCCACCTTGCTTCAATAGTCGCTTGCCCTTTAGTTTCAACTCACAGGTGAACGCAGCGCGTCATTCCTGCACTGTCAAAAGACCTATGTCCAAGCAAGCGGCCCATTCAAGTTCATCCGCTTCCATTTGGAGCACTCGATCCTCCTTCAGGTATGCATGTCTCAGTGTTCACACATTGCTTCAGATCAGTAAACAGGCAGCACTTGCCCGAACACGGGAGACCCTCTCGATCGATATCTGCTGCTTATCGGAGACCCGCCTGTAAGACTCGAGCTCTGTACTCACACTGCGATCCCCTTCAAGGGACACTAGCAGCACTTTCTCATTGTGCCTTTCCGGTGACGATGCAGCTTCGAGCACCGGCCAAGCTGGTGTTGGTATTGCCTTGAGTCCCCGGGCTGAAGCTGCTCTGGTTGATTGGATTCCAATCAGTAGCCGAATGTGTGCGGTCCGATTGGCTGGCTCGTTCAAAACTTCGAAGTCGCGTGGGACTAACAGGAGTGTATTCGTTATCGCTGCCTATGCACCGACAAACTGTAGCAATGACTCGGTAAAAGACGACTTCTATCGCCAACTGAACGAACTCCTTCACCACAGAAGAAGCTCGAACACTGTTGAGCTGGCTGGGGATCTGAGGGGCCAAACACTGAAATTCGCAGAACAGTACAGTCGTCTGGAGTGCCACAGAAATTGCTTTTTCATTCGTGTCTGTCAGCCGTGAAATGCTCTCCCAGAATCGGTGGTCTCTGCACCGACACTAACAGTATTTAAAAGACGGTTGGGCGATGTACTCATCCACTTAAACTTTGTTACTTAACACTACGTCTCCATCCTACCCCTGGAGTAAACCATAAAATTATTTGTTGCTAATTGTGGGTGCTGTGAATCTAAGAGGGTCGCAGGATTACAGCGGAGCAAACGGTAAGTCCTCATTTTTATTTTTAAATTATGAACTATTTTACTATTTTTATCATCATTATTGTTATGTTGGTATCCCCACCAACTATCCAACGGGACTTGTAAAGCAAAGCTTCTTAACCCGTATAGAATCATTGTTCATTGTTCAAGCGTACGCATGTTCACCTTCCTGTTAACATGGCCTGCTCCATGCTTGCGTTGTAATCTGGTCATCGGTTTTCTTATCTGCGGGCGACTTCGCTGTATACCCAGTCCGCGCGCGGAAGTTGACTGTCGCGTGACAGCGAAGTGTACTTGCGGTGTGATGGAATATGTCACATGAAGTTTTATGTCCATATCAAGCATTATTCCGTTCCTCATGGACACAATTCTAGCAGTCATAATGGTCATGATTCCGGTAGAATTATTTAATAGTCCAAATTTCTCCGGAGTAATCTGACATGCAACATTTGGTTCACGAAAATAACAAATACGGCAGGCCCTTCTTGCGACAACTGGGGCTTGTTGTTAATGCTGCTAACTAAAAGCCTGGAGGCCCGGGTTCGATTTCCATCTCAGGCTAATCTTAACTGAAGATTAGAAACGGGGCAACTTCGTTCAGAGCAGTTGTCCAGTTTAATGTTCCAAATCCATAAGCCTAAATTTCTGACGGTTTTCTCCAGGATTGGAGTTGCCGCATGAGGCTCTGGGGAAGCTTACTGTAGACAATGAAGTACAGGACCAATAGTTCACATCTCTAACAGAATGTCTCTAAAATAACGAGTAGAAACTAAGTAAAACACCTCACCCATTTTAATCATCAGATCAGTAGCCCCATATCCAGCTTCGTTGTAATAAAATTATCCAGAGCGGACTAATGAGATCCCGCCGACAGCGCTTGGTTCTAAAACAAACTCACTTAAATTCTGTTAGTGTGGAAGTAAGGAGTATTTAATGTGTGTTGCGAGCCATCGTTCACCCATCGAGGGTGACTAAACTGGTAAATGTAAATGAGCTGGACTGGTACAAATATGTAGCGATTTCTAAACGGTAAGAAATATTTCGAAACTTTCCAAGTTACGAAGGTCAGCCTATTATTAAAGTTGTGATCAACAATTATGTGATATTTGTGTGTGACAAGTTTTCCGTGTGAAGCTAACTGGAGATTAAATTTATATTCATGGATCAGCCAAAGTGAAAGATAGACTCAAACTCAGTGTGCTGGTAGCAAACAGCGAAGTACGAACGTCTCGGTGACTATAACAAGCAATTGAATATCAACACCTGAGATGAATAATCGTACCCATACGTGACCACCCCAGGTAGCGTATGAGTTGGGTGCACTGCCCGTACCTACTCAGAGTCGGACCGGGGAGCCTTTGAATTTCAAAGAAGATACCTTGCCTTTTTGCTCACTGGCTGATAAAAATTAGCGTAGAATGGATCGGTTAACTCAGTTGGAAGGGTGGACAACAGAAAAGCACAACATCAGCTTAACGGGCTGCATGTTCGAATTGTGAAGAAATTGTCAAAGGTAAACTCCTCTTTGGAAGACGGAACCGATATTACTACATAGCACTATTTCTTTTGTGACAAATGAGAAGAATGGAGTGTATCACAAGATGTCGACAGATGGGTTTTTCTAACTCAGCTGTTGGTTTTAGTGCCGAGTCCGCGAGTTTGACTGCAAATGTTATCGTCATCCCAAATAATACCGTCAGTGAGTAGCAGCTGTTTATAAAAGCTGAATTTTTATACACCTGAGTGTTGGTAACCGAAAGCTATACCGACTGGTTAGTCTTGTGTGTTCTTTGGAATGCCTGGAGTTTCATTAATGGTTGCAGGTTAGTTTTTGCAGCGTGTGATGACTGGTCGAATTTCCATCGATGTAACGGTTGACAGGCATTATAGCCAGAGTGGTCAATGCTGAGTAAACGTAGTAAGTAAAGCAATTTCTGAGAATGCATTGATGTACCGCTACGTTAAAAGTGCTCCAAGATCAAAATTATTACAAAACGATAAAGGAAACATTCCTTCCTTTCCGACCACAAATTGATACCGTCTACGGAAAGAGCATAAAAGCGGCGCGAACATACGACCAACTATATAATTCCCTGATTTCACCCACGTACAAATTGAATGCAGAATTATCTGGCGTTTCGATGATCTAACTAATGGATCCCAGTATTTTATGTGCAATGTCTTGTAACTTGTGGAGTGGCTCAATTGTAATAAAATAGGTTTTAAAGAAATACTGATACCATTTGACAAATCTGCTCTGCTTATTCTAGTCAGTTCGTAATCTGCAAAACATCACAGACGGTTTACACTATGGAGGGTAAAGCCTTCAGAGAGGTGAGACTGAGAGCATACTCAAAATACTTTTTAGGTGTCTAGCGACATGTTTCCAATTTAATGACCTAAGCAGTGAGAAAGTAGAAGCTACACTTATTGGCTATCAATATAGGGACCCATTACATATGCAGCTAAGTCAAGGCAGGAAGAAAATATGAAAAAATTATCATTTAAAGTGATGGATGCAATAACTAGACCATTTATTTGTAATACGCAAATACACCAGAGTGAAGGGTGCAAAACAATTATTGGATAATAACTTGGACACTATTCAGTCCATTATTGGATCGGATTTTGAAAATTAAATCATCATAGATGTGTTGAGCATCTGGAAGTTTGACAGAACTACATTCATTTTCAGAAATGGCATATGTCAAAGCCAAATCCTAAGCCACTACAGCAACTGGCCAATGCGTAGCAAGATACGTTTGTATGGGATATTCTCCAAATCACACACTAGCATTGTGGAAGCAAAACGGGAGAATAAAAATCCATTCTGACTATCTTTAATGAAAGTTCATGCGGTTTCGTCTAGAGATGACAACGACACAAGACTACAGCACCCAAACTGCGCGAAGGAAGGCAAAGCGGAATAATGTACCATATATGAAGTACATAGCTAACTGCATGGTTGTCCAAACACCGCGGACGCAAAACGGATCACAAGTCAACTATCACCTTGAGGAAGATTATTGAAGCCTCACGAAAAGCCGCAATACTATGAACAGCATAACGGTGCATATCGACTATAATATCAACTTCAAGGACTTAGCTTGCCAAACAGGTGGGAATGTGTCAATAACGAATAATGGTTCAACCAATGCCCATAAGAATAGTTGCTTCTCATCTCTGGTCTTATTGCTCATGAACGACGATGGACACAGATCATATAGCGACATAACACGGAATCCCATACACGGACCTACAAGAAAATATACGGAGTTCCCCGAGCCATGATAGTCAAGGTACCCTCTGGGAGTTTACTTAAAAGTTGCTTAGAGGTGGGACATTTTATGCTTTCTACATGTGGAAATCTCCAGGCAAAAACGTAGCTCGAGCAATAAACACAACTGGAGACGTCATAGCTTACCGCAGTGTGCGGAGATTGATCACATTTTGGGAACGTTCACAACAACAGAGCTCAGTTGGAAGCTGGAAGGTCTATTAGTGTCGTCTAGGGTCGTCGCCAGCTTGTTTTCGCCCACTCCTACTAGTTTCGGAATTGTGACCCCACCATTGAAACCCAACAGATTACGCTCCCGAAAGCTGAATGCTAGAAGCGGGTAGCCCTCACTACTTAAGTAGTTAATGAAATTACATAGGTCATATGTTAGAAGCTCTTACACAGAAGAAACATATCAAAAGACACGTACAATTATTCCATGTTATTTCGATTCATGGCTGACTTGCATGGTCCCAACATCTCTCCATAAGCCACAAAGTTGCCTACGTCAGATTGGGGAATCACTGGCTGTTAGAGCGAAGCAGGGAGATTTGTGGCATATCCAGCTAAACAATTGTCCTGGATGACATAAGTGAGCCTGCAAGTTAGAATTCAGTAGGACTTGACTGGAGCACGTTGTTGATGAGCCTTAGTAGGAACAAAAGGCCGTCCAAAATATTACACGACGTATAGTAAGTGTTAGACTGAGTACAATTGCAAAGGTTTTGCACATATATCCTACGTAGTTAACTTTTGGTCTTCCTCTCTGCTTTGTGTCACCGATCACATTATAGCTAACTTTCACCAATGCGAGTGCATAAGAGACAGCGCAATTATTTCGAAACCTAGACAGGATCACTTTCGGTCATGTCCAGCACCGACCGTGAACTCAAGCGGTGCTCTGAGAAAAGTGTATACCGATAGTTGCTGAGGCTCGTGCAAAGTTAATATTTCCGGATGTCTACCTGTGACGTTCAAACAGAGATGAAACGGGCCATGGAGTGAAGCGTTGGGTCTCGGCCGGTTCTTTGAATGACACACCATCGCAATGAGGCTGGACCTTACCGTGGTGCGATGGTTTGTGTGCCTCAGTGATCCGTTGAGCTATACTGGGTGGTACTTTTTGTGCACATTCAGAGCCACTCATACCAGATGGGTCAATGGGTAGAGGCCAGACAAACTCAGCCTCCTGGTCATCCAGGTTGGGGGTTGGAATGAGGGTGGCACCTTATTCCTTAAAATGGACTCCTTGTAGCCCAACGACAAACCCGCTGCCTTGCGGTCAGGTTTTTGAACCAAAGGCTTTGGTTGAGAACCCTAATCGTTCTCCTGTCTAGGCCTGGGAAACCTGACGGTATCCTGCCCAAGCAATACAATGAATATCTACTCAATCAAATTATTAATGTTCTGGCCACCGCAGAGGATAATCAACGGTGCCCTATCTGCTGCATCGAGCAGGGTGGATAGGGGTTTGGATGCTACTGATCAAGCATTCCCATCTTCTTACTCCCCTTCTTGCGCTTTTCCCCCTTATCGTCCAGTTCCAGCTTTACTTCTATCCCCCATGTTTTCAAGCCCCAATTCTCAGCCCTCCCCCACCTTGCTTCAATAGTTGCTTGTCTTTTAGTTTCAACTCACATGTGAACGCAGAGTGTCATTCCTGCACTGTCAAAAGACCCATGTCCAAGCAAGCGGCCCATTCAAGTTCATCCGCTTCCATTTGGAGCACTCGATCCTCCTTCAGGTATGCATGTCTCAGTGTTCACACATTGCTTCAGATCGGTCAACAGGCAGCACTTGCCCGAACACGGGAGACCCTCTCGATCGATATCTGCTGCTTATCGGAGACCCGCCTGTAAGACTCGAGCTCTGTACTCACACTGCGATCCCCTTCAAGGGACACTAGCAGCACTTTCTCATTGTGCCTTTCCGGTGACGATGCAGCTTCGAGCACCGGCCAAGCTGGTGTTGGTATTGCCTTGAGTCCCCGGGCTGAAGCTGCTCTGGTTGATTGGATTCCAATCAGTAGCCGAATGTGTGCGGTCCGATTGGCTGGCTCGTTCAAAACTTCGAAGTCGCGTGGGACTAACAGGAGTGTATTCGTTATCGCTGCCTATGCACCGACAAACTGTAGCAATGACTCGGTAAAAGACGACTTCTATCGCCAACTGAACGAACTCCTTCACCACAGAAGAAGCTCGAACACTGTTGAGCTGGCTGGGGATCTGAACGCTCAAGTTGGAAAATTATCCACAGATGAGCTGCATCTGGGCAGCCAACATGGTATAGGCTCCCGTAATGAATACGGTGAGCGGTTACTTCATTTGTGTGAGGATGCTGGCTTATTTCTTGCGAGCACTAATTTCCGACACAGCACCCGCCAGAGGGTGACTAGGCGCCCACCGGCCACGAAATAGCGATGGACGCAAATCGATCACATTGCTATCAGTTACCGCTGGAGAGGCTGCGTCCAGAACTGTCGCTCGAATTGGAGCACAGGTGTTGACACCGATCATGCACTTGTATGTGCTGACCTGCGGATGCGCTTTGGCGGACGCCCGCGACGATGTTGTGAGCGCATTGACACCGGCAGACTGGTGAATCCAGCTGTTCTGAACGCCTATCAAATTATGCTGCCATCCGAGTTGACTAAACGCTCACTGGATGCAATTGAAGCTCATTGGTCTCATATGCAACAGGCCTTACTAGCAGCAGGCAAATCCTCATGTGGTATGTCTAATCGCCAACATGAACATTGGGACTCTTCACAGTCTTTGGAATTTATAGATGCTTGCCGGCATATTCCGGCTGGAAGCGAACACAATGGAACTCGCAAAGAGCTCCGAGCAAAACTCCGTGCAAGCCTGAAGAGAGACCGCGAATCCTGGTGGTCTCGTCGTGCAACAGAGATGGAAATGGCCGCTGCCCTTGGTAACCATCGTGAGTTATTCCGTCTGATACGGGAAACGGGCAGCAGGAGACCTGGTGGTAGTGAAACAATACGTGACGAGAGTGGACAGCATATCCACAACTTATCAAAACGCCTGGAACGTTGGGCTAGGCACTTTGAAAGGCAATTTAATCGGTCGGAATTGTTAGATTTCTCGCCGACAAGTAATCGCCCTTCTCCGTGGGCTGTTCCTTCGGATCCACCCTCTTGCTCAGAAGTCGAACATGAGATCAAACTGTTGAAGTTAAATAAAGCCGCGGGACCTGCTGACCTTCCTCCAGCCCTCTTCAAATTCGGCGGACCTGATCTTGTGGATGATTTACACGAGTTACTAGTAAGACTGTGGGAGCAGGAAACTATCCCAACCGATTGGAGCCGCTCCATCATAGTCCCAATTTTCAAAGGAGGCTCACGATCGGAATGCGGCAACCATAGAGGAATCAGCCTGATCTCCATCGCCTCCAAATTGCTTGCCTCTGTCATCCTTCACAGACTGACTGGCACTAGTGAAAGCCAGAGTCGTGAAGAGCAAGCTGGATTTCGTCGAGGTCGTGGCTGCATTGACCACATCTTCACCTTGCGTCATTTGTTGGAGCACCGTCACATATATTGGCGGCCCACCGTTGTCGTGTTCCTCGATATCAAAGGTGCATTCGATTCGGTGGATAGACATGCACTTTGGGACTGTCTACTCAAGAAAGGTGTTCCCGAGAAATATGTGAATATTATCCGAGCATTATATGCGTGTAGCTCGGCAAGTTGTCGTCGCCCTTTAATATCTCCAGCGGCGTGAGAGAAGGATGCCCGCTATCACCTTTCCTCTTCAACTTCGCTGTTGACGAAGTCATGGAAATCGCGTTCACAGGACACGACTTAGTAGGTGTGGAGCTACTCCCAGGAGAACGACTTCTTGATTTAGAGTATGCTGATGATATTGCCCTCATCTGTGACAGCTCACAAACGTGCCAAGCGGCACTGGACAGATTAGCACTAGCTGTCCGTCACTTCGGGCTCTGCTTCGCACCCTCGAAGTGCAAAGCGTTTCTCCAAGATTGGTCTGGACCGCCTCCTACGCTGACCCTTGGTGGGGATCAGCTAGAAGTCGTTCAAAAATTCAACTACCTGGGAAGTTGTATCAGCGCCCGTGAGATTGAAGATGAAATCACGAATCGTATAACAAAAGCTCGGGGCGCTTTTGCTAACCTTCGCCACTTATGGCGCCGGCGCGACATCACTCTTGCCCTGAAGGGTAGAGTGTACAATGCAGCAGTACGTTCGACCCTATTGTACGGTTGTGAAACCTGGCCGCTTAGAGCAGCGGACCTGAAGAGGCTAGTTACGTTCGACCACCGGTGCCTTCGTAATTTAGCTCACATTTGGTGGGAACACCGCGTGAGCAACGAGTGTGTTCGACGCCTTGTTTATGGCACAGGAAAAGGAAATGAACTGCTCAGCACCGTTATTTCACGCATCAGGCTCCGATGGCTCGGCCACGTGTTACGCATGCCAGCCCACCGACTTCCGCGACATGTGTTGTTTGCGCGCCGGGGGTGTGGATGGAAGAAGAGGAGGGGTGGCCAAGCGATGACTTGGTCCAGAGGAATGAAGACCCTCACTTCTGAACTGGCCTCGGTTGGAGCGTCTGGGCTCCCTGGTTGGGGTCCGAAAGACGACGAACACGTTTGGTTGGACACACTTGCTGATATGGCTAGGAGCCGACCTCAGTGGCGTTCGTGCTGTGAGTTTCTTTGTCCCACCCCATCCCTCTTAGCCTCCCCCTCCAACCACGAGCTCATTACTTAGCCTTATATAATTTTGCATAATAATTATTTTTTGGGTGCACAGCAGCCGGCTGGTAGCTTACCGGAACGATGCCCATCCGTTACCGGTAGCTCAGCCAGCTTTCACCAGTTGTTTTTTTCTCTCTCTCTTTTTCCTTCTATTGCGGCACAGCAGCTGAGGTGTTCCCCACATCTAGCTAATGTGTACGATGATGATTATGATGCCGCTACTTGCGCACTTAGTTCCGCTACGTCCGTACTCGAAGTAGACTGGACCTGAGGAATTTGGGCCTTGGATTCCCAAATACGGTCGGCAATGTCTGCGAGTTTGGAAAGAAACGCATTTGCATAGAGTGTGTTACGTATGTAACGTGGCAGGCGACGAAGTCACATATATTTAAGAAAGGAATCGCCAAGGAAGAGGCTTAGCTTGAGTTTGCATTGTGTGCAGTGGCTAAGAAGGCTTTCGATCGCCTAGCTCGGTTTCGTTAAATACCTGCGTATTGCGACCGTAGTCTGACACGCCGAATGGCTTGAATATGATGGACTCAAGCTCTTCGTAAGTCCTCTGATATTCAGGAAGCTCTAAAACGTCGTCTAGATCATCGAAGACTAGCGGAGGAAGCGCTCCGACAACTCAATGAAATTTGATGCTATGAAACCTAACGCTAGGTACCGAAAAAATGGATTCCAGCTGAGTAAACCAGGACAGGATTTGTATCTCGGAAAGGCGGGATAGAGAGGCTGAAGCTATGAACCTGGCTGAATGACATTATTGTGAAAAATACGGAGCCAGAAATCGAACCCAATAAAAAGTAGGAAGAGACGAAGTATGTTACCGGAGCTGAAAATAAAATGTACCGAGAAATTCACCAAATATCCAATGCGGGGTTACTATTTACAGCACGTCGATAGTGAGCTTTGTACCTGACACGGTGCTAGAGGACCATGCACCTTACACACACTATACCTAACACGTGCGTCGTCACCAATTAATCTGACAGTAGAGCATTATACTTAGACGTCGTCTTGACATGCGCCTCAGGTGTTCTAGCAGCGTTGTGTGTAGCTCCCTCGCGATATGCCCTATACACACATATTCACAGTTATTGTGAATACATTTGTGAACGCAGTTAGTCATCTTACCTACGAGAAATGCGGCTTTCAGATACACAGTGTTGACCAGATCACGAATGTTACGCCTTGGTTAGTGCCGTCAGAATTTATTCCGCCGTCTATTTCCAATGTGGTTTTAGAATATTATGAAACGGATGTTTCACTATCGGTTTCGGGTGTTCACTCTTTAGCAATTACATTACTGTCTACTTCCAAGCGGTGTTCACAACTGCCTTTTTGTGCACATGGCCTTATCTGTGAAACAGATAATGCGCTTCCAACATACACATGCTTTGTGTGACGGGAAATGTAGTGCAGCGTCACATCTGTGTCCGACGTTTGACGAAATATCGGCGTGGAAGCTAAGCATTCTTGCAAGCAGAGCAGTCAACGAATGGCGATGTGCCACTCATTGGTGAGCTACTTCGGGTTCCTGATAAATCAGCTATACATAACCAATTTTTTTACAAAATTCTTCATCCAATTGATACCAACAAACATTGACTATTTACTGGCGTTTGCCGGTAATATATACATGATAGTGGACATGAACGATCTGAGGTTTAAACCATGTTCCTTGTTACCTAGATCGGACTAAATTCCAAGCTACAACTAGACGTAGAGCAATGCCTTCTTTTGGTTGTTTTAGTCGCTTTCAGCTTCTTCCACTTCGCAGGATACTCTTCATTCACATAGCGTTTTACCATCTCCAGTGCGTCGCTTTTTGGAACATTGTGGGCAGCGCGCTGGCCTAAACCTAGCATTTTTTCATCTGTGTTTCACACGAAATTTGATGTTTCTTTACTAGTGTATTTGTTCATCCTGTTAACGACTGCAATAGACTAGCAACTGCATACAGACCAGCAAATACAAGCTAGTGTTAAGCGGTTAACCGTATCCAAATTTCAACGGTGCTCTTCTGCAGTAATTGCGGTACCTCATGGATTGCGGTGCATAGGTTGATTGTCACCTCCTCATTAAGGCCGAGCATGTTCTACATTCAACTGCGGTTAACGCGTAATTCGGCAAAACTCATCGTTAGCTAAGGCTTGATTGGGGTTCCGCATTGGTTCTTGGTTTCACACATTGAATATGTCACATAGATAGGTACACACACTATGACACTTAGACTCCGCAAAGCATTGGTCATACCACACGAAATTGGCCAACATATCCGCTTAGCTTGCGTGCAGCTAAGTGACCAATAGCTGCTGTTTCAATGTCGAGCTCACCTCAAGTCCGGTGGAGAGGCGCGGAGGAGGAATCTCCAGTCCGTTTTCCGGCCATGCAGTTGTTTGTTGTGTGTCTTATTGCCTTTCAATGGTTTGGGGTGAGGTAAAGTACTTTCTCAACCACCCATGGACGTCACGAGCGTTTACCACATTTTGCTATGACGTGAACAATAACCACTCCCCTGTTGCTTTGTGTGCGTACATTCTCATTTCAAACTCCATTTCAACGACAGTGCAGTTACATCTGTAAGCGCCTGAACTGACGACTCCATTATCCCTTCGCTATCTTCTTTTTGTCACGCTAAACACCCTACGGGACATATGAAGCACCTGCTTTTTTACCCGTTATAAAATCATTGTTCATCGTTCATTGTCCGCACTTGAATAACATGATGTGTTAGGTGTTCGCAGCGCCAAACGTGCGTTTAGAAAGTTGCTTGCATGGACCAAGCACACTTCACCGGTTGATGAGTGCAAGTGCATTTGTGTAAGATACTATTAGCTGATTTGCAACTGGTCACGACAAACGGCACGCATTTGTGCGTGTGCGCCATATTTGATTCAACCTGATGGCTTATGGATTGAGTCGAATATTCTTACGAAGGAACAGGATTTGCTTAAAGGGGCGGTTGATTCCGTTATGGATGCAATTGACTCGGAAATGGTATAGATATTGAACTGGCTTCAGACGTACGTTTACCAATTCTGACTATTTGGTTTCTCCCCTTTGAGGTAAGAAAACAACCCCTTTAGAAGTGAATTTGTGATACCATAAAACTTAAGCTTCCGTAACAATAAGCAGTGTGGGACGCGGTCAAAGACTTTTGGTTATAATATTACAACAACCTTGCAACAACCTCTTGGTAGACTTACATAATCAAGATAAACTAACAGACAGGTGGTGCATGACCTAGCCTTTAAAAACCGTGATGACTTTTACTGTTAAATTTCTATTCTACTATGCCTTCTTTACCTAACCTTCCCATTATACTGGAGAAAATTGTTGTGTGAATTATAGGGGGTAATTTTTTACATCTTGCATAGAACCGATTTTGTGTCATACTGTTATAATCTAGTGTTTCCCGTGCATAGGATACTCTCTTATGATCATGGAAAGCGTAAATGCACTAAGCATAAACAGGGGAATGCCTGGGCCTCCGTGTTTAACTAGAATTGACCGGACGTTTTCAAGGCCTAGTAAACACGTTGGCCGAGCTAATCTGGTTCGGTGACGTGTACCACTAAGTTGGAACTCACCAGTTTGGAGCGTATTATTCCCTTTGCTTAGCAGCTTGGGCTGAAGTTCACCTCTCGCATTAATTCTACGGGCAGACATAAAAGAGTCAGAGAAGATACAACATATCATTTCGAGATCGTTTCTGACGGTTTCATCAGAGTTTAAAATAGAGTTAAAATTACTTGATTTCCTATTCCACCTGCGATGCAAAGCTTTAGGATGCAGTCTGTCACCTTTGCATCTTCAATAGCAATACCTTCTCAGAGCGTAAAATTTTGTGTCGATCATGGTATAACGGGATATTCATCGATTTCAGTAAAGCGCTCGATAAGGTCAGTCATGAGGTTCTCCTTCACAAACTCAGCATGTGTGGAATCGGTGGCTCACTGCACCGGTGGATCCGCGACTTTCTTGTTGGACGAAAGTGGAGGGTACAGGTCGAAGACCATCTAACTGACTGGTACCCCTCTACAAGTGGCGTGCCTCAAGGCACTGTACTGGGGCCCACTCTGTTCCTGATCCACATCAACGATCTACCGCAGCTTCTCCGGTCGCCGTGTGCCTTGTTTGCGGACGACATGAAGATTTGGAGAGAAATCGACGCTCCCGACGACTGTGGCCTACTTCAGCAAGATCTCAACCGCTTATCCACATGGTCTGCAGAAGTTCTTCTCCCGGTCAACCCAGCCAGGTCGGTATTTATGAGCCTGGGGAAGGGTGCTAACGGCCGAACCTACACCCTTGACGGCCAAACGCTATATCCCACACCCTCTGTGAAGGACCTAGGTGTACTCTCACGCTACGATTTGAAGTCCGTGGACAACACGAAGTGGTTGTCGTAACGGACTGCGCATGCTTTGGGCGCTCAAACATAGCTTCGGCACATGGTCTGAAGCGGTTGCCACTCGCCTGTTCTCTTCTATCATTAGGCCAATGCGAGAGTACGGTTCGCCCGCCTACTTTCCGATTACCGGAGGCGAGGCACAAAAGATCGAACGGGTCCAACACGTTGCTACCAGGCTGATCCCGAGTTTACATGGTTTTGGGTATGAAGACCGGTGCGAGAAACTAGGACTCTACATCTTGTCCTACCGTCGGGTATGAGTCGACCTCATTATGACCTACCGAATTCTACATCTCGGTGAGTTCCCCATGTTAAGGCCAATGCTGCACTTACGAGGGCCATGCAGCACACGCGGACACAGATACAAACTTGTTGTGCCGGATATGAAACGTGTTCCACACCCACTGTGCTTCGAACGGAGAGTGGTAAATATTTGGAATAGTTTGCCCGAACATGTGATTGAGGCAACATCTGTGCAACAGTTCAAAACGTTGTTAGATTTGCATTTTGCCTCTATTCGATTCAGAGAACGACTGCACACTTACGATGACATATCACATTTGTGAATCCTGAAATATCGTAAGTCGAATATTTTAAGTATTACATGAGAACGAAAAGGATATTCACGGTTGACAACTATTATAATGTTTTTCACAATATTTCGAAAGAGTGGTACAGAATCCATTTCTACTTGCTCTATAATACAGTATTTAATATTCAGTATTCAGCATTCTGATGTAGAACATCAATAGTGCAAAATCATTCGTTTTCCTAAACCTTTACTTTATTTTATGCAGGTTGGTGGCTACCTTTTGCGAGGTACCTGCAGGTGCGGTAATACTTTTCAAACGCTTATTGTGTTTTGAAGCTACGACTGAAATGCAAAGCTGAATATCATTGTCGAGTATATTACAAGCGATTTGGACATCCTGTGCTAAGAAAAATGGATCCCAATTGGAATATTTTGTGAGATCCAAGAAGAGTGACCAATTTGCGGAAAATATTGGGTGGTATTTGGTTAGCAATTCTATCGGTTTGGAAAGAATTTGGAAGGAACAACCAACAATGTTACGATCACTCCCCGGTAATCTGCCACTGATGCATGTGAACACATTTGTACATCTCATGGTGAATAGTAGATAAAATGTGTTACCAAACTGGGTACGCTCTTTGATGGGTCGTACCGATCCCAGCCTAACCAAGCTAGAGCTACAAGGGTTGCGTTTTTTGGCTCATTGTTCACAGACCATGGGATTTCAGGCGTATTGAAATTCCCAACAATAATTTTCTTAGTGTATGGGAGATTGGCAGTAAAACAAATGTAGATTGTTAGGGGTTTTGTGAGTAGTGTAGGTATTGTAGAAAGTGGAAGCCACGGTTAAACGTTGCACAATAATCTGTCTCGACAGGAATAGAACCTCGGACATACGGATTACCGTTCCGCTGCTCTACTAACCGAGCTACCGATTCCCCGTCTAGGCAGATTATTGTGCAAAGTTTAGTCGTGGCTTTTACTTTCTACAAAACAAAACAAATGTCTGTCAAAACATCAGTTACTGTCGTTACAGATGAGGGGTTTTGTAAATTCAACCTAATAAGCGATTTTGTTGTCTGAGTAGAAATGGTAATGCAGACCGAATCGGGAATTTTCCAAAAGTGTTCTGTCTAGAGAAAAAATCAAGTATACTCCTTTAATGTAGATTAGATAGCCTCCAATCTTACCAGAGAGGCGGTCATTATGAAAGATATTACAACCCAATATCCCGAACAGTGTCTGGCATCTGTTGAGCACAACCTTGCTGTTATTAGTAGCGTAACAGGAGAAAACGAGTGAAAGATATTGCACAGGTAGTGCACGCTATTTAATAATGATCGAGAACGATTTGAAAATGAATGCAATGTATTGTTCTCCGTTGGGGTGACTACAGGAATCCGGGTAGAGGAAACCAGCGAGGGGTATTTGAAGGGGTGAGATGGGGTGGTTGATACATGGAACGTATAATTTGATGAGTCACAGTGTCATTTGAGCTTGTGGTGGCTAAAACGACACAGAACACCCCAATGTTGTCGGAAGGTCAAAATACGAGGCAATTTCGACCCACGGTGCAATTACAACTTGTTGGCAATTGCACATAACCTACTTGCCTGTTAAGCTTATTTACATAAATTGGAAGCTTTAGAGGATTTTGGTTTTGCCAATTGCTCTTGGCTACATGGATTACGCTAGCAATCGGCTCACATTTTATGGAGTGCACAGGTTGCATACACAAATGCTAAGCGGTTGGCGATTTGCCGATTGTCTGCAGGCTGCTAGTGTTGACAGCGTTTGGTGAAACTTTTGAAATAGCGGTGTATTTATTTGTTAAAAGGATTCGTGTAGATGCCGTGGGAGGTTTTGCTATTAGCATTCCTCAAAAGCAGGCTCTTCCTCAGCGTTTTCTCTTTTAGACATGTACAGCTTTTTGGCAAGGTTGTTGGTTTCGCACCAGAGGGTCAGTGCACCTGGTTGCTGAACGACTGTGAGCAGACATGAACCTGCACAGTGGATCTATGCTGTATTTTCTGAGTTAAATTGCACAGTAATGGTGGGCCAACGTAAGACTGAGCGGAGTCAAAAGCGAGACTTTTATGACAGATAATATTTGGTTGCGAATTTAGAGTGGATTCATTAATGGTCAGTATCATCTAGGTCGACTCCACTAGTTCCCGGGGGTAGCGGGACAAACTGGTTACGAGCTGCTTGTGGGTAATAGGCTTTTGTACACTCTCTTCGTAGTACTGTCAAAAATGGTTCACGTACCGTCGATCTGTGCTCTTCTTGAAATGACCACGTCTAGCGTTTAAACTGATAAGTTAAAAAGTATTGGACAAATATGCATCAGTCACCTCTTTCGCAAGCTCGCACAAGCAAACTGCAGTCTATCAAGGTGGCAATCATTGAGTACTGCGGACAAGATGCCCACAAAAAATAAAGTTGCTGGTAAAGTAAATATTTTGGTTGTGGTTTGTACCCGGCTTTTTGCAGTGGCAGAGAGCAGAGGCAAAGAGCAGTGTTATAACAAGTACAAAGCGAAAACGTAAATTGTTTCATAATGCAAACGTTTAGAGCAAACATGTGTTGGTTACTGTAAGAAAGAAAGTGAAGGGTTTGGGAAGAGAAAGGTCATGTCCTCTAGTAAGTAATCCATTTTGGCTGGGTAATCAAAGCCCTCTTTGACTTTACAGTGTACTCGTTGTAAAAGAATCTTGACTGCCTTATGTTGTGGTATGTCTGTCCCGAACAATGATCCTCTCACTGTGATTCTTATTACCAGTTGCGAGACGCTTTCCCTCGCCCCAAACTAAAATTTGTTTCCTCTTGCTTTCAATCCAGATTATGCAATCCGCTGTCAACTCAATTTGGAGTTCACTTGCAATTTTTGGATTTAGCTCACCACGTTCAGCTACTCACAAGTTGACTTAGTTAATCTTTCTGAACAAACTCATCACCTGCTTACATATTAGCGCTCGATATGTTATCGGTGCTCTAGATGGTTTCAGTCTCTGGCTCGTTCTCCACTTAGTCACTGACTTCCGTTATATTGAGGTGTCATGAGCACGCCCACTGTTACTCCGCAATCTAGTAAGAACCTGACAATATTGCGACGTTCATGTGGGTGGAGACCACACAGCTGGACAACATTTCGTTTGCATAGCTTATTGTGGTCCTTTCCCCTCTGCATTTGTACAATTGACCCAACTATCCATGTGTGTATAACACACGCCGACGGCTCCGAGTAATCTCAATTTGCCTGTCGATTACATTTATCCATTCAAATAAAAGGCCGAGGAGTGAGACGTCGGTAGTTTGTTCTACTTTTTACATGAAACCAAATCCTCGTCTATTTTTAGTAAGTTGGTGGCTGTTGATTTGGATCCGTGCTGGTAGCAGGTCTTATTGAAAATTTGTAAGTTTCTGCTTCTATTTTTCCCAATAATACCTTTATCCAATGCCGCATTTATGGTTGTATGAGTTCGATGAAAACGCGTAAGCTCATGCATCCAAGGTGATGTCGCTTACACTATACCATTTCCCGGCCAAGTTGTCCTCTTTGGCAACAGAAATAATCTGAGAGGGCATTCAACATGAGTCTACTCATATTTCAGTGGTCAGGTCAGGTGTCAACTCGTCCTATTGCTCCATCATCGCCTAATACTAAGTACGTCCATTCGGCCGTGCATGTGCTCCCCGGTCGCCATATGGAATTTCAATGAGTTGGTGTGACAAAACTGTCCACAACCAACTGAACGAGGCAAGTTACGGACTTTGGTATCCGATGGCATCACCGGCGTTATGCACAGGATACACTGAGAAGTGTATGTTGCAAGGGTATGCAACTTGGGGATCGTGATACTGTGCCATCGCGTTGTAACAAGAGGACGCATCCAAAAATACAGACATCTCCAAGTAGCAAGGATGAGGAATTTGCTGTTTCCTTGTTACGTCAGTCACACACTACCCTTACAACATAGCATAGGATTTCGCGACACTTCTTTTCGAACCAGCCCATTACAACCTCAGCTATGATTGTTTCCGTCATCTTCGAGAGCACTGGGTGGATGATTACTTGGCGATCGCTGGCTGGCTCTGAACGGCTACCACTTTTGAAATTCGGATCTCTTGCTTCCACATGCTGGGGATCTGCTGTTCGTCCAGGCATGTTTGCAAAAGTCTCGTTAGTAGTTGGTCTATGCTCCTAGCTGACACCTGCAGTGCTCTCCGGGAAAAGTTGTCAACTCCGGGGGAACCGTGGGCGCGCAACCTTAACAGTTTCCTCAAAATGTTCGCTCAACTAAACGTGGCGTGTGTACATACTTGCATCTGACAGAATAGGGGCACGTATGTTACAAATCCTTAGAGCGCCTCGCACATTTGGGGCATATTGTAGCCGTAGAACGTTGGCAGCATCCTCGACTGTTTGAGCACATCCATCCAATGATTTTAGTGGAGGAACACCACGTTTCACATTCCGGAGGCTGTTCACATGTCTGTACAGATGCTTTTTGTTAACACAAAACTTTTCCGCTGGATTCCGCTAATGTGCTAATTTGTCCACGCATACAAGTGTGGTAACGTGATTATGATGTAAAAAATAGTTCCTGCAGCCGTCAGAAATTGCTTTCGCTCTATAAACATGTCACGCAGAGTCTATTACTGTCAGGTGTTTTCGGGTTCTACACAGAATGAATGATTTTGCCCTTGCAGAACAAAGGGGCTTGTTGACTGATGCAGATGTAATCAGATCACTGAACTTGCCAGTGAAATAAAAACGAAGCACTGTCAATGGAACAGTCATCCGGAAACTCCCAGCTGGCATCTTCCACAAGTTCTGTCAGTATGGTGTAGTGGGTGACTATTAGAAAAACATAGTATGTTCTAGTGGATACGCCGCATAATACACGAAGCCGTAAATTATGGTTACGTGGCTACTTCGCTCCAGAGGGCTCTCCAGCCTTGGTTTCTCAATTATGAGCTCTTCGTTCGTGAGCATTAAATCAACCACAAATGATTTATTTCCGGCTCTGCATGGGGTGGGTGAACTGACAGCTGAAGAGCAGAATCTTTGCAATGTACTCTTACAGGTCGGTCTTAAACTCCTCGTTTGGATGCCGGAACCATCAAATCATTAAGATTGAAGTCACCTGAGATAAAAACATGGCTGTATCGTCTTCGTAGGACCCTTCCCAAGAATAATGCCAGGCGGGAGTCCATTTATGGGGTGAACTTTGCGGGAAGATAAACAACAGCCAAAAGTCAATTGTCGTTGTTTCTCAGTCGCAGACTGCACCAGAATGAGTTTAGGATCAGCTTTTCAGAACCTGCCACCAGTTCGCACTGCAGCTCGTTGCTGTAGTATAATATTATCCCTCCACCTTTGCTACGTCAATCGTTTCGTAGTAGGGGCATGCCATTTATCTCTACTTCGACATCGGTAATTCCTGAGTGCAACCAGGTTTCCATAAGGACTATGAGGTCCCAGGTATGTGACGCTTGGCTTAGCCGCAGTTCGGTAGGCTTGTTCAGGAGACCATGTGCATTGATTTACATGCAGGAAAGTTTCTCTGTGTTTAGTTGAGAATCGTGGGATGGGTGTTTTGGATAAAATGTCGTGCAGAGCGGTAAAATTTCAGCGACAAGTAAGAAGTATAAGTTAGGAATGTGAGTGCTTGTGCTTGTTCCACATGCTCATAAGACCTAGGTACCTACATACTCAAGACGGAGGCAACGATGCAGGTGTACATACAGGCTGAGGCTAAGATTATGTGTGTAGACGCTAACCCATAATTCACATCCGCATAACATCATTCAATTGGTGTTTCGATGGGAAATCGGGACCAAGTGGACATTTTTGTCAGCTTTACATTATATAAAGCTTGTCATTTTCATTGCCTGGTGGATTAAGTCAACAGTCAATGGTTACTACTTTGCATGATCATCACCACTTTCCAGATGATACATTGCTGTCTCTTTTGTAGTATTCCAGCAATAGACTTCTGTAAGAAAATATTGTCATTGTCACACTCAGCTCGGAGCAGTTATCAAGTACTTCCGAGCTTAGTTCGCACATGACTTGGTCTTCATTAGCAGTCTGATTCACAAAGCGACTTTTCCCCATAAATTAATACGCATACTTGTACTGGACTTTGATGTTACCAACGAACATTCTGTATCGCGAAGTCCAAGCAGTTCTAGCGTAAGCGACTTGGCCTAGAAATTTCGTCACTCCTATATATCACCAGCAAGTTCGGCTTCATTAATATCACCTGAAAAGTTTCGATCCGAAAGTGGTGGCTACTCTCTTATCAATACTGAGTAGTCATGCATAGAATAGCCGTTCTTGGAGCGTGTTTGGGTTTTACAGTTACATTATTTGATGTATAGCATGATATAACTCGTTAGTTCGAAGTCTTCGCCTGCCACAAACACAGTAAATACCTACAAAGATTAACTTGCTTGGGCAGATCTCATTCATTATCTATGTGACCAAAAATGTACGTATTAGAACTCGTGCCAAGAATGCCGAAGCAGTCTGCTTGTCGGATACAAGGCCTCTTCTAGGAATCCGTTTAAAGTTTTATTGTTCAATTTAGCACTAAGTCATCGAATTCTACCGTCTTGTACAGGCCATAATCCAAGCATTAGCAGCAACGCCATCCAGCGCAAGTTATCATGGATTGGCATTTAGTCTCGTAGGGTCGAAATATTGTGCTTTGCTTAAATCGGATTTCCGATATTCAACCTTAGCATGTGGACTTTTTGTTGGCCTAATGGGAATATTCAATTCAACTTAGATTTACATTTGTTAGAACCTCCATAATACTCACTTACTCAGTGCTAGAACCTGTTCGAATAACCTGATATGTCTGGCTTGATTAAGGTGATACTAGTCAACGGTGGCTAGGGTGCATGGAGCGATTGCCGACCGAATTCTTCATCAAGTAACCATGAGGTCTTACTATAATTTATATATCTTTTGGCATTTTCTGTCTAGATAAGAAGTCAACTGTAGGTGTTGGTGGATTAAGGAGTAGCAGAATGTTAGTTAGTCGGTTCAAGTTAAGGCATACCGATTTGGACACTGGATGGGTCATTTAGCGTAGCAATACAACTTCCATTCAGTATTGTTACTTCTTATCAAACCACCTGGTAGCAACTCAAAACAGGAGTCCATTACATTCAGAATTACTTGTGGGGCATCACAGATGACTAGCTAAACTCAAGTCAGGTATGCTTTCATTACGTTTCAAGCGGTTTTTAGACAATCACTCGACGAGGACATCAAGAAGCGCAGTTTCAAAACGAAGTGCATCATATCCACCCTGAATCGGGAATGACGAAGCTGATAATGGTTAGCTCACAAATTTCTACAACTTAGTGAACTCGAAGAACTAAAGATAGGCTACATGTACACACGGGTTGCATTTTCAGCATTTTGACTACCATATGCGGTTGACCTAAATAGCATCACTAAATGTGCAAAATTTTATAGGTGGAACAATTTAACGGGATACAGATGCGCATACACCACTGAATCAAACAGTCCTACATCTATTTGCAGCGATCCTATAGTCCTGAAGACACTATCAGGATCTTCTTTCGTTATGTGTCAAATTTCACTAAATCGCTTCTTAAGACCTGATTTCGGTTTGTTAATAAAAACTTTCAAAACGTGCAGTACCTAGATGCTTTTCTTCAACTAGGTTTTGCTGTTGCTCTGGCTCCCACTGCCTAGTAAACAAATCTTCCCCTTCTTTCTACTAAAACCTAAGGTATGATCGACCTCAGTCCTGATTTCGTGACTCGATTCTTAGCCCCGTACTATGCGCACAATCATCCCGCTAACATGTAATTTGAGAACCTGTTTCATCACACTGGGTTTCACTCTTCCGCACTTTAATCTTGTTAACACTTGATTTGAACAGGACTGCTCTTGCTACCTCTGATTACACCAGTTGTACTAATGGTGCTCTTGGCTGTTTTAATTTTATATTTCGTACTGCTTTTGGATATTGACGTAGTGCTCCTGTTTGTTAAATCAAAACGCCTAGACGTGGTTCATGGTTGTTATATTGTACTAGCAATGAGGCCGGGACTTACCGTGGTGCGATGGTTGGTGTGCCTCAGCGATTCATTGAGCTATGCTGAGTGGTGCTTTTGCACCTTCAGAGTCACTCACACAAGATTTGTCAATGGTTAGAGGCCAGACAAACTCAGCCTCCTGGTCCGCCAGGTTGGGAGTTGCAATGAGGGTGACACCTTATTCATTAAAACAGAATCCGTGTATCCCAACGCAAAACCCGCTGCCTTGCGGTCAGGTTTTTGAACCAAAGGCTTTGGTTGAGAACCCTAATCGTTCTTCTGTCTCGGCCTGGGCAGCCTGACAGCATCCTGCCCACGCAATACAATGGATTGCTCTTCAAACAGTTTAATGATGCTCTGGCCACCGCAGAAGATAATCAACCGTGCCCTATCTGCTGTATCCAACAGGCTGGATAGGGGTTTGGATGCTACTACTCAAGCCTTCCCGTCTTCTTATTCCCCTACTTACGCTCCCTCATTCTTAGTGTCCCGTTCCAGCTTCACTTTTATCCCCCCAGTTTTCAACCCCCGATACTTTGTCCTCCCCCAACCTGCTTTGCTAGGCGTTTATCTTCTAAATTCAACCCACATGCTAACGCGGAGCGTCACTCCTCTCCTGTCGACAAGCCCATGTCCAGTCAAGTGGTCCATTCCAGTTCATCAGCGACCATTTGAAGCCCTCGATCCTCCTTCAGGTATGCATGTCTCAGTGTACACACTGTTACAGATCGGTCAACAGGCAGCACTTGACCGAACATTGGAGACCCTCTCGATCGATATCCGCTGCTTATCGGAGACCTGCCCACAAGACTCGAGCTCTGTGCTCACACTGCGATCTCCTTCAGGTGACGCAAGCAGCATTTTCTCGTTGCGCCTATCCGGTGACGATGCAGCTGCGAGTATTGGATAATCTGGTGTTGGTATTGCCCTAAGTCCCCGGGCTGAAGCTGTTCTGGTTGATTGGATTCCAATCAGTAGCCGAATGTGTGCGGTCCGATTGGCTGGCTAGTTCAAAGCTTCTAAGTCGCGCGAGACTAACAGGAGTCTATTCATCATCGCTGCCTACGCGCCAACACGCTGTAAAGATGATCCGGTAAAGAACAACATCTACCGCCACAGAAGAAGCACGGACACTGTTGTGCTGACGGGGGATCAGAAAGCACAATTTAGAAAGTTGTCCACTGATGAAATGCAGCTAGGCGGTCAGCACGGTGTAGGCTCCTGTAATGATACCGGTGAGCGGTTATTTCATTTGTGTGAAGATGCCCGCTTATTTCTTGCGATATCCTCATACCTCCACTCCAATATTAATTGACGTTATCGCGTGCGTACCTACTGGGCCTCAATGTGTGATGATTGATCTAATCGTCCTCCGTGAGATGTGGTCCCTTTCCTCTTTTTGCTACAATAGCTTATTTATATGTGTGCATTGTCTGTGTATGCTTATAATATTGATGGTGTGTTGCGGTCCACTCTATCAAAGCGTCCCATGTTCAAATCATGTGTTTTCGTTTGATGTGTTCTACTCTATTGATGGCCCTGATGGTATACTCTGTATATTTCCCCGTTCTCCCAGACTCGTTTTATCTACTGTTGAATCTTTTATGACAACTCCATCTTACTTCTGCTTCCTGTTGCTCGTGATACCTCTTCACCTCCTGTTTATCATGCATTCCCACGTGCTGCCCCAGACACACACCTCATCCTCATCCCTGTCCTTTCCTGTGTACTTGCCTTCCTCATGACTCTACCCTACATAGTGTGTCTTCCTCCTGCTACCATCCTGCATTCCTACTTTCTCTAATCTAACCATGCCGTATCTCCTTCCTACTACTTTTCCCATTTCTTTAGTCACTGTTCCCACCCCCCCCCTTCTTCCCCATCACCATACGTCCCCTCCCCTCCTGTCACTCTAGGTACCTGTGTCTGCCCCAGTTCTTCCGTGAAACTATACGTGACGAGATTAGATAGCCTATTCAAAATTTGTCGAAACGTTTGGCGCGTTGGGGCTGAGCATTGTGAAAAGGGATTTAATCGGCTAGAAAAGTTCTATTCTTCGCCGACCAGTGATCGCCCTGCTCCGTGGGCTGTCCCTTTGGATCCACTCTCTTGTTCAGAAGTCGAAAGTGAGATCGGACTGTTGAAGATGGACAAAGCCGCGGGACCAGATGATCTTCCTCCAACCCTCTTCATATTCGGAGACTCTGCTCTTGTTGATGCTTTACATGAATTACTAGTGAAACTGTGGGAGCAGGAAATTGTCCCAACCGACTGGAGTCGCTCCGTTATTGTTCCCATCTTCAAAGCAGGATCGCGCTAGGAAATCGGCAACCATAGAGGAATCAGTTTGATCTCCATCGCCTCCAAATTACTCGCCTCCATAATTCATCACAGACTGACTGACGGTCGTGAAAGTCAAATTCGTGAGCAGCAAGCCGAGTGTCCCCGGGGTCGTGGCTGCATCGACGATAACTTACCTTGCATCAGTCATTGAAGCACCGTCACACATATTGGCGGCCCACCGTAGTCATGTTCCTCGACCTCAAAGTTGCCTTCGATTCGGTTGATCGATAGGCTCTTTGGAGTTGTCTACTCAGGAAATGTGTGCCCCAGAAATATGTAAATATTATTCGAGCATTATATGCGCATAACTCGGGCAGTGTGTGGACTTACTGCAAGCTGTCGCCACCCTTCAATATCTCCAGCGGTGTGAGACAAGGATGCCCGCTGTCACCTTTCCTCTTCAACTTCGCTAGTGACGAAGTCATGGAGATTGCGTGTACATGACATGACATGGAAGTTATGGATCTAATCCCATGAGAACGACTTCTTGAGTTAGAGTATGCCAACGACATTACCCTCATGTGTGACAGCTTGCAGATGTGCCAGGCCGCGTTGCACAGATTAGCACTGGCTGTCCGTCAGTTCGGGTTTCGCTTCGCACCATCGAAATGCAAGGTATTCCTCTAACATTAACAGGGGTCGAATCCTGCGCTAACCGTTGGTAGGGATCAGCTAGAAGTCCTTCGGGAATTCAACTACAATGGAGGCTGCATCAGCGCCCTGTGAATCGAAGACGAGAGCACGAACCGTGTAGCAAAATCTGGAAGTGCTTTTGCTAATCTTTGCCCCCTATGGCGGCGGCGCGACATTACTCTCGTCCTGAAGGGTAGTGTACAATGCGGCGGTACGTTCAAACTTACTGTAGAATTGCGAAACCTACTCCCTAAGATCGGCAGACATGAAGAGGCTAGTTACGTTCGACCATCGGTACCTTCGCAGTTTAGCTCGCATCTGGTGGGAACACCGCGTGAGCAACGATTGTGTTCGACGCCTTGTTTATGGCACAGGAAAAGGAAATGAACCGCTCAGCACCGTCATTTCACGCACCAGGCTTTGACGACTGGGCCACGTGTTGCTCATGCCCGCCCACCTACATCCACAACGTGCGTTGTTTGCTCACCGGGGATGTGGATGGAAGAATAGGAGGGGTGGTCAAGCGCTGACCTGGTCCAGCGGAATGAAGCCCTCACTTCGGAGCTGGCCTCGGTTGGAGCGTCACGGCTGCCTGGTTAGGGTCCAAAAGACAGTGAACACGTTTGGCTGGATATGCTTGTTAACATGGCAAGGAGCCGACCTCAGTGGTGTTTCTGCTGTGAGTTTCTTTGTCCATCCCCATCGCTCTTAGCCTCCCCTTCAACTATGATCTCATTTCTTAGCGTACAACATAATGATTTTTCTTTTTGCCTAGTAGCCGGCTGGTAGCCTACCGAAACGATGCCTATCCGTCTTTGGTAGTTCAGCTGGCATGCAACCATTGTATTTAATTTCCTTTTCCTTCATGTATTTGGCACATTAGCTGAGGTGTTTCCAACCTCTAGCTGACGTGTATAATAATGATGGTGATATGGTGCTAGCAGTGAGTACGCACTCATAATCCTTAATGCCAGTCCAGGTTACGCTGAAGAACCATTTCGCACGCTTCTGTTGCATTCTGTCTAAAAGTTAAGCCCTTATAATGCTGGGCACTAACGGTATGCGAAATAAACAGACTCAAGCTGCAGGACTCCGTGTTGCGTACGTTATGTTGTCCACAAAATTATTTCCTTCGTCTTATAAAAAACATCACAAGTTATGACGCGGTAAGTTTGTGTGTGTTCATTTATAACTATATATGAGGCTGATGTTGCATTCATGATGCTTCTTCACCGCAGTTGGGCTAAACCAAATTACACTTAATTTAGGTATTTTTAATGTGGATAAAATTCATTACATGTTATTTGGATTGTTCTGCGTACTTGATTATCTTCTCCTTACTTGCACACGTCGCTCATGCAAATTGTGGTAAAGTTGCGTAATTTTATCGCGTGGTATTTTTTAAATAACTTTCGGACATCTTTTACTTATCACGGATTCGCGTATAACCAATTTCTTCTATATGCGGATTTAGCGGGTACTTATGTCGTTACGTGCGTTTATTTTATTCGATATCGGCATTTCGAATGATTGGCTGTTGTTTGATATACACCGGTGCGGCTGCGCTTGATGTGCACGTTGACAACGTGCCTACCTGTCTATTACCCACTACCTCGTCCATACTGGCTCCAGGAGACAGTCGGTTGTTGCTGGAGGGGAAGGGGTGCACGCTCCTTGTCGCCGTGCTAGGCTCGAAGAGCGATTCCATGCACTCAGTGTGGAGCGGACTACGGTCCAGCCACCGCCTTGTGTGCGCTTGATTCCCCAAATACAGCGTGCTTGTGTTTGTCTGTGAAGGAGTGTGGGCCGGCTCCGTTGATGAAACGTGACTCCCATCCGCATGCCTCCCGGTCTTATTCCTTCGGGTTTACACTGGATATGGGGTGTGTGGATGAAGCTGTGGGTGGTGCAGCGCATGGCATTCATGATCCCTCTGTAGGCGCATGCGTCTTGTGGCTGGCAACAGTGACAGGCAAATCCGAAACCGGATGCCGCCAGCCATATCTGATGGGTAGTTGGAGTGCATTGAAATCAATGGGTGTGTTTTTTGCTAGAAGCTTGTATGGTGGAGTTCGCAAACAAAATATATACAAATAGAAGGTACAATGTAGCTTTCGCGGTGTTAGACGAGACACACCTTTGAAGGCATGATCAGTTATGTACAAGCCATTCTTCGACGGTCACGTTTTGATACAAGATAAGTCCTGACAAATTAAGTGGGTACATTCAAGCGCTCTAAGGCATGGGTAATGGTTGTGTTAGCTAATTGTTTCCGGGTTGCAGTAACAAATTATTTTGCCTATGCGAAAGTATCGAGAGGCAAGAATGATGTTATACAAATGATTGCAAGTAACTGTGATTTCGGTGGGTTATCTTTTGTGTCGGGCACTTAAATTGTCTTGCATTTAAACCGCTGGCTTAGGCCTTTATTCTCAGTAATTCGTCATTCATTTCCGTTCGATCGCCATATGCTATGAAATCGGATCTCCTCGAGCCATGTTAAATCCAATCCATATACCGTCGAGGGAACGGCGAGCCTCATGGTAGTAATGTTTGGACTCGTTGGTTATGGACCGCCCACAGTTCCTCAGGTGCCAGCCAACATTTCTTTAAAATATACGAAAAGATAGACAACGGACAAGAGGAAACCGAGCAAACGGCCAGACAGAAATACTGTTGAATCGCAAATGAAAACGTGAACAGCATGCAACAAGGCACTAATCGTTGCAACATGGTGTACTGTGTAAATTGGTTGCTATGTTGGTTATATGTATGAGTTCTTACAAAAGGATTAGGAACGGGAACGTTCGGTGTGATGCCATGAGCGAGATGAGACTGGGTGCCTGTTTGCATCAAAGTGAAAAGAAACATTTCAGGAAGCAAAGCGTACGTGAAACATATACATATTAGGCTAAGGCGTTGCGTCCTGCAGGGTGATTAAACCATTCTTAAAAAAGTAGCAGAGAACTATTGTAGCCTGAGTAATAGAAACCAAGAGTTAGGATTGGACGCCCGATTACTGCGAGAACTTGGAGGCAGTAAAAAGTACCGTCTCGCAGTTCCGGCTATGTTGTATTGATCCTCGTAGTAACGTGTCGATGGAGTCTTTCTTGTGATTTGTCGCTGACAAGCACTTTTGTTTACATAATCACGGTATAGATTATTGTTTTAAAACTTACAGACAAAAGCAAAGGGATCCCGGAGAGATTTTTGGGGCTTTTAAAATTCTTATTAATCGACATTAATGACGTACTGATCTATCTCTCAAGAGAATGAAAGACAGTAATAACCGCAACTGACTGATGGCATTGACAATTTAGTTGTCTCTGACCACCGATGCCAGTACAGCACTAGACAAAACTGATGGCAGAACCCCGTGGTCGTTGATTACAATGTTGGCCAACAGCTGTCCAACACTGAGCTCTGAGGTACCGTAGCAGAACGTCATCTCGTTATAACTGTTTGCATTAGTTTGGTTGTATCTTTTGTAAACCTGCTGGTCACTCATCACGACTTGTACTATTCGAGTGCGGCAATCTGGTAAGCCTTTTCGACGTCGGTGGCACTCTAGAATACAACCTTTTGCTGATACTTTTTCATTTTAACTTAATGCTTAATTCATTCCACCCTCCTTGGCAGTTGCCTCATATTAGAAAATTTCCTTTTCCTATGGCTTTATTGTTCCATGGTCGGTGTTGTTTAAAGCAAATGCATCGCCTCCACTTTATTGTCAGAAAATAAATTGTTGTATGAGTAATGGGAGGCATAGCCAAAGGTATGCGAATAGCTTAATGCCATCGGGCACACCATGGGCAGGTTTCAACAAGTAAGGAAACATATTAAAGTCATCAAAAAGGAACTCAAATCTATTAAACTAGGATTAGTTTGGTCCTTTGTTGAGGGGCATGCCTACATACCAGATCGGTTATTATGGTGCCTGACCGATTAGGTAAGCGAAAGGGCCACAAATGCTGCAAGGGGAAAATGGAGAGATAGACACTAATGCAAGCTGACGACAGTTACGTAAGTCAGATGTATTGTGCGTTGTTGATTTAAACTGACACATTAAAGTCAAAGGAGGGGCCGAGGAAGAAACTCTCTTATAGAACACACCATGTTGAGAGTGAGCTAAATTTATGAGTCATATAAAATGGTAAGTTTGTTTAAAAATGAAAGATTGTACTTGAGATGTCATTTTAAATTTGCGCTTTCAGAGTGTTGCAAAATATTCGCAAGAAAAGGAAGGTTGCCGCACGGAAGATACGCCGGTATTGAAACCAAACTTCTACCTCTAACTGATACGTAAGGGAAGTGAAGCGTTCTCGGGTAAGCAAAACTATATTGCCATACGCTTCAGCTATGATTTTAGTGTTCGATTTCGCCTAGATTCGTCTCACTACAAATAAATAAATAAAGCTTTATTGTTGGTAAGGAGAGACACGCCTTTAAAGGCGTGATAATTTTGACATAAAAATACGTGATCAAGAATGTGCAAACATGCTATATGTTTGTTATAACAGTGCATGTTTAGGGGGAATGCAAGTATGTAATTGCATATGCATGTAGCTGTGTAGTTTGTGCTTGTAATTGTGCCAATCTGTGCTTGAATATTTGATACTAGCAGCAATGCGGGAGTGGAAGATTGGTGTCCGTGGGTTGGAAAGGATTATCCCGATATCCACAGGGTAGTGATTTTATTTTGTGGTGAGTCACGACCTCCAGACATTGGCTTTTTATAGGAAGAACACTTGCCAGTCTAAAACCCTCCAACTCCTGGAACACTGCTGCCGAACTATATGCTGGAAAGGGTTAAACCCGAACCACCCAGTTAGCATCCAGAAGAGGTTGTTCGACTAGCCAGCATCTGAGACTGCGCGTCGCGATCCGTTCACAAAAGGTGCACTTCAAAATGACCCTCAGATCAGTCATTCACCGTTGTGCCAAGCGTTGCTAGTTTCTAACCGGTAGCTGAAGAGCTATTGGTTCCCGGGTTCAACGCCTTCTATCTCTACCATATGAGAGTAAACAAGGTCAAAACGCGTTGTAGAGTGCAACGTTATGGGACAGGCCAAGACTAAATTTCTAAAAACTTTAGCTCATTTGTACTACGACATTACAAAAAATTACTACAACCTTTACTGCACTCTCACAGATTCAAAACAACTTGATGACAGGTGGTTGGTTGTGACTGGGAGGACCAGAAGAGTTCTACGTTTGCCTCGCCTCTAACCATGGACATAGGATCATATGGAATTGCTTTCTGTAAAAGTCGTAATAAAATAGCTTATTCAGGTTAAAGCTTGTGCGGCCTACGAAAGGTCAGCGCGCCGTATCAGATCAGGTAAGGTGCAGAAAACTCATCCATGCGTCACGCTGCCATGAAGGAACAAGGCATTTTGCCTTTTTTGAACAGTATTCGCTATGCTGACTTAGATTCTCTTATAATTGGATAGTAGTTGTGAGATAATTGAATTGAAATATGTGGAAGCTTCACTTGCCCTCTAAATCTGGTTGCTGGGACTCAGGGATATCCATGGGCGATCGCTTCTCTTCCTTGGGATTACTCATCTGGGTTCATCCACTCGAAGTAGAGTGGGTTCTGCTCTATTCTAGCCATCAATCAAGCTGAACAGATCGCTGTCGCCAACCACTGCTCAACGGTTTGCATCATCGCCTGGTACTGGGATAATTATGAGTTCAGGCCCAAAGGGTTCGCGGATATACATCCACTTGTTTGATCTAACTAGCATAACATAGTGTACATTTTATTACGTATGAGGTGAAAATCAGAGAGAATTTTGATGCGAATTTGCCGGTTGAAATAATGTAAGTTTTGTTAGCAATTCAATGTTTCATTCCCGCCACACAGTTCTGGGGGACAGTAAATTTCAGTTCATCTTGCGGACGTAAAAGTTCCGGTCTCTTACTCTAATCGGATCTACTGACACATCTCTCATCGTACAAACGTGTGCTTACACTCATTTTATCCAGCTTCATCAGCGCTATTTCGTGTATTTTATCTTTCGGATCTAACTTGTGCTGGTCATCTGTAATTTCAACATCGCGTTTTTCGCATTGTTACCGCGGTAATGGAATCAAGGAATTTTCCGAACCCCAGACAACAAAGCAATATATGTGGTCTCCAACGAAAGCCAAGTTGGAGATCTTCATAACGAGCCTTTAAATACAACTATCGACCGCTAAGCGAATTAGCAATCTGACATTTTGTGTCCCCATCGTTTACTTGCTTTATTTAAATCTCAGAGCTTAACGAGCAAATTATCCATCCGCTCAAACCCAGTCTGCCAGTCGTGCACGCACCGATCGCGTTGACCTTACAAATACAGAGACAGCTAGATAACCACACAAGTGACCGAAAAAGCATTGATAAACGCAATAGTTTTTCACGACTAATCAACAGTTGCCCCTTATACTACACCAAGACTGACAGTAGTATGCGGTTTCTCTTCCTACCGTAAAATGTACGAACTGGAATTCAGTGCGAAAAGTGCAGAAGCTAGTTCCATTCTGAAAGTGCAAAGCTCACAGTAGGTCAGCTGAAGATATATAATAGCAAACCAGATTCTCTTTGGTTCTGTGAAGTATGCATGATTATTCCACTGGTGAAGGCACTAGCTCAAAAACACGAAAGACTGCTGGTTATCATTAAAGAAATGAAGAACACCAAAGTTGATTTATTTGAGGAAGTTTGCCAGTGTGCAAACGCCAGAACTTTGTATTAATCTCCGCTACAAAACAGTAAAAGAATGCTAGGCAGAGCATCAAAAATGTTTCCCATGTGGCTTTTGAAGGCAATGCCACAAGCTGCCCAAATACGCCTAAAACAACCACCGCCAATCCAATTGGAGTAAGAATGATCAAGGCCTCAGCCACCCTACAAAATCTTCCAAAACTTAAGAAGGACGTCCACATTGTTGGGGGTTGGAACATGATTTCTGCCAAAACCAAGTGAAAACTTAGGTCTTCCGTTACCTCCACTGGGCCTAAGGCAAATGAAGAAGGCGGAGTTGTACTTCAACAGCCTCAACCGGTTGTACGCAGAACATCTGGGCGGCTGACATCAATCCGATCTACACATAGTGTAGTATCGATAATCTACACCAACATTCCAAAGTCAACGCTAAATCTCTTAAAAAGAACAAAACTCGATGATGTAAACCAGTGAAACTCCATACGTGATATCATAAGTGTTGTAGTTAAACCCGCCAACTTGACACGGATCACTCGTCACCCAAAATCAAAGCACTAGGGTGAACCGAGAATCCTCCCCGCCTCATTGACTTCCACTGATGAAGCAGAAGCCATCCTGTTACCAACATCGGGCCTTCGGATTGTGTTATCTTCCATCCGCATCTTCCCTGATATTCGGTGGAGTGTGCGCAAAATGGCGAAGCACGAGTTGGAAGAACACCGAAAGGAATCCATGGCTAGGACCGTTGTTATACATGATGTTCCCAAGGCTAGAGGTAACGTTGAGCGCTAGGTGACCGCCACGACAAAGGGCAGTGTCGATACATTCGAGGGACCCTGTCCCTGGAAAATCTCATAACGCATTCGATCTCGAGGCTGCACAGGTCGGCAAATTACCAAGGAAATTGCTCGGGGGTTGTGAAATTGGTGCTACAATCCAGACATATATCAGCTAGGGTGTAAGAGAGCTAGTTTGCCGGAGGTAGCAGTCTTCTTTCCTAGCTCCGGATCAAAGCAGCTCCTTCTAAGCAAACACACGAAACCAGCCACTTGGTCGGACCACCCCCAGATAACAGTTCAGGTAATTTCACTCAGGTAGCCATTGAAACTTGCAAACATGCCCTATAGGCTATATATAAAGAGAAGAGCATATATGCCTTGGGAAGATATCTGGACTTGTCGAAGATTAGTTCGTTATTACCCCACCCAAAAACGCTTAGTTGCCGAACTTTCGCCGGTCGACAGCAACTTACACTAAACGCACATCTCATGACTCATTGCTAAGAACAGAAAAACTTGACTGCATGTACACCAACGCACAGGGTCTACCGAGCAAGCTTGCCGAACTGAGGTTGCGTCATGCACCAAATGCCTGAGATCTCATATTCATAAAGGAAACATGCGGTGGGGTAATTTTATAATATCGTAATGACCTGCAGTGTGAACCGTTGAACGATCCAAAAACGCAGCTCAGGGACTGGCCATGGTGCAATTCGCGACTATGGCACAACGACACCTGCATTTTGGTAGTTGTTTACCGTCCCCCAACGTCCACCCCAGAGATGGACTCCCGCCTGACATTCGTATTGGGAAGCGTAATTTTACAATGATACAGCAATGCTCTAATCTCCTGCGGCTTCACTGTTCACGACTTGGAAGTTCCGGCTTCTCACAACGAACAATGCAAGGCAGACCTGCAAGAGTGTATTGCAAGCATTCCGCTCTTCAGCCATGTCAGTTTACTCACCAGATTTGGGAAAGGAAATAAGCTATCTTTGCTTGATCTAGTTCCCACCGATGCAAAGTTCATGATCGAGAAACCAAAGATAGAGAGCCATCTGGTGGTGAAGTGATCACGTAACAATACTTAATGACTGTGTGTTATGCGGAATATCCACAAGAACATAGTGACTTGTTTCGAAAAACCCTACACTAAGACACATTTACAGAACTTGTCAAGGATGCCATTGAAGGCTTTCCGGACAATTGCTCTATTAATAATGCATGGACGGAGTTTGCTGCCAAGTTCAGAGATCTGATTAAATCAGCATCAGTAAACAATCCCCTACGTTCTACAAGGTCACCATCAATCATTAGGAGCAGAACTCGAAAATGAATGCCATTAGGAAACGCAGCGTAGCATGTGTAAAAGGCGAACGCTAACCCTGGAAAGTGGAGCTATTATGCAGTGCATCATAATCACTGTACTAAAGTTGTACTGGAGGACAAATTAGTTTACCAGCAGAGCTTAGAAGAAAGGTTTTGTGCTAACAACAAGCTTTTGTGCAGTCATGTGAACAGCTTCCGGAATGTGAAGCGTGGTGTTCTCCTGCTTACCTCAGCAAATGGCTGTGTTCAAATTGCCGAGGATGTAGCAAAAGTTCTGCGGTTGCAAGATGCTTAAATATTTCGATGCACCACCAGCATATGTCACATACCCGTCCAATTCCCCCAGACGTCAATATTCACACACGTCACGTTTGCCTCAGAGACCGTATTGAGGAATCTGATATCGCTGCGCACCCATAGTTCCCCCGGTGTTGACAACTTTCCCCCAAAAGAACTTCAGGTGGCAGCTACGAGGATAGCTGAGCCTTTAGCTCGATGTTTCCAATGATGCATGGGTGAACAGCAGGTCCCCAACATGTGGGAGCAGGGCATCATCACCCCAATTTCAATGGTGGTAGCCGTTCGGAGCCAGCCAACTATCGCCCATTGATTCTCCTCCCGGTGCTTTCAAAAGTTATGGAGTCAATCATAGCTGTGGCTCTAGTAGGCTACTTTGAAATGTCCAACATCATGTCACAGGAACAACACGGATTCCGTCAGCAACAGTGATGTACTACCAATCTGCTGATTGTGTTCGGAAGTTGGACCGAAATAGTCGACATAGGTACCGGCACTGATGACCTCTGCCTCGACATTTCTATACCCTTCGACCGCTTAGATCACCAAATCCTCCTTCAAAAGCTGCGTTCGTGAGGGATTGGGGACCCGGTCCTTGGATGGATTGGAAATTTCCCGGCTCAGCAGCGGCTTCCGGTTCGTTTTAGAGGTTCATTTTCTGAACCTATCGACATGAACTGCGGTGTTCCACAGGGATCGGTGTTATGGCCGCACCTATTCCTGGTTTTCATCAATGAACTGGCGCGAGTCATGTAGTCGAAGTTCCTGCTCTTTGCCGATGACATCAAGTTATGGTAGGCGCTTGTTTGTCAGGACAATCGTGACATTCTGCAAACCGACTTAGACCGTGTCTTTGAATAGTGATATTCAAATCTACTTTCGTTTAACACGGACAATTGCAAGAATGTACACGTAAGCCAAAAGTCCACTTACGCATATAAGCTTGGAGATCACATGCTGAAAACAGCCTCAAAGGAGCGCGACATTCGAATGGTGATACTAGGCAAACTCGGCTGTTCGGCCCAGTCGTTGGAGACACAAAAAATCATTAACCAACAATTCGGTCGTTTGCGGAGAATGTTCGGGCGTTTCGACCCCTCCATTATCCCCCAAATACTCAATGCGCATGTGAGGCACTACATGGAGTACGCGATTCAGGCCTGGCAACAATGGTTAAAACGCGACCTGGTTGCACTAGATACCGCACAACGAAGGGGAACCAACTGAATGCTCCAACTTCCGTACCATTTGCGACTGAAAACGTTAGGAGTGCTTAGCGGAAGTTATAACCGTCTACGGGGCGACCTCATTGTGACGTTCTCGATCTTAAAGAACCCCGGTCACAATTGTCGTCACCTTCTTGAATTAAGCCGCATGATAAAATTGATTGGTCACCAACTGAAACTGGCCGCGCTATACAGTCGGCTGGAATGCCGTGGAAAACATATTTCTCTTCGAATTTTCACCACTGGAATGCTCTTTTAAATTTTGTTATTTCAGCACCCACGCAATCTGTTTTTAAAAAAACGCCTCGACGATACATTACAACACCTGCATTACCTTACATGATTGCTGTTCATTTATTGACAACAAGACTGACAAAGACTGTACTCTCGAACAATCAAGAAATCGGTTTCAACGGATACATATGTGTGTAAAAACAGATACACATTAATGAAGCTTGTGCTAATAGGATAATAACCGATGCACAAGTTCCCCTTGCTTCTGCTTGTAGTAATTTTCATGTTGGAAACGTTCACTTAAGTCGCTTTATGTCTTTGAGAAACCTAACGGCAATTTACCAGGTAAGTTTTCCCCAGGTTAGAATGAATCCGACTTTTAATACACGTATATTTACACTGGTAGAAGTTATGAAAATGTGAGGACCGTAAAATATGAAAGAAGCACTGTGCTACGTCGTGGTGCAAAAAGATCTCGTCGGATTTGTCTGGACATATTTTAAAGCCTTTCATTTTAAAAGCTTATAAATATTCTGTATAAATCTTTAGGCCTATGAATTCTTGTATGAATACCAAGTCATGGTTTCTTGGAGGTCAATTGTTTGGAGTTCAAATCCATGTTACAGACACTCACAGCTCTGGACTTGCGCTTAATTAACGGTACCTCTACTTCCTTCGTGAGTTTCCTGACCATTTCAAAAGCATCTTAAATGATGCTACAATGCTCCAAGTTGGCAATGTTAAAGAATTTAACTGTTTCATATGTGGAATCTGTTGCATAAATGCTGTTAGGGATATCAGCCATAACTTACTGGACTCACGCTTTGGAACAATGTCACAATGGTTCATAACGGGTGTTAAGGAAGTTGCTTAACAGGTTCCTTAGGTTGGTTACGGAGCAAGGTTTGAAAGCAAAAAATTAAGTAAGAATATCACCAACAGAAGAGTAGGGACGTAATAGAATTTGAATAGTTGAAGTGGGATGATTCTGTGCAAAACAAAGCAATAACCTTTTATGATTAACACGATAAGAAAAATAACCGGATTGCTTACTCGCTTTGAAGCTTTACGTGCATCGGTGAGGGATAGAGTTCTAAAAAGCAAGTTAGCCGGAGTATATTCTAAGGAGTCCGTAAAAGAACAAAGTGTAGGGAGCTGATTTCGATCTGCAAACTTTTATCTACTTGACTAAATTGTGGGCGCAGATGTCTGAGTTTGGAAGGGACTTCCAGGGTTGGCAGACCTGGAGGGAGAAGTAAGCTTGTCGACAAGTTTAACAACTGCATTGTTGACTCGATTTCATGCACTTGCCTCTCAGGTGTTTGTCCGGATCTTTCAGAAGATCGCATTATGAACGACTTAAATCGTTCAGTATGTAGGATATCATTATGAGATCTTCACGTAGCGACCGGTAACGTCTACTGAGTACTGCGAGTTTCTTCAGCCGTTCTTGGTACAGAAGATGGCGCAAATCTTTGACATCTTTCTTTGCCCGACTTGTTAGCTGGAGTTCTGCGAGGTCAAGCTTTATTCAAGCTTACCATGCTTACCTCTTGGTGAAGTTAACCAGTTTCGGGATCACTAATCCCTTGCACGCATGGTTCAACTCTTATCTATCTGATCGTAGGCAGCAGGTACAAAAAAATAGTAATTCTTCGCCATTGAAGATCACAAATGGTATGATTCAGTAACTTGTGTTAGACCCCTTGCTCTTCCAAATGTGTATCAATGATATAACTGAACAAATAACACCCTATATCTCTGCGGATTATATAAAAATACTATACACCTTCGATATCCGGTGTTTGAGCGACATCCTAGAAAATTTTCGCATAAACCTACTGGCCTTGTAATCGTGATGCACTGACTATCAAATGTCTTTCTCAGCGGACAAGTGCCGTGTGCTTACATCCAAGTGTAAACATACGCACTGCAATAAGACTATACGAGATCTAGGCGTCCGGTACTATAACACTTGAAATTTTGGTGAACAATTTGAATTCATAACGGCCAGACCACGAAGAGGCGCAAAACTTAGATCAAAATCATTTTCGATGCGTGAACATAAACTGCACTTGTTTAAGGCATGCGTTAACCCTGTATTATAGTACTGTGCTAGTATCTTTACAAGCAGCAGGAAACGTGACCGCATGGACCTAGAAAATGAGCAGAATTATAATTCATAAAGGCTTTCATTAACTCTCTCTCTTAGCTACTCTGAACGTTGTAAGATAATAAAACTGGAACCACTGTGACTAAGACGAATGAAGCTTGGGTTAAAATTCCTCGCATTTTCGCGACAAATGTCAATATTCACTACGAAAAGAAGCTAGTTACGCAATTAGAAATAACAAGAACAAACTACCAACGTTCAAAACGAAAACTAATGTCCGAAGAAAGTGCTTCCTAAACATACATTGAGATCTGGAACAGCCTGCCTATTGAAATAAGAGCATGCGACTAACAATCGCTGTTTAAAAGCGCAGTTTAAAAGTGCCTGGCGGTGCAATACGTAAAAGCAATGTTGCAACTAAATGGCAATGTAAAAGTGTTGTTTGAGGAGTCGGCCAAGACGCAAGTGCGTTGCTAACAAATATACATGAAATGTGCTACGTACCTTGCATTCACTTTGTTAAACCCTCCTGAATAGGTGTCTTGAAATATTGTAGCCAAAACTCCCTTCACTCTTCTTCACCCGGCCCACTTTCTTCCTTTACTCAGGAAATCATAACTCACGGACACACCAATAAGTCTGGACTTAAGAGGAATTGCTAACTGTGATTGAGATAACCATTTTTTTCTCCACTGCTTCATATTCTGCTTACTCAGCCACGCCTACCTTGTAGCCATACCAAAAAGTGTGAGCTGAGAAGGAAACGCTGACTGAATCAATCCATCTTCCTTCACTTTTACCCTTCGTTCTTCGCTTACTCCACTATGCTTCCCATGTTGCTCTCATGTAAACATGTCAGGCATCACAGTGAAGCTAACCGATTCTGCTTCCAACATCATCACTATTTCAAAAAATTCTCTCATTTTTCCTCTTACGTGCTTATGTCTATCGTTGTTATAGCAAAATACCTGCACCAGTTGACAACTGCCAGTAATGTTCACCTCACACACAACAGCTAAATCTCCCATTCTATCTGTCTCGGCCCATATGTACAGCTACTGAAATGAAAGTAAAGAAATACACCCTACTTTCACTAATATTTTTAGAACACCACAGTGTATAGTATTTACCCACATAAGATACATTGTTTAAATGGTATGATTTTAGCTTTAAGCTTTACTATCATTAAAATTGCTTCCCATTCTTTGCCCATGGAAATGAAAACTCGGTTCCGCCCGTACAAGGAGATCAGGACGCCATGATATATTCTGTGCCCAAACAAGGCTTTGAACTGCAAACTTCTGTCGAATAAAAATTGTTTCTTATTTCTGCCTGACATATGGAATACACTGTTAAACTATACGAAACAATTGTACCATATAATCATGCCAAACAGGGCATGCCTCGTGAAACCGAGAATATACATTGTTATTACTATTATTATTAAGTTTATTATTATCAGGTAGCGTATTTGACGTGCGGACGCAATTAGGTATTGCGCATCAGAGAGGAGACGGATGAATCCATTCACAAGAGAACAGCTCGAAATCACCTTGCTTTGGAGTGGAATCAGACTGTCTGGTACACACGTGTTCGTGCTTTTCGTGCGCACCGATTTCGCGTTCAAGAGAGGTACTCGGCAGATCATGTGTCCCAAGCGTGTAGACGTAGGCATGTTGACGGCGGATATGGACAACTCAGCACTTGTCCTTATCGAATGGATGCGCGTTCATCCATTACTATTTGCAGGGCCTCGTGATCGCCAAAACACTTGATTGCACGCCAACTCTAAGCGTCGTCCGCGATGATTAAAAATGTTATGGCAAAAACACTTACTAGATCGTTAAGGAGGCAAGGTCCAGGTACCGAACCCTGCAGTACGTCTCACTCCCCCCGAAATGATTCTGGCGGAGATGTTCGGACTTTAACCTCCAATAACTATTTGTGGAAAGTTACTGCTCGTTCGCATAAAGGGATCTACGATGCATTGTTTCTAACGGTTGTGAAACAGTATAAGATGGTCCAAGCGATAAAACGCTTTTTATAACTCTGGGTAGAAGATATCGGTTCCTGGTTCCTCGTTAACTGCTTGGGTCCATCTGTCGCACGCCAACAGCAGTTTACTGGTACATGAAGGTACTCTGAATGATCTGTCCCCAACAACTGGGAATGCTCGATAGTGAGACCTCTTAGCAAGGGTGGTGCTCCGAGTAAAATAGAGAACTGCAGACCGATCTGTTTGACTTCCATACTATCCAAACTTCTCGAGAAGGTTATGAAGAGTGTCTGCTGTCGTTCTTCGAATCAATGGACGTATTGAGGTCAGCGCAACAAGGCTTTACGAAAGGACGATCCTACATCACCAAATTAATATACGCAAACCACCATTGGGTACAAACTCTCAATGACCAGAAGGATGTTGATGTGGTGTACATTGACTTTAGTAAGGTGTTTGACAGATTAAACCTCTAGGTACTCCTTCATAAACTGAAGATATACGGAATCGGTGGCACGCTACTTCACTTGTTCCACGAGTGTAACAAGGATCTGAAGGATCTGAGATGGATCATTGAGAACCAGGTTGACTGCGCTCGCCTCCATCATGAATTAGAGCGACAATCAATTTGGTCCACTGAAATGCAACTCCCTCTTAACGCAAGTAAGTCGGAGTCCATCAGTATCACCAGGCATCCAGCCACTCGATCATACATCTTGGACGGCCAATTGCTTCACCCCAACACTTCTGTCAGAGACTTAGGAGTGCTCTCGCGACATGATTTGAGATCACTAGAAAGTACAGAGAAATTTTACCGTGCGGGACTCCGTATGCTTTGGACATTAAGACGCAGTTTCTCTACATGGTCCGAAGAAGCCGTTCCTCGTCTGTTCACCTCACTCATTAGACCAATCCTTGAATACGGTGCCTCAGCTTACATCCGATGACCCAGTGGGAAAGTGAAAAGCTGGACAAAATACTGCATATCGAAACTAGGCTGAAACCTAGTGTACGGAAGTTCCGTAAGAAAAAAGTTGTGAAAGGTTCAAAGTTTACACACTATCCTACAGCGGAGTAAGAATTGACCTTATTATGACCTATCGATTACTACACTTGAAGTAGTTCCCCATACTGCGGCCAATATTTGGCCTGCGGAAAACCTGTAACACCCTAGGATAGCGTTACAAACTGTAGGCCGCCTGCATGAACAAAGTATTACATCAACATTGCATAGAACGAAGCATCGCAACCTGCTGGAATACGCTAACAAAAGGATTAATATAGACCCATTTTGTGAAGTGTTTTAAAACACTTATTGACGATTATTTCGGAAACCTGTGCTTTTTTGAAACAATGCACATATAATGCCAAAAGAAGACATCGTATACCCGGAAATAATGGCACCAATATGTATTCTTAACCGAACAAGGACAAACGAGTAACTGACCAAACACAACCGCTGACGATTCACAATTCAGTTTTGATTTTTCCTAATTCGATAGAGTTGTACAGAAACCTTTTTACTTGCTCTTAACTACAGTGTAAATCACTAACGATACCCCTGTTGCTCCTGCACGATGATACCGTATCTCTCCAGGTAGCGCATCAGTGGGTCTACGATGATCGCTTCTATGTAATTGGTGGGCACTGAGCGGAGCTTTGCCGAGCGGTGATCGGCAGACTCAGGTCCACTTCCCGCACGGTGACTAGAGTTGACGATTCACCGTTCCCGTTTTCGCGGAACTGTGTTCTCATTCAAGCTGGCTGAAAGAATCCGGCTTGCGGTTAGGCTAGGTGCATGAGAGATGCCTAAGTTGCTTTCGGGTGAATTTTACCCCTTCAGGACAGCTTTGTGTGCGATGAGATATTACCTTTTCTAGCACCGCTTTTGCATTGAAATTGAGAAGAAGAAGGAAAAGAAGAAGGAAAAGCGCCAAATCTTGGTGTATCCTGGAACTTAGATGAATATCGGATCTGTAAAGCGTTGGCAGCTTCCCTTGCTGTATGTGTATAGCCACCAACCTTAGTGAGTGGCGAGATTCAGCGCTACACGTTACGAAGGCTAAAGTGTCTCTCATGAAATCGCAGTTAGAACATACTCAATTGACCAGCTCGTGTTTATGTGTCAACTAGTCTTCATGAACCAACCGCGTACAGTATTTGCGGTGAGATACGCACGCCGTCCAACAGTCAGCGCCTACACCAAAAGAAATAAATAACACGCATTTGTGGGTTCTCTGTGAATTCGAATCAGTTTTGCTTTGTACTAATTAAACACTTCTCCTCTCGTTCTTGGTCTATCATGCCGGACGGGCGACACGCCTTGTAGAGTGATCTCGTAGTCAGCAATCCCATAGCCTAGTCACTTCTAACCACTGAATTCCGACGATGGGACTGATAAAACTTACGCGCTGAGTTACATGCAGGGTAGTTTCTTGGTAGTCGAAGTTATGTCGGTGGATGCTGATTCAAGTCCAAATATAGTGTGGATCATAGTCATAAGCTTTTGCGAAACTGTCGGTTTGCGCGGTTTCAAGTGGCGGTCAAAGCCCTGATAGTCACTCACATTTCGAGATGTCCTACCAGATGTTGCGACCGCCATCAGATTAATTCCATCACAGAACTGTATAAGGTGAAAATATGCTGAGTTGGCCGCCGCCCGTGAACTGTTATCCAGTAGTGACTGCGTAGCTTGGAAAGCGAAATTCAGTCAGGAGCCTCCTTTGCGGTATCACTCAGTTTTCCAAGGCTACCGGAGCTATCAGCTTAGACTGAGGCACCACTTCAATCAAACTGGGTCCGTTCCTCTGTAGTTGGGTGAAACTGGAAGTCTTGTCAATTGTTTTGCAATAAGACTATCGACAAGGGCTACATTAGAACTGCATCTCTGCTGTCAACGAAAGGCGAAGCCACTTGAAAAACTAGGTTCACTTTGATTCAGTAAATTTGGATTACGCTAAACCCATCTCATTGCCAGGGTCTGAAACGGAAGTCGGATCACGTTACAGGTAACGCTTTACTGGCTGATGTTGTTCATCGGTTTTCCTCTTGTGTTGGACCGTGATTCTGCACATTAATACATCCGAATCCTACGTGAACGTGGTTCTTTATAGGGACTAGCAGTTCTCGGTTATGAACTGATATCGTTTTTAATGATTTGTTTGGCTGCGAAAGCTTGGATAATCGAGTTTTGCTCGGTGCGCATACCGGAGTTAAAGTTGTTTTCTCCAGTGTCTTCATCGTGACAACAGACGCTTAAGATGGCCAACGTTTCTTGAGGGTGAGCTGTCACTGGCTCAGGACCACCATCGCTGTCTTCTTAATATGTCATGAACTCTTAATAAGAGGTAAAGCTGGGACACCCCGAAAATGATCTTTTACGGGAGTTAGGTGTGCCACAATATTTGAAGACAAACATTGGAGAGTCTGACTGTCTTCTTCGCCCTGAAGACCGAGTCTGACCTGGGTAGTTTTGATAAGAGTGTGGTTATGTGCGCGTCTAAGAGTGCGATCCGCACATTCACGAAATACTGGATTAAATCGGTCAACCTGTCCTGTTGCTACATGAGCACATTCAAAGATTTGCCAACTGAAAGTACTCGAGGTGCTAAGCAAAAGCGAAGAGCCTCGCTTACTTTGTTACGTTTCCTAGCTTTTGTGCCATTATTCATCATAGATTTAGGGTAGAACAATCTCTCGCACGTCATCCGCATTAGTTCTATGTTAAGTACTTGATCACTGTTTTATTTCGGGTTTAATCACGACTGAAAAGAACTGACCTTTCGGATTCTACCTGGTGTGTGTGTGTCTATTTAATTAGACAAACATTTCGGTGTCTAAGAGGCAATGCATGAAGCTAGCGGCAGTAGAAATTTATTTTTAAATCTTTAACTAAATACCATGACATCAATGTATTTTAGTAAATAAGTAGGTGACATTTCACCAGTTTGAATGCGACATGAAAGTCATCTCGCTCAAAAATATAACAGTGGTGTGAACCATGGGTAATAGGAACGAGCGACTATATATTATGGATATGAACTTTACTGGGATCTGCAAAGCACGGAGTAGAATATTTAGGACGAACACAAGAGTCGGAGAATGGAGAAGAGCAAATAGCAGTTAGATAAATCGAGTGGGTTTTATTGTATAATTTGTCTAATAGATTATGAAATATTGGAATCCATGAGAATTGGTATGTTTTTATTCCCTTCTTTTGGTATTTGCATTTAAAACTATAATGTGTAACTGGAGTAAACAGATACCCAGTCGTTTTTTAATTACTTTTATTGACGAGTTCTTGGTAATCTATTGTAGAATAAACTGCGTAATAACCCTTTTATCGTCCCCAGCGGCACAATAAATCCTAGTGAGCACGTTTTATTACTTTGCAAATGAAGTAGCAATAACCTGATTGGATCACGGTTACCGATATGATACGTTTGTAATTCATTTTGGACCAAATACGTTAATGGGACACAAGTAGAGTAACAGCCAATACGATCGCATTGCTTGTAAAATTCACAAATCGTCACTAAACGTGTCCGTTGCCCTTCATTAAGTACACAGTTGTGCATCGTTTCAGGAGGCTTGCTAAATGGCCGGTTGCTGTGTCTGTTAAACTTACGACGTTTTGCTTTTGACGCAAAAGTATCGACTGAAGCCTTCTGAATCTCCGATTGGTCACAAACATATTCCGATATGTCGAACAATGGTTTAGCGTATAAATCGAACTATGTTACCAGAAATTCGGGTGTTCGTATAGTTTTAACATTAGTGTATTCGTCCCAACAGCTCATAAGCTACATAGCACAGCCTAGTCCGGAAAAGCACCAGAAGCCTTTCGCCTTATTGGGGCTCGTCAGTGTGCGCATTCCCTCGGTTCCCTACTGGGGATCCAACCAATGTCCGCTGGAGGCAGATACCAACTAGCCAGTAGCTTCAGTCATTGAGCAATGGGGGACATTGGCTGGGCGACATAATTTACGAGCTAACTACCGGCAGTACGGTATAGCACTGGATTTATGGATTCCAAAATTCGCCTGGTCTAGACCGTACTCTACATCTACTGTTTGGTTGTACAGTGGAACCAGTCTAAAGTGACCACACAAGGGACCGACGAAAAGTGGTTGGCTTGGACAAATGGTCGCATAGTCAGGTGCATGCATTGGGACATTAAGCATAGAAGATTGCGTCGTGAATGTATTTGGCTGGACGCCATAGACAGGTGGTCGCCATAGCAGGTTAGACTGTACCACAGTGACACATACACAAAGCTTTCGTTTCGCTGGATATAATAGGCATGCCTACCCACGTGCGTCCATTAGCCCATTTATCTGTTACCATTACGCAATGGTAGATTCCAGGGGATAGTTACTCACTGACCCTGATGACAGTGTGTGAAGTGGTGGTGAAATAACCCGGCTAACAAATAGCTCCACTGCTAAACAAGTAAGGATCAGCTGTAGATTTTATGTGCATAATTCCTGCTCCTAAAATTTGAATGAATGGAATCGAAGCTGAGTTTGGAAAATAAAATCGCTTTATTATCATAATGACGATCCCATCCACAGTCGCTCAGTGCAACCTTGCCCCGGGGTACAACTTACTTTATTTCCTAACACATAAATTTTGCACGTGGGAGCCGTACAAGCAGGTCCTAAATCATGTGGTTTCTTTGTCCACATCTATTTATGGCAAAGTTGCAGTGTATTATATGCGAATTGTGAATGGTACGTCTGATGTGGAATCTGCTGAAAACACACGTAAATGTCCATCTAATCTCTGGAAATTTCTCCTCTACTCGCGTAAACCAGAGTCCACGCATATTTGCAGTGATCCTGCAATCTCAAGTAAGAGTATAATTGTTTAAAACTAGAATTGTTGCAGGGGCTGAACACTACCACAGAGCTGTCAGGAAATCTGAACATCTCTGAAACACGACATCTAATGTGTCAATGCTTTTAGGGGACCAGTTAAAAAGATACTCGGTTTATCTTTGGCATAAATTTTCACTTCATAGCTGTGATATTTAACTTATGAAGCTCCAATGTACGTCACAGTCGAATTTAACGCAGTTGAAGTTGTTGACACTTGAAACGCCCAATGGTAACCTCACATTGTTTGACCAAATGTCGACTAATCATGGGATCTTGTGTTGTCACCCATAAGATTTATGTCTGGACTTATTGGGGCGGAGTATACTAGAACCAAAAACTGCAAGCCGATAGTCTGTTTCGCCAATTCTAAATGAGCTAACATGCGTCGAATTCAGCTATTTCCAACAATTTACAAGTTTTTATACGGAACAGCTTGTCCATGTGTACTTCAAGATTGCAGGAAAGCCTTGATTACCCAGTAATCTGATGGGTGGCAAAGCAGTGATCGGTTGTCTTTTGACTTCCTACGAAAAGCGATGAATTTAACTAGGTGTAGTTCAGGTCGTTCAGTTGGTAGTCGGCATTTTCACGAGCTCGGTAGTTTTGATGCCAACCTTTCATCATAATCTGACTTAACATCACCAGTGTGGATGTGTAGTGGAGCGGAGCGGCGTTATGTGAGGCTGTAGTGAATATGGGTCGAGTAGTTGTGTGTGACAAACAATTCTTCGGACAAAATACAGGGAACGTTTCTCAGAGGAACATGGAACACAAAATGGTTCTAAGGAGACTGATCGGCTTTCCTTGGTTCCCTTGCATGAAAGACTATAGACCACCCCTTAGCCTTAAAGTATATAACGATCCTGGTACGTAAAACTTGCAATCAAGCGATAGAATGCTTGAAAGCAAGATATTCAACAGCAGATTACATCAGTTAAAGCGTCCAACTGATTGTAATAATCGTAACATTCCAAACTGATAACCAAATAAATCTAATATACCTAACGAAAAAGAAGGCCGGACATGCACGTCAGAGGATGACATAAACCGCAGAGGTAAACGTGCTAACGCTAACAGGTGCTACTAGAAGAGATTAATTTCGATGGTCGCGTGCCCCACGAAGGTTCTAAAATTATACTGAAGGCTGCTTCTGCCAGACGAACAATCAGCATACGATTACTGGACGCACACTCACTAACGCTTCGCCTCGCACCGCTCCGCTCCATTCCACTACACAATACCGCACTGATTATGCCACCGCGAATGATGAGGAAACGTTTGCAGCGAAAGCTTCGAGCTCAGCGAACATACACAAACACCAAATGTGAAGAAAGTTGGAAAAATTAAACCTTTACTTCGAATTCCTCAAATTAAAGCTTATGACCCAATCGCCATCCAATCAGATTCCATGACATATTGACTCGACAACACTAGTTGACAGCTCTGCTTTATGTAGGAAAGCAAGTCAAGTACATTCTAGTAATTCAATCGGTCCGCAGTTACCATTATAGGTAGTCCTCATATCAGATGATGACACGTTGGTGCACCTTCATACTGTGAGGAAATTTTTCCATATATTTCAGCGCCAACTTCACTGTTCTGTATCTGACGGGCAAGTACACTGGAATTGTATCAAGTGTAGCGGCGAACGAATCTTCCCCTGTGTAGTACAGAACCGAACACCTACGTCAAACTAGATCACTAACCATGCCGAGACAACCATCTCTATGAGAAAAAATGGAAAACAGGACATCTATTCATCTATCTATTCGTTCTTTTGCACAAATTGCTCAGCTGATAAACTAACCCCGGTTTATACGAACTTCGAAGTCATCTCAGTTAAATGCTAAATGCAACTTACCCCTGTCGAACAGGGTTGGCGACGCTGGTATGACCTCTTCTGAGGGTGAATTAGGCTTGTGTGTTAGACGACAGTCTATTAAATCGACTGTCCAACAATCACATGCACACAAATAACAAAACTTCTGCCTCAACCCGGTCATGGCGTTTCCGCACCATGACAATCTCAAGAATTGCATTGAGAGACTACGAGATGCGAACTTTGGTGCATTCGTTGTAAGTTAGAAGTTGGAAGCAAAATGTCTAGCTGGATAACGATTCTGGGCAAATTTGACCAGTGTCATTCAGTCATCATCATCATCAAACAAGTTAGCTAGAGGTGGGGAACACCTCAGCTACTGTGCCGCAATACAAAGAAAAAAGGGGAGAGAAAAAACAACTGGTGAAAGCTGGCTGAGCTACCGGTAACGGATGGGCATCGTTCCGGTAAGCTACCAGCCGGCTGCTGTGCACCCAAAAAATAATTATTATGCAAAATTATATAAGGCTAAGTAATGAGCTCGTGGTTGGAGGGGGAGGCTAAGAGGGATGGGGTGGGACAAAGAAACTCACAGCACGAACGCCACTTGAGGTCGGCTCCTTGTCATATCAGCAAGTGTGTCCAACCAAACGTGTTCGTCGTCTTTCGGACCCCAACCAGGGAGCCCAGACGCTCCAACCGAGGCCAGTTCAGAAGTGAGGGTCTTCATTCCTCTGGACCAAGTCATCGCTTGGCCACCCCTCCTCTTCTTCCATCCACACCCCCGGCGCGCAAACAACACATGTCGCGGAAGTCGGTGGGCTGGCATGCGTAACACGTGGCCGAGCCATCGGAGCCTGATGCGTGAAATAACGGTGCTGAGCAGTTCATTTCCTTTTCCTGTGCCATAAACAAGGCGTCGAACACAATCGTTGCTCACGCGGTGTTCCCACCAAATGTGAGCTAAATTACGAAGGCACCGGTGGTCGAACGTAACTAGCATCTTCAGGTCCGCTGCTCTAAGCGGCCAGGTTTCACAACCGTACAATAGGGTCGAACGTGCTGCTGCATTTTACACTCTACCCTTCAGGGCAAGAGTGATGTCGCGCCGGCGCCATAAGTGGCGAAGGTTAGCAAAAGCGCCCCGAGCTTTTGTTATACGATTCGTGATTTCATCTTCAATCTCACAGGCGCTGATGCAACTTCCCAGGTAGTTGAATTTTTGAACGACTTCTAGCTGATCCCCATCAAGGTGCAGCCTAGGAGGCGGTCCAGGACAATCTTGGAGAAACGCTTTGCACTTCGAGGGTGCGAAGCAGAGCCCGAAGTGACGGACAGCTAATGCTAATCTGTCCAGTGCCGCTTGGCACGTTTGTGAGCTGTCACAGATGAGGGCAATATCATCAGCATACTCTAAATCAAGAAGTCGTTCTCCTGGGAATAGCTCCACACCTACTAAGTCGTGTCCTGTGAACGCGATTTCCATGACTTCGTCAACAGCGAAGTTGAAGAGGAAAGGTGATAGCGGGCATCCTTCTCTCACGCAGCTGGAGATATTAAAGGGCGACGACAACTTGCCGAGCTACACGCATATAATGCTCGGATAATATTCACATATTTCTCGGGAACACCTTTCCTGAGTAGACAGTCCCAAAGTGCATGTCTATCCACCGAATCGAATGCACCTTTGATATCGAGGAACACGACAACGGTGGGCCGCCAATATATGTGACGGTGCTCCAACAAATGACGCAAGGTGAAGATGTGGTCAATGCAGCCACGACCTCGACGAAATCCAGCTTGCTCTTCACGACTCTGGCTTTCACTAGTGCCAGTCAGTCTGTGAAGGATGACAGAGGCAAGCAATTTGGAGGCGATGGAGATCAGGCTGATTCCTCTATGGTTGCCGCATTCCGATCGTGAGCCTCCTTTGAAAATTGGGACTATGATGGAGCGGCTCCAATCGGTTGGGACAGTTTCCTGCTCCCACAGTCTTACTAGTAACTCGTGTAAATCATCCACAAGATCAGGTCCGCCGAATTTGAAGAGGGCTGGAGGAAGGTCAGCAGGTCCCGCGGCTTTATTTAACTTCAACAGTTTGATCTCATGTTCGACTTCTGAGCAAGAGGGTGGATCCAAAGGAACAGCCCACGGAGAAGGGCGATTACTTGTCGGCGAGAAATCTAACAATTCCGACCGATTAAATTGCCTTTCAAAGTGCCCAGCCCAACGTTCCAGGCGTTTTGATAAGTTGTGGATATGCTGTCCACTCTCGTCACGTATTGTTTCACTACCACCAGGTCTCCTGCTGCCCGTTTCCCGTATCAGACGGAATAACTCACGATGGTTACCAAGGGCAGCGGCCATTTCCATCTCTGTTGCACGACGAGACCACCAGGATTCGCGGTCTCTCTTCAGGCTTGCACGGAGTTTTGCTCGGAGCTCTTTGCGAGTTCCATTGTGTTCGCTTCCAGCCGGAATATGCCGGCAAGCATCTATAAATTCCAGGGACTGTGAAGAGACCCAATGTTCATGTTGGCGATTAGACATACCACATGAGGATTTGCCTGCTGCTAGTAAGGTCTGTTGCATATGAGACCAATGAGCTTCAATTGCATCCAGTGAGCGTTTAGTCAACTCGGATGGCAGCATAATTTGATAGGCGTTCAGAACAGCTGGATTCACCAGTCTGCCGGTGTCAATGCGCTCACAACATCGTCGCGGGCGTCCGCCAAAGCGCATCCGCAGGTCAGCACATACAAGTGCATGATCGGTGTCAACACCTGTGCTCCAAATCGAGCGACAGTTCTGGACGCAGCCTCTCCAGCGGTAACTGATAGCAATGTGATCGATTTGCGTCCATCGCTAGTTCGTGGCCGGTGGGCGCCTAGTCACCCTCTGGCGGGTGCTGTGTCGGAAATTAGTGCTCGCAAGAAATAAGCCAGCATCCTCACACAAATGAAGTAACCGCTCACCGTATTCATTACGGGAGCCTATACCATGTTGGCTGCCCAGATGCAGCTCATCTGTGGATAATTTTCCAACTTAAGCGTTCAGATCCCCAGCCAGCTTTACAGTGTCTGTGCTTCTTCTGTGGTGAAGGAGTTCGTTCAGTTAGCGATAAAAGTCGTCTTTCAACGAGTCAGTGTTACAGTTTGTCGGTGCATAGGCAGCGATAACGAATACACTCCTGTTAGTCCCACGCGATTTCGAAGCTTTGAACGAGCCAGCCAATCAGACCGCTCACATCCTGCTACTGATTGGAATCCATTCAACCAGAGCAGCTTCAGCCCGGGGACTCAAGGCAATACCAACACCAGCTTAGCCGGTGCTCGAAGCTGCATCGTCACCGGAAAGGCACAATGAGAAAGTGCTGCTAGTGTCCCTTGAAGGGGATCGCAGTGTGAGTACAGAGCTCGAGTCTTACAGGCGGGTCTCCGATAAGCAGCAGATATCGATCGAGAGGGTCTCCCGTGTTCGGGCAAGTGCTGCCTGTTGACCGATCTGAAGCAATGTGTGAACACTGAGACATGCATACCTGAAGGAGGATCGAGTGCTCCAAATGGAAACGGATGAACTTGAATGGGCCGCTTGCTTGGACATGGGTCTTTTGACAGTGCAGGAATGACACTCTGCGTTCACATGTGAGTTGAAACTAAAAGACAAGCAACTATTGAAGCAAGGTGGGGGAGGGCTGAGAATTGGGGCTTGAAAACATGGGGGATAGAAGTAAAGCTGGAACTGGACGATAAGGGGAAAAGCGCAAGAAGGGGAGTAAGAAGATGGGAATGCTTGATCAGTAGCATCCAAACCCCTATCCACCCTGCTCGATGCAGCAGATAGGGCACCGTTGATTATCCTCTGCGGTGGCCAGAACATTAATAATTTGATTGAGTAGATATTCATTGTATTGCTTGGGCAGGATACCGTCAGGTTTCCCAGGCCTAGACAGGAGAACGATTAGGGTTCTCAACCAAAGCCTTTGGTTCAAAAACCTGACCGCAAGGCAGCGGGTTTGTCGTTGGGCTACAAGGAGTCCATTTTAAGGAATAAGGTGCCACCCTCATTCCAACCCCCAACCTGGATGACCAGGAGGCTGAGTTTGTCTGGCCTCTACCCATTGACCCATCTGGTATGAGTGGCTCTGAATGTGCACAAAAAGTACCACCCAGTATAGCTCAACGGATCACTGAGGCACACAAACCATCGCACCACGGTAAGGTCCAGCCTCATTGCGATGGTGTGTCATTCAAAGAACTGGCCGGCACCCAACGCTTCACTCCCTAGCCCGTTTCATCTTGTTTGAAAGTCACAGGTAGACATCTGGATATGTTAACTGTGCACGAGCCTCAGCAACTACCGGTATACACTTTTCTCAGAGCACCGCGTGAGTTCACGGACCGTGCTGGAGATGACCGAAATAGATCCTGTCTGGGTTTTGAAAAACCTAGGTTGTCTCTTATGCAGTCCCATTGGCGAAAGCTGGCTACAATGTGATCGGTGACACAAAGCAGAGGGGGAAGGCCAAAAGTTAACTACGGAGGATATATGTGGAAAACCTTTGCAACTGGACTCAGTCTAACACCTACTACACGTCGTGTAATATTTTGGACGGCCTTTTGTTCCTACTAAGGCTCATCAACAACGTGCTCCAGTCAAGTCCTACTGAATTCTAACTTGCAGGCTTACTTGTGCGATCCAGGACAATTGTCTAGCTGAATATGCCACAAATCTCCCTGCTTCGCTCTAACAGCCAGTGATTCCCCAATCTGACGTAGGCAACTTTGTGGCTTATGAAGAGAAGTTGTAAACAAGCATGTCAGCCATGAACCGAAATAACATGGAATAAGTTTAGGTATATTTTGATATGTTTCTTCTGGGTAAGAGCTTCTAACATAAGACCTATGTAATTTACTTAACTATTTATTTAGTGAGGGCTGCCCGCTTCTAGCATTCAGCTTTCGGGAGCGTAATCTGTTGGGTTTCAATGGTGGGGTCACAATTCCGAAACTAGTAGCAGTGGCCGAAAGCAAGCTGGCGACGACCCTAGACGACACTAATAGACCTTCCAGCTTCCAACTGAGCTCTGTTGTTGTGAACGTTCTCAAAAATGTGAGCAATCTCCGCACACTGCGGTAAGCTATGACGTCTCCAGTTGTGTTTATTGCTCGAGCTACGTTTTTGCCTGGAGATTTCCACACGTAGGAAGCATAAAATTTCCCACCTCTAAGCAACCTTAAGTAAACTCCCAGAGGGTACCTAGACTATCATGGCTCGAGGAACTCCGTATATTTGCTTGTATGTCCGTGAATGGGATTCTGTATTATATCGGTATATGATCTGTGTCCATCGTCTTTCATACGCAATAGGACCAGAGATGAGACGGAAATATTCTTATGGGCGTTGGTTGAACCATTATTCGTTATTGACATATTCCCACCTGTTTGACGAGCTAAGTCCTTGAAGCTGACATTATAGTCGATATGCACTTTTATGCCGTTCATAGGATTGCGGTTTTTCATGAAGCTTCAATAATCTTCCTCAGGGTGATAGTTGGCTTGTGATCAGTTTTGCGTCCGCGGTGTTTGGACAGTCATGCAGTTAGCTATGTGCTTCATACATGGTACATTATTCCGCTTTGTCTTCCTTCGCGAAGTTTAGGTGCTGTAGTCATGTGTCGTTGTCATCTCTAGACGAAAGTGCATGAACTTTCATTAAAGATAGTGAGAATAGATCTTTATTCTCCCCGTTTTGCTTCCACCATGCTAGTGTGTGATTTGGAGAACATCCCATACAAACGTATCTTGCTACGCATTGGTCGGTTGGTGAGGTGGCTTAGGATTTGGCATTGGCATATGCCATTTCTGAAATGTTTGTAATTCTGTCAATCTTCCAGGTGCTCAACACATCCATGATGATTTAATTTTCAAAATCCGATCAAATAATGGACTGAATAGTGTCCATGTTATTATCCAATAATTGGTTAGCACCGTTCACTCTGGTCTATTTGAGTATTACAAATACATGGTCTAGTTAGTGAATCCATCACTTCAAAACGACAACTTGTATCATGTTTCCTTTCTGCGTTTACTTAGCTCCATATGTAATGGCTCCCTATATTGATAGCCAATAAGTGTAGCTACTACTTTCTCACTGCTTAGGTCATTAAATTGGAAACATGTCGCTAGACACCTAAAAAGTATTTTGAGTATGCTCTCAGTCTCACCTCTCTGAAGGCTTTACCCTCCATAGTGTAAACCGTCTGTGATGTTTTGCAGATTACGAACTGACTAGAATAAGCAGAGCAGATATGTCAAATGGTATCAGTATTTCTTTAAAACCTATTTTATTACAATTGAGCCACTCCACAAGTTACAAGACATTGCTTATAAAATACTGGGATCTGTTGGTTAGTTGATAGAAACGCCAGATAATTTTATGTTCATTTTGTAGGTGGGTGGAATCAGGAAATTATATAGTTGGTCGTATGCTATCGCCGCTTTTATGCTCTTTCCGTAGACCGTATCAATGTTTGGTCGGCAAGGAAGGAATGTTTCGTTTATTGTTTTGTAATAATTTTAATCTTGGAGCACTTTTGACGCAGCGGTACATCAATGTCTTCTCAGAAATTGCTTTACTTACTACGTTTAGTCTGCCTTGACCACTCTGGCTATAATGCCTGTCAACCGTTACATCGATGGAAATTCGACCAGTCATCACACGTTGCAAAAACTTAACTGCGACCATTTTTGAAACTTCAGGCATTCCAAAGAACACACAAGACTAACCAGCCAGTATAGCTTTCGGTTACCAACGCTCAGGTGTATAAAAATTCAGCCTTTATAAACAGCTGCTACTCACTGACGGTATTATTTTGGTTGACGATAAACATTTGCAGTCAAACTCACTGACTCGACAGTAAAACGAACAGCTGAGTTACGAAAATGCATCTGTCGACATTTTGTGATACACTCCATTCGTCCCATTTGTCACAAAAGAAATAGTGCTGTGTAATAATATCGGTTTCGTCTTCCAAAGAGGAGTTTACCTTTGACAATTTCTTCACAATTCGAACATGCAGCCCGTTAAGCTGATGTTGTGCTTTTCTGTTGTCCACCCTTCCAACTGGGTTAACCGATCCACTCTACACTAATTGTTATCAGCCAGTGACCAAAAAGGCAAGGTACCTTCTTTGAAATTCAAAGGCTCCCCGGTCCGACTCTGAGTAGGTACGGGCAGTGCACCCAACTCATACGCTACCTGGGGTGGTCTCGTATGGGTACGATTATTCATCTCGGGTGTTGGTATTCAATTGCTTGTTATAGTCACCGAGACGTTCGTACTTCGCTGTTTGCTAGCAGCACACTGAGTTTGATTCTATCTTTCACTTTAGCTGATCCATTAATATAAATTTAACCTCTAGTTAGCTTCACACGGAAAACTTGTCACACACATGTATCACATAATTGTTGATCACAACTTTAATAGTAGGCTGACCTTCGTAACTTGGTAAGTTTCGAAATATTTCTTACCTTTTAGAAATCGCTACATATTTGTACCAGTCCAGCTCATTTGCATTTACCAGTTTAGTCACCCTCGATGGGTGAACGATGGCTCGCAACACACAGTAAATACTCCTTACTTCCACACTAACAGAATTTAAGTGAGTTTGTTTTAGAACCAAGCGCTGTCGGCGGGATCTCATTAGTCCGCTCTGGATAATTTTATTACAACGAAGCTGGATGTGGGGCTACTGATCTGATGATTAAAATGGGTGAGGTGTTTTACTTAGTTTCTACTCGTTATTTTAGAGACATTCTGTTAGAGATGTGAACTATTGGTCCTGTACTTCATTGTCTACAGTAAGCTTCCCCAGAGTCTCATGCGGCAACTCCAGTCCTGGAGAAAACCGTTAGAAATTTAGGCTTATGGATTTGGAACATTAAACTGGACAACTGCTCTGAACGAAGTTGCCCCGTTTCTAATATTCAGTTAAGATTAGCCTGAGATGGAAATCGAACCCGGACATCCAGGCTTTCAGTTCGCAGCATGAACAACAAGCCGCAGTTATGGCAAGAAGGGCCTGCCGTATTTGTCATTTTCGTGAACCAAATGTTGCATGTCAGATTACTCCTGAGACATTTGGACTATTGTATGATTTTACCGGAATCATGACCATCCTGACTGCTAGAATTGTGTCCATAAGGAACGGAATAGTGCTTGGTATGGACATAAAAATTCATGTGAAATACTCCATCACACCGGAAGTACACTTCACTGTCAAGCGACAGTCAACTTCCGCGCGCGGACTGGGTATACAGCGAAGTCGCCCGCAGGTAAGAAAACCGATGACCGGATTACAACGCAAGCATGGAGCAGGCCATGTTAACAGGAAGGTGAACATGCGTACGCTTGAACAATGAACAATGATTCTATACGGGTTAAGAAGCTTTGCTTTACAAGTCCCGTTGGATAGTTGGTGGGGATACCAACATAACAATAATGATGATAAAAATAGTAAAATAGTTCATAATTTAAAAATAAAAATGAGGACTTACCGTTTGCTCCGCTGTAATCCTGCGACCCTCTTAGATTCACAGCACCCACAATTAGCAACAAATAATTTTATGGTTTACTCCAGGGGTAGGATGGAGACGTAGTGTTAAGTAACAAAGTTTAAGTGGATGAGTACATCGCCCAACCGTCTTTTAAATACTGTTAGTGTCGGTGCAGAGACCACCGATTCTGGGAGAGCATTTCACGGCTGACAGACACGAATGAAAAAGCAATTTCTGCGGCACTCCAGACGACTGTACTGTTCTGCGAATTTCAGTGTTTGGCCCCTCAGGGTTTTATTGTCGCTGAGTTGCAGTAAAGGTTGGCATACATTATGTGGGTCTCGCAGAATCAAGTATGCCATAATCAGGTCGCCCTGTAGTCTGTGATAGTTTCCAATGAACACCCTAATCGTTGCAGCCTCCCATGGTAGGAACGATTGTGCCTTCCGAATACCTTCTTAGATGCCCGGCGTTGTGGCTGCTCCAGTGCATTAAGGTCCTGTTTCAGCCATGGATGCCAGGCTTGAATTGCGTATTCGACATGGAGCGAACATATGCACTGAGCATTTGTAGAAATATGGAGCTGTTTAGTTGTCCAAACATCCGTCACATTAGCCCGACCTGTCCGTTCCCGGTCTTCGAGTACTTTGCGGATTGTCTGGAGCAACCCAAGTCATCTGGAACCAGGACAACCAAGTCGCGTTCGAGAGTTGATTGTTGTAGTATATTCGTTCCGAGTTTGATGAGAAATTCACAGGTCTTGAGTATATTCTATACCCAAGAAACGCGTTTGCTCAAAAATATTGTTCTAACTGTAGGAATGGACTGCCACAAGCTATCCAATCGAGTCAATAAAGTGGATAATCATTCAACCTGCCGCTGCTTCTACCCAGATCACGGGTGGTCACTGAAGTTAAACACTCTACACCGGCAGTTCTTTATTTGCTGGGAATAGTACACGAAAGCAGTCCTGAGTTTTGCTTCCAACTACGATTTCCCGCATACAAACATCACGACGCAAGGGTATGGCAGTATACCATTGGGCGAGTTTATCATATATGTGGGTTGCTGCCCTGGAATACTTAACCAGAAACCATGTGTCAGCGCCTTAGATGGATAGCCAACTTTCATCACAGGTAGCAAGCAGAAACTATTTATCCGTTTAATGACCGCGCAAACAGTAGAACAAGCAAATTGCAATGGGAAATTAGAATGTTAGGGAACTGTGTGATGCGCAGCAGTACGAAAGCAAGGCGAAGTTAAAGAACAACATTGCAACAGTCCGTGTCATCCAAGGGTTTTTTAATGCATAATGCTCATGATTACATTTAACAGAAATGAAAATAAGGTAGCATTATCTATTAAGCTAAACTATAGCCTTCATATTCAGTGATCGCAATGCTGCAACTTAGAGCGAAAGAAACGCAATTTCCATTTCCACCACCTCAGTGAAGAAGGAACGTATGCATATGTGCCAACACTGACAGAATTATGGTTACTTTTCTATTGAACGGCAGCTTTTGCACCTAAAGATGCGCCATAGCTTACATATACTATTGATGTGAGGCTGCTAACTCCATAAGCAAAGTGTGTAGAAACAAACGTCAGTAAAATTCCACGCCATGACTGCAAATGTTTTGTGGGCAGACCTGTCTGGTACCGTCCTTTTGTCAAGCGTGACGCTAACGGCTAAGTTTTGTTAATTTTTTTCACTCAGTGATACATTAGGTAACAGTAAACATCGAGGTTTTCGCTCTTTAATTGTTGTAAACTAGTGTTAACCTAGTTTCGGACCATGCACTTGCCCTGGTGAGCGCAGCCACTGCTGGGGAAATAAGCTTCAATCGTAGAAAACACAGACAAACTGCTCGGGCAGGACAGTTGGCAGTCAAGTATTGAATACATTTGCATTACAAATATCTGGATACCTTGATGTCAGACGCGGTTAATAGAAATCGATGTGGCGCAATGATGAGGCTCACATTTCTGTTCATGTCATCAACCAGCCTAAGCTGATGCGTTAAATAATATTTCGTCTCTCTGAACTGATTCTAATGGAGGTAAGTGATCATTTTGCATGCACAGAGCTTGATCGAACCAATGTTAGCTGCTTCCACTGTTGACATACTCGCGAAACCTTCTGTCTGTATATAACCACATACATGGTGTAGACAGTAGGTTGTGGCAGTGTAACCATGCCTTGAACGATTTGTAACTCGTGTTCTTCACCAACTAGTCATTTTCCTTTGCAAGCTCGACATATATAATATTCCTGGAAACTTCTTGTAATTCACAGCTATGTTGGATTCGATAAGTGTGGCAGCAAAAACGTATTACCCTGTAGAGTTACGTACAGTGCGAGTGTACCTATCTGTTGTAACAAGTAGGTATAGGGTGAGCACAGGTGGTTTATTCACAACAATCACTTTTCATGAGCGATTGTTATATTTGTTCGCAGACCTAATATAGTGGCGGAAACGTCCTGTTAGTCGTAAAATTGTGCCTGTTTGTCAATAGTTTTAACCATATTCTGATGGTGGAATAAATGTTTCACCTTAGCAGTACGAGTGTAGTATGTCAGATTGGTTAGTGACACAAGATTACAGCATCAAAGCTAACACTTACGGTCGATTTTTGACACAGCCAAATAAAGTGCACTGATGACGAGTCCAGATAGAAAGAAACGGTCGTCTAGTGCTTTTCTGTAGCTTAATATGACTACATGAATTAAAATACACTGTGTAGTATACATTACTATTTCCAATTCAATATTAACGAATTGGTAAGATTTATCTTGCATTTATAATTCTCAGATGTACCTGTGTTCTTGTTCTGTAGGCTCGTAAATGGAATAGGACTAATGGAACAATAGCGCATGTACGTTAAAAGGTAAAATTAAACAGTGGAGAGGAGCAAAATTAGACACCCGTACAAGGCGGTACAGATTTGCAATACAGACCTACTGGGTATCTGCCCAACCTGGTACATACCGAAACTGCCTCACCGCATTTAGTACTCATGCTTTAAGAGTAAAACATCTCCGGCCATTATAATCCAGGATCGCCGTAAAGTCGTAAAAGATGCTTACAGTCAGGGATGGTATGTGTGCATTTAGACACGCAACAGCCGTGATCGCAAGGTTTTTCATATGAACCCGAAAATATTTGACGGTTTAATTAAAATCAATGTGCCAGACTGGCTTTTGCCTCATATCTTTCCACCGCGCTCGGCTAACACTGACTTGGAGATACACTGTTACTGGCTGTTCAGTTCTCGACGTACGATGACATCAGGGACTCAGCGATAATCTGTGATGTATGTCAGAGAATGTCAGACAGTCTCTGGGGACTGCGAATATCGACAGATTCGCTGAGTCTGAAATCGGCGGAGCAGAAGAAAATTTCTGAAACCGAAGGGAAGTAGAAACTGCCACCTGTATGGATGTCGAAAATGGCTAATGAAACATTTTGCTATTAATTTGTGAGTTGGCTTAGCACCTCGTAAGGTAAATAGTCCGACAATTAAATCGGAAAATAATTAAGCGATCGTTTTACTCTATTTGGGTTTGTCAGTGGGGTACCTTCTCTCGGTCACGCAAGGGAACGTAGTTCATGACTCCTAGCAACTTGCGGCAACTAGCCGGCGGCAAATACCACTGAGTCGTGGGGGACGGTGTCAGACCGCCATATCTTGAGAGCTTTTATATTCGTTTGGGAATAATGAACAGTAAGTGAAATCCAAAATTTACTCGATTTTTAATTGATCGACCGGGATTGACAAGGACGTCAAATGGATTAAACAAATTATTCAGCTGGGCAGTGAAGAGAATCGAATTCCGTTTTAACAATTATCTTTCCTTGCTTCTTTATGGTTGCTTCGTCTTCCGACTTTGAATTGGAGTACCACAATGCATACGAGGGAAGCAATACATCCCGATGCATACAAACGGTATATTAGGAGGGAGTTAGTTTAACGGCACAGGTGCGCCGAACCATAAATTTGTTTTACAGCATACAAAAAGACAACTGACAAGTCTACAGTAGCATATTGTAGTGGTTTTATCATCTATGATTGTTGCTACGCAATACTGGTTAACTAAGTCATCCACTCACGGTGCACTGTTACCGTGATTAAGCGATTACCTGCGGTTACATAAAGCTGTAGCATTAAGGACCAAGCATTGGACTGGACTGGCAACCGTTTCTATGGACGGCAATTTTTGCTGTTCATTTCAAGTTAAATGGGATTTGCCACGATGCCTAGGACTTACCACGTTAGCGAATGCTATGGTTATGGTTAGCCATGCAGTGATTGGTAGATCACGAGGCACAACAGTGCGGTCATGATAATGCTAAACGTTGGTTCATTCGGAATAATCTGCCTTTCAATGCAGACCGTTGCTGACTTATTCAGACACATCAAATACCAACCTACATTCATGGGCGAAATGGACTCAACTTGTAGATATCATTCGATGCAGATAACTGAAGTTCGGACAAGGTGAATGAACTAACTGCTCAAGATAGTCTGGGCTGATTTCAAATAGGTGAATCCAACACATTAGTCGACCGTGATTGACAACAGAGATTATTCACTTTAGAATAGCGGATAGTTACCAGCCGACTTTGCTGACGCCCACTTCGCTCAAAACATCCGAAAAGATTGCAAGGAACATTCGGGTGCAGATGGCGTTATGAACATCAAGTTTAACAAAGCCTTCGTTAAAGTGTTAGTGCCCGATTTTGTTGACTACGTGAACCATTGGTTCTTCGACTTCCTCGTAGGACAGAAGCAGTGTATGCACAACTAGAGCCACCTAACCCACTTTTATTCCAGAGTAATTTGTACCCCAAATGAAAATACTGCGGCGTATTGCGCTCATGATCCAGAACCTCAATCTACTTCAACTTGTCGATACGTCATTTACCTCGTTTGCGGACCATTTGATGGTGTGAAGAGTGAGTGGCTATCCTGACGACTGAGGCGTATTTAAACGAGACTTCAATCACTTCTCCATATTGGGTGAGGAAGTTTACTTTTCGGTCACCCTAATCAAGTCGGTGGCCTGAGGAGAATGGGAGGGGGTATTGATAGCCTAATATATCCTCCGTCCGGCCAGCTACTACCCTCCACACCTTCCATTCAAGACGTAAGTATATACACTACGATTTGAATTACGCGTACAAAAATAAACTACTGATTTCATGAGACCATATATTCCGGTAAGCCCAAAACACAGCATTTCCATTTAATAGGAAAAGGTACGTATTCCTCTACACTCCATTATCTAAGAACAATGCTAGAGTATGGATCACTCGCCTACTGCACAATCAGCCGTGGTGTGGAACAGAAGATCGTACGAGCTAAGTATATCCCTCCCAAATTCATGCACATTTTATGAGATATACCAGAAGAATCCAAGTGCAAATTAGTCGTACCGTGCAATCTGTTCTATCGTTTGGTACGAATTGACTTCGTCCCACTGTAGCAGATCACGTTTCCCGATGACATTACCATGATGCGACCGCTCTTCCAACTGTGTGCTTCTTGTGGCATACGCCGACATCTGTATAGACTTACAGAAAGATACTTAAGGTTAGCGGCTCAATTTTGAGTTTCTAGCGGTAGCGAGCGTTTCGATAAACAGGTTACACGCACAGGAAGACTAAAGTCCTGCATGTGGCCGGAAACGGCAGTGATTAGATATGAAAGATTGACTGTGATTCAAACCCGGAGGATCACCGAAAATGAACTTAGGAAGACTAAAGAATTCAAAGGAATACGTGTGTCCAAAAGATGTAGAAATAAAAATTATAAAGGAAAAGCAAGATATAGCCTTGTGTTTCTGTTAGGACTCCAAACAAAGTTAAGAATCAGTAAAACTGCCCATAGATGAAACAATCAAAGTAAGGACACGAGCATGCGAAGTGATCTATTTTCAATGCTTCTCATCAGGCACACAGAGTTATTTGAATATATACAAAGCGCAATAATCCAGTAAAAGCAGGAATGAGAATAGCAGCACGTGAAAATGTTGCCACATTGGATCAGTGGTCTGGTTGACCAACTAAAAATAAGCCTTACCGCAGCCGATGGCGCGATGAAGGGAGCAATCTACCGCCGCCATCGTCCGACGCTGAGGATTTGCCGCACGGGCATGATAAGAGGAGCGCTTGCACAAGTATCTTCCTTGCACAACTCCGGCTGCATCACTCTGCCAGCCATGGTCTCAGTCGTAGTCAGGATGCGTTTTCTAAGTAATTTGTGGTACCGGTCACGCACAACGTAGAAGAGACATTGATGGTGTCAGCTGGTCGTATTTCACACCAACTTTGGAACAAATATTTCATCGTGACGGTGTTAAACCTTCCGACCACACCCCTTCCTATCGACCCCGACTAGTACTCAGCTATCCTTTTTGCCAAACACCTGGTCTGGCTTGCAGGATAACCTCCTTCTGGTGGTTCGGGATCATCCTGCTTGTGCGCGGTGTTCCAAAACTTAGTGCGTTTTAGCGACAGCTGAGTTCCCCATCTAAAATATTACATAGGTCTGTTTAGCAACATTGCAGTGTGTCGGAGGTGGCTCGCCACTAAATAAAGTCATCACTGGTTACTTCACTCCAGTGAAGCAACGTATCCAAACACCCTAATTCCGAAACCTCGGGAAGGATTAGGCGCCTGTTTGGTAACCGACCAAAGGAAAACGGAGGAAATGAAAAAGCAGACACCAACTCCCAGTGGGCGTTATTCCATGAATTCGCCTCGCTGTTGAGCTAAAATGTCGGGTTGGCGTCCCCTAAGCCAACTCCCTGTCCAGTTTGGGCAACCGGTCTCCATCTCGTCCTCTGTTCTACAATGCGCCCGTCTGCTATTGTTTCATCTTCTTACCTTCAGGCGATTTTAGCACATGCCAAATGTTTGTTTTCTAATAGTGCTTCTTATCCATTACCCGATTTCAGTGTTTATGTATTCGGTCGCGATTCCGGTTGAACCGAGAACCATCAAATTCCACCTGTGGCTCATCCTCGACCCCAGGCCTCCTCCTGTCAGGCTTGCTTCAACGTACAGATATTTATGCAGATGTGAGAGCAAGCCGGTCTAGCGCGCACCATAGAGTTCCTCGACGTTGACGTCAGTTGCTTTCCGAAACCCGATTGCAAGACTTTATAACTGTGTTTAGACTGACATTCCTCATTAACCAGGAAGCCAGTTATTAGCTGGTTTATTTGGATACCCAGAATCAGCCTTAAAGTCTTTGGCTGGTGTAGTTATGGCACTAATTTGTAAGGTCGAGGCAGCACTAGTGGACTGGTTTCCGATTAACAGCTGATTGTGTAGAACGGTTTCGAGTTTCATTCAGCATCAACAAGCTTCGTGAGGTGAAAAGCTAGTTGTTTGTGTCCTCATCGTACGTTCCAAATGACTACGGCAGTGGCTCGGTAAATGAATATTTGCATCGGCATCTTCAGCAGCTCTAGAGCAACGCTAACAAATAGGTATCGTTGTCCTAGTTTGGGATTTCAATGCATGTGTTGGTCACATGTTACTACACGAATATCATCTTGGTGGTCCCTATGCACCCGATGAGGATCGCTTAGATAATAGAGACTTCGTACTGTGTGCGAAAACAATCACCTGTTTCGTTCGAGTGCCAATGTTATACATACGAAGAAATGTTCCGCCATTTGGCGTTCCTCTTAGCCAACGCAAGCTTAATTTCAAATATATCACATTGCAAACATTTTCAGATGGCGTGGCGTCGTAGGCGACTGCAGGTGCTTTTCGTTCACTTACATTGACTCGGTTCATTTATGGTCTGTGCGGAAATTCGCATGATTTGCTGGTCCCCTGAAACGGAGCACTGTGAGACTGGTAAGAAGAGATTAGTTAGTTCCTCGGTGCCAGTGAGTTAGCAGTCTTCAGTGACATACGCACTCATTTGCAATTCACATCAAGACATTTAGTGAAAGTGGAATTCTAGACGGAAGGCGATCACTACTTCCGGGAAATCAAGCTGCTGCTTAGCCCGACTCCACTTAAAAGCTTGGATCTCTGCACGCTCTTTGGAGCTGTTCGACAGAATCCGATTGCAAAGGGCGACGCAGCTCTGCAAACTGCCTGCTCAATCCAATCCTGTTTAAGAATCGTGAGGCTTACTGTTTCAATCATGCTTTCGAGATGGAGAACGCTGCCCTCTCTGGCAACTCTCGCAAGTTTTACCAACTCATTCGGTCTACTGGCTTCAGGAATCCGGGTGTCATTGAGGTTGTCTGCTAGACGGATGGGTCTCCCATCACGAACCAGCAGAGGTGTGCGGGCCGCTGCGTTGAGCACTTTCATCCGCAATTCGATCGGTCTCCTCCTTCCTTCATTGCACGTAGTATCCTTTATTGTATATCGTAGTGTGTCTCATTGGATCCACACTGCAAAGAATAAGTCAGCTTTGAGATTCGACTAACTTCCACCGGCGCTGTTCAAGTATGGTGGCGTAGCAATCATTAACCAACTGAGTTCGCTTTTCGCCAAAATCTGGCTTGTAGAAAAAAGGTCTTTCTCATGGCGCGAATCAGTTACTGTCTTGATAGTTAAGAAAGGAGCTGGCGCTTCATGTGTCCATCCTCGTGTGATTAGTCTCATTTCGGTTGCCTCCAAGCTATTGTCATGCATTCTGTTTCTTAGACTTTTCCCAATAAATGAATCACACTACGGCGAAGAACAAGTTGCTTTTCCTTCCGGCCGTGTATGCTTAAAGGAAACCTTCAGGCGTGGCCAGTCACTCGAATATCTCCACTTTCGCCACAGGCTCACTGGCGTCGCATTCCACGATATACGGTTACTTGACCTGCGTTATGGCTTTGCTTGTTGAAGGACGGAGTGCCTGAGAATTATACCACGATTTTACGCGCACTTTAAGTTTATACCTCCGACAGCAGAAGGTCTATGTCAAGTTTTCTTCGCTTTTCACTTTCAAAAGTGGTGTGCGACGGGCTGCCCTATGTCCCCATTCCGCTTCAAATTCGCAGCTGCGGATATTCTGTAGAGAGACCTGGAAGGATTTCAAAATTTTGGCGTAGAGTTTCTATCAGCTGAGTGCGTAACCGACTTGGATTATGCTGATGATATCTCTTTGCTTGGTGACGATCCACAGCGTATTCAACTCATATTGAACAGTTTGACGTTGGGAAAACCTAAGTATGACCTGAGTCCGCTCTCTCGACGTGCAAACTGTCACTCCAGGATTAGCCTACATCTGCTCCTGTACTCATCCTTGAAGGTGCACATGTTAAACAGGAAAATAGTTTCGTCCAACTTGGGAGCTGTGTTTCTGCCAGCGGCACTATCAACAAAGTGGTTTCTCTTCTCGTCGATGAAGCTCGATCTGCAATTGTCAATCTGACGCATTTGTGCCGCAACCGTGGTGTTGCCATCTCGGTAAATGGCTGAGATTACATGGTATCTGTTCGTTCAGGGTACTTGGAGCAATGGTTTATGATGCTTATAAATGCCCATACTTGACAAGTCTCATAGGATGGCTAGGGTAAAAAGTACAAACTAAAAACAAAGTAGGTGGAAGAACGCGCGAGGTAAATGACGCATAAAGGGATTTGCATTAACACATGTGTGAGTATTTCTGCTTGGAATTTAGGAGGATTATGACACTTTTCACCGTTCGTTCCGCACTAATTTCACCATATGAAGGTCTTGGGTTATTTCACGTAGTGTAAATGTAGCAGGCTATCTTCAAGGTTTTGTTTGAATAGGTTTAAGGCAGGAGTATTACTTACATCCGCCGGGATGGCGTCGCTGGACTCTAACAGTCAAAGGGAGAACACGTTTATTCGACTTTCCAGTCGGCCGTACTAAGTAACCAAGTTAAACTGATGACCCCGCAGCAATGTGCTCCGACCGATTTTCAGAAGATGGGTGCATGTATGCTTGTGGTTTTTTGGATCTGCTACGCTCCAATAGAACCACTAACGTCCACTGTTGGTTTTGATAGATTTCAGCTTGAGTGTGCAGAGAAGCGGCGATAGACCTGTGACGTACTTCCTCGCAATGCGTTGGGTAGCATCGAGTGCGGTGAGATGGTATTTCTGTCAGGGTTGCCACGCTTGCATAGTGTATTCTGCATGCGGCTTCAGACAAGCGTCAAGCGTTTTCGGAAAGACTGAGACATCGAACTTCCGAATGCTCAATAAAGGTTGAAGAATTGATGGTTTGCCTTTTTTGATGAGCTTTCGATCTGCCTCAAATAACCATGGTCATTTTGCAAAAGTACACCCATATCGCACTAATGAGCAGCCCGCTGTAGAATTTCTGACACTAGCCGGCAGTTATGAGTACTTTGAAATGGTGGCTTTGAACTACAACATGTTCTGAATGGACCATGTGTACGCTTTATTCAAAATATTTTGTAGAGCTGTGTGACGGTTCAATTTGCTGATAGCTCATCGTAGCATTATATCATCAGCGAATAGTAGGACGTTTGCAGATAGCACAGCAATGAGATCATTTATGAAAACTAGAAACAGGCAGGGCCCGAGTACGGAGCCATGAGGCACGCTGCACTAGATCTTGTTTGGGTACGATAGGTTACTGTGAACCCATAACTTCAGGTGATGCTGGAAGCAAAAGTCGCATATCCAGCGCAGAACGGGACGGACGTTCCATAATTCTGAAGCTTTTGCAGTAGAATGCCTTGGTTTAATCGATCGAATGCCTTCGAGAAATCTTGATAGTAACATCTACTGCTACATCTACATACACATATTCCCTCCGGTATGCACAGGTTAGCAGCACAAAACTGATGGTGGCGGAATCCGTGCTGCTCCGGAGCGAGTCCTGGCAATTCGCGTTGAGCACATGCGTCGTATTTTTACCTTCGACGAAGGTAGTTTGAGAAATATCCTACATGTTTGGTGGCGACATCGGGTTCATATTAGTAAGTTAAGATCCCACATCTTGGGGAATTCGATTAGGTCACTCAACAGATTGGTTTTGCTGCGCCAGTTGAGATGGCTCGACCACGTCCTATGAATGGCTTCTGAGCATTTGTCGCGCCTTGCTCTGTTCGCTGGTCCACGACCAGAATGGAAAAGAATTTGCCGTGGTCAGACTTCCACTTGACGACAGCAGGTGTAATCCATAAACTCAGCTCCAGCAGCTTTGGGAATTTCACATATTCAGGATGAGGACAAAAGGATGACAGGTGCCAGTGAATTAACAGGGTTGACGATATGTTTCGCAAATCTAATCAATGAAATCACTGCACAGAATTGCACTTATTCACATGTTTAATGCATCGAACATGGCAAATAACAAAAAGGAAAATATTGGTGTGTGAGCAACTAACGAAAATTGCATCGTTCAACCTTTGGTTAAATGGTACTTTCTTCTCATTCCCATGTTTTTCGATGGCTCCATGCCCATGTAATATATATATATACATATATATATATACATATGGGCATCGCTTGCTCAGTATTCCACGCGAATGGGAAGTGCACTTAGTTATCTTAGTGCGTATGCGGGTAATCTCGTCTCGTTTCTCACATAAATATGCTTCGGATTTTTAGCTATGTTAATCTTGGACGTCGTCGGCAAAGTGCTAATTTTAAAGGATAAGTTCTATTCACAGACGTCACCATGCTTGAAACCGGTAATTTTTCTCTGTGCATATGTAACGGAAATTAACCTGGACACTAGTCTTCCGCTATCTACTCTATGAGAAGTAACATGACGATGCAAAGATTTTATTTTGATGGAATTTACTAAAGATAGATAGCTGGTGTTACAATGGAATATCCCATGGGGTGGTTTCGTACTGACATCTTCCTGTTCCCTTGTTATATCTGCTCATGATGCGTAATAGCGGTACATAGAAGACACGTTTATTGGTTTCATTTCAAATCTCCGTGTATAATGTCTGCCAGCTGAGTTCAACGAAGTACATCGGTCGTTGTACTTCACCAAGGAAATTGAAAGCTACGGAAGGATAGCTTTCCTGGACGTTTAGCAAAATGGACATGAGGATGGCTCAGTTAAGTGAAGAGTCCTCCGGAAAGCTATATTTTAAGGTTACTACACGCACTATCTTATCTGCGTAGCAAGCAAAAGCTTATGGAAGTTCCTTTGCTGGTTTTGTTAACGTATTAGCAACATAAGTAGCCCCTGAGACACAGGAAGCAGAGAATAATGGCACGCTTGGAACGCTGAAATATAATGACTACCCCAACCAGTTCATCGGAAGGCACGTCACTGGCTGTACGTGCATGAAAGCTATCATGACATTTCATAAAGGGGATTTTCTGACCGTAGAGATGGAAGGGAATTTCGCCATCGATTTACTGAACAGAAGCATCTCGACTGCAGGAGCCAAAGCCTATCCAGTAGCGTACCCGCATGATTTGGCACAGGCGACCACGCTTACTAACCAACGCCTCTGGTTATTTAAAATCGTATATTTTGTAATAATACACTTACACATTTAGTGAAAGGTACATTGGTTCTCAGACCAGGTATTAGTCAGAATGAATAGATGAACAATAGTGTGGGTTGCTAGCAACGGGTGTGGTCGGAAGATTCAAGTCATATTCTGAAGCACTTACTTCCAAATTAGCTTCGAATTTGACCACCTGACTCATTCAACGCCTTCTACATTGTACGCGAACGGTATCACAAATTACTTAGAAAACGCCTCTTTCCTAGGACTGCGACCATTGTTGACAGAGTACTGCAGCGGGCTTTATGCGAAAACGACCCTTGTGCAGGCGCTCTTCTTGCCATAGTCGTACGACAACTCCTCAACGTCAGACGCTGGTGGTAACCGACTGCGATCATCATCGCGTCATCAGCTGCTGTAATGCTTGTTTTCGAGTGCTCGACCAGACTACAGATCGAATGTAGCAGCACTGTTCGATTACTGCTACGCTCATTCCGGTCTTTACTAACATTTTGCGCTTTTTATATATTCGTATAACTTCGTGTGCCTGTTGAGGAGTATTGCACTATATAACGTTTACAACCTTACTGTTTTACTTTAGAACACTCTAGTAAACTTAGCACATTGTGGTGCGGAATTCCTGATCGTCGTTCATACTGTGGACAAACGCGAACTGAATGAATGCGGACTAGGCTAGGCTATATAGCTTGTGAACTACTGAGATGAAGGCTCTAAAATTACAACTAAAATCCTGTTAATCACGAACATTACGGGAAAGTACCAGAAGTGTTTTTCCCTATTGCGTTCTTCAGTGATGCTCATTGCCTCTGCCCCTACTGGGGATCGAACCCAAGATCGCTAGAAACTGACATGAACTAGCCAGCAGCTTAAGCAACACAAAAGTTTTCAGTAATCAAGTTAATGGACACAACTCATGTTCTCTGTAACTGAAGTCCGTAAGATTTACTGAAGGATTGCCTTCATTAGCATGGGCACCCATAAGAAGAAGTTGATAATTACAGCTTGAACAGAACCTCAATGGAACAATGATTTATTACGGATATAAAAGTATTGCTTACAAAGTCCCGTAGGATAGAAATTATTGCGAAAAGTTAATTGCGTGATAAAATGAAAATCGTTGTGATGGACTCACCGTAGACTTATGTGGAATAGCGGTGATTTTCTCGTATTAACCGTATAACTCCATAAATCCATTGGTTAGGCGTTTGGCAAGACACCGTTTGATTTAGGTAGCCCCTGGCTAACAAGTCATAAAATGAAATGTAAGTGAGACAATGCCTCGTCAACACGTTTTTTAAAATCACCAAATAGGGAGCAGAGACGACATATCTGATGACGAGGAAAGTCTCGTTGCGTCTCTGGGAAGGTACTGGTGGCCACCGCGTCGGTATTTACTGATATCCGAAGAAAAGTGTTGGGTTTGCTGTGTACTAATTCTCTCAGTTATGCAATCGTGCTTCATGAGATACCCACAACTTGAGCCATTAGGCTGTAGGATTTAACCAGCCTGCTACATGTATGGATTATGGAATTCCATGGCATTTTTGAATGTGATATGTACCGAGGTGTACATCGGTCAAATTAGCATGAAAAAGCAATTCCGAAGTGAATAAATGCATGACGTTACGAACCTAATACTATGCAGTTCAAGACTTGTGTCACCATCCTTTGCACGCTCCATGCCGTAATAACGTGCGGAACCTTGGACCAAGCACAAAGAACCATATTTTCAACACACCAACAGTCGTCATACCGGGAAGCCAAATTAGGAGTAACGGGCACAGGGCTCGATTTCCAACATTTTATTCCACAAACATTGCTCATTCCATCTAAATCTGTTAGTCACCAGTGTAAATGGAATTGTTTACAGGAATATTTTTTGGCGGAATGCATGAAATTCAGCTAATAACATAATTGAATGCATCTTTGTGAGAATAACCTTGTCCACAAATAAAGTGCATCACTTTACATAATTATTACCACGCCAGTGAATGGGCACTACATATCTGGAAGAGTGTGTTTAATCTGATATGTTGCTGCCACGGTTAGATTTTTATTAGACTGCCGTCAAGGGATTGATGCCACATTGCATCTAGGATCGGTTATGATGAGCGATAAGTATAAATTGTGCGTGCTCAACATGCACTTGGTACGCAGCTCATAAGGTATACCCTGCAATTTGCAAATATATAAAGCTAGTGATTTGCCTGCAGTAGTTAGCAGGCTAACAAATCCGTGTGGTTAGAAATTGTTCGTCACAAGATGATGGCGGTTTTCTGATGTAACAACCCAAATTGCTCCTGTTGCCCTTCAAAATATAGTAGAAAGTTTGCACGAGAAGGGAAAAAGGTGTAGTTTCGTGATTTGCAACAAACTTTGGTATGGAAAAGAACTAAGCAATCACGGCATTAACAATCTCTTGTGTTCTTCCGGATGGATAGGCATAAGAGGGTGAGACGATTCGATGTCTTTGCAAAACTGCCGCTATGAGACACAGCAAATATTGCTAGCATACAATGTATTATTGAGTTGAAAGTTGTGAATTTGTTGCATTACCTCAATAGACTTAACTTAGCTCAGTCCAAGCTTGGTAGACGCAATCATGTGCAAAGCCAGCTTGAGCGTCCCCTACGTTTTAGTCGCCTTGTTGACATTTAGTGTTGGTCTGCTCTTCTCATCTCAGGAATTGAAAGATATTGCTCCTGTCCGCAAACCACCATTATTCTATGTTCTACTGATGGTTTTGTTTTTAATGCGAGCTATATCAAAGACCGATTTTAGTTCCTTTTTCTACAAATTGTGCATCCGAGTGACTCGGAAATTCTCCAGTATTTCTCAGTGGTGATTTTCAACTGGTCTCTTATAGGCTACAAAGTAAGTTAAAGCTCGCTTGAATGAGTCAAAATATATTCACTGATTCGTTACACTACTATCAGTTGGACAGAATGAAGTGGTATGCTGATTAATAAACTGAAAGCATCTGCCGGACTACTAGTGTGAATGTGTGGAGTTGGCGGGGGTTCAGTTATCAGTGCATATCATCTACGTTTATCTATTCGGTGCTTCTCTCCAGACCAGTGCGAGACGCTATCTACTTGGACAATGAGCGGATCAGCAACAACGTGGTACGCGGCATCACCAACTTGACTCGAAATTCCGACGCGTCACGTCCCCTCAAAGAACAGCAGGTACAGATGGACGAAGGGATTTATATTGGTATCAAAGGGGGTTTCGATGAGAGAAACCAATTGAATGGACAATGATTGATCATTCTCGCAATGCTACCAAAACATTGTTTACATATTTATCCGGTGCGCTCTTGTATGGTGTCAAGTTCACTCTTTCGACTGTTTACTGTCACATGGCACATCCAGTCTTCTCCGGCACACATTGTTCGGCTGTTGGTCTAATCACCTCTCTGTTTTGCCTTCGTCATTTGTGTTTTGTCAACCATCTGTTGATCTGCGAAAAAATGTACCAGCCTTCTCTAAGTCAGTTGATGTAGTCAGATGAGAGGATTGCGGTCAAACTGTAGCCTAGACATCAGTGCAAGTTATATACTCCCCTTGGGAATATGGCAATTCCTTCACCGTTCCCCTCTGCTACTTCAGGGCAATGATGCTTACATTAATCACTGAACGAAATCGGTTCGCAATTTGGATGGGGAAATTAATTAGCGCGGTGAGGAAGTTTTAGCGGCTTGTCGGTTCTGCTCTAAACACTGCACTTAGTGGAGCAGGTGGGGTTTACTCAACCCATATGGACAAAATTACTGGAAATAAATAAACTAACTAGGTGACAATCGTTGTATGTAACCGAGTAAGTTGATAAATACAATCTAACATGCAACCTCAGTTGCATTTTGAGTTCGGAATGTTCATGACCTGTCTAAATATCTGATAAATAGTTGGTGACACTTGGCTGTTGTAAACACTGCTTACATCTGCTCTCTGCAACTACCAGCCTAATCAAGGGAAAGAACTCACACCGCTCTGCATACAATGTTCTAATTTTTGCAAGTATGAAGAAAGGTACACCTACGTGCATTTTTAAAATCTCGCTGGCCTGCTCGATCTACCGAACAGAGGCACACATTTCCTATATTCAGCTTCCCTTACGTCTCTATTACATCGCCCCTCGAAATGATTGATTCTGTCTTTGGCACTTGCTTTTGCCCGCATCATTTTACCCTGCAATTCACTCGTAGCCATCGAGGTTGTGTTACATATATATATATATATATATATACATATATATATAATATATTAGAAGCATAATGTCAGCTGCCACCAGTATCCGCATCGGTGTCAGGTTGATCGCTAGTCCATAGCGTTAAATTGTCCCGTAAGAGCTGCATGGTTAAAGTACTGTCCTTGTAGGAATCCTCCTGTAAAGAATCCAACTCAGCCAAGACGTCCTAAACAGCAAACTGAGCCAATTTGCAGCATACAGGTCATTGAACGATGCACACCAAATAATTGGTACGCAGGCGTTCAAAATATACCCCAAGCACCTTTGAGCACTCATGTTTGCTTGTATATCATGGTACCGGCTGACAAGAAAACCGCTTTGAGCAATGCAGATTGGTCAACGGAATGAACGTAGCCTATTATCTTTCAAGGGAAGTAACTAGCGTGTATCCGTTAGCAAAATCTATGTTATTATCGGGGTTGAAGTGAGAGAGAGCTGAATTGATGACTTAATGAAAACAGTGATTGAGATTATCAGATTGCTTTCTTGAAGTCGGGTCCGACTTGTAAACAAGCATAACCGATAAGGTTCATGGGTTGCTATGTGGTGGACACTTCTATAATACTGCAAAAAGAATATTAGTGGTGGCAACAGTGGAAAGAACAAGGTATTTATTTCAGCTACACGATGTACTATGCACAAATTTAGCACGGATATTTAACTTGAGAATATCATAGCCTTGACTGGATTGTACCAGTATACCTGAATAATAACCTGAGCGTATTCTTGACTCAGTATGGTATTCAAGGCATTTTATGCACTCTCACGCCAAAAACAACTACGACGCCGGGGGTAAACGGTAAATTACTAAGCCACCTTAATCCATAGTGTTTGTTGAGTGAAGAATATATTCTGAGGTTTGTGCTTGCGTTGCACAACTCCGCGGGTGGTCTGTTGATGCAACACTTTCGGCTACTGACAAATCGTCCTTTCGTTAACAAAAATATGCAAATTTATTTCCAGGGACTGGTCTTGTGCACTGCTTCACTTTGTTGACCATCTGTCAGCTCCTGAGGTGTAGATCAGATCGGATATTATTTGTTTCCCCCAAGCATTATCTTAGTCCTAGCTGAGGCGTTACGCCAGGTGCAATTTGTCACGGTAAAGTGAGCGTGATGATTCGCAATTCGAAATAATTTTCCGGGATCTACGAATTATTACTGCACCCACAAATTACATGATTGCAGTCGTTAGGCGACAAGCTTGAACAAAAGCACATCTGTTCTCCAGATTTAAATACATCAATGTGTAAGTTTTGTCGTAGCGTTTAAGAGTTACACTGACATACTTTTCTGGTGTGGGCGAATCGGATTGAGTATTTTAGGTAGTAAGTTTTAGCAAATTGTCGACGTATGCGTCAATCTTAGTCACTTCATCGATTAGGCCAAAAGGTGCGAATATATTCTAGTGTTTCCAGCTAATTCCATCTCGATAACTACAACTAACATCAGAAGTACGTTAGAAGTAGGTCAAAGCTAGGCCACTATTAGCTGAGCAGAAGCAAAACTAACGGGATTTTGTTGCGATCCCACCTGAGTTTAATGCTGAGCGGAACGCAGTGCAAGCATCACCCCATCGTTAATAGAGACCAATACTCAACCACTCTCAACGACTGGAAGGTTAGTTAGCGAGGGCTGTATGTACCATTCTGATCGGATCCCAGGCTGTTAGTCAGACATTTATAAAAACAAGGAACGCGTCCCACTGGCGGGCCGCAATAGGGCAAACTGACCGTCTGATGCTTTTTCGGAGAGGCAGTTGACCTATGCGTATTGAAGTCTAATTGTGATGAACCAAATAAAAATAATGGTCAGGTGGCACCGTAAGAGTCAGCGTAAATGCGCTGTAAAAGCTTGTGTATCTATATAAATATCTGGGATCCATGAGTACCAACTGTTTGAGTACAAACACACGAGACCTCCTCTGTGAATTGTTTGATCTTCGATCTCGTCAAGTTACAATATCTTGGAACCTCATCGTATTAAGCAACATATTGCTGAAATACGCCATCACTGACGCTGGGATTTTACTATCCGGCATGTCACTCCTACCAAAGAACCGACCATCCGGGAAAAAGAATGTAACTCGTTAACACCGCTCTGACCAATGCGCCGATCTCCTCAGCGACCCAGGCGTTCTAGGTGACAACAAGTTAGGTCACTACATACACCAAAAGCATGGTGGAAGATGGTTGGGGTTTTCATAGAACGCCCGCTCATATTCAGTTTAAAATTGAAACCTGTAATAGCTTACGCTTTGGACAGAGCAGTAGCGCTGTCATTCAGTTACCTTCTCCTGGTAACAGTATACAAGCGGCAAGTCCAAAAACTTCCGGCCACTATACGTAAGCGATACAAAGTGTAAGTGAGAGAGTTAATCTCTGGTTCTCCACTGCACATTCAGACTCCCTTCGGAACGGGCCTCAGAACTGGGAACAAAACCGCGCTCTTGGACCGCTTATTCACCAACAGAGTGCTCATGTCGATTCAACAAACATGGACAATCCTTTGGGCCACAGCGACCATGCAACCCTGTTGTTCTGCTGCATTCAACAGAATAGCATGAAGTAAGCACCGAAGATTTTATTTTGCCAACCAGTTATGATAGCCCAACTGACCTCATCAGTGCAACTGTCTGAGCCTTCTCAGCTTCAAGGTCCCCTGAGGTGACCTGGGGTGTGTTAGTTAGCCGCTTCAACAGTCTTTTGGCAAGTACATCAAAAGCCAAATTGCTCCGCCGGAAAAATATGGAAGCCGTTCCCATGGAGCAGGACTCAGATATGTATAGTATTGAGGGACTCAGTCTGGCAAGACAATAGAGCCTAACCGTGCGGTGATATTTAGGTATTCTCTAAGGCACCTTGAAACCATAATGTCGAACTCATGCGTGAGGATGAACTGAAGTACAAACAGGACACTGTGATATGATCTTCCTCTGATCCGGATCCACCTTACAAATGCACTGTTAATTTTCGTAAACTGGGGCAGGAAATTACTGCCGTACACATATAATGTGAGCTAGCGCAAAGAACCAAAAAGGCACTAACATTCATAAGATGCAGTTCAGGCTTACCTACCAACTTTACCGCCAGGATACATCGATTTTACGCGTGCAACGGTTACCAAAGATAAAACATGAACCCTTTTAACGCTTAAATAATTACTAGCATGCCATACATATACACAAAATGGCTTTATGTCTATGGGCGAATAAAGCTCCCATGATGAAAATGACTGTCTAAAAGCCATCTAAGGTGGCTACCATAAGTTTACCAGAACCATTGGCCAGGTTCTTTTAATGATGTCTCAAAAACAACCAAGTTTTCACCACGTAGAAGCAATGGATATTTTGTCAGTTGGCAAGAGAGCGACCGTGAATTATAGTAAACATTACAAACTCAAAATGGTTCACCAGCCGCACCAGTTGCTATGTAGTATTATGATATATACAGCCTGTCCCAAAAGTCTGGTCCCTATACTCTGTTAATGCGGGCCAACGGATCAGTTTTTCGAGTGCAAGCTAGAGCGCACAAAATTACCAACTGTGCAATAGTAGACGTTGGTCTATCTCAAAGTGCCTCACCCGGTCACCTGGGTGTAGAACGATGGTATGTGTGCTTGTGAGTACATGTGTACATGCGAATGTCTTCCATCGTGAAAACGCTGCATCAGGCGCAGATGGTTGATTTGTAGTTGACATTTGAGGTGCCACAGGGAAAATTCATTGATCGATATATATGGTGTGTCGGACTGGTTGGAAGGGAGACAGGAATGCAAAATCGAAAAAGCAATGTCTCAGTACCCGGCTACTGTGGTAGCATTGTGATGGTGTTATGACAGGTAAAACTGGCCTAAGCAAGGAGTTGTACTAGGTGCTGTGTTATCTCAGCTAATAACAAAAGGGTTATTGTCAATGATCTTGTAGTCTGAAGTTACGTTCCAACAACCTACCTTAAGAAAATAAACTTTCCTTACAATTAGGCCATTCAAATATGAAAGGTGAGGTTTTGATAAAGGAGTATTGAAACGATTTGCCGCCTAATGACCACTCTTTGTCGCATAGCCAATTATTCCATCGCATTATTGATCACCGTTGCAGGAAACAAGTGTAGAGTTGTCACCCAGTTGTAACATATTCACTGATGAGGCAATATTCCATTAGCACGGAACTGAGAAGCTGCATTCCTGGGCAATATCTAATCCTCGCGGACACTGAAAATCACGTATTGCATAAAGCGCGAAGCTCGTTGGATCGTAAAATGAATGTCAAATCGTGGGACCACAGCACACGTATGTGGGTTCCCACGCATACTATGCACCACAAAAGCGTTATCAGTGTGATACCTTTTATTACAAATTGTGCTGCAAACGCCGCATATCAAATTTAAACTGATCGATATGCCATGCTCCCACAGTCTGCATTCTGAATGAACAGCTGTTGGACCATCTTTCTTTCCCCTTTTTGTGACCGGTACGTTAGTGACAAAAACACTCATTCCACGACAGACTATGCACCAATGAATAAGACGCAAATACGAAACCGCGTAGCCTATTCTCGCAGCACCATCTCGTTCAATTCTCCCCTTATTTCTTGGACAATCATGAAACACAAATATTACCCTTGTGAGCCAAGCTGCATAGAAGAGGTCAGTCTAAACGCTGTTGAATCAGTTTTGCTCGTGGATGGCGTTCTGGTCCGACGCACATTTGGCACCATTTGCCTGTGCACCAATGTCGTCCAATACTCAGAGATAACAGTGAATAATTATATTAACAAAAACAGCATAAAGCGGCAACATGTCCGTCAACGAGGAAGTGCTTAAACGTCCGGCCGTTTAGTGTGGCGCGTACGAAGCGTCGGTGAGTGTGAGTGATCGATCTCCTAGCCGCTACTCTGAGTTTGGATTGTTCGACGAGCACATGACCATAGAAATCGATCTCTGATTCTCACCTCGTAGTGTACGCCTGTGGGACTCTTCGTTTGTCGTCGTTTGATGCAGTAGTATAGCGCTCTTTTCCGTTAGATTTCTTCTAGTAGTTCGGTGATCTTTCATTCGCAGTGCCGTATATATAGCATCTATTTCAACATGTCGGTTTATTGTACTGTCGGTAGAATACCATGCCTCCAAGAATCCTCTAGCTTGCCTCGAATTTCCACGGGCTAGGATCTTAACGTTCTCTAGATCGAAGTGGTGGCCTTCTTGGTCTTCATGCATGGAAACTAGTGAATGCGGGTCGTGTCTCCGTATGGCCATTCTGTGTTCGTTGATCCGTGTTGATAGTTTCCTTCCAGTTTGTCCGATGTAGTGTTTGTCACACTCTTTGCAGTTAATTTTGTAGATGACATCATTCTGACTGCCTTGTTTAACTTTGTCCTTCGGTCTTGAAAGCAATCTTCGCAGAGTACCTGTTGGTTTGTGGGCTACCAAGATTCTATGTGGTCGTAGCAACCTTGACGTTAGTTCAGATACATTCTCGATGTAAGGAAGCGCTACCCGTTTATCAAGGTTTTCCTGCTGTTGTTGCCGCACCCTCTTCTTTAGGCTTCTTCTGATGAAGTTTCTTGAATACCCGTTGTTTTGCAATACCCGGTATAGGTGATTCTCTTCCTTCTTCCTCAATTCTGTCGTGCTGCAGTGTGTTTCGGCCCTATTGAAAAGGCTTTGAATGCAGCTTTTCTTGTAGTTCAGTGGATGGTTGCTGTGGTAGTTTAATTTGGTGTTTAATTTGGTGTTCGTGCTGAGTTTCAAAATGTGGCAACATACGTTAGTGGGGTCGCTTAAAATCTTGTAGGCTAATATAAAGTCTCCACGTAGCCGCTGGTAGGGTCGACTGTACACTCCGAGTATCTTCAGTCATTGCTAATATGGAAGCTTTCACTATCCTTTGACAAAATTCGTTGCGGGACTTTTGGAAGTTTCAAACGCTGAAAGGTCAGGCTCTAGCCAAGAATGCCGAGCTTGGATTGCGTATTTGACGTGGGGACGCAGGAAGAAACTACGCATCAGCGAGAAGATAGATGAATTCAGACTCCAGAATATCCTCCGCAGGAGACTGATATGCTGATTACCACTTTTGAAGCCAATTTCGACAGTCTGAAACAACCTCTCTTCTTTGTCATATATATTGGAAATTGATGTTATTTATCACAGTATTCATCTCGGTAGCCGCTCTGTATAAGATCCACATATATTTTGATTTCATCGTATTCACCCCAACCAACCTACCGAACGTGTCAAGCACTTGCTCTTATCCCGTGACAAACCATTTTTAATTGTTCAAATAATATACTAAAACTTAATGCTCTATATGACGGAATCGGCTGGTGCTTCATCGGACATAATGAATGCGGTCCTTTAAGAACGCACTTGTTAAAAGTTTGAAGGTTTGTTTTCTGTTTTGCCACACTGGCACAGAGCCAGTTGGATCATGGAATTGCGGCTGAAACCCATCCAGAGAATACCCTGCACGAAAGTAGGTCCCCTGAGGACGGTTCCATGGATGACCGTAGTACTTTATTGGAGCCGTTCTTTAAATCTGTACTTGTTTTTGTTGCCAGGTTCCTAAATTCTCTAATACTTGCAACAGGCTAACCAGTACAGAACCCATTTGGGATCCACTGCATAAACCGTAAACAATCAATTAATTTTGTGAGCATTTTGTACAAATAGATCAGGCCACTCAGTTGGACTGTGCCTTGCAACGTAGAGGACTATACAGTTTATTTAGTTATTTATTTATTTAATGTCCTCTATTTACTTAGAGGCCGTTATTCTGCGTCGAAGCGCAGAAATTAGTCTGCTGTGGTGTGCATACCAGCAACTCTATGTCAATGTTAACACCACTTTGTACTAAGGCAGCCAACTTAAAAACTTTCTTTCATATGTTTTGTGACATGATGATGTAGATCGTCACGAGATAGCTTACGCTAAGACATATTACAAAGATGCGGTCTCATGAATGTAAAGTCACTGCTGCCGGTCGTGGTGTTGGTAACGCGCTCACCTTTACCGTCGGCCTCGCAGAAACCGCAAACAAGGATGGTCCTGCTTAGGTATGCTTTCCGATGGTCTTCTATGCCATGTAATGCTGGCTTATGCTCCCTCTCCACACAGAATGCTCGGGATAAAACGGACAAAACGGGACCCATCAATGGGACAAACTGCAGGTAGCATAACTTCTTTTAATTAATTGTTGGAGCTTAACGAAACTTGATACAACTTAATTATTTGATTCGGGTAATGGGTGACCCGCATCAGTTTGCACGCATAGATACAGCACCGAACACGTAACAGTTGATGTTCCACTGGCTCACCTCGTGCAGTTTCTTTTCGATTAAGGCACTTGACGTCCACTGGAAAACATTCGTGTACAATATGGTCTGCGTAGACAACCGGATGGCTTTTATTTGCAGTCTCCTTCATAGGATTTATTTGGGATGCGTTCGATGTAAATGAAGACAACTTACTGAGTGCCTTGGGATCAAGCACGGCCCAAACCAATGACGGGTTCGGATGTTCCTTGACGCAAAATATCTGGTCTCCTACTCTAACCAGATTTACTGATACCTCTCTTCACACACGTGTGCTTACTTTCATTTGATCCAGCTTCAACGGTGCTAGTTAATACATTCCGTCTTGCTGATCTAACTTGTGTGGATCATCTGTCATTTCTACATCGCTCTTGTTGCCCTGTTCCCCCGGAAATGGAATTGAGGAATTTCCCGAACCCTAGACCAAAAATCAATAGTTGTGCTCCCAAATGGAAGATAACTCAGAGATCTATAGGACGAGCATCAACCACAACTGTCGCATGCCAAACAATATCGCTATCCCGACCATTATTATCCCATCGATTATTAACTTCGCTTAAATCTCAGAGCAAAACATATATATCCGCTCAATGCTAGTCCACCAACCGTGGACGCATCGAATACGTTGACCTTGCAACTATAGCGAGAGATATGCAACCAAACCATTGAACGAAAAGGCATTGATTGACGCATTGGATTTTGACGACCAAACAATAGTTGTCCCTAAGTCCACATCAAGGTTGACAGTAGTATGTCGCTTTCCTTTATGCCATAAAAATCTACGAACAGGAATTAATTGTGCAACTTGCCGCAGCAGGTTTCATACTTAAGATTCAATGCTCACAGTGAACCAGTTGAAGATAAATATTAGTAAACAGGATTCGCTTTGGTTCTGTGAAGCATGTATGGTGATCCCACTGGTAAAGATTATGCATGAACTTGCGCAGAAATACGAAAGACTGGTGGCATTGTTTGAACAAATGAAGAACACCAAAGTTGATTCATTTGAGGTACTTTTGATATTGAGCAGATCCCACACTTTTCTATTAGGGTCCGCTGCAAAATAACGGAAGAATGTCGGGCAGGGTATTAAAATTGCGTCCCAGTGCCCAAATAGGCCTAAAGAAACCACCGCTAGTCTGATGGTAATAAGCACCACCAGTGCCTCCTCCACCCACCAAACTGTAACAAAAGTTCGGCATGACGTCGACACTGTTGGTGGTCGGAACATGATTGCTGCCAAAACCAACCAGAAACTTAAGGCTTCGGTTACGACCTCTAGGCCTAAAGTAAATAAAGAAAGCGTAGCTGTACTCCCATAGCCTCAACTTGTTGTATGCAGACCAGCTGGGTGCTGCCACCAATCCGAAATACACATAGAGTACCATCAGTACTCTGAACCAACTTTTCAGGCAACATCAATGCCGTTATGTGACCTCATATGTGTTGTAGTTATGCCCGCCGAATTGACACGGATGACAAGTCACCCAAACTCAGAGCACTATGGTGAAGCGGGAGTTCTGCTTTTTATATTGGCCTTCGCTGGTGAAGTAGAAGCCATCTTTCTAGCAACACCGCACCTACGGAATGTGTCATATTCCATCCGCATCTTCTCTAATATTCCGTAGAACGAGCGCATACAGGCGCAGCACGACATGGAAGAACATCGAAAGGAATCCAAGGCTAGGACCGTTCTTGTATACCCTGTTAACCAAGCTGGATTTCATGGCGAGCTACAAGCGACCGCCCACATACAGGAGCAGTGCCGTTAACTACGAGCGATCCTGTCCCTGAAAAAGGTCATAAAGTAATCAAGCACGAGGCTGCACAGGTCGCCAAATTACAAAGGAAGTGGTCCGAGATACGTAAACGTGGTGCTTCAATCTAAACAAATGTCGACGAGAGAGTTAGAAAGCTGTATGTCGGACGTAGCAACCTTTCTTACGAGCTCCGGATCAAAACAGCTTCCCCTAAGCGAACACACGAAACTAGCCACTTTGTCGGTCCACACCCAGACAACAGTTTGGATAACTTCACTCAGCTAGTCAAAGAAACTTGAAAACACACTCCATACAATCCCTATAAGGAGAGAAGAATAGTTGTGGCAACGAAACGCTTGGATCTGAAACAGATGAGTTCCTCATCGCCATACCCAAACAACGATTTGTTGCGGACATTTCACCGGTCAACACAACATCATGCCCCTAAAGCACATCCCACGACTCATGGCTAAGAAAAGAGAAACTTGCCTGTAAACACACCAATGCACAAGGCTTCCCAAGCAAGCATGCCGAACTGCGGCTGCGTCATGCATCACATGCATAGGACCTCATATTCATAACGGAGACTTGGCTGCATTCATAAATCCGACGCTTAAGTCGCGATACCTTGCATGTCCCTCATTCGAAAAGATCGCCCTTGTAAGGACGGTGGGATAACTTGATACTACAGTAATGACCTTCAGTGCGAACCGGTGAAAGATCCGAAATGGTAACTCAGGAACTCGTACTAGAGATGTCTGCGACTGAGGCGTACCAAACTTGCTGTTTGGACGTTGTTTATCATCCCCCACTATCCACCCCAGAGATGGACGTCGGCCTGACTTTAGTATTGGGGAAAGTACTTCGACGATGATGCAGCACCGTTATTATCTCCGGCGACTTCAATGTTCATGATTTGGAAGTTCCAGGTTCACACAAGGAACAATTCAAGACAGAACTGCAAGCGCTCATTACAAGGATTTGGCTCCTTTGCCATGTCAGTTCGCCCACCAGATTCAGAATATGAAATAAGCGATCTATGTTTGCTTAAATGTGCACAAGCGAATAGCCTATGATCTAGGGACCAAAGCTGGAGAGCCCTCTGATGTCAAAGTGATCAAGTATCAATACTTTATGACTATGTGTGTTATGCGGAATATCCACAAGCAAATAGTGAAATTTCGGACAATCACACGCCACGATACATTCGCACAAATTGTTGGGGTTGCACATGGGATTTTTCGGACAGGTGCTCCATTAATACTGCATAGACGGAGTTTGTTGGAAAGTACAGCGATCGGACTAAATCCTTATCCTCAAACAGGCCCAACCGTTCTACAAGATCACCATTAAGCATTAGGAGTAGAAGCCGAAAACGCATGGTGCTAAGAGACTCAGTATATCGTGTGTATAGGGCGCAACCTAACCCTGAAAACTGGAGCTACTATGTTGTGCATTGTAATCACTTTACCACAGTTGTACGTGAGGACAAATTAATACACCAGCATAGCCTAGCAGAAAGGTTTTGGGCTAGCAACAAGCTCCTGTACAGTCTTGTGAACAGCCTCCGGAATGTGGAGCGTGGTGTTCCCCCACAAATGGATGCGCTCGAATTGCCGATGATGTAGCCAAGGTTATATGGCTGCAACATGCTTCAATATTTCAATGCGCCAACAGCATTTGTCGCATGTCTGTCCAATTCCCTCACACGCCAACATTCACACAATTCACGTTTCCCTCAGCGACCGCTTGTAGGAAGCTGATAACGTTGCGCACCCGTATTTCCATCGTTGTTGACAAGATTCCCCCAATGCACTTAAGGTGGCAGCTACGAGGATATCTGAGCCGTTAGCTCGAGGTTTCCAAAGATGCCTGAATGAGCTGCAGATCCTCAAAATGTGGAAGCAGAGCATCATCAACCCAATTTCCAAGTTTTGTATCCATTCGGTGCCCATCAGTCATCGTCCATTGATGCTCCTTCCGGTGCTCGCAAAGTTTATGGAGTCGATCATAGCTGAAGCGTTAACAGGCTACTTTGAAATGTCCAACATCATGTCACAGGAACAACACGGATTCCGTCAGCAACGGTTGTGTACTACCAGCCTGCTGATTGGGCGTGACATTTGGACCGAAATAGTCGACATAGGTACCGGCACTGATGACCACTGCCACAACCTTTCTAAACTCTTCGACCTCTTAGATCATCGAATACTTCTTAAAAGGCTGCGTTCATACGGGATTGGGTACCCAATCATTGGATGGATCGGAAATTGCTTCGCTTACTAGCTGCGTCGGGTTCGGGTTAGGGATATATTTTCTGCTAATATCGACATGGACTGCGGTGTCCCACAGGGAGCGGCATTAGGGCCGCTCCTACTCCTGGTCTTTCTCAAAGACCTAGCGCGTGCCATCTAGTCGAAGTTTTTGCTTTTTGCCGATGACCTCAATTTATGGTGGGCGATCGTTTGTGAGGACAATCACGACGTGCGCCAAATCGACTTAGACCGTGCCTTTGAATGGTGTAAGGCAAATCTACTTCCGTTTAACACGGACAAGGTTAAGTACGCATATAATCTTGGAGACCTAATGCAGAAACAGCTTCACAGGAGCGTGACATTCGAATGGTGATGCTAGGCCAATTCAGCTGTTCGTCGCAATATTTGAATTCATCAAAACTCACTAACCAACAATTTGATCTCTTATAGAAGACGTTCGGACGTTTCGACCCCACCATTATCCCCAAAATACTTAATGCGTATGTCCGGCCTCATGTGGAGTACACGATTTAGGCCTGGCAACCTTGGGTAAGACGTGATCTGGTTGCACTGGATACCCCAAATCGAAGGGAAACCAAGCATGTTAAGGGGATGCTCCACCTGCAGTACCATTTGCGACTGAAAACTCTAGGAGTGTAGAGCGGACGTCATGGCCGTCTCCGGGTGGCCTCATTCTTGTGTCCAGATAATGAAAAATACTGGTCACGTTTGCCGCCACCGAAAACTATGCCGCAACACAAAATTGAGGGGTCACCAGCTGAAACTGGATGCGCAGTACAGTCGAATGGAATGCCGCCGGAACTATATTTTTCTTCGAATTAGTCACCCTTGGAATTCTCTTTCGAGTTTTGTCATTTCTGCGCACGCGCTGCTTGTTTTTAAAAAACGACTGGACAATGCACTATAACACCTGTACTGTCTAGCTTAATTTCTGTTCCATTAGTGACAAACATTGTTCACATCAGCCTCTACGAAATGGGTGAAAACTTATCACACTGTGTTAACGCACGTAACTTGACTTACATTGGATGTATCGCAGTGAGTCCACTGGTGTGGATCTAAATTTGCTGACAATTTTCTTATGTGTTGAAGTTTCACCATGATCATCCTGCGGGACCTGTTAATTTACATCTTTATTGCCCGTATACAACCATTGTACATTGTTCCAAATACGGTAACGTCCCAATCATATTGTATGTTAATAATTTAGTTGACAGGCAACTCCTGGTGATGGAATGCTGCTTGACGTTCAAAGCTTTTTTCATCAATTTATCGCCCTGTTTGAAGCAGCGCTTATCTGAACTAAATGGACTGGATGGAGAAAATGGAGGTGAGGCCAAACCATGAGTTGGTCGAGAAGAGTGAAGTTCATCACTTCGAAGTTTGCCTGAGTGAGATCCGAAGTACGATGTACACGTCTAGTTAGATAAACTAGTTGACTTACAAAGAGCCAAAATCTGTAGCGCTTGTGCTGCGACTTCCTTTGTTATTCCTCGGCCCGCTTATCTTACCCTTCCAAACACGATCATACTTTACGTATAACATATTAATATGTAGTGTGTTGCCAGTTATGCCACCTTCCATATTGTTCAGTAGCTTGCTTTTTCCGCACATCTTGTGTTTATTTATTGCGACACATTAGTTGAAGAGTGTTTCTCATCTTCGGATAATGTGTATTGATTGTCATTGAATTCGACAATTTCCGTTAATAAATTATATTACATATAATACCTGCCTGCAAATCAGCTCGGCTAAATGGCGCCTCTATCGGCTTGCTTGTGGATCTTTAATCTTTTGAGTCAAGCAGTCGTCCACCCGGTGGAAGCACAGGTCGACAAACCAGTTAAGAGAGTAAGTGAATGTTCACAAAACAGGCGATTCGTATTCAATACGTATCGATAAAGCGTGGTGGTGGGAAGCTGTCATCCAGGACGGACTTGGAATGGAACGCCGAAACAAATATGAAGCCAATGATATCTGTTCATGTTTGAACAGGGATCACACACTAACGCAAGGAACCGAATGAACTTGAAGCACGACTTACGATGTGCATTAGCCGAAACTGCGCCAGATATGTCAGAAATTTGAAAAGTACGGTACGAAGACGAAGCTGGTAGATCCATGCATTTCGTATTGTCTCCTCGGTGCCATTAACAATAAGCGGTATTCAACTATCTACTTAACTATGGGTGTGACCAAATAAGCATGAGGTACAAAAGGAATGATGGGAATTTCCACCCCTATGTCCACGGCAGTCTTAAGGTGGAAAAATAAATGCTTTCGAACACACAGGGCCGGCTTCATCCGGCTTACCGCAACGGCCTCGGCGAAAGGGAGGAAGCGGAGATTAAGGTGACGAAACACAAATGTGTTGTCGTGTGGCGTTTGCTAACTTTTATATATTCACTCTCGACCGTGCAAGGCGAAATGGGAATGATCGGTTGGAGAACTCGCTTACAGACAGCCAGGATGAGGATCCAATTGTATGTGATCCCAGTAAATACGTGGTGAATTTATCAGACGTACAACTAGAAGCTTTGCAGTTAGAAGCTTTGTCATAAGTGCTTGATTACAAAATTCCTCCTAGAAGACTGGACTGGTTGTTTATAGAGGCACATGTTGAGGACTTTTTTGATCAATTAAGAGAGCTTCAACCCCCCTGTCATGAGAGTGTTGTTTGGTTTAGTAACAAATTGACCGACATTGCCCACGAAGTTGAGACGGTGCCAGTGAGTGAAAAATGCGCACTTACAAGCCGACATCTTCAGGCGCTGGGTGAAGTGTGTACTAAGAACGTAGTTGTGATGAAACCGGATAAGGGCTCTGGAGTGTTGGTCATAAACAAGGCCGAGTACGCTCAGAAAATCGGTAGCATGCTCAATGACGATAGCAAAGTTGAACGATATGATAAGATGGAGAACGTAGCCGACGTTGAAGCTGGCATAGCTGCCCATCTTGGAACGCTTCTCCTTCATCGCGTGATTGATCGTGCTATCTATAATTGTTTGAAGCCAAGTGGCAGCACTACTGCGCAGTTATATTGGTCACCTAAGACGTACAAGAGTGGAGTACCAGTTAGGACGATTCTATCAATGGTAAATGCGCCGCAGCATAAATTATCTCACTGGCTAGTGAAGATACTTTCTCCCTTGCGACAACTGTCCAATCCATAGTCTTAAAGATTCCGTTCAACTTATCGATGAATAAGATGACCTCAACCTCTCCGATAAGGTCATGTGTTCCTTGGATGTGAAAACTCTATTCAACAGTGTTGCACTGTAACAAACTGTTGATTACAAATGTGAGCTAACTGAGCAATCTAATTATTTGTTATCCATTCCAGTCGATCCAGTGCGATCTAAAGATGATGGGTGAGCCAAAACATTTCAATACAAAAATGTAGTGCACAAAGTAACAATAGCCAAGTTGGCTGGTGTATTCTGCGAGGCAGATGTAGCGGCAGAGTATTGTCGTAGGATCACGATGCCAAGTGGTGCGTAAATTCTTACGGTGTCGACCACGTTGATGAGCGCGGGGTCTAAAACAGATGTTTTTGCACCATCGCTGAATGGCTTGTGAGAGTTGTTGGGTCGGTAAATCAACGAAAAGTTCTCGCAAGTCCGCCTTTAATTGTCCTTCCAGAGAGGAACGTAGTTTGATTGTGTTCAAGACAAATGCCCCCAGGATAGTGTGACTGTATGACGGTGCCAGTACGTGCTCCTCTACAGAAGTTAAGCGATCCATTTTGATGTGGATGTTAAAGGACGGTAAACAATCATCATTAAGCTCACATTGCCAAGTCACAGATGCAGACTGCACCAAAGTGAATCGACAACTTGCCTTTCCGGATCGTCAATAATATAGGTGAGATCAGCAGCGCAAGATTTTTTTTAACTCTTTTGCTGTGTCGTTGGTTTGTAGAAGAACCATGCTGGGCACAACGACATAGCATCAGTGGTTTCCATGTTCAGACATGGTTCCGTTACCATAACTGTATTCCAATAAAAAACCTGATGGATACATAGGTTCTCTAGCCTACCGAAAAGACCCGGTACCTAGGTATACAAAAAATTGAGGGTCTCAGATGTTAGAGGCGAATTTGTGGATGCAGCTTTCAGATGAGAGCCAATGCCTACATTTGTAGGGTAGGCAGCCCGTCGTCTTACTTGCGAACCTCCGATATCAGCTCCGCGAGCATTCCAACTTGGTGTGTAGAGTACGCAGTACCGGCAAGTAGCTGATAAAGTAAATCTTTTTCAGCAGTCGGTGTGATTTGTCTGCATCACGGTATGGGTCTACATACTGACGCAGTAACATACGAACCCTGCGTATTCAGCGTTATCTTGTCACTTCGTTGCCTTTTCGCCTTACATATTTCACCAGAACGTTGAAGCTGTGGTTAATGGCGGGCAACATACTCAGGCCTAACATGTCTCGCTTGTTAGTAATACATGCGAATATTAGACTGCAAATACCAGCGCTACAAGCTGCGTCTTTTAACAATAAAAGATAATGACCAGAAGTCCGTGTAAGCGAACATAGGTTTTGGATAATTTCTCTTCAGGTTTCTACAGTTAAATACAAATAAAGCAAAATGGGTAGACAACCTTTACCAGTATTTAGTCTTGGAGCGAGTTAAATACTGACAGGAGATTTGACAGTCGTTGTCTGTTAGGTTACGAAAACTGAACTCGCGGGTCGGTGATCATCAGGTGTTTTGGGACAAGGAGGTCCCAAGCCTCTAGTTCGGTTCTTCTGGATAGACAGCTCCGGGTCATACATTGAAATGGCAAATGCCTCAGCAGTTTCCAGTATTCGTTTCGCAAGTAGATCGATCGGTTCGCCGGAGCCTGATAGCCAATTTTGAAAGCTTTTAGTCATAATTTTAAGGGATCACGCGCATTAGTTCATAGGCTACCTAGCACAGCCCAGTCCGGAAAAACACCAGACGCGTTTCGCCCCATTGGGGCTCGTCAGTGAACTGTATTCCCTCGGTCCCCTATTGGGGATCGAACCCTTAACCTCTAGAGGTAGGCGCCAACTAGCCAGCAGCTAAAGCCACTGAGCCATGGAGGACGTTGGCTGAGCTATATAAGTTGCAACCTAACTAGGATATAACACCACCTAGCTTACACTGTCACTGACAGTGGCTAGCCTGCGAGGTGATGAAATCCTCTCGTTAGGCCCTATATCCATAGCATTTGAAACTGGGAGAGGCTATTTAATTTTATATTACTCAGTAGCAGGATTCTAAACGTAAGATTAAGGTATCCACCCTGCTACTTACGAGTAATATAAAATTAAATAGCCTCTCCCAGTTTCAAATGCTATGGATATAGCGCCTAACGAGAGGACTTCATCACCTCGCAGGCTAGCCACTGTCAGTGACAGTGTAAGCTAGGTGGTGTTATATCCTAGTTAGGTTGCAACTTATATAGCTCAGCCAACGTCCTCCATGGCTCAGTGGCTTAAGCTACTGGCTAGTTGGCATCTGCCTCTAGAGGTCATGGTTCGACCCCCAATAGGGGACCGAGGGAATACACGTCACTGACGAGCCCCAATGGGGCGAAACGCGTCTGGTGCTTTTCTGGAATGAGTTGTGCTATGTAGCCTATGAACTAGTGGGATTAATCCCTTAAAATTTTGAAAGAGTCATCTGCTTGAGTGGCATGCTCTGTGTCAGCGTTTTGCACGTCTATTGAGGAGCTGACGGGTTTTCTGCTTCCAGTTCTAAGCCAGGCCCGGTGGTGTTCCTTCACTTGCTCGGATAGACGCATTATCGTACGACCAATGTTTTCTGCTATACTGTAAAAGGAATAAGAATAAATATACATTGAACTGACGTGCTTTTAGCGGTGGCATTGCAATCTCTAGCTTTATCCAACAAAGTGGCAAATTCGGATGGACGAGCACCGAGGGCATACTCGGTTGAGACATGGTACAATGGCTCGGATGAATCGACGTTTTATCCGTCCAGACTTTTGCATGGAGCGTGACAAGAAATTTAATCACTGGTTTGGTCACTACATGATTTCATCTAAAGAAGGAATTTTGAGGAAAACCGAACATGTGTTACTGTTGTATATTTGTGGCTCATCGTTGGCGTGGTGGTGGAGTACCTGTTAGATTCATACAACTGATAAATATGCCGGTATGTAACAAAGAGAGGCGGATGCCAGCTAAATGCTTCGCGTTCAAAACGACGGATATCTTTTTCAGGTACCAGTTGAAAAGTTCTAGCCTCAAGCAATACCTCTGCTCTATACTGTTACAAGCTGCGTATTAGAGGTGGTGTACAAATCCTTCCTGCCTATGATGTTGTAGTTTGGGTCGTCAGATACTGCAGCTTTTGCACACTAGCAAACGTAAATGATTTATTTTCTGGACTTCACTAATGTTTGCTTTGCCTTCACCCCGTCTTCTGCGACATTGGTGGTTAAAGTTGAAACACAAGAATGACACTGTAAAAGCTTTAGTTATTTCGCACTTAAACTCCTATGAAGCTTAATAGTACTACGGATACAATGAAAGTGCAAATATCGAAAGTTCCATCTGCCCTAAGATATTTTCATCTCGAACCACTAGAACCAGAATGGAAACTGGACACGAAAAGCTTTACAGTCATTCGTTACATGTATCAACATATACTGAACGCAAACCAAAGAATTCCGCAAATACTAGTTCAAAGTAAAAAGTCACTTTCCGGAAACAGCCCCTAACCAATTTGAGCTATGTGTATCAAATCTGTATTTTTTATCAACTGAGACTTTAGCATAATAGAGTGGTTTGCATCCGTGATTTGGTCTACAGCTTAGCCGTATCAGTTAACTCAATGTGGACTTATCTATAGACATTTATCTATAGATATGGTTTTACAGAAAATGACAGGAACTTGTCATCTAGATATTCTGTAGGTGTGCTGACAAATCCATGAAACCTAAACGCATCGTTAGTCAACCCTTTGTAGCGGCCACCTAGATAGAAACCTCCACATTCTAAGGCTAAAAGCATATTCATGTTCTAGTTGGGTTCCGGCGAGTTGAGAACCTTGTACAACGCCGTATTGCTGTGACGGTGTGTAAACACCCACAACGTTGGTGGTGCCCTTCTACGCAGTATTGTAGTTTCCGGTTCTTGGTAGCCGACCCCACAGAGTGTCAGCTGTCCAGGAGGGTCAAAAACTAGAAAGACGCTTTAAGTGGACTAAAATTACCAGGGTAGAAAATAAAAAGTGAACAGGGTAACATGTGTTAGAGGCGATGGGCACGACGCAGTGTATGCTTTATAGTTTAAAGAAACTCGATGCACTTTATTAATATCACTATGTACACAAGTCACTCACAATTCGTTGGTAGATTGAGCGTGTTAGATGTTAGTTCAAGTTTTGTTCCGCTTCTGGTTGAACTCACCGGTTATGAGTTTCGGAAGCGGCTCACAACATTGTAGTGCCTGACTAGTTCTAGTTTCACTGTTATCATAACCTTCACAGTTGTCTTGAATCGTATCCAGAACGAACGAACTTCTCCTTACTGACAACATCCCCTGTGTAGAGAAGTCAATTGGATTCGGATCGCTAAGGCATAAAGGATGGAATCGCCATACTTGTGTGCACTTGATTTGAGACTGGAGACGAAAAGTGTTATCTGGCACTGCTGCACTAAGTTGTAGAAAAAAGACTGAATGACGGCAAGAATTTGTCTACGGAGTCGGTTAAAAGCAAACTTACCTTCTACACATTTGTATCCATAAATCAGTAGGACAGCGGCGTAAAGAACAAGCTGCAGCGAATGTGAATTTATGTGTAGCAAATCAGTTTGCGACGTACTAGTATTATCCTTAGGAAAAAGGTTTTGAGGTCAGTGCGGCTTAGAACGGTAAAAACGATAGTGCCTTGAAGATAACTGATTTCGGACAGTACTAGGTCCGTCAGCGTCACAGGGGATACCTTAGATGTAGGCTGTGCAGTTTGAGTTGTACCATTGCATCGTTTCAATGAGGAGAATTCGGCTGTTACCTGCGTTCTTTGACTAGACGCATAGCGGAAGTATCGTTGAGGTGGGCTCAGACGATTTCTGTGCAAGTTTCACGGAGCTATGCGATCTCCGTTACTCAAGCTAAGCAAACCCACCTTGAGAAGGAACTTAACCATTTGAAACATTGTCCCAGAATTTTGGCTTTTACTTTGAAAGGATGGTTACTGACCCGACTTGTTTCTGAGCTCCTACTCCTCAATTCCCATCGCCTGAATAATGTTGCCGGTTATCCAACAGGTTAAACATTGTTCCACGTTAATCATCCCTGTATGGGGTAATCAGCTATCCTGTCCATTTCCAGACATTTGGCGCTCAATCCCTTCAGCCCCCGAGTGTTTAATTTGATGCAAGTTGCATTTTGGTGTCCTGATGAAAGCTGTTTGGGATAGAATCTTGTTCAGCTTTATTGATCCTCTTACTGTGCTTGTGGGAATTACATGCAAAGCATTTTTTATGCGTATGGTATGATTCACACCGTGAGTTTAATGGATTTTGTAATCCAGCTATCTTTATTTGCAGGATGACTACGTAAAATGCTGCTATGTATCCATGGCGTTCTTCTGCCCTAGTCCTCGAGGAATTGCACAGACAGTTTAATAAATTTATGTTCCGGAAACTGCGATTGTGTTCCTGTAATCGTATGCTGACCGAGCTTGACTAATTGCCATTCCAAGTAGGTGTACTTGCTGAATACTGTTCATTATGTGCATTCCAATAGGGATTATGGTCGAAATTCACTCTGGTGCTAGTTGCGCAGGAAAGTTTCACTGTGGATTTCCATTGCTTACAATTAGTTTTATCGTTAGTGCCAGTAAAGAACGTCTAACCAACAGTAGGATGCAATAAATACTATTCCAACCGGTAATGTATGTTCATGATTACTTATGTGTGCCTGAGGATCTAAGGTAAATTAAAAGATTGATGCATGATCAAAAAGAGAAGGACACCAACAAGATTTCAGGTGCCTCAGGTTACCGCAATAATTGCTAAACCGATTTAAGTGGGAAAGCCTGCATCTAATCAATCCAAGACACGGAAATGATTCGTCCGTGTTGCGTCTGCAGTGTCACTTCCAAATGTGTTGCTCAACTCTGTCGAAACCGCCACTCTGTTTATCATAGAAACACTTTTCTTTCTTTCATGACACTTTACTAAAACTATAAAAATGGAAACCGTTAAGGTCAACATAAAAGGAGAACACAAACCTAGCAAAATTTCGGTATACAGACAAACCAGCGGAAATACCATAAAACCAAAGGGCATTGCATCACTGTTGAAGTAAGGCCAAAGGAAGTGAGATACAATTTCATACCATTTCTATTGAATGAATATTTATGCAGTTTGGTCCACAAACGCTTAGATCACATAGCTGTATATTACCAATGCAGACAGCCAGAGAATAAACTGGATCGTCTGCAGCAGTATGGAGACGAAGCTGGGATGACAAATCTGTTGTTCAAACAAGTGAATAGATATTGTCTCATAACGCAACTGGCATCTGGAAGAAGGTTGCGTCGAATTCTCATCAGCAGTGAAATGCTTTGTAAAAGATACAGCGGTGAAATCTTGGGAGGGAACATTCGAGCCAAAGGCGAATACAAAGTGCTAGTAAGTATATAGGAGCACGATGATGCTGCAAGACGTATTGCGCCGCCTGTTGGACGAACTTGAACAAACCTGCGTTCCGATTGCTCATCTGCGAACATATTGTTTTGCAGTCTTTCTCAGTTGCATTTTGTCACACAAACATGTGTTCACACTCACCCGACCCAGATTCATCAGCGCTATCTTATGCACTCCATCTTGCGGAGCTAGCCTATTTGGATCGTCTTGTAGCTCCACAGTGCGGTTTTTGCGCTATTCCCGCAAAAACGCATCCCAGGAATTTTCCGAATCACGATCCACAAAGAAATATTTGTGATCTCAAAAGAAAGCCAACTACATCTTTCGCCTGACGAATCAGCAACTACAACTGTGGACCGATCGTCAAACTGGCTTTCGTACATGTTGTGTCCGTATCACTCTGTCGACCTGTTTGCCGCGTGAACCATCTAGCCGCTTAAACCTGCCCCACCTTAGCCGGACGCACAGAAAGTGATGACCATAAACATGCAGATAACTCAGCGCACACGTGACCGACAAGCAACCATAAGCGCTCTGGCCTCTGGGAGATTACCATCGATCAACGCAAGGGATTGTGGCGACTAATCAAAAGCCCATGTTACTGCATCCAGATCGGCAGTAGTTTGTTGCCTCCCTTCACGTCATAAAATTGTACTGATCGGTATGCAATGTAGCAATTGCCAAGGCAAGTACCATCACAAATGTTCCAAGCTCACAGTGAACCAGTTGAAGCTGCACACTAGTAAACCAGATTCACTTTAGTTCTGTTCAGTATGTCTAGTAATCCCACTAGTAAAGTTTGTGCGTGAACTATTCCAGAAGTACGAAAGACTGGTTGTAATGTTTAAAGCAGTCAAAAGCTCCAAAAGTGCTTTATTTGCATAAAGCGTGACAGGGAGTAAAGCCCGGTCTTTTCCATCCAGCACCGTAGTAAAACTAAGGAAGAAGGCTAGGCAGCGAGCTAAAAATGCGCCATCTGTGGCATTAAACGCCCATACTACCAGTTGCTCATATATGACTAAAACAACCACCGCCAGTCCGATTGCAATGACCGCGGTCAGAGCCTCGTCCACCCTCCAAACGGTTACGAAAATTCAGAAGCGCCGGCACCAGTGGGGTTGGAACTTGGTTGCTTCCAAAAGTAACCGGAAAACTAGACCTTCGGCCAGTCTCCTTGGACTTACAGTAATTGAAGAAGACGAAGCTGTACACAAACAGCCTCCATCCACTGTATACGGGCCAGCTAGTTGCTTGATCACAACCAGAGTTGCACGTAGTATACCAGTGGTAATCTGCACCGACGTTCCGGAATCGACGCCAATTTCCTTAAAAGGAAAGCAACCCGATGAGGTGAGCCAGTAGAATTACATATGTAACCCTATAGATGTTGTAACTAACTCTGTAAATTTGACACGCTTTACCCGTCATCCAAACACATAGCAATACAGTGAATCAAAACTTCTCCGAGATGTGCCCTCTTCTGCCAGTGAAGCAGAAGCTGTTCTGTTTTCAACAGCTGGCCTCCGGAATGAGTCAGATTTCACCCGCCTATTCCGGAATATTCCTTGGAGCGAGGGCAAACAGGAGAAAAACTACTTGGACGAAAACCTTAAGAAATTCTTAGCAAGGACCATCCTTGTACACGGTGTTACATTGGCTGGAATTCATGAAAAGCTGGAAACAGCCACTCACGACCAGGAGCATTGGCGGAAGATTCGCGAGAACCTCTCACTGTAAAACGTCATAGCGTAACCTCGGGGCTGCGGCGGTCGCCAATCTATAAGCGATTTGACTAGAGCGTTACGAAGGTGTCTTCAATCTAGGCACATGTCGGTAATGGTAACAGAGGGATGGTATGCAGGCCGCCGCAGCCTTCCTTCCGAGCTGCAAATCAAAGCAGCATCTGCCAAGCAAACACAGGAGAACAGCCACTTAGTCAGACCACTCATCGACCAGATTTCGGATAACTTCAAGCAACCAGCAAAAGAAACTGGCATACACACCCCCTACATTACATACAGAGAGAGAAACAAACAGGTAATTGTAGGAGCCATGAATAGGACACAGATGTGTTCGTCTTCTCCGCACTCAAAAAACGATTAACTGCCTACCTTTTACCGGTGGGCACAACATTTTATCCAAAACACCCATCCCACGATTCTCAGCTAAAACCAGAGAAACTTTCCTACATCTACACCAATGCACAAAGTCTCTGAACAAGCTTGCGAAATGCGGCTACGTCAAGAGTCACATGCCTGGGACCTCATACCCTTTACGGAAACCCGGTTGCACTTAGAGGTTACAGAAGCCGAAGTCGCGATAAATGGTATGTCCCTACTCCGAAACGATCGGTCTAGCAAAGGCAGAGGGTTAATGTTATAATACCGCAACGACCTGCAGTGTGAACCGGTGGCCGATCCGGAAACGCTGATCATAGACCCACTCTGGTGTCGTCTGCGACTGAGACGTAATCACACTTGTTTTTTTACTGTTGTTTATCTTCCCGCAATGTTCACCCTATGGATGGACTCCCGCCTGGCATTATCGTTGGGAAGGGTCCTGCAAGGACGATCCAGTCAAGTTCTTATCTCAGGTGACTCCAATCTTCATGATTTGAAAGTTCTGGTATCCCCAAACAAGCAGTTCAAAGCCTGTCTACAAGAGTATATTGCAAGCATTCTGCTCTTCAGCTATGTCAGTTCACCCACCCATGCAGAGCCGAAAATAAACCATCGGTGCTTGATTTAGTGCTCACGAATGAAGAGCTCATAGTTGAGAAACCAAGGCTGGAGAGCCCTCTGGAACGAAGTGATCGCGTAACCATAATTTACGACTTTGTGTGTTCTGCGGAGTATCCACAAAAACATACTTCCTTGTTTCAAACAATCACCCACTATAACATGTTGGAAAACGTGTGGGAGATGCCAGCTTGGAGTTTCCGCACGACTGTTCCATTGACAGTGCTTTGTTGTATGTTACTAGTAAGTTCAGTGATCTGCTTAAATCTGCATCAGTCAACAAGCCCCTTCGTTCTGCAAGAGCAAAATAATTCATTCGGAGTAGAACCCGAAAACACATGACAGTATGCGACGCTGCATGGCATGTGTATAGAGCGAACCCTAGCCCTGACAACTGGAGTAACTAGGTTGTGTATCGTAATCACCTTGACACACTTGCGCGCGAGGACAAATTGGCACACCAGCGGAGTCTAGCAGAAACGATTTTCGTTAACAAAATGCTTCTGTACAGACATGTGAACAGCCCCCGGAATGGGAAACGTGGTGTTCCTCCACTAATATCAGCGGATGGACGTTCTCAAACTGCCGAAGATCCTGCCAAAGTTCTACGGCTACAATACGCCCCAATACAACTTTGACCGTCTTGATATCCGGACATAACGAACTTGCCGGAGCGCTGGTCAGTAGTCCTAACAGTGTCATTTCGGAACCTACGACTTCTGATGTTCTTTTTGGTATTAAAACAGGGGATTTCATGTATAAATTTATGTTCTCGAATTTCCCGCTTCTTGGCAAAGTTGTAAATTATGGCAAGGGATTAGCTGCAACTAAGTGGATGTATACCAGTTATCATGCAAAGGTCTCTGCTAACTCACAAATGCACACTCCATTACATTAGTAAATCCATTACTTTAGCTTCCTCGCTTCATTACGACCATTCTACGGGACAAGTAAAGCGTTATCTATTTAACCCGTTATATGCCATTGTAGTGCCATATGTGTTTGTGAACTACGTGCTAACAGGCCGTTAAATAGGGAATGGAGTGTTATCGACCCCACGGAAGTATGGGATTTGCAGGTAGAACTAAAGTAGGAACGAAATGGATTGTTGCTCACCGATAAGCTGTGTCGGCCAAGTACGTATGCTGGAGAACAGCCGGTGCAATGGCCAGATAAAATCGCCAAGCAACGATGCGGTGATTCACATGTGCGAACATACCACACAACTGCCTACTTGATACGAATTCAATTGATGCGTAACAGTTGCCCTTACGTTGGGTCTGTGCCACTCTGCCCATGCATGTGTGAGTACAGATCAGCCGATGCAACCTGCAGACAGTCCGGTTGCAGTATCTCCTTTGCTTCAGTGACCAACAAGTCGGTGTACTGCATCCACTATGACGGTAAGCGACGCCTGCTGTAACAAAGCATGGTCTATCCGCCTTGTAACAAAATTGCCACAGCCATACTTTGGCGCTAGCCCTCTCAGCTGACCGCCTCTCGCAAGCCCGCCACACTACCCCTGGTCATTTGCAGTCATGCACATCTGACTGCCTCTCTATCCGAACACAGTACCCTCGTATGACCTCACGTTGGTGGGTCGTCCAGAAACTTGGGCTGCGTCAGCGCAAAAACTAGCCATAAGATCGCTAGCGGGGTGTAGGGTTACCTTATTCTCATCCCCTTCCAAACTGGTACCGTTCACAAGGCATGCCTTTACGTACATGGCTGTCCACTTATACCCAGTCGCATCACGTGTTTGGACAACCTTGTGCCCCTAAGCTGCATAGAACTAGATTTAGAATAGCCACCGTTGTTGAATGCAGGCTAGGCGGCCAAAGCATCAACACCACACACCACCAACTCATACATTCATGCAAGGGCTACTCAGTTAACCGTCATTGGCTGCTTTGGGTTAACTCAATACCAAGCTCACTGCGCTCGCCTGGTGCGCAGAAATGATGCCGGATGCAATTCAATTGTACTAGTGAGAATGTTCATTTGGCTTATAGATGCTACTCAAAGTGTTAGGGAGCAATTCAATGGCATTATGGATGCTATAAGTCTGAAAAAGGTGTAGTACTTCAATGCTATTGGATAGATTTCATCCATCGCAGCACCATGGAACGTTACTAGTTATATATATGAAGCTCAGACCATCTTCTCTAAATCTAGGTTAGCAAGTAGATATTTCCTTTTCACTAAAATTGTTTCGTGGTGGCCCATAACATTAATTGCAATTCTGGTCCACGGCCTTATTGGGTATTATGTCGGTTGCACGGGAGCCACAAAAGATAGAAAACTGTTATCCGCCAACCGGTAAGCTTGTGTGTTTCTCACAAACGCTTCAATATTTGGTGCTATTTTTGGCCAACGAAAATAATGTTTGGATTTATTTTTAATTCGGACAATACCCGAATTTTGTAGAAAGTAGAAGTCACGATTAAAATTCACGCACAATAATGTGCCTCGACGGGAAATTGAACCCGGCCCACGAATTTTCGGTCCGCTGCTCTACCACTCAGCTACCCTCGAGGCACATTATGGTGCGTTAATTTTAATCGTGACTTCTACTTTCTACAAACTTTACACTACTCACATACATCCAAAATACCCGAATTACCCACGTGAGCAAAAGCATCTATTTTGCTACTTAGCTACGATGGAGCTACAAATGTTAGAGCTCGCTTTAGGTAATCATTACGACTGCAAGGTCCTCTCGAATCGCAAATAACGGAATGAACACACAGGAAATTTTTTGTTCTTCGACCATCCCTGCTGTAGGTAAGCGAAGAGTTGCTGCAACGTCGCGTCTCTCGCATTCTCGATGTATGGTTCATTGATCATTAGGGTGGATAAAGCGGATTCAAGAAGCAATACCAATGCTTTCTCTCTGGGTGCTTCTTTTCCATCCTGTAGTTCCGTAGGCAGGCATCAGCAGTTGCAGGTACTCAGTACCGAAGCTTTCCTGCCGCGCCACCATCACCGGTCGCACGTGAGCTAGGGATATTGCGAGGATCGCCCGGTCCCTAAGTAGGCTCGAACAGAAGCCGACATATTACAATATCCTTAACCTTAGACTACGGGCCTGATTCTGCGATCCTGGCCGCTAAAGGATTTGGAAATTGTAGCTGAGAAGGCTGGCGTACAAGTGATTGACTCGCGTCTGGCGGAACACTTAAGATGCATTCTTGAGGAGGGTGGTGAGAGCGGAGTGGTCAGTTCGTAAAGTGAAAGGCGGCCAACTAGGTATAAATACCATTTCTCGCAAGCCCACACACAAGCTAGTTCTTTCTTTTCGCGAGCGGAGTATTAACGTTCTGAGTCTGATATGGTCCGTGAAGCATAGTTATAACTTTCTTTGCACCTTTTTGTAGTTATGAAAGCCAACTCCGTGACCGACTTCGGAAGCATCAATTAACATAAAACTGCGATGTATTTCATCAAAGATGAAACAAATGGGTAGAGCATATCAATTTTTGCAATTCGTCGGAGACATTTTGTTGTCCGCTTCCCCACACAAATAGTGATCCCATTTTTATCAATTTCCGTAGTGGATCCAACAAGGTTGCAAAATTACAAACGTATGGTAATTTGTAAGAACACGCACCCGGAAAACACTTCAGTGCTGTTAACTTACTAAGTATGTGAGCGTATGTTATGGAGCGTGTATTTTCGTTACTAGGACAAATGACGCTGCCGTTAATGTTGTACCCTAGAAATTAAATCGCAAGGGCGTTAAATGTGCACATTTTCGTGTTCAAGTGAAAATCGAGTTCATTGTCCATAAAGAACTTTATGTAAACGTTTGTCCAGCTCTTTCGGTGTGCGACCAAAGATACAATTATCATCGAGTTAGGCAAACTGATCATCAATACATGCCAGAGCGTTAGTCATGAACTTTTGTCAGAGAGCGGGCGCCGAGATCAAACCCTTTGGCAGCACATTGTAATGAAATAGACCATCTGGAAAAAAATAGGTAGTTAGATGACTCAAATCGTTTACAACTGGCATATGGAAGAATGCGCTTAACAAATCTCGATTGTAAAAACCAGTTGCGCCACTTAAAAGCAGAATGTGTTCCTCGTTTGATAGCAACACGCATAGCTCGACGACGATCTGCTTATTTAACCCCTGTAAATCAGTGCATATCCTGACATTTCCACCTTTATCAGGACACTAACTACCAGATGCACCCACAGAGCAATCGGTGTGTAAAATCAAATAATTTGCTAACACCTCTTGTAGGGCCGCTCAGACAGCTCGACTTTTGTCTACCGGAATAAGCCGAGGTTGACTAATGGCAACGGGTTTGGTATCTGCTGGGGTTTTCCCGTGCAATTTCGCGTCATGCCCGTATGGTGTGGTGACTCGGTATTATAGGCTTATCCTGATTGCTTGAACATCGCTCAATGTTAATTGATCGATGGGCTGACTTTTAAGTCGAGTCCCGTTCGTTCTATGCTGTCACGATTTCGACGTGCCTCTTACAGTATACTGCTGCCACATCTGTGTCCTTCTGATACAAAGGGAGTTTGACCTCAACTCGGTCTTTCAGAGTAAAGATTAAATAAGCAAATAAAGTGACACGTTTGACCAGTGACTCTTCAAAATATATTGCTCGTCCGCAACTGCTAGTAAGGGCTCTCCTGGACCCATGGTGCATTTGCTTTAACTGAGTTTAGCAGACAACATGCGAGTTGCACAAATAGATGTGTACGCAGGCTATGACCAAACAACAAATTCGCCACTACGTTTGTAGTTCTACGTGTGATTCGTTCCTGTGGATTATTCGCGCATATATCATATGTTTGTTCAGTACAATTGCGAATTCATGTGGACACGTCCGCCATTAGATCTAGTAGTGACAGGGAAAATGCTTTGTTAGAAAATCCGGAGTTTAGCTCCTCGTTGAGCCACCAGCTTTATGTCATAGTATTATAATAATTTCCAGTAAAGTAAACACAAGGAATGTGAATATTTGGGCTAAGTTGAAGAGAAAACAATTTCCCTGTCACTAGCTCTCAACATTGTAATCCACTTGTGAATTCACCCTAGTTGAATCAGTTGAGCTTTTACAACTATGTCGGTACTAGTATTGGAGAAAATAGGATTTTCCGCCACATATTTTATAACTACTTTTAACGTTACAAATTCTGCTGCAAATAGGGCTCACTACTGAAGAATCTTTCTTTTCCAGCCGAATGTTCTGTAGCATTAAACGAAATGATACTCAAAAGAGGAAGTTACCTTTAGAGAACTTTGTCGTTCTCTCCTGATTCCATATGGAGTGTTTTGCTGTTCAACTGACAAATTTCACTGGCGCTGTTAGCGAATCAGACAAGATGCTATCTTATAAACTTTCCTCCAATTTGGTACTCAAATTAACTGTCACTTATGTAGCAGTTAAAAGTAGATGATAAAGTTCGTAGGACACATTTTTGACAGTGATATATATCCAATAGTTTCGTCGACTGATGGATGCCAGAGGTTCGACTTTTATCGAAAAATGCCCCCTGAGCTCTGATAACGCGCTATGCCACACGAAGTTGGAACTCGTATTCCAGGAGAAACCGGACCGTTCGGGCATTCTTCTATATCTGGCGCCATATTCTCCATCACCGAAACCCATTGAAGGAAGCTGGAGTATAATAAAGGCGTTTGTGAATCATGCGATGAGGAGGCAATATTCCGAGATGCTTCAGGAATATCCGAAGTGTGTACTATGCAAGACCCAGTGGAGAATGCGGATGGTGTCCTAGGCGCAAACCTGCTTTAAGCCCCAGCATTGCCAACAAATTTTCGATAAGTTAATGAGGAATTATGGCTCATGCTATATTTGCATTTATTTGTAAATATATTTTTTGCCAACATAAATGTATATGAATTGGAAAGTTGTCATCGACTTTAGGTATCGCTAGTTCATATATTCAACATTCAGACTAAATGTTGAGGCACATATTTTGCGCATGTTTCCGGTGTGGCGTTGAGAGACAACCATAGGGTATCCTTATAATTCATAAGAGTCGGTATGGCAACTACAGTGGTCGTGAGAAACCTGGTGCTGCAATAAGTGGTATGTCATTACATAGTGCGGAATGGAAACGCATTTCCACGAAGGCTGACCACACGCATGCAGAAACTTACCCCAAATGTTGGTGCAGCAGGTCAACAGAATTACATTCAGTAAGTGTGCAACAAGCTTCCAGTTGCGTCCATTTTCATAAGTCTTACTATATTCTTCACCTCCGTCGAATGCCGCGTACTAGCACATTTCTGTGATATTCGGAGCAGAGTAAGCTATTGCGCTAACTGCACGATTCCACTCAACTTGGCATGAGTATGGTTAACTTCATCGCTACACTATACACTATACGGGTAACAAAAGCTAATGCTTAACAGGTCCCGTAGCATGGTTATGGTGAAATTCGAAATACAAAAAATGATTAGCAAACAGGGTTTACGCAGTGAACTCACTGAAGTATACCTAGTATAGACTGTAAATCTAAGGTAAATCCATGCGAAACGACGGCAAATTGTATATTGGTAAACATCGTGTCTCCTTCTGATGTACACATGCAGGAGGTGAAAAACTCGAAACGAAATCTAGGCTTTGATCGCCAGTGAAAACTCTTACAGACACTTGTGTTTATCCATGGGTAATGGGTCATGTAAGATGGTGCAACAAAATAACTGCAAGATCAACCCTGGATTTGAACTCTGCCAGCGTAGGGCATTCCACATTCTGCAAACTCGTACGGAAAAGCAATTCCGACGGCATTCTAAACGACTTTGCTACTGTGCCAGCTTGATATAGTGGCCTCTCAAATTGCGCTTATTGTATGAGCTCTAGCAAATGACGGCACATGTGGTTGGGATTTCTCAAAATATGGTAAGCCAAAATGAGGTTGCTGCGCAATTGCCGACATTGTCCGCTGAAGTCCCCGAGCACTCGAAGCCTTCGTTTATACGGCAAATTATACAGACCCTTGACGTCTCTGGTTGCTCGGCATTGCGGTATCTCCAAGACGGTGATATCTCCGCTCAGCCATGGCTGCCGAACCTGTACTAGGTATTCCACATGTGGCCGTATGTATGAGCCGAGAAGTTGTGGAAAAAGCGAAGGGTCGAATCGTCCAAGTGCATAGTTCAGGAGGCCCACGTGTTGCATGCCCCTCCTTGAGGTCGTTTCAATCTGATTCCAACATCCAAGGTCAACCTGGACAAAACTCCCACATCCTTCTCGCCAGAAGACGTTTGAAGTTTCTGGTTGCCGAGTTTGTGGGAATGAACCAAATTGTGCCTCAGATGCAGCACTCTACATTTTTTTCCAAATTGAATCGAAGTACATTCTGGACAACGCAGTTTAGCGTATAAACACTGAAAGCGCAATTTATGGTGAAATGTAGTTCTGCAGACAAGAGTGCCGTGTATCCTTGTGAACAACTTCACGACATGCGCCCAGATCTACTACGAAAAGTACATTCATCTACATAGGCGTACAACCGCTATGTGATGTCAGCTGGTTGGTGCGGGTTTATCCACTTCTAGCAAATAGTTCTGCGGCAGTGTTTTAGGACATGGTGGGTTTTCGCCTGGCAAGGGTTTTCTTCTATAAAACGCCACAAATATCCGTTTAAAAACACTGTGACGTGGCGGATATGACTCGCCGCCCACTAAACTCACTGCTTCTTACATATCTGGATGATCTAACCCAATCCACGGATGTGAGTCATCCAATACGCAGAGTTCATTTCTTTTCTTCCTACGCCTGTCCGAAAACAACCACAAATACGACGTCATGTTCACGAATTCAAGCAACACAACAACACAACACATTCATGCAATTAACACATGGATCCATATGTTACTTATAAAATTGTGTCGTTTTTACATTAGCCAGTCCTTGTTGTATCTCCATGATCATAACTAAGCAGGCATGTCTCGCACTGTCAAGAATAAAACATTTCGTTCTTTCTTTATTTAAGTACTGCTCGATAACTATTGTTCCAGATAACATAATGTCAAGCAGTACATCAACCTTTAATCGGAAACGCTTGCACCGACCTTTTACTTTGGCTCCTGTGATCATGAAACCATAGAATACAACATGGCGAAATCATGCCGACCGTTGGCTATTGCCACCATAGTAATAACCTTGATTTTTTCACACACAAGCGCCATAATGTTCCTGGATCCCACTATCATCCCACGAACTTCTCAAGTGTGTAAACTACGAAAATTTTGGTTGTACTTTATTTTAACTGCACCTTTTACTGTTCCAAAGCAGCTATGTTTGTAGGTATATTTAATCGTGCCTTCACTTGTATGCCTCCTTCTACCGGAAACAGACCATTTATTTATTTATTTAAAACTTCAGTAGCATAGCCACTGGACTGACTAATAACGCAAGTACTTTGTATTATTGCATTGAAGCAATAAATGTAGGTATGTATGTTCAATGTGTTGTTCGGTCAGCAAATGCAGAAACAAACGGGGGTAAGTTAAGTGTCTCGGTTTGCCGTGCAAGAAATCTGGAAACGTCTCGGTTTGGCTTACCAATAATCTGGCCACCTTACTTGCACCGTATCTACACGTGCGTCACCACCGCTGAATCTCACAGTAGAGCATTCTACTTATACGTCACCGTGACATGCGCCTCAGATGTTCCAGCAGCGTTGTGCGCAGTTCGCTCGCGGTATCTCCTATACACACATATTCACAGTTATTGTGAATACATTTGTGAACACAGTTAGTCATCTTATCTACGAGAAGTGTATCTTTCAGATACACCATTGTTGAACTGATCCCGAGTTTTATTCTTTGATTAGTGCCGTCAACAAGGAAAAGAAGTTCCTTCTACTTATAATATTCTTATCGTCCCAATCCAGTCCGCTGTATATTTTCTATGTGGTTTTAGCATATTGTGAAAAGTGTCTTTCATTACAGGTTTCGGGTGTCCACTATTCAGCATTTACCTTACTCTCTACTTCCTTCTCTGTGCACATGGCCTTACCTGTGAAACACAGAGAACGGAATTGTAGAGCTGTGTCCCATCTGTGTCCGTCGGTTTATGAAATATCGGTTCGGAAGCTACTCATTCTTGCAAACGGAGCTGCCAAGGAGTGGCGATGTGCTACTCTGTGGTGGGCGATTTCAGATTCCTCACAAACTAGCTTTTCTTATCCAATTTTGTGTTCAAAATGTGCCATCCACTTGATACCAACAACTTTTGGCCATTTACTGGAGTTTGCCAGTACTATGTACAACATGGTGGACATTGGCGATCTAATGATAACACCATGTTCTTGAGTGCCTACTTCCGACTGAAACCCGAGCTAGAATATACCTCACAATGTCTCACCCTCGCTTGTTTCAACCAACTTAATTTTCGGTCACCCTAGGTTAATATTTTCACTCAACCAGCGTTTCACCATACCCAGTGCGTCGCATTTCGGCATCTTGGTGAGGAGTGCGCTAACGTTAAGGTTGATCCTGGTTTAATCTTCGTTTAACACGAACTCATGACGGTTCTTTACAAACGTATTCCTTCACCCAGTCAACGGCTACATTATACTAACGATTGCATATAGACCAGTAAATGCGAACATTTGCCAACCCGGTAACCTTATCACAATTAACGCGGTACGCTTCCACAAAGTTCGGTGCAGTACATCATGCATTGCTGTGCAGATGCTTATGCTAACCTCAGCATTAAGGCCGATCAACTGCAGTTAACAGGTAATTCGGCCACACCCACCGATACTTAACGTATTGCTCCATGATAGTAAGTAGTGAAGCACCGCAAGCATTATTTCACCTAGCCACTAGTAACCACACCCGAACGTACCTAGACACCGCTAAGTCTAGGTCACACCACATAAAGTTAACGGACCTGCCTGGTAGCATACATGCAGCTAGTTTCAGTGAAGGCAATCGATACTGTCTCATTGTAGAGTACATTTCATGGCCGGTCGTCTGCACGTAACAGTGAGCCCTTTGAAGGCGTATGGCCGCCCAGTTCTGTGTTGTGTGTCTTGGTGCCGCGTAAGTGAGTGGGTGGGAGTTACAGTACTTCCTCAACCGTCCATAGATGCCGCGTGCTAGTCCGCACCTATCCTACAGTGAATGAGCTCACGTGTTGTTTTCACTTCCGCGTGTGCATCACGTGGTTCGTTGGCTGAGCGCAGTCTAACCGCTGCACCAACCGATGCAGATGTTCTGAGTATTCTTGTACTGATTTGCAATTGGTGAAGACGATGGATTCAAGTTTATGTGCTTATGAATTGAGTTGAATATACTTAAGGAGGAGCATGCTTCCGTTATGGATTGACTTGAGTCGTAAAAGGTGCAGTCGTACCAGCGCCGTCAACGAGAAGGCGATCACGTGAGCTCACGTGGCAAATACGTTCCATGAGTAGGGCTCATACGAGTGCACACATGTAACTTGTCACATGACACACGCGATGCTGCTTCGAGCGTGACTGATGCACACATTTGGGGGACGCTGTAACGAATGGAAGGTAGACACGTGACATCAATCGGCCTAGGAACGCACAGTGGAAGACGAGCGCAAATGACAAATAAAGTTAACCATGCGCTTTCCGGACTAGCAGGTCAAATCTGTCCTTTTTCCCATGCTTGTTTGGCGGCGCCCCGGACAGAGAGCAGAAGCAGGGCAGCGAAGTAATTGTGACCCTAATCTATGCGACTCCCAGTCTAATATTTTGGACTTGTGCTAGGGTGGGGTGCGTGTGAATGGAGCTATGTAGGCCATAGCCCAGACACACCATGCTGTCTGTGTCCGCTAGCACTATTACTGACAGGTAAATACGGATATGGATTTCTCCAACCATACGTATGTTGCCAAACATTCGGTTTCTTAGTTACCTGTCAATGCAGCCTCCCTAAAACGGCCACGTGAAGTCCGCGCCTACAAAGCGACCACCCACAGCTTCATTCTTACGCCTCATATCCAGTATAAACCCGGAACAATAAGACCAGGTCGCAAGTGTTTGGGTCCACCTTACAATGAAGCCACCCACACTCCTTCTATATACATAGCAGTAGCATTCCTGTCCATCCAATTAGGGAATAATGCGTAGTATGTGTTCACTGGTCCGTGGCTTGGCAGTAGTCTACTCCACACTGATGGAATCCTTATTTGATCTTAGCACGGTCACCAAAACTGCACTATGCCTTCCCCCTGCAATGATTCATACGCCCCTGGAGCCAGATTCTAGTTATAGGGTATTAGGTAGTTAGGCACCTTGTCAACCTTCACATCAAGCGAAGCGACACAGTGGATATCAATCAACAACCAAACCCTGAAATGCTAGCATTTCAACACGCAGGCTCACTTGGAGACCAACTGCAACGGTGATGTAGAACACGTATCACACCAAGAGCTTATTGACCTGGGTTATTAAAATCGAATGGAAGCGTAAGCAGCGTACGCAACAGTGGCTTCGCTGATGCCGGTTGGGTAATCAGATAACTAGTTAAATTTTGGGCCCCGGCCCGGCTTGGCCACGCGGGTGAAGTCCCAGGCCCGTTTGGCACAGGCACTCGAGACAACATGTGCTACAGCACCGTGAGCTTGACGCAGACGCAGTAGACACCATCGGCGCTTGTCGTTTCCGCACCAGGCTTTTTTCTTCAGCATTAACAATGCTTTCGCTTGCACTTGGGAAACCGCAAACTTGATCAGTCTACGTTATTAGTCCGAACCAACTGCCATCACTTGCCAACCCCTGAAATCAACATCATTTTGTTATAAACACACATTGATCATGTCCTTGTAACGCAACTTTGTTCTCCTACCACTCCCCTGCACTATGTTCACCATACAACCGCTGTATGTGTACGCACGTCGAACTAATTCAGATGATATACCCAAGCCACCACAGGTGCCTCAGCGGAGGTATGCATTCCACTGCATACAAGCCACTGTGGCGGACCACGTCCGTGTCTGTAATGCTGTCACACCTATCGATGCGTAGGATCCATCGCAAAGAAGGTTAACGAAACCGCACCAGATAATTGACGTCCTTCCGGTATTCTGCCCAAGATTCGCTGCCGTACTGATAAATGGACAGCAACTTAGGCATGTATACCACCCGCTTCCTTAAAACCGTAAACTGGGGATTGTTCCACGCACTTTTCTTCAGTTCTTCAAATGCAGCAGCCGCTTTAGAAAGGCGGATGCGTAGTTCGCTTGTCATCTTCAGGTCGGTAGACATTACTTTCCCGAGGTAGTAAAATTCCGATGCTGTCTCAAAAATTCATCATCAACCTGGATTGGGTATTGGCTTCCGGAATCCACTCCTAGTGAAGTCTGAAAAAGGAAAACAATGTTGTTTGTGTTGATGGTGAGTCAGAATTTGGACGTCGTCGAAGCAAGTGCCGAAGTCATGTACTACAACTTATCCGCCTTGTGTGAAAACAACGCACAGACGTCGGCAAACAGCAGTATATAGATGGTTTTCTCACAAAACATGGTTATCGCCCTGAAACGACGGATGTTCAGCAACACACCAACAATAGGGTGCTCACAGAGACTCCGTGGGCACAAGCCGCATCAAAAGAACAAGACATCATGGCATGAAGATAAATGTTAAACAGAGCTGCAACTAAGACATGCCTAGTTTCACACCGGTGATACCAGCAATTCATCCGAGAGCAGTCCACGCACCTGCACTCTCGCCCTTATACCGCTGTGCGGATATTTAATCAGGCTTACTAACTTACACAGACAACCAAAGTTACTCGACGCCAGCCATAGTGTCTTGCTTTTTAGCATGTCGAATGCCAAATCTATGCCATATCTACGGTGCGGCTGCCCGAACGGAATCCGCACTGCTCTTCCGCCACGTGCGGTTCAACGGCTTGAGTGACAAGGTGGTTGAGCAGGATTCGTACGATCACTTTATCAACATAACTCAGCAATTTGCTACGGCGAAAATTCATGACACATTGCTTGCTCCGTTTGCTCTTGTACAATAGTAGCACAATAACATCCTCAGCTTGGCCGTCAGTTACTATTCAATCCACACATGTTGCACCAAGTAAAGCAAGGCAGTCACCAACGCCAGTCCGCCATGTTTCAAAAAATCTGGCGGTACGTCGTCGGCTTCGGCGCACCTGCCGTTTTTCATCTGAGTAAATGCTCTCTGCTTCTTATCCAGGGTCCTTGTGACGGCAATACACATCTTCTTCTCTTGCTGTTGCAACCCACGCAACATAGCGCAGTCAATAGATGAAGGGTTGTTCACGAGACAGTCAAACTGCGCTCAACAGATTTGCATTGTATCTGAAGGCTGTCTGTAGGCAGCAGTTGAAGTAGAACTGAGCAGCATTCATGGCGGCAGCAATGTGGGAATATACACCGCCTTCGAGGAGTCAAAAAATTCCTTGTTTTGGTGGCGTTCGGTGTTGTAGTTTACTTGCTTCGCCTTCGCCGTTCAGTAAGCATTATTGATGCAGCGGATCTACCGAATAATGGCTGCAGAAGTTTGTGAAACTGACGCTCATTCTCTAAGTCGATAGGGTCAACTACATGTGCAACAAATGCCGGATCGTTTTTGATCCTAATGCCTCAATGGTCGTATTCTTATCATCAAGCCAATCCGGCCGCTTACAGTTTGCGCAGCCGATCGTTTCCTCGGCGTCGGCTGTCACCTGTTCAAAGATCGGCGCCACAGGTCGCTTACTGAGGCAATGGGTTAGACAGTGCTAAGGCCGGTAGTCATCGCGTATCCAACACCAGCCTCAGGAAGCTTGTCTTGATCAACTAGCTGAGTTTCGCTGGTTGAAGGAAAGTCGATACCGTAGCGCTAGTTCCTTTTCGACCAGAGTCGTGCGTCGTTCCAGTCGATCACTCTGTGAGGGGAGTGCCAGATCAGAGTGAGTGGATGGACCAATCGAACGAGTCAGATAGTCAATAGGAGGTAGGCGTAACGGATTCCATTTCTATACTCGGAATGAGCGATATTCATGTGAGCGATTCATCGTTGGTTTAACTGATGGATCGTTAGTTACGGACTTGAACGTGCAAATTATCTCGAGGAGTTTGGCTTGCCAAACATGCTGTAACTTTCACCGACGACTTTTCGAGATAAACGCTTGTTGCTGAATGACTGAGTTCTGTAACAACTGATGTTCAGGCCGAGCAGTGTGCCTACGTTCTTGTACACATTGATGAGTACTTTGCGCGAAGTTATACGACAGTGCCAAGCAATCGGTCGTGTAGTGACATGTATTGGAGGACCTAGTGTGTTTGGTGAAATGAGGACGGCGAGCAGATGTTCAAGGTAATAGGAAAGAAAGGATGCGCCAGCGGTAGCTTATCCACCCTGCTGTATGTGGCAGATAAGGTGCTCCTTTTCCTTGTGACACCATGCGGCGGTTGATGTAGCACGGGATTATAAATAATGACGTGGTTCGTGTTTGGGCTTTGGAGTGGAATACTGCCAAAGCACTCGCATATGACAGGCTATTGACAGGGGGGTCTTCACCCAAAGCCTTCGATAAAATTTAAACCTGGAAGGCAAAGAGATGTGCGCCGTGAGTCAGTAAACCGACTCAGGAGGAATTTTGTGTATCTTGGCTCTTGGCTGAAAGAAGGGTTTAACACAACCCCTATCCAGCGTTCGCCACTAAGATGCGTCCAGAACATGAGTCCACGGGAGAACAGTGGTAGCCTCGGGTCGACGATCTGTCATGATCTCGCAACCACAAGCGTCAGTAAGCCACGTACTCACCCGCTTGCCCCAACAAACCATACGTATACATTATTCGAAACGGTACGTTTATAATCCTATGTTGTTCACAAGGCAGTTGGGTTTAGTAAGTTAGCTGCCATTGATTAGTAGCTAGATAACATTAGTCGCAATACAAAAGCCCTGGGAATACATAAAACTTTAACAGACAACTAATTCTCTACTATCCCCGGGATTTTACTTGGCAACTAATGGCTATTAAAAATTCATTAAGCAGTTTGAATACGGAGCAGCCTAATTGCGCGTATGAGCGTGATGTCAGAAACTTACGCGTAATAGATAGCAACGAATGGGAAGAGGGATCCGTCCCGCCTATTTTCTCTCCTTAGGAGGTGGGTTTACGGACTGCCGCTCCAGAAAGAACCATTGTGCGTTCAACATACCGAAGTGAGAATGTGCAGACGTACCCTTGTAAGTCCTGAAACTGTCCCATAGCGGATGGTGCAGGATAGGGTGAACTCAAAAGAAAGGATGGAACCCGAAAGAAATTCCGGTTGCAATTTGGTCGGGAGTGTAGAGGCTTCCTAAATGTCTTATCCTCTGCTGTGTTCCCACCGCTCTCTGCTTCCTGCTTGTGATTCTCTTTACCATCCACCTAACTCCTTTCCCTGTCCAAACCGAGCTTATTTTCTGGCTATCCATGAAGATTGGGTTCCGTGCCAATTTAATTAAGTTTATTTGCACTTTAAACACGTAGCTGACCTGCATTCAACCATGAGTCCATTGAGCTATATTTTAAAGTTCTAAACGGAATTAATTTCCGCTTCATGTGGCTTTGCCTCATGTCCTCAGTTGGTGACGTACTGTTTTAACTTCCTCTCCAGCATCCGAATGCCAAAGCGAGGTTCTGATTCCGGCTTGTTGTAAAAGGCCTTCCTCCACTAAGGTAATATTTGAACCAGTAGCTGACATGTCTTACGCTTCAAAGAATCCCAACGGACAATGTAAGCTACAAGTAATACTCCTTAAGACACCTGCTACGGTGTACTGGAGGTAGAAGCGCAATTTCCTTTCTTGGTCGGGAGATCAGTGTGTCTTGACTCTGAATCAGCAGTGGATGATGTTGCCCCCTATAAGTGGTACTTTGCACCCTTCATTTTCTTGACAGTGGAAGGATTTGTAGCCTGTCTTCAGACATTTGTAGCATCCTCCTTTGGATTTTATGAGATTGCACCTGCTAGGAACATCTAGAGCCAGAATACCCCTGCCCGTGGTTAGTTCATGTTCATTACCATAAGCCAAATACCCTTGTCTCGGAGAAGCATTTATTGAAATAAAGGACAGCGCTACTTTCTTTTCCTTTATCATCTGCTCTCGATGCGCTCGCCGCGGAATGTTGTCATAACAAAACGGAGGAGACACTCTGTCCGTACCTACTTTGTGCAATGTGCTTCGGTTGTTACGAAATCTGCCATCTTCTTGAAGTTGACTTCCTTTTTATCATAAGTAATAGAGTCAGCTACTCTTGCTCATCTGGACAGTTGGCTGGTTCGTAGTATACCAACTACCCACATAATGATAGGAATGGAATTCAGATCAGCTGTGAAATGCATCTGTGAGTGATATAAAAATTTTCCATTTCCAGAGACAAGTTGTACAACTCTTCAGAGGCAACTGAAAGTGGTCTCGAACCAGTCACTAATCCATCACTTACTGATCTAGCCACTACGCGGCTTCCTCCAAAATGCTCGCCAATAACCTATCTTGCCTTATCTTATTCCGTTGCGGGCGGTAATATAAAGCACTCGCTGATGGTTTCCTTGTCACGAGCACGGTAATCATATAACAATAAAGTAATCTCTGCCCACCGTCGAAGACCCTGCTTTAGCTAAAGCATTCAAACTGCTTAACGCATTTTCACTAAGCAGCAGGGTTATCATCAAAGACTCTAACTGGAATTTGGGTAAGTCTACTGATGAGCGATAACCCTCTCACAAACTGACTGGAGCAAAGTTAAAACAGGTCACCTAAGGCAACGACCTTCAGCTGCTCCAACAAACCGATCCAGCCGCTCATTGCTTACTACTGGTGATCGACTAAGACCCAAAGGCGCTTCGGGAAGTTCAGTTCCTACCATTTCCAAACCCAGCTTAGCCAGTTTTACTTGGGTTTCGGCCTGCAAAAAGCGTCATTGCTTGTCTATCACTGTTTCGGCATATAACTGCTCTTACTTTAACTCTGCCAACTTAAAGGCTGCAAGAACACTGCTGGAACCAACACTAAGTCTAATCATACTGCTAATATTTAAAGCAGAGTAGGAAACGTTATCATCAAGGAGTTGCTGGGGAACTTCACTTTCCACAGATACTCCGGGACGATTGTTTTTTAGAAGCATGACCAACAGCAGTCAGCAGAGGGTATTGAGACTTGTGTTGAAATCCAGATTCATTCGTGGTTGATAGCTGTAGTCCACGGTACTAAATACTTTACTCTAACTATGAGGAAGCCAATGCTGCGTACTGCAAGGGACAATGTGCTTAGAAACATTGAGTTAACGCGTCTCGACGGGTTTTAACCAAACAAGACCGGAATTGAAACACTGCACTATTAAAAATAATTAAAAACACGGTGCAATATCTCAACAATCTGTACCTCCGGCACAGAAGTACCAAACAACGACAACAATCCAAGGTAGCCAGCATTCTGAGCTTCCAGTTCACGTAGAATAAGCTCATCTCAATGAACTGTGGCCTTAACAGGCTTACACGTAAACAATCGGAAAGGGAAGTTGCCATGTAACGTGGGCGTTCGGCCAGTGCCTTACACACACACAATTCTTGGTTTGCAAGTGTTTTACTTGCACCAGGGTACCATTTACAACTCTCCTCACGGACGAGGTGGTTCCATGTATGTGAACTCTAATCACATGAGCTCACAACAGCGTCAGGTCACACGCGATCTGAGAAATCCCTTGCAAGCCAACATCCGAATTCTACGGCGAGAGTGTTAAAACGGAACCTCACCAAATGATAAGATGAGGTGAAGCCACATGAAGCAGCAATTAAGTCTGTTCAGAACTTGAAAATATAGGTCGACGCACGCACAGTTGTATGCAGATCATCTACGTGTTTAAAGTGCAAATAAACTTAATTACATTGGCACGGAACACAACCTTCATTGAGAGCCAGACAATAAGTTCGGTTTGGTCAAGGAAAGGAATTGTGTGGATGGTAAAGGGAATCACAACCAGGAAGCAGATAGCGGCAGATAGGCAGTAGAGGGTGGGACATTTGAGAATTTTCTGCAGTAAAGATGCGTTTTCTTTGTAGCGACCGTTATTAGTAATCATTTGAATCTAACGCATGGTGCACTGCTAGTGCAGCCTATATCTCCAATCCATCTGTAAGCTTTTCAGATATTTTTCATTAGTCGCATTTCATCCAACAATCTGTTATTCATTTCAGTCACACGTCATCTAAATATTTATATTGTTCAGATATGTAAAGTCAGTGTGTCACTCAGAAATGTTTCTTTCACATACCATAAATTTGAGACAGTTTAGTCTGAAATGGTAAGCGCTGGTTTCCTGTATGTGAGCGAAATATTGCATTTGGTGAGACTTTATTCATTTTAAAGGTTTTTACGTGCTTTATAAGCCGAGAGGATCTTAGGGTAGAAGAAATATGCATAAGGTAAAGCTTACTAAATGAATATTTTTGAATACTCTGAATTAACCGGTTTTTATGCATTTTGTATACAGATTCGGGGCAAGTCGTTTCAGAAATGCACACAGATTGTATTTACTTGGGCTTTACTAGTTTGCTGAGAATACTCGGCTCTTGTTACATAAATACCACTTCAAATATTCGTAAATACATAAATAATTTCTTTTTTCTCGGCAGTCGAGGCTTGCTTTCAAAGACATGGCTAAGTATGACAAAATATATGCAACCTCCTTTAAGTTAGCTCTTACAAAGCAGATGACCTTAGCAATGCTTTTTTCTCAACCAAATTTTATACTTTATCCTTGTCTTCCTGGTTTCTTAATCTTCCGCACATGTGCACCTTTTTGATATTTTCCACACATTTATAATATATAATGCATAGGATCTACCTACTGAGATTTCATCAGTCCTCCAAGGTTGACATTTCTACTACCGCAACACTTCCCACGACCAGCTAGAAGCTTACTTGTCTTCCCAATGCCAGTTTTCGTGTGGCCACATCATCAGTTTTCCAACATTCCATGGATACACTTCATGAAACTACATCTTGACAACCCGTTACTAATTACCTGGATGCTTGAAGTGAAGTCTCTCCCATCTGGCTGTGGAAGCTTCCCCGACTTTGGCGCTCGCAGCCAGCTGTCGTGGAACTGTTTCCAAAATCATTTTGCTACAAAATAATGATAATTCACTGGCATTAATTACAAGTGGTAGATCTACTTTTTTATTCGTTGTCCTTCATCTGCTACTACCAAATCACGCAGATAGGTGTCAGTGGCTAAAGCCTAAATTGACTACGGCTAAAATAGTCTTACAAAGCGCCTCAGCTCCTTTTGTCGGTAAGTGTGCCTCTGGTTAAAATTCCGCATTGTATTTCTTGTTCTAGAACGACAAATAAAATGCGTCATCAGAAGAGCAGTTAAAAGACCAAAACGTAAAACATTTGTGGTTTGGTTCTGTTGCGGACAAAGTGGTGTCTGATATCAGCCCAGTGGATACACCCAGAGTTCAGACATAAGTATAAGGCAATGGACGTCTTGAAATCGTTTACATCTAAAGTAACTGAAAAATGTAAGCTTGTTGAGAATACTGTTGCCCTCGACATACCAGACGAAATTCAGCTTAGATGTCTAAAACGCACCACTGAAAAGTGTCGCAATATCCCGGCAAATAACAATGGTCGTGTAGTTAGGAAAAATTATTGGTCGTCCACCCCAACCCTCTTCGAGTTAGTAGCAGGCATTTTGCTAGCTGGATATTTGTCAGCCAAATGCTGTGACTATTACTCAGAAATTTATAAACGTGATCAATTTTGCCGACAGAATTAATCAGAATGTGAATAACCTTAGGCCAAATCTACCAATGACTCACCAAGTCTCAAGTGAAGTAATTACACTAGTTCGCCCCCTGAAATCGGCGACAGGGATAGGATATATACAGATTACCTCCGCCTTGTAGGCAATATCGCTTCCTTAGACCCCACTTCGGCAACCACTGATACTTTAACTCTAGTAAAGGAAATTCTTAAGATGATTATCGAAAATGTTGATGTATATACGGATCAACGCGGTGGCGTTCCTTGCTTTGACAAACAATAAACTACTTTTGCAGAGATAAACTCTGCTAATTTTCCATTCAGTAAGCCCTGAAAAGAGGTGCGAAAATATCTCTTAATTTCCCGATCGATGTCTACTCTATCCTTTTGTGCGTTACGAGGAAGTCATGCCAGTACGGTAAACGGATAGCATGTGTCACCATTATCTGGTACCGAAGGGATTAAATGCACGCCATCTGATGGTAGCAACCGTAGCCAACAACGAAAGCCTTCTGGCCTTATCAAGTGTTTTCCTGTTGATATCATAGAACCCCATGTTTCTACTATAATAAAGAATAGCAAATTTAAATTACCATGTAAGCGGCAACCTCATATTGCGCAAACGACGCTTACAGACCCTCTAGTCATTAGGTATTTAATTTCCATTGTGACCATCCATGGTACTATTACTTGCTCCCTCCAATCGCGTTCCTCCTCCACCGGCCTTCCTGCTCGGCACCACAATGTTACTTCTCTCGTGTGAATGCTCTACTCTACTCAACTATCCGGATTTTTATAATTGCTCCATCCATACCGCAAGTCCCTAGCTATCAGCAGCGATGTTACCAAATCTGTGCAACTTATATTTGCTCAAACTTCATTGCGCGGTATGGCTCAAACCTGGAAAAGGATGCTTACCGACTGCTGTAACTTCGTATGGGTTCACTGTTAAATAAGTTTCATTTATTGCGAAAGCTGGTGTATTTAACTTACGTTGACGTTCGTCCGCCTACCAAAAATTAATTCAACGCTGATTTGTCTACTCAAGTGTTTTCGATTGGAACAATCTTTTGGTAAAGGTAAAAATACTAATATTTAACAGGTCCGATAGGTCTATCATGACGAATATGGAAAATATGGAAAACGTGTTATCAAAGCAACTTCACACTAGTGGACTCACCGCGGTATACGCATTATGAATTAAAAACCCGCTGCAAGTCCATAATTGATAATAACATGTCTGACGTCGGTGAAAACCATATCACCTCCTGATAAACTCAATGGAACTATGATACAATACGGATAAAAATCCCAAGGCTTGACTAGTCCCATGGGATGGTTCAAAGAAATTACACAAATGTGAAAAACACATCTGTGGACTCACTATATTATCCACGTTAACACACAGGTATATCTGTCTACCCCGATTTCGTGGGGTTGGTGAGCACAATGTTTGTCTGCGTCTTGTCCTCACTTAATGAATAGAAATCGGATCGTGTAATGTAAATATTGTAAAGCGTCGTCAAGTCATCTTATTTTTAAAAATGGGCAGCTTGGGAGCTGAGATGACAAAAGTCGAAAGAGCGTTCCACGGTTGGCAAACTCAAAGGGAATATTAATTCCGGCGGCATTCAAGTCGCCTGTATTGGGTGGCAAGTTTCAATTTAGGACCCTTCAATTCTGTGTTGCATCTTAGCTTCAGAAGGTGGCGGCAAGCGTCACCAGTATTTTTCAAAATCTGGAACGCCAGGATGAGGTCACCCCGTAGACGGTGATATCTTCCGTTGTACCGTCCCAGGGATTTCAGTCACCTATGGTATTGCAGGTGGGACAAACTCCTAACATATTTCGCTGCCAGTGGAGGTGTGGTCTTCAGTGCAACCAGGTCGCGTTGTAACTGCAGTTGCCAAGCCTGGATCGTGTACTCCCCATGGGGTCTTACATATGCATTGAACATTCGGGGAAACATGCTGTTATCGAACATCCCGAACGCCCTGCGTATCAGACAAACATGTTGGTTCGCGCTTTTGGACTCCTTCCGGGATTGCATCAAACAACCGAGGTCGCCTTGGATTATCACCCCGAGATCTCGCTCTTGTGAGTCGGTGTTCAAGAAATCTTCTCCAAGCTTTTATCCGTACGTGGGCTTGTAACGGTCATGCACGATTTTGCACTTGTCCATAGTAAATGGAAGTGGATTAACCTTTGACCATTCAAAGGCGCAGTCTAATTCTCGTCGCAACATATCATGCTCTTTCTGACAGTCTATTGCCCTCCATATCTTGATGTCATGTGCAAAAGCAAGAACTTCGACTTGATGACACCCACAAGGTGGTGAATGAAGAACAAGCATAACCGCGTCCCCAACACCGATCCTGTGGAACACCATAGTCCACACCTATTATATCATAAAATGGGCCTCTAACTCGAATCTGAAGGCGCAGCTGAAAGAGGAAGTTTCTGATCCATTCAAGAACTGGGCTTCCAACTCCGTATGCGTGTAGCACTTGGAGAAGGATGCGGTGATCTAAGGGGTCGAATGCTTCGGGAAAGTCTAGGTAGATGACATTAATGCTGGTCCCACTGTCGGCTATCTCGGTCCAGCTGAGCCGGGCAAGCAGTAGGTTGGTTTTACGTGACCGATGCTGACGAAATCCTTGTTGCTCCGGTACTGTGATGTTAAACCTTTCGAAGTAGCCCATTACTGCCTCAGCTGCGCATGATGCTATCACTTTAGAGGGCACCAGGAGGAGGGTCGCTAGGCGATATTTGGCTGGCTCGGAAAAGCTATTACTTTTGAAAATCGGGGTAACGATGTCTTGCTTCCACATGCTACGGACCTGCTGTTCGTCCAGGCTTCTTTGGAAAAATCTAGTTTGTGTTTCAGCTATTCTTTTAGCTGTCACACGTGCAGGAGGTAAAAAATATAGAACGGATTATGCTAGATGACCGACAGTGAAATTTCGAACGGAGACACAGTGGAACAATGGTATATTAGGGCTAATAAAGCCAAGGCATGAGGGGCCGTTGGGATAATTCTCATGCATTACGTAAGTTCAAAAAACAAAGTAAACTAAGACACGCATGTATGGACTCCACATAATATGCACCTTAACACGAGTAAAGCTGTTTACCATGATTTCACGGAAGTTGGTGAGGGAGGTGTAATTCTGCGTTTTGTCGTCACGCGTTGAACGTAATTTAAATCAAGCATTACAGATATTGCATTGAATCCTTGTCACTTTTTGAACGGTTACGGTGCACAAAAATGACAAAGGTCCACAGAGCGTTCCATGACTGACAAATTCGAAGGGAAAAATGATCCGTCGGCATTCTAGCTGACTGTGTTGGCTGACAAGTTTTAGGCGGTGATCACGCCGCTTTGTGTTTCGGCCACGTTTCAGGAGGTGGCGGCAAGCGTGAAGCGAGATTTTCCTGACCTTGTATGCCAGAATGCGGTTGCCCGGTAGATGGCAATAACTTCGCTGTAAGCTCTCAGAGCTTTCGTTCACAGATCCTATGGTAGGTGGAACAATCCGTTTATATTTTTGGTTGCCTTTACATTGTGGTCTCCAGTGCAAACAGCTCGCGTTTTAACCAGGTTACTAAGCCTGAATTGCTTACTGTAAGTAGGCCTCATTTATGCGTTGAATGTTTGCGGGAAGATGGTGGGGTCGAACCAACCGGACGTCCTTCTTAAGCGACCAAGCTCTAGGTCAGCGGTTTCGTACGTCTCCAAAGACTACACCAAACAGCCAACCTGGTCCTGCATCACTAGCCCAAGGTCGCGCTTCGATGAGGCGGTTTATAACATGTCATTTCCAAGGTAATAATATGCGTAAGTTGGCTTGTAGCGTGCATGCAGATTTTTGAACTTGTCCGCCTCAAACAGAATTATGATCACCTTTTATCATTAAAAAGTATGCACTAAGTCTCATTGCAGCATATCATGGTCGTTCTGACAACAGCGCCAGCCATATCTCGTTGCCAGCGTTTAAAAGGCAGGAAATTGGCGTCGATGACACTCACAAAGTCGTTAATGAAAAGCAAGAATAAGCGTGGCCCAACACTGATCCTTCCGGGACACCGCAGTTTACCTCAACTGGATCAGTAAATGTACCCGAATGTACTCGAATTAGGATGACCCTCTGAAGGAGAATATTTCCCATCCATGCAAGTACGGAGTCCTCAGTTCGGTAGAATCGCAGATTTTGGCGAAGTATACCGTGCTCTAATAGGTATAACTCGTTTGAAACGTCGATAAATGACATTAGTGCAGGTTCCACTGTCGGCTATTTCGGTCCAAGTGCCACGTGCAATCAGCAGGTTGGTACCACATGAACCATACAGACTGAATCCGTGTTACTCCGGTGCTATAATATCAGTTTCCAACGTAGCCCATTATTGCCTCAGCTGTAACCTACTCTCTCACCTTTGCGAGCAACGGGAGGAAATCACTGGGCGATATTTGGGGACTACTATCCTTGAAAATCGGGGCAACAATGCTTCACTTTCACATGTGGGGGACTTGCTCTTTATCTGGGCCTCTGGGTAATAATAGCTTAATGGCTCAGCTATCCTCCTAGCTACCATCTGCAGTGCTTTGGGGGAATGATGTCAACATTCTGGGAACTGTTAGTAGGCGACGATAATAGCCTCTTCGAAACGGTGGTTGCACTAAAAAGGACGTGTCCTTTTACGGCGTCTGGTAAAATGGAACAGGTTTATTACACACGCTGGAAGGGTTTCTGTATCTTAGAGCATATTGTAGCCGTAGAAGGTTGACTGCATCTTCGGTGGTTTAAGCGCATCCAGCTACTGATATTTTTGGGGGAACACCCGCTTCGCATTCCGGAAGCTGTTCACAAGTCTGTACAGAAGGTTTATGTTGACATTAAACCTTTCTGCTTGGCTCTGCTGGTGTACTAATTTGTCCTCAAGGAGAAGTGTGATTGAAAGGTTACGCTGCACAACAATGTTGCTCCAGTTGTCAGGGTTAGCGTTCGCTCTGGACACATGTCAAGCCGCGCCCTTTACTGCTATCGGTTTTCGGGTTTTACTCCGAATGAATCATGGTGCTCTTTCAGAACGAAGAGGCCTGTTTGCCTATCCGGATCTAATCAGATCACTAAAGTAGTCAGCAGTCTTCTTCCGGGAATTATCAATCCATCAGTGGCTTGAAAACTCCCAGATGGCATTTCCAACAAGTTATGTGACTACAACGTTTTGTGTAGTCATTCGCAACAAGTAAGTGTTTGCTTTGAGTATTCCGCATGACACATATTGAAGTAAAGTATTTTTACATAGACACCCAGTTCCAGAAACCTCTCCATCTTTGGCTTCTGGATCCTGAGCTCTTCTTAAGTGAACACTAAAGTATGCACATGGTTTCTTCCCCACTCTGAATCCGGTGGACGTAGTGACTTGGTTAAAGGGTGGAACGCTTCCAATAAGCTCTTGAAGGTCGGTATTAAATTGCTCTTTGGGGATGTCAACGCATCCATATCGTGAACATTGTCTTGGTCTGAAATGAGAACATGGATTTCTTGTCATCGCGGGACCCTCTCCAAGTCTAATGTCACGCGAGAATCCATCTTTGGGGTACCGTTGGGTCTCAGTAGCAGATTGTGCCAGAGTAAGGATCGTCCACCGATTCGCACTGGGGGTACACAAGTACCCCACCGCGATTGCTGCGGCAATAGTTGCGAAGCAGAAACACTCTGTATCGCAACTTCTCTGTCCGTAATTTCCGAGTACAACCTAGTTTCCAGCACGAATATGAGACCAAAAGCGCATGATGCTTGAGGTTGTTGCAATTTTGGCAAAGTTGATCAGGAGAATTTCTGAGTTTGTGTACATGCAGGAATGCTTCGCTGTTCTCGGCATTGAGTCGGGGGTGTGCTTCTAGTGTACTGCGCTGTCGGCCGGTGAAAGATCGATTGCTAACTGTTTTTGGCTGAGGCGGTAATAAACTCGTTTGCGTCGGATAGAGTGCTCCCCCTTTACTTGCTTGCCCTTCTATTTGTATATAATGTATGGGGTGTGTTCACAAATTTCGTGAGTGGTGTTACGCGAACTATTGTCGTGAAGTGGTTCAAATATATGGCTGCTCTCACGCGTTTGATTAGGAGACGTTGATTTTATCCAGAGCTCGGAAGGTAGGTTACTGCGACCTACATACCAGAACCCCGACGCCGTTATTTACATTTGTCTGGATGGAAACTCCACAATCCTTGGGCCATCCCCTTCGTAACTTGGACATCTCCGCAGCTTCGAGATCGATTGCAGTATGACCTTTCTAGGATAGGCTTTCCCAATTGCGGAACCACTGTTCCTGGTAGTGGGTAGTCGCTTCGCGCTCATCATGAACTCCAGCCTAGGTAACATCATGTACGAGATTTGTCCTGGCTGCAAATTCATTCCGGCATTCTCTTAACTTGTGCCTTACCTATTTACGTTCGCTCCACTGCATATCCAAGCAGATACGGATGGGAAATGATATATTTCGGAAGCAAGCTGTGGACGACAGAACTGATTCTGCTTCAGCGGCGGAAGTCAATACAACTCAGGGAAGTCTAGGTTCACTGTAGTGCTCTAAATATGGAGACGGGTGAACCGAGACAAGTTGGCGGACTTAGCAAAAACACCTAAGACGTCACATATAAGGTTTCCATGTTTAACAACATCTAGTTGTTTACATTGTAAGGAATTGGACGCCAATTATAGAAGTTGCGGCTGATTAGCGATGGCATATTAAAAGTGGCCGCCTAATGAATATTTGTGCGTCTAGGCTGAGGTCGCCCATGCGGATGGTCTGCATACAGTCAGTAGTGGCTGTGTACCTACAGCTTCTCCGTTTTCACTTAATTTGTACCCAGTGGGAGTAACTGAATGCCTGCGTTTCTGGTTGCCTTCGGAAATAACCATGTTCCAAAAACCAATGGTGTCGAGTTTCTTCCGAAACCCCAGAAAATTTCGGAGTGTGGACGAGATGCTGGACGTAGTAATTCTAATCGGACGGGCAGTGGTTGGTTCGGGCGTATTCGAAATACTGGTAGTAGTAGCATCCAAGGCTATACCTGAAACATTTTTGACGCCTCAATATATTGGAATATGTTTTTGACGCCTTGTCCAACCTTATCCCTCTGTCTTGATGCGGAGCCTAATCGGAATAACTGAGGTTTACGTTCGGACAGGCTTTTAAATATAATGGACCTGTTTTTTATTCTCATTGGTTCAAGCTTCGCCACAGGTCTCTTGTAAGTCTGCGATTGCTCACTTAGGATCCTTACCGATGGAGTGACCATCCAAACCGCATAGAACCACAGCGATCTGGTCTACTGTTGCGCGTCTTTATGGTTTAGGTAATCTTGAAATCTTAGAATGGAACTTGCCAAAGGCATCTTTAACATTTCCCACTTTCTAACATCCTTAACGCAATCGCTTACATACGCCCTCACTGGACAATGGGTGTGTCTAAGACATCCATTTAAGCGTGCACAGTCCCTGAGGGGAGGGAAACACATGCACTCAGAGCACCGGGTATAAGCCTGAAGTATAGTCAAGCCGCTTTTGTAAGTGAGCAAAGGAGATGTCTGAGGCTAGGGCGCAACTGATACGCGCAAGACAACAGTGCGCAACGTTGGCTTGTTACTATAAAGGTGATCTAAACAAAAGGCGCAGATAAGTTGCCTCGTTTTGGTGGGTATTTAAGCTAGTTTGGTCGGATAGTTGTAGGCGCAGTATAAGCTACCGTTCGACCTCGAAGTCAAATTATGCGTAATATAAGGGGCGGAACGATCTCCGTCGCAGCAGAATGGAGACCAGTCACTACACGTAACTTCTTTACGCGATGAAATATCACTTTTGTGACGGATCCATAGGTCTAAGTTGTACGGGGGTAGAAGGTAATCTTATTCCAACCAATTCGCCCCCATACGAACCACACAGGTCAAATATGAACGAGGTAGGCTGGACAGCTCCCGGGTGGAGGGATATAAACACCAATGGAGCGATGAAAAAGGCATGTGATAGATGTTCGATTGCAACCTTGCAATTTTCTTTCACAGGATATGTTAAACGAAGAATTATATTACTTTCCTCATTGTTACGCAAGTATGCAGGCATGTAATATTTTGCTGCTAAGGGATTACACCACCAGCAGCTGGTCAAGTGATACATAGGGGTATTGCGAGCCGGTGCACTCTACGGCAGTGGTCCTCAACCTTTGTATCACTGTGAACCGGTCGGCGTTTGATAATTGTACCCCAGCCCGCTGAGGGGGTTTGTCGAACATTTACACTCTGAATTGTTTTGAGTGTATAATTTTAATGTATATTTGATTGAACATGTCTTGAAAACAAAATCCCGTTACACCAAAAAATAGATATAAAGTGATATAACAGGTTAACCCAATAGAACGCTAAATTACGGACAACCATGAGCATGTTCCTCTCCAACGCGACTGCTCCATCTGAGATAAATAGGAGACAATGACGCTTAATGTGTGTTGCCTAGGTCCAGTTTATCTGGTTGCTTTGTTTCCGCTGCTGACACTGCAGAAAACCCCACTTCACACAGTTAGGTTGTCAGAAATGACAGTCTGCGCTTAATTCACTATGAGTTTGATTGCAGAACACCGGCGAAGTTGTTTATCACGAATGCCATAATCTCGCAGATTGTGAGTCTGCAGTTTAGAAACTGACTTACAAATGGTCAATATCCACAACCTTTAAAACACACACACACAATTCTATTGTCCTAATCATTATCCACCAAATGAAAAATATCAAATGTAGTGTTCTGTTGCTTGGCAATTGAAATGAAAGGAATTTAGTTTTTCCCACACGTCCAGAAGAAGTGTAAGCATGCTAGTGCGTCCGCTAGGTATTGCGTAGGAGCGCGAAATATAAACTTCACCCTGTGCGTCTGTGCATGTATGCGTTTTTAGAACGTTTTCAGAATCCTGTTCCTGCTGGTAGTCTGATTCATTATTCACATCCTCAGCTGCTAAATTGATGTGGTTGTCAGGTCCCAGTTTAGTTCCGCTGTGTGATATGTTTGGAAATAAGAATGAACCAGATGGCTGTCAGATAGTTTGTATCCAAGCAATTGCTCTGAGAGATTATCCATAGCAATTGCGTTTGAAGGAGGCACAATTTGCTCATTTGTCTTAAGTCAAGTATGCATTGTTCTCAGAATCTATTTCTGCAGTACAAGGAAATCCCGCTTTAAAAAACAGAGATGCTTGTGTTCTGCACCTCCTTCCAGGTAGGAGTTATGTCGAACACAACGTCAGCTGTGGTACCGTTCCCAAAGTACCTGCTTCCATGCGAGGTATTCCATCGAAAGGTTTCGTCCGCACTTCCATGCTATACCTGACCACTTGCTGGTGTGGCAAATTGGCAAGTAAACCATCACCGGTTTAACACATGTTTCGCTCATTTTGGGCTGCTTTTATGCACGCATTATAGGCGATGAAGCCTCATCCCGGTCCGGCATGCGAATCATTTACTTTGGGCAACCTTTTTATACGCCAGTCATTTGGTGGCAATATACCTTGCATAGGTGTAGTCTTTTCTAATCTGGAAGCTGCAGTTCGTCACCTCACAGCAAACACTAGAAACATTGACAGAAGTTGGCATAAAAACATATGATAATAGCTTGCACCTAGCTTACCCATTACCTGTCATTACATACCATATCAAATCCTGTGTCTTTGCAGCCTAATAGTCCCTTTCTTTTTTATCTACTCCTGACGATACAAACGTCCGTAAATGTTACATATGAGTTGCGCGGATCTAGGAGTCAAGGAAAAGTAATCATGATCCGAAATGCTATCAATAAACTTTTCTTTAATGTTATGAAACGTGTTCACTATACAAATGATCAATCCCACTTATGGGGCCGTGTACCGTCTGTCGGTAAATATACAAAATTTTATTTTTCATCTTTTTAAAGTACAAATGAGTGCCATAAGTATAATATCGTTAATGCTACCAATAAACAGATATATTTTACAACAGCGTAAAATGCATTGAGCCGATCATACGATCAAATTGTGTGGCGTGACAGCCGGAGACAGATAACTGTACAAGTTGTCCATAGGCACAAATCAAATAAGGATCCGATATCACCATCACTGAAATTTGGTATATGTTTCTGAACAGCCGACTCCAAGAAAGAAAGGGAAATGGTTGGTATTACAAAACAGATGTAGCAAATAGAATCGCAGAACAAATATTACGAAATAGTCGACTTGAGGGGAAGATTACGAAGATAGTTCATGGCCCCATAATAGTAATTAAGTTTGTTCTCCGGTTTAGATCCCAAGACAGTTGGTATGAATTAGATTTGAAAGGAATAAAACCACATAGGCAGTTGCGTTAAAGAATAGCATATAAAGCCGTTGTAACAGCTCAACATAAATGATATCGTTTGCGCTGGAGCATTTGTTGAACATATTTCCAGTCGATATTCTCCGGTATCATACATTATCCGGCGCTTCTTCATGTAGATTTCATCACCAAGTAGGATTCTCAATATCCAGTTTGCTCTGTCAGTTGACAGATAAACCTCTAAATCCCCAACCACACAGCGTGCTTACTAAATTCAACTTGGATTACTTTCCACTGTGCCAAGCGTTGCTCGCGGATCTCAGTAGCATAGTGTTCAGGGCGTCAGCCATGAGCTACTAAGCTCTGAGTTCCGACCCAGCTTAGGCTATCTCCACCTGACGAGTCTAAACCAAGACGAAACCGCGGTCGTGGTGTGCCAGTGTTGGAAAGAGCAACACCCTAATATATCCATTCAGGATACGGTCCTCGAGATCGGAATGACCGAGATTTACCTCATAGTGAGCCGAGGTCTCAATAGAGGTTGCGAGTCGCAACCCAACCACACAGCGTGCTTCCTAAATTCAACTTGAATCTCCAACATTTGTTTAAACGTGAAGAACGGTTTAAGACATCTAATCACTTTTGGCAGCTATTTTCATATGGAGCCATACCTAAGTAGGTAGCAGTTTCTCCTTAGGCTGGTCCCGAATTTAGGTAAAGGGACTATACTTGCACTATCTCGCAATGCAATTGATAAGTTACAACATATGCTTTCCGCCAAGCGCGTTTGGGGATAAAGCACGGGTTTAATTTCATTCCTCGTAACCAGATAAATTCAAGATTCAACTCCTTGCATCTATCTCTGTAGGAAAGAGCGGCCGGTAACCAAACAAACGCTTCGTGAAGACACGTTGAACGTTTCCATTGGCTCTAAAATCACTTTTTACAGCTAGCTGAACCTAGTACAGCAATATTCAAGCAAAGATCGGGTACTGCTTTTGAAAGCAATTAGTTTGGTTTCTTTCATGGTTAGTACGTGGCATATGAGCCCTATCGACTGTATAGCGTTTTTAACTATATGAATTGTGTGTTGGATAAAGTTTACCGAACTAGGGTATCTAAAATCTAACGTGGTCAGAATGTCTGATGGGAATGACTTCGGCAAGAACCCTGAACGATTCTGCTTCTACTTGGCATCCATACGCCAGAACATCACACTACGATGTTGTAAAAGTCATCTGCCACATGTCAGCCCATCTCACGATGGTTTTCAAGTCGCTTTGGATATTATAAAGTTCAACGGTATGCTGAGAACTCCAGAATGTGTAAATTACTTTTAGATCCTCATTAAACAAATAAGGCTTGCCAAACTATAATAGAAACAAGGTCACTTATATTTAGTAGGAAGAGTAAAGGACCTAAAACACTGCCATTTACCACTCCACTGGTGACCAGACGATGTGAAGATATGTCACCATTTACATCCAGCACTTGTGACCGTCTTACAAGGGACGATTGGAGCCAAGGGTGAAGCGGATTTGTCCCAACCCACCTATTTAAATTAACTAGCAGCCTCTTTTGTGGGACTGTGTCAGAGGCTTTTGCATGTCAAGGAAGATGACAATGGGCTAAAGACCTGAGTCAGTTGCTTCAGTTAGATGGTTAAGGAAGTCAAGTTGACAAGTAACCCACAAGCGGGACTTCAGAAAGCCATGGTGTGTACGTGAGAGAAGTTGGTGTGATAATAGGAACGAAACTAAATGTTCCTTAATAATTCTCTCTAGCATGCGTGAGAGAATTTCTGTGTGGCCAATGGGTCGGTAGTTTGGGATGTCAATTTTCGCCCCGGGCTTATGTCTAGGTATGACCGTAGAAGTTTTCCAACCTTCGGGATGGTAACCAGACTAAAGAGATAAAGATAATATATTACCTAACAGAACAGCGGTATCATCTCCACCGTGTTTGACTAAATCAGAAGAGATCTCATCGGGGCCGGGTCTGTAGGATGGTCCTAGACAGGCAATCATGCTTTTTATAGTAGCGACACTAAGGTCTATAGCTAAGAGTTCTTCGGAGAAGTTAATCGAGGTTGTCAACTCCAGGGCTTCTATTTCAAGCTCAAAGGATTCAGCAACATATGAGCTAAAGGCTTCTTCTATAGCAATTGGGGAATGAATGCATTCGCTTTCAGGCGTGGCGATGTGGGAGGGTAGGTCAGTTTTGCCGCCTTTCCTTTTTCTCAATAAGGCAATCAACATTTGAGTTGTATTATTACTATTTACAACTCGTTGTTCTTCCTGTATGATACTGATTAAGTGTTTCATTTGGTCTGAATTATATAGCGTTGGAGTCTCAGTAATACACTGAAGTCGTGATTAGGTGCATATCTTCGAGTTAGCACTCACTCTTGTGCTTTGCGTTGATAGCGTAGTTAGAAGAGGTTCTCGTATTGTCACTGGAAGCAAGTATGTTCAAGCACGTAATCACACCGTCCTGGAAGATGTCAGGGCCACCCTTACAATCAGACGAAAAAAGGAAATGGTCCCAATTTTGGGCCCTAAGCAGAGCGGGGAATGTTACTCAATTGACATTTTGCAGGAAGTGTGGAACCGCCG
>OX104065.1:43024193-43058806 GCA_944474145.2 Dicrocoelium dendriticum
CAAATTAGTAGTTCATTTAAAACACGTCTAACGATTTTCTGACACCAGTAAAGTGAAACAAAGCCTAAAACATAAAAAAGCACGACAGATTGAGTAGGGGCTGTATGGTATATGAAGCATAAAACAGCATCTACATGTTGACTAACAAGGTTCCAGCAAAAGAAGAAAGTGCGTCACATTGGAAAACGTATGAAGTGTATATAACGGACACAAATTCAAAGAGTACTAGCGAAAGTACACATGCCGTGTGCTGCTGAAGGCTGAAGTTTCCTCAACACTGAAACTACATGTGTCCATCTACCCTAACGTCTGTGACCACAAATAGATTTTTCCTTTTTAACTTTACTCTGTCCTCTTTCAACCGTTTCTCTCTTAACCATAACTAGCTGCTTTTTGAATAGTATCGTTTGATACTGCTCTGCACGCGTATTGAGAACCTTCCTATTAGGGGGTCTACGTCGGTTGTACTATCTACCTGTGACAAATAAGACCTATATGTACCCGCCGGCAATCGTCTCAACGGATGGTATAGTCCCCATCTTCCTCTACTGTCGCACCTTTATCACAGGTTCTTTGACATATCATCTTTCTCATAGCCAATGTTGAATTCTCAATTACTGACCATATTGCACTACAACTTTCTTTACCGCGTTTGATCTGATGATGCAAATATTTGTGTATGAACCCACATGCTAGCACTATGAAAGTAGCTAGATGTTAGCGTTCTCTGACTCCTCCTAAAATGCTTAGTGTTTCTTGGTTGGTTAAAAGTTTGTGATGCTAGCCTTTCCAACCTATACCACTAGCTTTAGCTCCTTATGTTTATTTTCCGTTTACCATTATCGCACTAAGAACACTAACTTTTATACAGGCAATTTAACGGTTTGTAGGATGTTTCCATACATCCTCCTTTTTCCACAACAGTTGGGTAAACACGCTTGAAAACGCTGGAAGTTTCGACTGATCTCACCCTTGGTGATCTATTAAATAAACAAAAGTTTATATGTTTTTAAGTACATTTTACTTAATTTTTTGGATTCGGACGCGCAATTTCACTTTTGGCCTCGACTTTGAATTCCGCCTCTGCCAAATCGGTCACTGGGATCGTCACCGCAGTGGAGATCTTCGGTGGGGCTATCTCTTTTCTCTGCACTCCACGACCGAAGGTTTCGTTCTGGTTTGGATACAGCAGCTCGGATATCTCTGCCTGCTGAATCCAAACCAGGACGAAACCTTCGGGCATGGAGTGCAGAAATGATGAAGAGCCACATCAACACTCAGCAAATTCAGTTCAAATTTTATTTTACTTACTTTTGGTGCTTCTGAACTCCATGCGTAGTGTACTAAACCTGAAATCTATCAAGAAAATGTCCTTTACGTTTAATGTCAGGCGCTGTCAAAACTAAACAGCCTCCTAACGTCTTGCTTTCATCCCTTGATTTTTAACTTATTTGTCATGTCTCCTCTTGGGTTAAAGTATGATGAGTCTGCTCTCGTTACCTTATTTTTCAGCGATGCAGATTGCATTTTGTCTACATGTGTAATCTCCGACTTTGTACTTCCTTCCATTTCCAACCTAAGAGATACGTTAATCTTATGCCCTTTTATACGTTATAAGCCAGTGTCGGTGTTCATTTTATCGCACGGTGACTGATCGCCAATCTATCTTTCTTTTACAAACCATTATCTCACGTAAAGACATTAACCCTCGGCTCCCTTTGAAACTTTCATTTGGCTGATAATTGGCCAATGTGCATTCATAAATGTAGTTAGTGAAGCCTTCCACTGCATTTGTATCATGTTTATTGCTCCTTATTTCTTAATGCAATCCTAATTCCCGAGGGCACAAAGTTCTCTCTAAATCACTGTATCAGCTCATTTCTTCTCTCTACCTTTCGTTCATATTGCGATCGGTCTATTGCAAGTGCTCGTAACTTTTTACTCAGCGGGTCAGCGGGTCACATGCACATCGCGAGTAAAGCACGGCAATTGCTACTGTTAATGATATCGTAATCATTGCGTGTGGCCTTATGCTACCCGTTTCAAAAAGAGTGGAGATTTAGTGTACAATTTTTTACAGCATACCAACGCCGCAAACGACATAGTTGTTTCTCAGACATCAGGACAGCTTAGTCTATTGACATGTTCATTAATTCTAATCTCCTCGAAAGCCAGTTTACGAGGCTGCAACTTTGACAGCTTCCGCTTCCAAGTAGCCGGACGTTTGAAGGGGTTTCCTATCTCAACATTCCTGATAGTTAAGTAAATTTGCCTACCGTATCAACCAACTAGCATTTACTCTGTTAGAAGAGTAAAGTATTAGCCTTAACTAATTTGTTAAAAAAAGAACGCATATCTTTTTCTTCGAGAAAATCATTTTGAAGGAAAATAGCTGCCAAGTGTGCCAAGTGTGGTCATAGGATGATACTACCAAAGTTGAATTCACACACACATCTTTATTTGAATAAACTCGCTAGGGGATCCTCATATGATGACGTTTGGATCAAGCTGCAATAAAGGCACATATCGGAATACTGCCATATCGCAGACTGGCATAAGAATATGCATATTGCTGTACAATTTTGTCTGTTTCGGGAGGTTAATGCTCATTCATATCGTGCAGATGACGACCGATGCTGGTAATTACCTTTCAAACAAGTTTTGCAGTAGAATTAATGCCTGTAGTAATAACGATATTTGACTGGGGCAGTGTTATGGGTGTCTCTTTATATGTTTAAATATATAGATATGTACTCCTAGAGAGATATGTACATATATACCCAGCATGTATAGGTCAAATGCAAAGTACCGTTGCAGGACTGCACCGACACACCTCAGAGTCTAGCCATCACCGAACAGCCACTGTAAGTGGTGGATCGGTTCACTTACCTTGACTTCCTCGACGTTCAATATACGCCATGGTTGCACCAGTTTGAGCGAAACGGCTGGATGGCCAGCCTGTGATGTGACAAAGAGGTACGAAAGAATTGACTGCGGCTTCCTCAGGTTCCTGTATTCGTCTCCGTGGATGGGGCCTTGAAACTTTCCACACCAATGGTTGGAGGGCTTATCAAATATAAGCAGTCATGCGGTCACCTGAGTTCCTGCATTCGGTTTCTTTTACCTGGTTTTTAATTATCGTTCCATTCCGATTAGTCTAACACACGTTTTCCATGCACTTTACGTTAGTTTCTAATTGCATTCAAACCGATTATCTTACTGTCTTTATTGGTTATTATCTTTGTGATGTGGTTCGTCGCAACTAGATCCCCCGCACTTCGGTGCTCGGATCAAAGTAGCACAACTGAACTGAGCCGAAAAGAATAACTTCTGTCCAAACCACTTCGATGTCCATTCTACTTTGACATTGTGTGTTATTATTCGTAAGATGATACATCTTCAAGTCTATGAGATCGGATACTTCATTGAAGACCAGAGTCAAATCAACATAAATGTTTATCACAAAGGACATTATTTGCCATTATACTTATCCGAAATTTACCCAACTTGCTGATGAAGGTAGGATGTTCTGGCTATTTTCTACTTTCATGAAATGCATATCACTGTTAGATTGGAATGCCATTTTAAAGTAGAAGTTGTGTGATTTGAATGCGACATGCAATCTCATTGAAGACCGCGGTTCCCATTGGAGTGAAGATCGGTCAATCCAATCACACAACGTATAATCCAATATTGACCTTTCAATTAGTCATACCCATTTGGGATAAAAGTTGCCCTCCGTGAACCGGTAGCAAAGAGATAGAGGTTTTAGCTATTATTCCAATGGTCGGGTGTTCAATGCCTGCTATCTCCATCTGATGAGATGAAATGACATCGAAACGCGTCGTGGTTGTGCACTGTTTTCGGGCGGGCAACACCCAAGTTCCATCTGTCTCGGCTACCGACTTAGGGATGGCAGTGACCAATGTCCACTTCAGTATGAATCGCTGTCCATATTGAGATTGCGCGTCGCAATCCAATCACAGAACCTTTAATCCAAAAATGACCATCCAATTAGGTATTCCCTGTTGCGTTGAGCGTTGGCCTCTGTGACCCGGTAGACATGGGTAGAGGTTTCGGCTACTATTCCAACAGTCTCGGGTTCGAGGCTTGCAATCTCCACCAGATGAGATCAAACCAGATGGAAACGCGTCATGGTTCGGCAGTATTTTCGAACGGGAAACGTCCCACTTACTTCTACAAACCATTATTATTTTCTTTCTTCTACGATTCTTCCGCACTGCGTCTGAACTTGTACCAGAAACACCCTGAGCCAAGTTCGGAATATGACATGTTGGCTGCCAGTATCACACGAAATTAATATGTAGTTTGCCGTGTGAATGACCTTATTTGTTAGCTCGCTTTCTGCACTGTTATCTTAGTATAAAGGTAAATTTTCTTTGGTCCTAACACTTCCCACGGCTATACCACAACACTGCCTATAACAGCAGTGTTAACGATCGCACTTTCATACGAAACTCAGACATCACCACAAGAAGATCATTTCTATGGTCACCATTTTGGCCTAGGGTTCATTGGTTTGTAAAGAGCAGAAAAGAAATCCTTAGGCAGCTCCATCAATTCTCACTCGCTGCAGGAATTACTTAAGTTGGTGCGACACAATGTGCTACAAGGGAGCACTAAGAGCACATGAACACAACAAGATCTATGCTTATCCAGCAAATAGTTGTCTAGCAATCGCCTGTAACGTTCCACTATTTGTGCACTGACGACTAACTCAGATACATTCCTCCAATTATTCACCACACGAATGGACGAGGTAATGTCGTGGCAAAATCGAAGCCTTCACGATTTAAACACACCTCTATACTTGGGCATATGGAATCAATTGACGACTTATGTATGAAACTACTCCTTGAATCAAATCCGAACTCTTCAACGGGTCCCAATTAGTTACACACTTTGTTTCCCAAGACCGTGGACCAGCATTTGCTTCTCCAGTTCGTCAAGCATTTCGGCGCTCCTAAAGGTTGGACGTCATACGAGGGCTTGGAAATTGGTACTGTGACATCTATACCAAAGAGAGGTAATTGTCAGGACACTGTAAACCATCGGCCGATTTGTCTGACATCGGTAATTTGTAACGTCATGGAAACAATTTTTAAGCAAGCCATGAATCTTCACATGGAAAATCTGCATATCCTCTCATTTGCTCAGCATGATTTTCGGAAGGCACATTCCTCTATCGCTGAATTACTTGTTGTCAAAGAAAAATGGACAAGATGGCTAGACGACGGCAAGCGCCTGTATGCACTTTCGTCGATTTCAGCATGGAATTTAAAAGTCCCCCTGGACATTTCCTTCTCAAATTCGGCAGTTGTCGCTTCCGCGAAGCTTCGCTTTCAGACCTTAGACTTTCTGAATGGTTAGAGAATGCCAGTTAAATTGAATGAAACCTACTCCACACCTGTATTTATGATCAGCGGGGTCTTGGTATCTTGAAAATCTTCATCAACTATGTTCCATCGAAGCTCCAAACGGATTGCCTAAAATGTACTCATAATCTTAATCTGTGGCTGGAGGTGCCCGTACACAAGCAACGCTGTACCTGTTCACTCCTGGTTAATAGAGTGGCGGCTACACATCAAGAATAATAAGCCTCCTTTCCTTCAATTGGTACCTGGGACTCCTTTGATGTTTATAACATTGGGGGCTACCGTCTCAGGAAGGCAAACTTGTAGAAGGACGTTGCAGTTCTTGTTTCGCCAAATCTACGCAAAACGCAAAACACCTTGAATAAGTAACCGCTACCAACAGGATGTTCTTTGCTATAAAGGGATCTTTTTCCTAATTGACTCCATAAATCTTCCAGGTTTTGTTCAGCTCTTATATTTGACTGATTCCTGTGTACGGATCGTTAACATCTCATTCTCACAAGAAAGTATTATGCGCACCGAAAAAGTGTCTTCAGCTGCAGGGTCCTGAATATGTCACTACAATCCGGAACCCATCATACTCGCATCAAGTTCAAGTATGAACCTATTCTCACTGGAGTATCGTCATGGTCCTGTTGACTGGATTTACACCCCATATATTTTACGATTTGAGATGGGAGCGAATTTACGAGAGTTCTTTCATTTTTGTACGAATAATACGACACGCGGCCGCTCAAACGATGCATCAGAGTGATTACAGTTGCCGTTCCGTTGTAGGACAGTCAAGGAGGATAAATCTGAGTAGGCCGGTGAGAGTACGAAGTCCAAGGTGCGGAGCCTTGCTTTGATACATTCTAGAGGGCTATGCAACGTGCTGGAGCTGATGACATCCGAGAATACTTTCAAGGAGACGAGAGTTGAAAGAATCCGAAGAGAGGTGGCAATGAAGCGGATCCAAAACAAAAGCAGCAGCATTAAAGTCTTCTACTATCAGACAGTCCCTGCCACTGCCGGGCTTCTTTATCTACTCCATCAAGAAAACTCCGGAGGTTTTACGAGCCCTGTAAATGATACCAACACCACAAAAGTTAAGAAGCAGCAAGGTTTTGAGAGATTGCTTTCATAGGATGAGCTCTGTAGTCTTGCTTTAAGTACAGAAACACAACACCCACCTACCTCCTTCCAGAACGCTGTTCTCAAGAAGTGTTACCTCCGAATTTGAACATCTGACTCCAGGAGATCCAAAGATAACCAAGTCCATTTGAAGGCCAGAAAATTATCTTGTTTCTCTGAGGCAAGGAACTATGAAGCCTGTTTCATGTGCCACGCACATTGGCATATATCAGTCGTAGTCCGTTCTTTATTCCTGCTACTTAGGTTTCCAACAAACTATCGGTGGTTTCTGTATCACGCGGAAATCCGCATTGTGAAGAGTGACTTCGAGTTTGAAATGGGTCAAGGTAACTCCTCAACAGCGCACTTTATAAGGACCCGATTTACTGAGGAACGGTCTCGCAGTACTTGAAATCTTTTCCCTTTAATACATGAGATTCGTATGAGAATGTGACGCACTCAGCTTCATTCTGGCAGGTCACATTGAGGGGATGAATTTTCAAGCAATCTTCTTCCTGCCTTCTGAGACGAAAGTCCAATACAATATTTATCACCGTCACCACTTGCTCAAATAGCTTGGGTACAATTCGTTCTAGAAACTCCTGGACGCTCATTATACAACAGCTGTAGTATTCTTATCAAGTTCAAGGGCCTTCATTATGGCTAAACATCGATCCCAATTTGTGTTGTTCTCAGGAACCGACGTTTAGGAAGCGGATTGTCATTAACCGTCTTTTCTTGGTGACATTCAATCCCTTGCTTCAGCTGCGAAGGAAGAAGAGTTGGCTTGTTTTGGACATGGCAAAGCTTCGGACTTTATCCTGCGAACAGCTGGGCTCCGGTTAACGGAGGCTGGAGCTGCACCGTCGCTAACAATTGCTGCATGCGTTTTGGTTTTAAGATCGTAGCCATCACCAGCAAGAGCTAGCGGCTCAGAAAGCGACACAGATAAGACACGACTCTGTTTGTCAGCAGGAGCGGAAGCGGATAAGCGTAAAACAGATGTCAGCAGTAAATACACCAGCTAGAGTACGAGAGGATCTCGGACTGAGTACAGTCTTGCCGTTCGAGACACGTATATCACCCTCAGATATTCGATAGTGAGTATAGTGGAAAAAGGGCAAAGCTAGGATGAACAGCTGGAGGTATCCTTAAGGTTTTGGGGTAAAGACGCAGCAAGTATTAGGCAACCAGACATCCCAGAACGTGCAATGCACAGCCTTTGAGCGAATGGCAACAATTTATCACTATCTAAGCAATTAGGTACCATGGATGTATGTAGCACGATGTCTTTTGCTTCAACGCACATTTTGATAACCATTAACATTCTCTAGCACGTGTTTGCTTAAACATTGTTCTCGACGATATTATAGCTTAAAATCTCTAGTTACTGCGTCAAGTTCAAGTACTGAATTCTTATTCAGCTCAACCATTGCCATTTGCCATTTGCCCTTGCAATTGCCATTTGCCAGCTTAACCGATAAAATTAGCTTTTAACTTAAAATTTAAAATATTTTACTATGTGCAGCTTTGAATGTCTTACGCGCCCAATCTAATGGAAGGTGCTTTAGAAGTTAAGTAATTCTTTTCGGACCATCGGATAATTACTTGACAATATCAATATTCCTTTCACTAAATCAGTCTCTGCAGGCTTTAGACTGAACAGTTTAAACCATCTTAAAATATATGGTAACCGTAGACTTTCATAGCTTGTTGCTCGAAAAAAAACACTTATCTTTGGCATCATGCTACTTTGGGCGACTTCGCGATCTCTGCTATTTTTAAACGCAAACATTTCTAGAATTTAAAATGGAATTAGTCAAACTATACATATATGTTTATCGATAGGCACGGCTGAAAGTTATCCCAACAGTGTTCCTCAAGATTACTTTTAGATCCGTAAGCTAGAATCAGCAAGGAAATCAACCTGAAGAATTCTTGTAATTCATTTTGGGCCTAGAATTCCGGCAATTTGGCAGTTTGTGTTATTAAAAAATGTGTCTGTTAAGTTCTTCGTAGTCAAATTCTATCTGGGTTATGCATTTTGGAGTCTGGAACGCCTGAAGTACTCATGCATTGAGACACGCTACTGATTGTCCACTTACAAGGAAAATCGTGATAATGATCTTTGGTCCACGAAGACTCCCTGGCATTGCTACTGCTTGTACACGTGTAGGAAAGAGTTGGCATGTTGGTCGAAATAAGACTAGTTAAATGGTCTAGAAGTGGGTGATCATTTTTTCATATATGGAAGGCTAGTTGCGGGCGAGCCATTCACATGTAATCACAGATTCTACCATATTGTAATCCGTGACGCAACATTTCATGAAGTATTTAGGTGCGTGAAACGGAAAATTTACCCCAATCCTATAAAGCATTTGGACGACTTGCATTGATAGCATACATTAGGATAAAATACTCCAACATAATTAACAAGTAATAAGCTGAGTTTGATTTGATTACTTGCTACTAATGGATACGTGGCATTTACAGGTTTTGACTCAGCAGCACGAAGAAAAGTGAATGGTACATCAGGACGTATGGAGGCATCTAAAATGCGAAACCGGGCGATGCCGCAGCACCAGCTAATCGTTTTATCAGTGAAGCCTTGCGTTCTCAACGATTAGAGCATTACCTCGAGAAATAGCGTCGTTAACTGACGTAGATCCGTTAGAATGGTGTGATATATGGAACTTTCATTTTATCAGGAAAATTAAGGGCGGGTGCAGATCGGCCTTTGGAAAACGCTGCGGTTTTCTGTGGTTTGTCAGATTACCTGAAAGCACCGTATGTATTGTATTCATAAGTCCAAAACGTTGTGCCACCACAAGTAAAAAAGCACTGGTACAGTGGAAATACCTACAAATTTCACAGAAATTAGTTAGTCGCCGATGGATTCGCTGAATGCATAACGGTGTACGAAATTACCCGACGAATCTATACAGATGCATCATCATCATCATCATTATACATGTCAGCTAGAGATGGTAAAACACCTCCGCTATTGTACCGCAATACATAAAGGAAATACATACATACATACAATACATAAAGGAAAAATAAATACGACAGTTGAATGCCAGCTGAGCTACCAGCAACGGATACGCATCGTTCCGGTAAGCTACTAGCCAGCTACTAGGCAAAACCAACAATTTAATTACGTTTTGCCCTACGAAATAAGATCGTAGATGGAAGGGGAGGCTAAAGGGATGGGGAGGGACAAAGAAACTCACAGCAGGAACGCCACTGAGGTCGGCTCCTTGCCATATCAGCAAGTGTATCCAGCCAAACGTGTTCACCGTCTTTTGGACCCCAACCAGGGAGCCGTGAAGCTCCAACTGAGGCCAGCTCCGAAGTGAGGGCCTTCATTCCTCTGGACCAAGTCATCGCTTGGCCACCTCTCCTCTTCTTCCACCCACATCCCCGGTGAGCAAACAACGCATGTCGAGGGAGTCGGTGGGCTGGCATGCGCAACACGTGGCCCAGCCATCGGAGCCTGGTGAGTGAAATGACGGTGCTGAGCGGTTCATTCCCTTTTCCTAGGCCGTAAACAAGGCGTCGAACACGCTCGTTACTCACGCGGTGTTCCCACCAGATGTGAGCCAAACTGCGAAGGCACCGATGGTCGAACGTAAGTAGCCTCTTCATGTCCGCCGATCTTAGGGGCCAGGTTTCGCAACCGTACAGTAAGGTCGAACGTACCGCTGCATTGTACACTCTACCCTTCAGGGCGAGAGTAATGTCGCGCCGTCGCCATAGGTGGCGAAGGTTAGCAAAAGCACTTCGAGCTTTCGCTATGCGGTTCGTGATCTCGTCTTCGATCCCAAGGGCGTTGATACAACTTCCCAGGTAATTGAATTTCTGAACGACTTCTAGCTGATCCCCACCAAGGGTCTGCACAGGGGGCGAACCCTGCCAATCCTGGAGGAACGCTTTGCACTTCGGTGGTGCAAAGCAAAGCCCGAAGCGACTGACAGCCAGCGCTAATCTGTCCAGCGCGGATTGACACGTCTGGGAGCTGTCACAGATGAGGGCAATGTCGTCTGCATACTCTAAGTCAAGAAGTCGTTCTCCTGGGAGTAGCTCCACACCTTCCAAGTCATGTCCTGTAAATGCAATCTCCATGACTTCGTCAATAGCGAAGTTGAATAGGAAAGATGACAGCGGGCATCCTTGTCTCACACCGCTGGAGATATTGAAGGGTGGCGACAGCCTGCTGTAAGCCCTTATTCTGCCCGTGCTACGCGCATATAATGCTTGGATAATATTTACATATTTCTCGGACACACATTTCCTGAGTAGACAATTCCAAAGGGCACATCGATCAACCGAAGCGAAGACAACTTTGATGTCGAGGAACACGACAAAGGTGGGCCACCAATATGTGTGACGGTGCTCCAACAAATGACGCAAGGTGAAGATGTGGTCGATGCAGCCACGACCCCGACGAAACCCGGCTTGCTCCTCACGAATCTGGCTTTCACGAGCGCCAGTCAGTCTGTGGAGAATTCTGGACGCGAGTAATTTGGAGGCGATGGAGATCAGACTGATTCCTCTATGGTTGCCGCATTCCGAGCGCGAGCCGCCTTTGAAGATGGGAACAATAACGGAGCGGCTCCAGTCGGTTGGGACAGTTTCCTGCTCCCACAGTTTCACCAGTAATTCATGCAAAGCATCAACAAGAGCAGAGCCTCCAAATTTGAAGAGGGCTGGAGGAAGATCATCTCGTCCCGCGGCTTTATTCAACTTCAACAGTCCGATCTCACGTTCGACTTCTGAGCGAGAGGGTGGATCCAAAGGGACAGCCCACGGAGCGGGGCGATCAGTGACCGGCGAATCGAACAACTCTTGCCGATTAAATTGCTTTACAAAATGCTCAGCCCAACGCTCCAGACGTTTTGACAAATTGTGGATAGGCTGTCCACTCTCGTCACGTATAGTTTCACTAACACCAGGTCTCCTGCTGCCCGTTTCCCGTATCAGACGGAATAACTTACGATGGTTGCCAAGGGCAGCGGCCACTTCCATCTCTGACGCACGATGAGACCACCAAGATTCGCGGTCTCTCTTCAGGCTAGCACGGAGTTTTGCCCGGAGCTCTTTGCGAGTTTCATTGTGCTCGCTTCCAGCCAGGATTTGCCGGCGAGCATCGATAAGTTCCAAAGACCGCGAAGAGACCCAATGTCCATGTTGTCTATTAGACATACCACATGAGGATTTGCCAGCTGCTAGTAAGGTCTGGCGAACATGTGACCAGTGACCATCAGTTGTCTCCTGTGAGCGCTTGCTCAACTCGCATGTTAGCGTACTTCGATACGCATTCAGAACAGCTGGTTTTGTCAGTTGGCTGGTGTCAATACGCTCACAGCGTCGTCGTGGGCGTCCGCCAAAACGCATCCGCATGTCAGCACATACAAGTGCATGATCGGTGTCCACACATGTGCTCCAAATCGAGCGACAATTCTGGATGCAGCCTCTCCAGCGGTAACTTATCGTAATGTGATCGATCTGCGTCCAAGGCTGCTTCGAGGCTGGTGGGCGCCAAGTCACCCTCCGGCGGGTGCTGTGTCGGAAATTAGGGCTCGCAAGAAATAAGCGAGCATCTTCACACAAATGAAGTAACCGCTCACCGTTATCATTACGGGAGCCTACACCGTGTTGACCGCCCAGATGCAGTTCATCAGTGGACAACTTTCCAACTTGTGCGTTCATATCCCCCGCCAGCACAACAGTGTCCGTGCTTCTTCTGTGGCGAAGGAGCTGGGTCAGTTGGCGGTAGAAGTCGTTCTTTACCGAATCATCGCTAAAGTTTGTGGGCGCGTAAGCAGCGATGATGAATGGACATCTATTAGTCCCGCGCGACTTCGAAGCTTTAAACGAGCCAGCAAATCGGATCGCACACATCCGGCTATTGATTGGAATCCAATCAACCAGTGCAGCTTCAGCCCGGGGACTCAGGGCAATACCAACACCGGCTTGGCCAGTGCTCGAAGCTGCATCGTCACCGGATAGGCGCACTGAGAAAATACTGCTTGCGTCCCCTGAAGGGGATCGCAGAGTGAGCACAGTGCTCGAGTCTTGCAGGCGAGTCTCTGATAAGCAGCAGATATCGATCGAGAGGGTCTCCAATGTTCGGGCAAGTGCTGCCTGTTGACTGATTTGTAGCAGTGTGCGTACATTGAGGCATGCCAATCTGAAGGAAAATCGAGGGCTCCAAATGGAAGCCGATGAACTGGATTGGACCGCTTGGTTGGACATGGGCTTGTCGACAGTAGAGGAGTGACGCTCCGCGTTCACGTGTGAGTTGAAATTAGAAGGTAATTGCCTAGCAAAGCACGTTGGGGGAGGGCAACGAATCGGGGGGTTGAAAACTGGGGGGATATAAGTGAAGCTGGAATGGGACGGTAAGAGTGAAAAAGCTAAGAGGGGGAATAAGAAGACGGGAAGGCTTGAGCAGTAGCATCCAAACCCCTATCCACCCTGCTCGAGGCAGCAGATAGGGCACCGTTTATTATCCTCGGCGGTGGCCAGATCATCAGGAAATTGTTTGAAGGAAAATTCATAGTATTGCGTGGGCAGGATACCGTCAGGTTGCCCAGGCCTAGACAGGAGAACGATTAGGGTTCTCAACCAAAGCCTTTGGTTCAAAAACCTGACCGCAAGGCAGCGGGTTTGTCGTTGGGCTACAAGGAGTCCATTTTAAGGAATAAGGTGCCACCCTCATTCCAACCCCCAACCTGGATGACCAGGAGGCTGAGTTTGTCTGGCCTCTAACCATTGAACAATCTGGTATGAGTGACTCTGAAGGTGCAAAAGCACCACCCAGCGTAGCTCAATGGATCGCTGAGGCACACAAACCATCGCACCACGGTAAGGTCCAGCCTCATTGCGATGGATTCCAGCCTCATTGCGATGGTGCAATCAGATGAGCTGGTAGTACCCATGTTTTCAATCTTTTTTAGCAACCTCGTGATCTCGTCGGATGATAATTGCTAAAGCTGGGACTGCTTATATAACTCATTCGTTCTTGTCCACTGCTTGCTTCGTACTTCTAATATTGCATTTTCAAGATGACGAAATAGTTACTCTGTCTTTTTAAGAACTGAATCCGTTAAGCTGGCATGTAGATGGATAAATACCGTTGAAGTTTCATCAGTACCCACCCCGTTACCAGGGTCTGCTGCAAATTCTTGTTTACATTTCGCCCAAGATTCCCACCCGACCAGGAAGGAAGTGCGATGCTTCTAGAATTTCCACTTGGTCCGCTCGTCAGTCGGGGCCACCTCAGCAAAGTAAACACCGCAAACATAAAGTGCAAATGATGAAACATTGGCTCACGTCAATGTCCAAGAAAGCTGAAGTAGGATGGGGACTAATTTTATATTTAAGCTTATCGGCCTACTCGATCTTGGCTCTCGCTTCAACCAGAGTTATCATTCCAAATATCGTCGCAGATTTATGGCTACGATAATTCGTTTTAGTTCGACGAGCTCTACCCAGTGCTCACCACAATTTGGCTATAACTTTTGCGGACTATATCGATGCTCCTTTTCACATTTTTGGTGAAATTTTTGTTAAAACTCATGAATGCAACTGCAACTCTTGAGCTGATGAGGAAATATTTTGGTTTCATTCGGAATAACAGGGTGATGATATTAAAAGATCATGCAACTACCGCCTTAAGCTACAGAGTTAAAAAGATAAGGCGCAGCTATTTTGGGTCCTTCATCGTACACATGACCGAAACACTGGAGTCTGCGGCGTTGGATAAACGCCGAGAGTTTCGGAAGACCGTAAAAACGCTTACGGGTTTCGCCATTGGTGATACGCTCACACCACTGCGTTTTTAAGATGTCTTATACCTCAATGTTTGAGGACTTTCAGCTTCCGGGGCTCCTCTGATTGCACTTGCCATGTTTCGTAACCACAGAGTAAACTGGCACTAATGGTTGTTGAGAATACTCAGATTTTCGTTCGTAGACTAATTTCCGTTCTCCGCCACAACGTGTTTCCTAGTATTAAGAAGGCTGTTCTAACTCATTTCGGTACCAATCCGGAGTTCGGATTTAGCCTGTCCATTGGGCAGTTTGGTGGATCCAAGGTACTTAAACTCAGGTACCAACTCGAGGAGTTGTTCGGGTTAAAAGCGCAAAGGGGATGACTGGCTGGCTAACGATGAGAAGCACTTCACCTTGCTGATGGTATTTTCGAGGCCGATCATAGAGGCTGACCGGTCGACCAAATTTAGTGGTGTCTGTAATAATATAGGATCTTCTGCAAGGATAGCGTTATCGTCAGCAAAGTATAGGTCTGACAGCCAGAAGTCAGAGCTAAAGCGAACATCACGATAGCCCTCAAGGTCATGATGCGTAACCCAGTCCATTTCGAATTTGAACAGCACTGCAGAAATTGGACAACAGTGCCGGACCCCAGTATCGATGTCGAGTTATTCCGTTTCTTCTTCATAGATCCGAAGCAGGGCCGTCGTGCAAAGGTAGTATGATCTCATCAAGTTAAGGAGTTTAACCGGCACGCCATAGGCCATTAGGATTTTCCAGTGCTTTTCAGTCAACTCAGTCAAAGGCAGCATGAAAATCAACAAAGCACAGTAACGTGGGCTGTTGGAACTGGTGGCGTTGTTCGACTACCCAACGTAGAGTGAAGATTTGGTCAGTGCAGCCTCTGGCTAGAAGAAAGCCACCTTGGTTGTGGTAAGTCCGTAGGTTCCTCTCGTTGGCAAAACCGGAATGCAATATTCCTGCGGGTTTCGCGGCCACATAGATTAGGCTAATTCCGCGAATATTACTGCACGCAGTTCGGCCACCTTTCTTGGGAAATGGTAGTATTACTGTGATGCTCCACGAAGGACAGCTTTAGGTCTTCCATCTCAAGCAAAAGTGCTCGTGCAAATGGTCAAAGGGTGCTGCTAGACAAGCCTTGTAGATTTTCGCTGCAATCCCGTCCGCTCCCGGGGCTTTCTTCGACTTCAGGTGACGAATGGTGTCTGCAATTATTGTGGGAGATGGTGGTGAGCAACCCGCCTCATATTCTCACTGCGTTAATGCTGAAATGGTTCCAGTGGTGTGTGGCGGGCGGTTTAGGATGTTGCTAAGATACTCTACACATCTAGTAAGCTTTACTACCGTATTGGGAACGCCTTGGCCATCCGAATTGCGCAATAACGGCTGCGGGGAACGGATGATACGAACAAGGTGGCCCAAATTGCCAGATTTTGATGCAACTTCCATATTGTCAGCGATAGCAGACCAGTAGCGGTTGTGCTCACTGCGGGCTGTACAGGTTGCCTCACCTCTCAAGCGACGGTACTCTGGGACGTTCGTGAGACGTGCTTCGCTCGCTTTAGTGGACAAGCGGAGAGTATCTTCAGTGATACAGTACTTCACATGCTTAGAGGTAGAGCCCAGGGTAGATAAAGTAGCGCTTTGAACTGACAATTTTAACCTAGACCAGGTTCATCTTCAGCTATTGCGAGGTGCATTGCACTTGCAGAAAGTTTCGCTTCTATTGCTGCCCTAAGTTATCGGTAGCGGTCAGTATTTCGAAGTGGGGCAGTGTTAAAACGCCTTGATGGAAGGGTCTTCCGGCGCAATGTTAATTGGAGTCTGAATTTGGCGCGCAGGAGTAGGTGGACCCAACAAACTTTATTGCCCGTTTCAGTCCCTCTGTACGCTCGACATTTCTTAACGGAGGACATACACCAGGATCGGATTAAAATGTAATCTATCTGGCCTGCTATACGATTATCTTCGCGGTACAACTTCAAAACTTGCTTCCTGGGAAGCTGGAACCGCGTATCGGTTGTGCACAACCGCTTAAGGTCAGCGAAGCTGACCATGCGGTCTCCATTAGCACAGCTTTCTCCAAGGGCCTATCTCCCAAATATGTGACGGGTTTGATTGTTCCTCTGGCTGGTTCTTGCATTCCAATCCCCGTCAATAATAAGGATGTCGCGTTTTTGAACATGGTTCACCACTGTCTGCATGGTATCGTAAAATTTGTTTTTGTCCCTTTCCGTTGATGATAGGGTCGGTGCGTAGACAGAGATTATCCTCAGATTCATCGGGTGACCTTTGAGGCGAGCAACTAGGATTCTAACTGCTGCTGGCTTTCATGAAAGGATAGTGTTGTGTGCCTGGCAACTGAAACCCACGGCGACCCCATGGTTGGTAGAATTGTCTTTCGGCCCACTGTAATAAAGTCAACATGAGGTATATAAACCAGAGACTTTGATTTGTCGAGAGCCATAGCCGGGTATTCGAGATTCGGACAAGTATGTTAGGTCGATCTGGTAGTCATATATTATGCCCATCCTCAACGTTTGGCTGCCGACATCCAGTAGTGTCCTGACATTCCAGCATCCAATGAATAATGGCTTTCGGGGACTGGTAGGGACCAAGCTAGCCTGCTTGTCAATCTGGCCACTGGGTTAGAGCAGGGCATATCGCCTACTGAGAACGCCGTAGCATGAAAAGAATCGCGGGAAAAGCACATGTCACGAAGTTTCGTACGGATTATGGGTACGGATGAGGATCCCAACGTCATCCGGCTTTTGTTCGAGCGTTCACCTCTAGCCTTCATACAGCCAACTGCCACCTGCAAGACACCAGGGATCTGAGCAATTGTCTTAAATTCTGGCCATTTGATCAGGGCTCGATCACTTCCGTCCAGTTATCAGGACTGACGTTGCACTCGGGTACGAAGTCACTGAGTTTAGTCTGTCTGCCTGATGGTTGACCGCTGTCGCTGCCATGCGCAAGCAACTTTTTGGAGCCACAAGTGAGAGCTGGGTGACAGGTGGAGACAAAATCTTGGCGGACTACAACGGAAAGTAAGACAGGTCACCTATCAGTGTTGCTGCTCCTCCCTGGCACCCCGTACACTGTGGGTGCCAGTGGCTTGTCCACTGTGCTTAAGTACGCAGGTAAAATGCTTAATAAAACAGTTGAAATAAGAGGTTTGAGTCCTAACTGTCGGGTCCCAAAGTAGGAACCTGATGCCAGGAGAGATAAAGCAGGCTGGGCTCTCTCTGTTTGGGCGTAATGTGTATGAATATCACACTAGTGAAGGTCGCAATTTTTCTGTCTTAGTGTTATGAGAGCCTGTCAGGAAGGGTTTAGCATAGTTTAAGCGGAAATCGCTTTAGTTACAACCGTACAGATGCAATAAGTTAGTTTGCTTAAACAACCTAAGTGCACTGAGTCCGTTTTAAAACTCCACATGGATTTCCAACTGTACCTTCTTGTTTATCAATCAAACTCTGTTTAACATGTAATACTGGGATGGTATCAAGAGGAAGTACCGAAAACTAAGAGTATAACTGGAAAATGCAGCGCAGACGTAAATAACACTATGGCTAAGCTCCAATGCTGTTCGTGGTTATTGGATCTGTATGAAAATGTTCACCACCTTTGCAAAACTTCAAAATATAGCGTTTACACATAACAAACTGTTAATTTGCTAATTGCCAGTGTGCGTGGAATCGTTTGAATCCGTTGCGCAAACCGGTAATATTTTTAGTGCAGCTTAAGCTTGTTTTTGCTTTGCTCAGCTTCCATTCTCTTTCTAGTCTGAAAGCTGTAAGTGTGCAAAACGGTCAATGCCGGTGTCAGATAGGTGATTTTATATGGGTGCAACAGTGCTTAGAAGATAGGACCACGTTCACCGTTACATGCTAAAACTGGTCAATTATCCCAGTATGAAAGACCATCAGTTAAAGTAATCCATATTTGGTAACCGGTTGAGCTATCTTTTGAAGTTTCTCGTTCTTCGAACGTGCTAATTTTGGAACGTCATTTCGATTTCCATCACTTCTTATAACATCCTGTTCCAAAACGACTTTATAAAACGATGCTGCATTTAACTTACATGACGTCGCAAATTAACCGTGTGTACACGTGAACACTGTGATGGATTCACCGATGAGATTCTTAGGAAAGACCCCAATGTTTTTATTTTACCCCTATAGTCCAGGGGATTTGCTATGCGTTTCTCATTTCACCTGCAATGAACTCACGTTCCTTCATTCTACCAACCGCCTCTAATCTGGTGGGTGGTCACAGAAAACGTTTGTATCTGTTTTATTTTGCAGCAGACGTAATCGAATAGGCTGTACCTTGGTTTTGCTTCTTAAAGGACAATTCAATTTACAAGAGAATGTCTAGTTCCAATCTGAAGTATTTTGTGGTTTACTTAACTGAATAGTCAAATCGAATTCACTATTCGGTTCAGCCTTAACCAACGACGCCAGTCGAAACGGTGGGATGGTGTTTTGATTAGAAACCTGAATTCGTCTAGTGGCCTGTGTGTATACTCAGATTTGTGAACGGTCGACAGCAATCAAATTATCAGTACACGTTTTTGACATTCACTGTCTGGGCCATCCTCAAGAACACTGTCAGTAACGACTGAGGGTTGTACGGAATTATTCCGTGCTTCGGGGATGGGGTGTCAGTGAGCAACTTCACTCTAACGGATAACGCTTAATCGTATGAACCGAGTTATGACCATGGTGTTTACACACATGTCTAATGCGCGTTTCTTGATCTCAGCTCGACCGCATCGGCTTGTGTTTATGCTAGCACTGCATCAACAATTACCGAAACAATACACGGTAAAGGATTGTTGATCTAATCGCCTTGGGCTTGCTATTGCTGCTTACTTCTTTTATGATTTAGAATGGCTAATTTAAATTAATATTCTGATTTGTTAGCCGGTTGGACACATCTTGTCTATACCATCAACTGCTACCTTGCGGATACAGAGAATTTAAAATAGTATGCCGTAGACACTGTCTGTATCCGCCTTGTGGTTGCATATCATGGAAACCGTCAACATAGAATTCGATTTATGGATTGCACACCGATAACAACATGAATTTGACTAGTTGATTTACTTAGGATAAATAAATTGCACGTCAGACCAGGTGAATCATTGCTCCATTGGTGTGGGATTTTATAGCGAACAGGGGTGCTAACCGCGTTACCCGAGTCTTGAGCCATGATGTCATTACAATAACAGTTCGTGATGTCACCTTAGATGGTCTGATCACAGTGCGAGTAGTCCAGGTGTTCCTTTGTGAGTCATGACAATGACGGATAAGCTCATAGGGTTGACAATGGGAGTCGGTTTGCACTTTCTAATCTGATCCACGCGTCGATGCTCGTCAAGCTGGCTGGCTTAAGATCGCCCGCCAGGCATTAGGGAGTTCTACCCCCTCCATTCTATTCACGCAGTCGTCAGATTTGGCAATCTCCACCGCCTCGGCAATCGATCGCTGAGGTTTTGATCGCATACCCCGCCTAATGACCTCTACGTTTTCGAAGTCTATCTGGTGTCTCGTATCTAATGTATGCACAGCTACGGCTGAGTATCTTACTATTGCCTGGTAGTCTTGAAATGCGTCTCCTATGCTCCGAAATTCGTGTGCGTAATTCTTTCCCTGTTTGGCCTATATACACATGTGCACAGTCCTTAACTTTAATTTTATAAACACAGTTTATAGTTCTATCCTTGTAAATGGGGTCCTTCAGGTGTACTAGCGCCGAACGTAACATTCGACCTCGCTGAAAGATCACCCTTATATTTTCCTTGTTTAATACCCTTCGAATTTCCTCCGAAGTGCCTTCCTTGTACGTAATTCCGACCGTCCCTATCCACTCGGTTGGGGGTCTTGACTGCCGGTGTGGCACTTTATGCAATTGGCGTTTGAGTAGCCGCGGTGGGTAACCACTTTCCAATAGTTTGCTCATTGCCGATTTCCGCGCAGCCTTTTTCTTCTCCTCCATCGTGCACAAGATTTGTGCCCTGTAGAACAGCGTTGAGGCTATTCCAGCGTAAACTTGCTTCGAATGACCCGAAGTGTAGTGGAGTACGCCATCAGTATCCCTTGGCTTGCGATATATCGTCGTCTTTAAATTTCCCTCATTTCTGTGAACCAGCCAGTCAAGAAATGGTATTGTGCCGCTACAAGATTCCAACTCAATAGTTAACTTTATTCTCTCATCAATGGAATTTAAGTGATCAAGCTACTCGTCCTTCTTATCTCGTTTAACAAGTACAAAGTTGTTGCCTACATAACGCCACCATTTTAATGAGTTAATGGTGTTTGTTAACGCCTGGTTCTCGAAGTCTTCCATATACAGATTCGCCAGTATAGGGGATATTAGCGATCCTATGGCGAGACCTTGTTCCTGACTGTAAGGCTTCGACTGTAAAAACCAAGTAAGACACGTCAAGACACACTGTCATCCCCTCGATTATCTGGCTAACTGTTAGTTTTGTCCGATCATTCAGAGTGACATCTTCATTTAGACGACGTATCGCTATTCCTAGTGCCTCTTCTTTGGGTAAATTTGTGAAAAGTGATGTGACATCGAAGCTGACCATCAACTCATCTGACTCAATTTTGAGCTTGCTATCTTTTGAGCGAAATCATAAGAGTATTTCACGAATGTACTGGTTCACCCCGTTAGAGACTGCAGAAGCCTTGTCAAATATCTCGCAAGTTCATGGGTCGGGGAGCCCATACCGTCGACTATGGGCCGTACGGGAACTTCGGGTAATGAACTTTTGGCAAGCAATAAACCCTCGGAGGTAAAGTCGATTTTTGGTATATACTGTACTACTTGCCTGCCCCTAAATCGTCCCTCACGGTTCTTAAATAGTTACCAACCTCCGCTTTACTCTTGTTCATTACTGACGCCACGGTCTTATCGACAACTACTCAATATGGATCCGTCTCCAAAGGTTATCCCATTTTTGCAGGTAATCTGACCTATTCATTACAACCAGGGATTTTTCCCTTGTCAGACTTTGTAAGTACAATGCTTCGATCTTCCTTCAAGGAAATTAATGCGATACGCTCACTTTGCTCAGACCACATAGTTGGACTGCACCTCGAAACACCGAGGAATATAACATTTATCATTTATTTATCATTTGGTTCACCCGGTTGCTGAAAATGATAGTGAAAGTAAAGGTGTTAGCAACGTTCTTGCAGACCGTATTGCGTAGCGCATTTAAAAGGATGGGTCCTCAAATTCGCCTTGTGTTTGATTTGTGCTTAATAGCGGAAGAGCTGACTGGAGTCCTGTAAAATCTGGTTGACAATTGTTACGTCGCCGCGGATTGACAGATGCTGCCGAGGTGAAATATTAACGTCCTCCGCCTAACTTGACTTGGATGGTGAAACAAACCATTGCATTTCGTAGTGTGTTATGGTCGTAAGGTCTCGGGTAATTCGAGACTGCTTGTGTCAGGGCTGCTTAGCTAGTGCAGCGTATTTCACATGAGCCGCACATAGGAGTTAGGAATCTTCAGGCAAAAAGTTGGATCACACCGCCCGAATACCATTCGCAGCATGCCAAAAATTTGGTTCCCAGCCCTTTATGTATTTTCATACCTATCTAAACTAAATACTGCAAGACAACACTCCGCAATGACCGTTTGCAATACGTAGCCTCTAAGGGTGTACGTGCTTTTCGGCTAATGGGGACTTTGGACGATATTATATTCGGACGAATTATACTGGACAAGATTGTATAATGACTTTTCATGCATACTATCCGAGTCTCTTTGAAGTGTATGCCGATGTCCTTCATTGGGAGACACCGGCTACACCTTACCGTCACAAGCAGAAAGCAAAATTTCCAAGGCGAACAAGCGCGTAAACCAGTTAATCAACCCGGGAAATAGATGCCGCCCATAAGTAATCATGTGGACCTCCACATTCCGTCTGAAACGGTTCGGACAGCCTATTTCGAACTCCAACATGTTACAAGAAATTCTTGATCCAACTATGGTCATCACCTTAACTCCGTCCTTTTCGTACCTGTGAAGCAGAATTCGGTTGTTCAGGCGGTTGAAGACTGCAGCGTTCGAGGCAAATGTCATCAGATCCTCTAATTTCGTCCGCCGCCTCTGTCCAACTAATGCGTGTAAACAGTAGGTTGAATGTGCATGACTGATGGGGAAAGAAATCATGCTCCTTAGGTGCATTGATGTTGCAACGTTCCAGTTGTTCGGTTATAGACTCAGGTGCTATCTCCATTGAGAATACAGAGAGGAGGAAGCAGGCAGATAATTTGCGGGTTCTTAACGCTTGCCATGTTTAACACTTGACATAATTAGACCACGCTTTCACATGCTACCCTCCATTTGTTTATGTTAGTATGTTTGGAAGCATTGCGCTAATGGCTGGTCATTATTTTTACTAATACGTCCCACGTCTTCCAATGATTGTCAGCGATTACAGCAGACATGTATGTGCGGAGTGATTTCAGTTTTCTCAACACAGATGTAGTGGTAAATGTAATGTCATCTTGGAATATTTTCTCAGCAGATGAAACCTCTGATTTTGTCGGCAGTTGAATATCTTAATAGCAGTTTCTACAATGTTCTATCACCGCTGGGCAATGAGTTAATCAAGTGACTAGCTTATCAGTGAACGTAGAAGGTATTTTAATCCATAATTCATTGGGTTAGTTATCATTAGAAGTTGTATGTAAATAACAGGACAACCGATTCCGAAATGTACTATTTAACTCTCCTTATCATCAGATATATGGGCACTTATGAAGTGGTTCCATTATTCGAAGTATTCAAAAAGCGTATTTGCATAAACCGGTATCATGGTTGAAGTGAAATTTCGCGTCCAAAGCGCAAAACAGATGCTTCAACTTTTAAAGTTTAGTAGCTAAATTTGTTAATTGCCTTTCTCATTGTGCTCAGCAGCTTTGTTGGAAGAAACACTGCTTTTTAACTACAAAGGCTATTTCTAGCTGCAAGCACGAGCAAACAGTCAATTGCTTTTGTGTTTAGAAATTAAATGGTGAGTGACTACCAAATCCTCCTAACAGAACGCTTCGGAGAGCTTAACCATGGTAAAACCAATAAACAAATATGATTTTTTGCGATATATTGTACTACTTGAATTATCAATTCCGTGAGAATCCATAACGCATCCATGGGATAGCTTGCGTAACGTCCGCAATTCGACTTTCATAGCATAGCTGTCAACTGAGAACACAACTCTAAATGAGCTCTTTCTGCTGGTGACTTGGAAACATTGATTCATAAAGTTGGTGCGTTATGCCTTTCAGCTTGGTTCTTGGTGCTAGTTAGCTACAACAACAAAAATTTGTTCCTGTGACTCAAATAGTGACGCTACTCTAATGCATCGTATCTATGACATCCAAATATCGTCATGCCATTAAGTTTCAATATTCCATTTTCTACTTTCAATACTAGTTTGGGAGTCATTCTTTCATAACGCTCCTGAATAATATCAATTTCCAATGAGTGTGTTGGAGTTAAAAGAATGTGCCCTAATCACTGTGCACCCATTTAACCGGCCTAACCATTATGTCTATTCTGAAATACTGCGAAAGTATGTAAAGGCAACACATTCACGAATATTTGTTAGACAATAAATAGTTCACGTTCCAAAGTAGCAATTCATTGAGCTAAGTTAATATGTAGAGCCTTTGACGCGTTATCTCACGGGAAAATTTAGAAATGTTTATACGTGGCATTACTTCTTACCTACCAAAATAGGTAGCGGCTCCAGCTTCATGCGATTGCAGACCAGATGCTAGAAAGTTGTACTAATTGATAGAAAAAACGGGTTCCCAACTGGTGATATCAAATCCACTGGAATTGTTCAGTGATACTGTTGCTCACGGAATTTACTCATTAAGGACATAATACTAAGCAATTGCGCACGTCCATTGGATAACAAAGAAATAGGGAGTGGGCAAAATATATAAGGAACTGAGCCACGGAAAGGGCACTAACAGAAATGATTCATCAGTCAGCATCCAGCATTGCTGTACGACTATCCGGTGAGCGCAAATTGTGGATGATCTGATGTTCAGATAGCATGCCACATTTTTACCATTCATCCATTGCATTCCGCATGTCGGTTAGGATTGAGAAATAGTCCCCTATTCTATGGTCATGCCACTGAGTTGGGTGAAATTACAAAGGATAAAAAAGAAAAAAGAAAAAGAAAAAATATCAAAAGAAAATCACCAGAATACAAATAGCATCATACTTTATTATATACTCTACATTGAGGGAGAAAACATTAACCATTTTGCATGCATTTCTTCTGTATGTCGACCAGTGTATCCAACCAAACATATTCGTTGTATCTCGGATCATGAACCGAAGGCCAGTGGTAGCAGTCGAAATGAGCATCGAAATAAGGGACTTCACTCCTCTTGTAAATTCATTGGCTGCCTACAATTCCTCTTCTGTCTCCAAATTGCATGGGTAAGCAATACACATCGCAGCAGTTAGGGGGGGGGCTGAAATGTGCTTGTCTCATCGCACTCTGCATTCTCTCGGAAGTAATCCACCCTGCTTCATCTAATGCAGCCAACACAAATGGGAGTAACATGCCACACAAGATAAGCACTATCCTAAGGAATTTTCCCCCTCAAATCTTGACTCTTATTACACCAAGAAACTTTAAAAAATCGTGCACAAACTCACACTGCAAGTTCTTCGCTTTTAACAAATCGCACGGCTGCGAAATGGGTTTCTATGGAGCAATCCCTGGTCATTGCTGTAATTCCAAACTTACACATGCGCGGCCATTTCCAAGGATGATAGTGTTTAATATTAGTTTTACGGTTATACATATTCATGACTGACACTTTGCAGCTAGCATTTGTGATATACAAAACACTACCAGTGAAGAAGTACCATTTCAATACTACTTGCAGCTTCCCAACCGGATGGAAACAGAATATTATTTCACGGAATTTAGAAATGTTTAGAATGGGAGACTGGGTTAATGACCACTGCACAAATTCATCCAGACCACGCTGAAGCGTGGAGGTTTCAAGGTTTGGAGACATACATCCAATAACTTAGTGGTTCCAAAAATTTTGTGTCTTCTGCCCACAAAGCGGATTAAATAAGAACATCTACCCTCCGAAAATGAGATGTTTTCGTATAAAGCTAATTATCTAATAACGTGCCTATGTTGACTTAACTACTGACAATGGACACAATTTTTAACTAATTTCAAGCACTCAAAAGAAAAAGTTTCTCCATCTAAGCAACCTTTCATATCAGGTGATGATGTAAGCTAATGAGACAGTTGATTTGGCCTAGTTTCAACATTTTCTGGCAAACTTGACGCGGTTTTAGCTAATCTTTATCTTATGTAGTGTCCCGAATTCATCATGTGCCTTGCTTTGGTGTCTAATCCCTGATCCAACATAAACATATGTCACTGGCTTCTCATTTGCTTCAAACGTCCTTTGTACCTCCTTCCTGAATGACAGCTCCCCACCAATAGTCTGTATCGATACGTTCTGAATGCCAGTCGCCTGTTTCGTCCCTCCACCTTATAAAAATTCGGTCGCTACTATACCTGGTCGGCGGACCTATGTTTCCACTTTGGTGTTCAATCAAAGCTGCAATTCTACCAGATGAACGAGTGCCTGGTTCCGAAGAATATGGTTGACTTGAGAGCCGATGGAGGCACTGTCGAGCTGCGCCGCTTTACATCCTGTGTTCGTATAACAATTACTGAAATTTGTTACCGAAAATTATCCAATTCACTTATCAGTTACTAATGATTAGTAACTGATGGCCAATCGGTAGTTATCAGGTAGTTAGTAGCATGTTTGGTTGCGAATAATTTTTTCATTAGACTTGTTTGGCGACAGATTGATGACCCAGTCCTCGTAGTTATATTTACCCGTGTAAAATTCCATTTTACTCCTTTGGGGGTAATTACTCCCAGCTTAAGTGCCAGTGCCATAACAACATCATCTGCATGCTTGCATCCAATAAAGTTGGAAAGTATAGAAAGCTCTTCGATATATAAATGAAACAGTAGGAAGAGATAGAATTGACCCTTGTAAAACACCACAATCGGAACAAAGTACAGAGAATTCTGTTTCATTAAGCTGAATGACAGCTACGGTTTGTAAAGCAGTCTGTGATCATGCCGCAGGTATTTGTACAAACCCACTCGTGAGCAGCTGATTGAGTAAGGTTGATATGTTGACGCTCCTAAAAGCATCATATACACCATCAAGTGCATATGCCACCGAATGTACAAGGTAAGGTACAACATCCAGTGTGGATAGCTTAGCTTGATAGGAAAACTGGTCTAAACTCTTTGCCAAGGCGCGCGTGAAGATCCGGTGTAGAAGTATTTGCTCACAGACTATCAATGCCACCGAGGTACATGTAATCGACGGACAGATTAGATATTTCCACTTGGGCACATGTGTCAACCTTAGAAGTCTCCGAATATCAGAGATTGTACCACCCATAATACAGCGATTAGATAGCGCTTAAGGGTATCGCTTTATAACCAACGCATTCTTTTAAATCGTAGGGGATAAAGCATCAGGTTGTGCAGACTTAGAGATCTCCGATATTTTTGGTCTTCTCTGTAAACATCCAATTGATTGATTGTGACTGTGGGACCAGATTTGAGGATGGAAGGCAGAGGAAACCTACCGTGTGGGGAGAAAGAAAATTCGGCATTGAATCCATGCATATCCATTTGATCAACTGGCTTCAACAACTTTTGCTACACAGCTGCTTTAATCTCCAGAGGTCGCGATAATCTTGATTACCGAACAGTTTCAGTGTACTAAATATCCAGTCACATCGCAACTAATTTTAATGCCTAGTTTGGTCCTTTAAGCTGGGCAGACATTATGAATTTATATGCCTGTTCTTTCCTTAGCCTAATTTGCTTCAGTAGTGGCAGAGAATCTGTTAATACGCATGCAGATAGTTCTAACGTGGCAGGATGGATCAATGCAGAACTTGATATATTCAGTAGGATGTTTAAACTCCAATGCAAGGTTTCCTTCTGTGAAAACTGAAAAGTCAGTTGAAGCCAGCATTGCATAGAGTTTTGCGATATTTTCTTTTGTGCAGTCTCGTCATCTGATGGTTTTGAAGTGCTTTTTAAGCAGACACAATTTTGATGTTGCTGTAAATGATTGAGCATTTCTTTAGGACACAGTGGTCTGTATTACCGCGAGGCGCTTGCTTTAAATTAAAAAGTAGCTAAGTTTTGTTAGTGAAACCAAAAGCCAACTGTGTATTAGTTCTGGTTTCGAAAGATAACGCATTTTTAGACCAAATGTTTTTATGAACGTAGTACCATATTTTTTAAAGTCACCTGCGACGATACAGAAGGAGCATTTTGTTTTAAGCCGCAACATTGTTAAGAAATAATCCGCCAAATCTTTGTGTCTAGTCGATAGCTTGCGGGCGCCATGTAGATGTTTTGGATGACAAAGGGAAAGAAATCCACTGAGATATTTCGGTTTACGCTCAATTAAGTGACGACAAAATTTGTATGTTTTGTATGTAGAGAACAAGTCGTTGAATTACAACATGATGAGTTCAGATAAGTGTAAACGCCACCTGCGTGATTCTGTACTTTCCAGGGCGATCGAATCTCACGACATGATATCCATCTATATGAATCACTTCATTGTCTTCTTAAGGAGCTAACCAACATTTCTAGCACCACAATACCCGTATTTATATATGTTTTGCGCTGCATAGTGGCAATGAGTTCGGCAGTTTTACCAAATAGACAGCGCTGAGTGCTTGACGTAATCAGCAGAATTAGCACTTTCGTAATTGGACAGATTCTAAGTCTCGCTTGCCAGCCAATAATGTGCCTGTTCGTTTTTCCCAAGCGCTGCTTTAAAATTCGTTTGATGGTACTTCTAACTTTGTGACTGCATGCGACATAAGCCGCGTTTTTCTCAGCGTCTCTGAACGAAGTCAAAATTCAACCTAGTAGGATAACATCGATGACTTCAGGATGATCCAGATAAACAAAAATGCGTAAACAATAAGATAAAGTTGATGAACGCGCAGTAGATAGCGCATAAGAGTGCTCCAATGAGAAAGCAGCAAATACTGCTTTGAAGCTGTGTTGAAGAAGTCGTTACCTCTTCTTAACTATGGTTTTCGTAATGCTGATAAGGTCTGATCAAACCTTTGCACACATAATCCATTGATTCAGCTGATCAAATGATCACGTTCTTTTACTGCTTTCTAGAAGGTAACATAATTCCAACAGTATGGAGTTGAGTAATCATCGATCCCGCTGCTAACTGACCTTGTTAACCCCCATCCGAAAGCGCGGTTTGCTGTGTTTTTCACAGTTATGTAAGCAATCACCGTAGGTGCATGGTAAATTATCGGAAAAGCTACGGCTAACTAGCCCCGGAGAAATATGTTTTCCTAAAAATCGCTCATGTACTAGTAACCTATTAATTGTCCGAGGCAGCTTAAAATAATCACCTGATTTTGTGGCGGAAGTCGACGTGATCCAACTGGAATTCGCAAAGGCAGTTGATCGTTTGGACCCTCAAGTTTTACTTCACTAGCTTTATAACTATCCTATCGCTGATTTCTTATTCATCATAGATCATATGAATATACAGTGAGCTAGGTAGGTCAGCCTGGAGTTGCAACCCATCAAGCTTCCTGATGATGCAAAATTGTTATGTACGTTCTGACGTTGAATAAGTTAAGCAAGCTTGGCAACAAGTGTTGAATTGCTACCTGGAGGTGCTAGATACATCAAAACGCAGGTCGACAATAACGTCATATGTATACTCCATTGCTCATAACAACAAACACCAAAGTTACTGAGAGCCTTCAGCGGACCAAACCGAGGGCTAAGCGGCGAGTTCCTTTTGGTGTGTAAAATGTTGCGTGACTCAAATTACGTGTGTTGCCGTTCGCTGAAACTAAAGCATAGCACCAAGCTCAGAGGTAACTGTCTGAAAAAGAGTGAACAATAAGGCCATCAGGAATACTGAGGGAATATCTCTCGTGTCCAAGTCATCCAACTTTAGGGCACTCACAAAAATTCAGTCTTCTCCTCGCTTACGTGGGATATATATGTAAAAGCGATTGGATCTTACTCTTAGCTTAATAGTACAACAGTTCAATAGTGCATGATGGGATAAAAAGCGCAAATTTATAAGACCCACGGGATGGACACGCAAAAGAAACTTACAATCCAAATATTCCAACGTGGAGCGTGTAATATCAATGGTTAAGACATTGCAATTTATCAAAAAGTTGTGTAGCGTTTATCACCAAGATGAAAGTCTGAGTCTTTGGAATGCCGCCATGTCTGGTGCGTTCACCACCTATGTAGGTAATGCATTCCAGTGAGAACAGTTTCTAAGTGAGTACAAATACTTTATGCAGTTCAAACGGAAGTGTTCCGGCGTTAGTTTCAGTTGCTTGCCTCGGCATTGTTTTGAGGGGCTAGGATCAGCAGTGACGCACAAGGACGATCGTTTTCAGTTATTATCCGGTATGTTGGAGTAAGATCTCCGTGAAACCGTCAGTATTCTGCGGTGAACACACCGGGTAAACAAAGGCGTAGTTCGCAACTGAGACCGACTTGTCCATTGTTGCCTTTGTGGCTCTACTTTGTGGTTGCTGCAATAGTCGAATGTCTCGTTTTAACCATGGACACCAGACCTGAATTGCATATTCAACATGAGGACGAATGTAGGAGTTGATAAACAATGGTACTAGCCGTCGCTCAAAAGTGCAGAGATTTCGCCTCAAAAGTCTCGAGTTAAAGTTCTCAGCACTTGCCACTTTCAAACATTGGAGCGAATTGCCAAGACCATCTTGCACGATGGTACGTAACTCGCGTTCACTAGTCAAGCGTTGCGGGATGTATTGTCCCAAATTTTATGTGTGGACAAGGCTGCTGTGCACCGTCAGCTGGTCGCACTTTGCAGGGTTTAGTGGGAATTAGCTCGTTTCTACCTATTCGGTAATCCGAGCCAGATCGTCTTGAAGATAAACACGGTTGGATGTTGAGGGATTTGCTCTCCATATTTTAGCATCGTCTGCAAATATTAGCATCAGGGATCGAATGGAAGGTCAATAATGTAGACTAAAAACAGTAGCGGGCCGAGGACGGATCCATGCGGTACACCACTGGTGACGCACTAGTTTTCAGAGTGAGTGTCGGCTACTCCTACCTTGATTGTTCAGTCGTGTAAGTAGTCTTCCAACCAAATGAACATGGAGCCGTTGATACTGTATGCAGTAAGCTTTTGGAGGAGAAAAGGTGATTGCGCTTGTCGTATGGGTACTCCTTCATCAGCTGCCCTGTGCCCTTAGTCCCGAGTAAGCAGAAAATCGGGGACGCAAGATGGTCTGCTTCTGAAATTATGTCATGCATTCAACATTATTTGTAGCCACTGAAATTATCGCGTCAGTTCATCTGTGATTACCGATTCTATTAATTTCGATGAAAAATGAAGGAAATAGGTTGGTAGTTAGCAAGATCCTGTCCCTTACCCCCTTTGTACATTGGAGTGATAAGTTCATTTTTCACTCAGATGGGAGTGTATGGTAGTTAAGCAGACCCTGAAAAATGCTGCAAATGTTACTGCCACGGCGGTAGCACGGGATTTGAGTATTATTTCGCGGAGCATGTCGATTCCAGGGGCATTGTACTCACGGAAATACTGTAATTCGTTTTCAAGAGCTGCTCCGGTAAGCGTGACGCTGGATAAGCCAACTACCTTGTTAGGATTTGATAGGGCAAATGTTCTGTTATATTTGTTGTTGCCGAGCCAAAATGCATGTATAGAGCGTTCACAGCATCCACAACAGTAGTTGTTAGGCCACTGGCCATTTTGGGTGGTGGTATTCTGAGGCGAAAATTTAGCCATTTACATATATGTGTAGTAGTTTGGTGTTACTCGTAACTTAGCACCATGATCTCCTGCCATTCGTACTTATCGACTCTAATGAGCGACCTGTAGTAGTTTCTGATTGCTTTGTCATACGGCCACGTGGTATCACACGAAATTAGCGAACGTTGCCTCCAGATCTTATCGCTTCTGTTGATCAATTTACTTGTTTTGCTTCGGAGCCACGTATTAGTCCGATGCCATGCACGTAATGGTACAACCTTCGATGTTCATTGTATGACCCAATTACTTTTAATTTTCAATCCATTCCCTGCGTCATTCACTGAACTGTGCTTCAGTGAGTCCCAGTCAACGGTTGCTGTTAACTTGTGCAGCTTAAGAGTTCGTACTAGTTCCTTGAGTCACAATACTAGCGTAATACACATAACTAAACGTTAGGACTGAATGGCCGTTATGGCCGGGTGAAGGATCGTATGCTACTGACTTAACCATCGACTCTTCATTAGTTAGAATTAAGTCCGAGAGTGATGGCCAGTTCGAACCGTGTTGTCTGGTTGGTCGATGCAACTGGTTATACAAAACTGCCAAAATCCATGAATTCAAGGGGCTTCAATTTAAATGATGGCCCATTAGGGAACACTGATGCTAATGAAGGAAATAACAATGGTCCATTATAAGATAGTGAGAGTACTTTTGTGGTACAGCACAGCGGAGCCCGTTTAAAGGAATGTTATCGCCATCTGCTGACGGTTTCGGAGACCAATATATAACTGCTTAAAGGCAAGCATCACGCGCCTTCTGTGATCCAACATCTTGACCCGCTAGCTGCAATCTAGAATGTAGCCCGTCGGGCATAACAAGGGAATCTTAGGTAACAGTCTCACATTTTAACTAATCTCGGTAACAGGGGGCAAGCCCCACAGCGAGATGGGCAATCATTCCGAACGACTGATATCTCATTGAGTTCGATCTCCCGATCAGGTACGTTGTTTGATAACCAGGTTGCAGTAATTGCTATAAGGTCACAAGTGTTGTTTTATGTTGACGGCGCAGTTCCGGTAGTTTATAATACAACGCCTAAGTTTTGGTATAGCAGCATTGTAATTTTGGCGCATAAGAGCTCGGTTCGCTGCGAGTGACTGCTACAAATAGTGCCGGTTTGCTGAAGATTTCGAAAATGGTATTTGCACGGTTGACAGATCTGGGATAGGTACAACCGCGGCTTGTTCATCTGGATCTGAGGTCTGTATTAATTGAAGGAACGGTCTTAACCGTAATACTGGTGGCCCAACATTCCTGTTGTCATGCCATGTTTGGATCGCCACTGATACTATTTCGGGTGAAGCCAAGGTAACTTTCAAATTTGTTTTTCGATGTCATGCTTTTGCCGGTCACTGTTATAGTCATGCTACAATTCTGGCACACCATGAGCCAGTACCACTTTCTCCATCTCATTTTGACGTGACGCACTATGGTTGGATTTACGTTTCTGTTTTTCTACTTATGGTCTGTCAGGAAAATTGCTGGCATTGACAGAAGAGTTCATTAGAATTTGACTTGTAAGGAGAACGTCTGTTAGGCCACGTGTGTTTTCAAATTTTACCAACAGTAACCGAGGTTCCCCTACGTGTGGAGATGAAGGATTTGGTGGAAGGTGTGTAAGACAAGTTGGGAGAATTTTCAGTCCGGTTGCGCAGTTTATTTCAGCCCAGCGGTTTCACTCATCGGCTTTTCTACCTTTTAGCAATTCCCTAGGGGTTCTGGGACGTTTGAACATACCACTGTTATCGGCTTTTTGTTGCTTAGCATTCGTTTGTTCTGCCGTTCGTTGTGCACGGAGATTTGTCGTGTAGAAGCGGTTATCTTGTCTGGTGTGGACGACAGGCCAAATCTGCAGCAAGACTGTTTATGTACAACGCCGTGAATCGCACTATCCTTAGGATTCAACTTTCATTGCACAGTTAATAAATGTGCTCGCATAATATATGCATAGCTTTGTATGCCTTGCAGTTTTTGCGAGATTTTGGAGACCGTTCAACAGGCCTGTCGTCATTGCTTTTTGGTAACCAATTTTGTTCGTTTTTCATTGGACTATGTAGCTTTTTTACCGGAGAGTTTAAGTGTTTTGACATGTCTTGGATTGGGAGTAAGTAATAGAATAGTCTACAATTAGAGTTCAGAGATTTGCCCTCGTAATACCGCGAAAAGTACCTTTTGCTCTAGTGAGGCAGCAGCTAAGATTTCACACCGCATCCAAGTGTTTTTTGCAATTCTAACTAGATTACCTAGGCTTTGTTAATTGGAATATCATTTTGGTGTTTTTGTACTTGATTTGTCTTTACATGGGCATGTGGAATTAGTGCAGGAGCCAGCGTAATTACTTTGATTTTCACAGCAAACCTTACCTATTACTATACCTTACATTGATCTGTAACTTACTTTCAAACTCACTTAACACCATAGTTATTCTGCAATCCATTTAACTCGATAGAAACTTAAACACAATTTTTGTTTTGTAGTTTTATCTTCAGCAATCCAGTGGGACTTGTCAACCACGCGCTATGGTACCCATGGTAAATTATTATTCATAGACGTTCGATTACGCTGATTCTTCAATATAAGTAGTAGTGATTCATCAATTGGTGTAAATTATAGATGCAGTCAATGCAGCTCCGACTGTGGAGAAATCTGGCTTGTTCTGCACTAGTTTATCTTTATAAGCATCATTACAACTGTGAAGCAAGAAAGAAGTAAGCAACATTTAAATGCCGGAGAGCAGATTAACACCTCAACAACTGCTACATTCCAAACGTAGGCATTGCTTGAAAATTGGGAGAATAGTGAAGTAACTCTAGTCGATGTGACAGTTTCCTGTTCCAATAGTTTAATCCCCAAGAGCTAATCCACCAACTTTGAAGAGGGCTACTGGAAGGTATTATGGTCCTGAAGACTTCTGCAACGTCAGTATCTCGATCTCGCGTTCGATTTCTGGCCGACGGGTTAGAACCAAATAAACGGCTCAGGAACCAGTGAGATCAGTAACAGGTAATGAAGCTAGTTGTTTCAGCCTTCCTAAGTAATCAGCGTCAAATCAGTTGCAACCAATGATAACCAAGCATAAATGAACCATACTGGTTTTAGTGACTGTAGCTGTCCATATATCGACAAAGCTGCACACCTGCTTGGTGGTAGGTCCAGCGAAAATTCAGAAGCGGATCACTGGAGGTGCTGTGTCACAGAATATTGGAGCAATTACTTCTTTGATATTCCCACCTTGAGCAGTAGCTGTGCTACAGTTTTTGGTATAGAAAACGGTACCAACGAAAGCAAGAGTTATAACTACGTTAAGTTCTGTGCCAGGTCAGTATAGGTGCAGAATTCA
>OX104065.1:43059304-43085033 GCA_944474145.2 Dicrocoelium dendriticum
AGTATGCCGTAGACACTGTCTGTATCCGCCTTGTGGTTGCATATCATGGAAACCGTCAACATAGAATTCGATTTATGGATTGCACACCGATAACAACATGAATTTGACTAGTTGATTTACTTAGGATAAATAAATTGCACGTCAGACCAGGTGAATCATTGCTCCATTGGTGTTGGATTTTATAGCGAACAGGGGTGCTAACCGCGTTACCCGGGTCTTGAGCCATGATGTCATTACAATAACAGTTCGTGATGTCACCTCAGGTGGTCTGATCACAGTGCGAGTAGTCCAGGTGTTCCTTTGTGAGTCATGACAATGACGGATAAGCTCATAGGGTTGACAATGGGAGTCGGTTTGCACTTTCTAATCTGATCCATGCATCGATGTTCGTCAAGCTGGCTGGCTTAAGACCGCCCGCCAGGCATTAGGAAGTTCTACCCCCTCCATTCTATTCACGCAGTCGTCAGATTTGGCAATCTCCACCGCCTCGGCAATCAACCGCTGAGGTTTTGATCGCATACCCCGCCTAATGACCTCTACGTTTTCGAAGTCTATCTGGTGTCTCGTGTCTAATGCATGCACAGCTATGGCTGAGTCTCTTACTATTGCCTGGTATTCAAACGTTTACTGGTAGTCTTGAAATGCGTCTCCTATGCTCCGAAATTCGTGTGCGTAATTCTCTCCCCGTTTGGCCTATATACACATGTGCACAGTCCTTAACTTTAATTTTATAAACACAGTTTGTAGTTCTATCCTTGGAAATGGGGTCCTTCAGGTGTACCAGCGCCGAACGTAACGTTCGACCTCGCTGAAAGATCACCCTTATATTTTCCTTGTTTAATACCCTCCGAATTGCCTCCGAAGTGCCTTCCTTGTACGGAATTCCTACCGTCCCTATCCACTCGGTTGTGGGTCTTGACTACCAGTGTAGCGCTTTATGCAATTGCCGTTTGACTAGCCACCGTGGGTAAGCACTTTCTAATAGTTTGTTCATTGCCGATTTCTACGCAGGCTTTTTTTCCTCCTCCATCTTGCACAAAGTTTGTGCCCTGTAGAACAGCGCTGAGGCTATCCCAGCGTAAACCTGTTTCGGATGACCCGAAGTGTAGTGGAGTACGCCATCAGTATCCGTTGGCTTGCGATATATCGTCGTCTTTAAATTTCCCCATTTCTCTGAACCAGGCAGTCAAGAGTTAGTCTTGGGCCACTACAAGATTCCAACTCAATAGCAAACGGCATTTTCTCATCAATGGATTTTAAATGATCAAGCAAATCGTTCTTCTTATCCTGTTTAACAAGTACAAAGGTGTCGTCTACATAACCCCTCCAATCTCTTTGTGAGTTAACGGTGTTTGTTAACGCCTGGTTCTCGAAGTCTTCCATATACAGATTCGCCAGTATAGGGGATATTAGCGATACCATGGCGAGACCGTGTTCTTGACTGTAAAGGTTCAACTGAAAAACGAAGTAAGACATGTTAAGACACACTGTCATACCCTCGATTATCTGGTGAACTGTTAGTTTCGTCCGATCATTCAGCGTGGCATCTTAATCTAAACGACGCATCGCTATTCATAGCGCCTCTTCTTTGGGTATATTTGTGAAATTGTGATGTGACATCGAAGCTGAACATCAATTCATCCGACACAATTTTGAGCGTTGACAGCTTTTGAACGAAATCATAAAAGTTTTTCACGAATGTACTGGTTCACCCGGTTAGAGACTGCAAAAGCCTTGCCAAATATCTCGCAAGTTCATGGGTCGGGGAGCCTGTACCGTCGACTATGGGCCGTAGGGGAAATTCGGGTAGTTAACTTTTGGCAAGCAATAAACCCTCGGAGGTAAAGTCGATTTTTGGTATATACTGTACTACTTGCCTGCCCCTAAATCGTCCCTCACGGTTCTTAAATAGTTACCAACCTCCGTTTTACTCTTGTTCATTACTGACGTCACGGTCTTATCAACAACTACTCTATATGGAGACGTCTCCGAAAGTTGTCACATTTTCCGAAGTATTCTGACCTGTTCATTACAACCAGGGTTTTCCCTTGTCAGCCGTTGTAAGTACAATGCTTCGATCTTCCTTCAAGGAATGGAATGCGATACGGTCAGTTTGCGGAAGATTTGGCTCACCCGGTTGCTGAAAATGATAGTGAAAGTGAAGGTGTTAGCAACGTTCTTGCGGACCGTATTATGTAGCGCATTTAAAAGGATGGGTCCTCAAATTCGCCTTGTGTTTGATTTGTGCTAAATAGCGGAAGACCTGACTGGAGTCCTGTAAAATCTGGTTGACAATTGTTACGTCGCCACGGATTGAGAGATGCTGCCGAGATGAAATACTAACGTCCTCCGCCTAAGTTGACTTGGATGGTGAAACAAACCTTTGGATTTCGTAGTGTGTTATGGTTGTAAGGTCTCGGGTAATTCGAGACTGCTTGTGTCAGGGCTGCTAAGCTAGTGCAGCATGTTTCACATGAGCCGCACATAGGAGTTAGGAATCTTCAGGCAAAAAGTTGGATCAAACCGCCCGAATACCATTCGCAGCATGCCATAAATTTGGTTCCCAGCCCTTTATGTATTTCTATACCTATCTAAACTAAATACTGCAAGACAACACTCCGCAATGACCGTTTGCAATACGTAGCCTGTAAGGGTGTACATGCTTTTCGGCTAATGGTGATTTTGGACGATATTATATTCGGACGAATTATACTGGACAAGATTGTATAATGACTATTCATGCACACTATCCGAGTCTCTTTGAAGTGTATGCCGATGTCCTTCATTGGGAGACACCGGCTACACCACCGTCACAAGCAGAAAGCCAAAATTCCAAGGCGAACAAGCGCGCAAACCAGTTAATCAACCAGGGAAATAGATGCCACCCATAAGTAATCTTGTGGACCTCCACATTCCGTCTGAAACGGTTCGGACAGCCTATTTCGAACTCCAACATGTCGCAAGAAATGCTTGATCCAACTATGGTCATCACCTTAACTCCGTCGTTTTCGTACCTGTGAAGCAGAATTCAGTTGTTCAGGCGGTTGAAGACTGCAGCGTTCGAGGCAAATGTCATCAGATCCTCTACTTTCGTCCGCCGCCTCTGTCTAACTAATGTGTATAAACAGTAGGTTGGATGTGCATGACTGATATGGAAAGAAACCATGCTCCTTAGGTGCATTGCTTTCGCAAAATTCCAGTTGTTTGGTTAAAGATCCAGGTGTTATCTCCATTGAGAATAAAAAGAGGAGGAAACAGGCAGATATTTTGCGGGTTCTTAACGCTTGCCACGTTTAACACTTGGCATAATTAGACCACGCTTTCACATGCTACGCTCCATTTGTTTATGTTAGTATGTTTGGAAGCATTGCGCTAATGGCTGGCCATTATTTTTACTAATACGACCCACGTCTTCCAATGATTGTCAGCGATTACAGCAGACATGTAGGTGCGGAGTGATTTCAGTTTTCTTAACACAGATGTAGTGGTAAATATAATGTCGTCTTGGAATATTTTCTCAGCACATGAAACCTCTGATTTTGTCGGCAGTTGAATATCTTAATAGCAGTTTCTACAATGTTCTATCACCGCTGGACAATGAGTTAATCAAGTGACTTTAGTTTGTCAGTGAACGTAGCACGTATTTTAATCCATACTTCATTGGGTTAGTTGTCTTTAGAAGTTGTATATAAATAACAAGGCAGCCGATTCCGAATTGTACTATTCGACTCTCCTTATCATCAGATATATGTGCACTTATGAAGTGGTTCCATTATTCGAAGTAGTCAAGAAGGGTATTAGCGTAAACCGGTATTATGGTTGAAGTCAAATCTCGCGTCCAAAGCGCATAACAGATGCTTCAACTTTTAAAGTTTAGTAGCTAAATTGTTAATTGCTTTTCTTATTGTGCTCAGCAGCTTTGTTGGAAGAAACACTGCTTTTTAACTACAAAGGCTATTTCTAGCTGCAAGCACGAGAAAACAGTCAATCGCTTTTGTGTTTAGAAATTAAAACGTGAGCGACTACCCAATCCTTCTAACAGAACGTTTCGGAAAGCTTAACCATGATAAAACCAATAAACAAATAAGATTTTTTGCGATATATTGTACTACCTGAATTATCAATTCCGTGAGACCCCATGACATATCTATGGGATAACTTGTGTAACGTCCCCAGGTCAACTTTCATAACATGTCTGTCAACTGAGAACACAACTGTAGATCAGCTCTTTCTGCTGGTGAGTCGGAAACATTGATTTATAAGGTTGGTGCGTTATGCCTTTCAGCTTGTTTTTTTGGTGCTAGTTAGCTGCAATGAAATTTGCTCCTGTGATTCAAATAGTGACGCTACTCTAATGCATCGTATATATGACATCCAAATATCACCATGTCAATATTCCATTTTCTACTTTCAGTAATTGTTTGGAGGTCATTATTTCATAACGCTGCTGAATAATATCAATTTCCAATGAGCGTGTTGGAATTAAAAGAATGTGAGCTAATCACTGTGCACTCATTTAACCGGCCTAACCATTATGGCTATTCTGAAATACAGCGAAGGTACATAAAGGCAACGCGTTCACGAATATTTGTTAGACCATAAATAGTTCTCGTTCCAAAGTAGCAATTCACTGAGCTAAGATAATATGTGGAGCTTTCGACGCAACACCTCACGGGAAAATTTAGAAATGTTTATACTCGGCATTAATTCTTACCTACCAAAATAAGTAGTGGCTCCAGCTTTATGCGATTGCAGACCAGAAGCTAGAAAGTCGTACTAATCCATAGAAAAAAGGGGTTCCCAACTGGTGATATCCAATCCACTGGAATTGTTCAGTGATACTGTTGCTCACGGAAGTTACTCATTAAGGACATACTACTAAGCTATTGCGTATGTCCATTGGATAACAAAGAAATAGGGAGTAGGCAAAGCGTGCAAGGAACTGAGCCACGGAAATGGCACTAACTGAAATGATTCGCCAGTCAGCATCCAGCATTGCTGTACGACTATCCGGTGAGCGCAATTTGTGGATGATCTGATGTTCAGATAACATGCCACATTTTAACCATTCATCGATTGCATTCCGCACGTTGGTTAGGATTGAGAAATAGCTCCCCTACTCTATTGCCATGCCACTGAGTTGGGTGAACTTAGAAAGGATAACAAAGAAAAAAGAAAAAGAAAAAAATATCAAAAGAAAAACACCAGAATACAAATAGCATTATACTTTATTATTTACTCTACATTGAGGGAGAAAACATTAACCATGTTGCATGCGTTTTTTCTGTATGTCGACCAGTGTATCCAACCAAACATATTCTTTGTATCTCGGATCATGAAACGAAGGCCAGAGGTAGCAGTCAAAATGAGCATCGAAATAAGGGACTTCACTCCTCCTGTAAATTTATTGGCTGCCTACAATTCCTCTTCTGTCTCCAAATTGCATAGGTAAGCAATACATATCGCAGCAGTTTGGGGGGGGGGGCTGAAATGTGCTTGTCTCATCGCACTCTGCATTCTCTCGGAAGTAATCCACCCTGCTTCATCTAATGCAGCCAACACGAATGGGAGTAACATGCCACACTCAATAAGCACTATCCTAAGGAATTTTTCCCCTCAAATCTTGACTCCTATGACACCAAGAATTTTTAAAAAATCTTGCACAAACTCACACTTCAAGTTCTTTGCCTTTAACAAATCTCACGGCTGCGAAAGGGGTTTCTATAGAGGAATCTCTGGGCATTGCTGTAATTCCAAACTTACACATGCGCGGCCATTTCCAAGGATGATAGTGTTTAATATTAGTTTCACGGTTATAACTATTAATGACTGACACTTTGCAGCTAGCACTTGTGATATACAAAACACTACCAGTGAGGAAGTGCCATTTCAATACTACTTGCAGCTTCCCAACCGGAAGGAAACAGAATATTATTTCACGGAATTTAGAAATGTTTAGAATGAGAGACTGGGTTAATGACTACTGCACAAATTCATCCAGACCATGCTGAAGCGTGGAGGTTACAAGGTTTGGAGACATACATCCAATAACTTAGTGGTTCCAAAAATTTTGTGTCTTTTACCCACAAAGCGGATTAAATAAGAACATCTACGCTCCGAAAATGAGATGTTTTCGTATAAAGCTAATTATCTAATAACTTGCCTATGTTGACTTAACTACGGACAATGGACACAATTTTTAACTAATTTCAAGCACTCAAAAGAAAATAGTATCTCCATCTAAGTAACCTTTTTTATCAGGTGATGATGTAAGCTAATGAGACAGTTGATTTGGCCTAGTTTCAACATTTTCTGGCAAACTTGACGCGGTTTTAGCTAATCTTCATCTTATGTAGTGTCCCGAATTCATCATGTGCCTTGCTTTGGTGTCTAAGCCCTGATCCAACATAAACATATGTCACTGGCTTCTCATTTGCTTCAAACGTCCTTTGTACCTCATTCCTGGCTGACAGCTTCCCAACAATAGTCTGTATCGATACGTCCTGAATGCCAGTCGCCTGTTTCTTCCCTCCACCGTTTAAAAATCCGGTCGCTACTATACCTGGTTGGCGGACCTATGTTTCCACTTTGGTGTTCAATCAAAGCTGCAATTCTACCAGATGAACGAGTGCCTGGTTCCCAAGAATATGATTGACTTGCGAGCCGATGGAGGCACTGTCGAGCTGCGCCGCTTTACATCCTGTGTTCGTATAACAGTTACTAAAATTTGTTACCGAAAATTGTCCAATTCACTGATCAGTTACTAATGGTCAGTAACTGATGGCCAACCAGTAGTTATCAGGTAGTTAGTAACATGTTTGGTTGCGGATAATTTTTTCATTAAACTTTTTTGGCGACAGATTGATGACCCAGTCCTCGTAGTTATATTTACCCGTGTAAAATTGCATTTTACTCCTTTGGGGGTAATTACCCCCAGCTTAAGTGCCAGTGCCATAACGACATCATCTGCATGCTTGCATCCAATAAAGTTGGAAAGTATAGGAAGCTCTTCGATATGTAAATGAAACAGTAGGGAAGAGATAGAATCGACCCTTGTAAAACACCACAATCGGAACAAAGTATAGAGAATTCTGTTTCGTTAAGCTGGATGACAGCTACGGTTTGTAAAGCAGTCTGTGATCATGCCGCAGGTATTTGTACAAACCCAACGTGAGCAGCTGATTGAGTAAGGTTGATCTGTTGACGCTCCTAAAAGCATCATGTGCATCATCAAGTGCATATACCACCGAACGTACAAGGTAAGGTACAACATCCAGTGAGATAGCTTAGCTTGATAGGAAAACTGGTCTAAACTCTTTGCCAAGGCGCGCGTGAAGATCCGGTGTAGAAGTATTTTCTCACAGACTATCAATGCCACCGACGTATATGCAATCGACGGACAGATTAGATATTTCTACTTGGGCACATGTGTCAACCTTAGAAGTCTCTGAATATCAGAGATTGTACCACCCATAATACAGCAATTAAATAGCGCTAAAGGGTATCGCTATATAACCAGCGCATTCTTTTAAATCGTAGGGGATAAAGCATCAGGTTGTGCAAACTTAGAGATCTCCAATATTTTTTTGTCTTTCCTGTAAACATCCAAGTGATTGATTGTGACTGCAGGACCAGAGTTGAGGATGGAAGGCAGAGAAAACCTCCCGTGTGGGGAGAAAGAAAACTCGGCATTGAATCCATGCATATCCATTTGATCAAGTGGCTTCAAAAAATTTTGCAACACAGCTGCTTTAACCTCCAGAGGTCGCGATAATCTTGATTACCGAACAGTTTCAGTGTACTAAATATCCAGTCACATCGCAACTAATTTTAATGCCTAGTTTAGTCCTTTAAGCTGGGCAGACATTGTGAATTTATATGCCTGTTCTTTCCTTAGCCTAATTTGCTTCAGTAGTGGCAGAGAATCTGTTAATACGCATGCAGATAGTTCTAACGTGGCAGGATGGATCAATGCAGAAATTGAAATATTCAGTAAGATGTTTAAACTCCAATGATAGGTTTCCTTCTGTGAAAACTGAAAAGTTAGTTGAAGCCAGCATTGCATAGAGTTTTGCGATATTTTCTTTTGTGCAGTCTCGTCATCTGATGGTTTTGAAGTGCTTTTTAGGCAGACACAATTTTGATGTTGCTGTAAATGTTTGAGCATTTCTTTAGGACACAGTGGTCTGTATTACCGCGAGGCGCTTGCTTTAAACTAAAAAGCGGCTGAGTTTTGTTCGTGAAACCAAAAGCCAACTGTGTATTAGTTCTGGTTTCGAAAGATAACGCATTTTTAGACCAGGTGTTTTTATGAACGTAGTACCACATTTTTTAAAGTCACCTGCAACGATACAGAAGGAGCATTTTGTTTTAAGCCGAAACACTGTTAAGAAATAATCCGCCAAATCTTCTAGCCTAGTCGATAGCTTGCGGGCGCCATGTAGATGTTTTAGACGACAAAGGGTAAGAAATCCACTGAGATATTTCGGTTTACGCTCAATTAAGGGACGACAAAATTTGGATGTTTTGTATGTAGAGAGCAAGTCGTTGAATTACAACATGATGAGTTCAGATAAGTGTAAACGCCACCTCCGTGATTCTGTACTTTCCAGGGCGATTGAATCTCACGACGTGATATCCATCTATATGAATCACTTCATTGTCTTCTTAAGGATCTAACCAACATTTCTAGCACCACAATACCCGTATTTATATATGTTTTGCGCTGCATAGTGGCACTGAGTTCGGCAATTTTATCAAATAGACAGCGCTGAGTGCTTGACATAATCAGCAGAATTAGCACTTTCGTAATTGGACAGATTCTAAGTCTCGCTAGCCAGCCAAGAATGTGCCTGTTCATTTTGCCCAAGCTCTGCTTGAAAATCCCTTTGATGGTACTTCTAACTTTGTGACTGCATGCGACATAAGCCGCGTTTTTCTCAGCGTCTCTGAACAAATTCAAAATCCAACCTGGTAGGATAACATCGATGACTTAAGAATGACCAAGATAAACAAAAATGCAAGAACAATAAGACTAAATTGATGAACCCGCAGTAGATAGCATACAATAGTGCTCCAAGGAGAAAGCAGCAAATACTGATTTGAAGCTGTGTTGAAGAAGTCGTTACCACTTCTTAACGACGGTTTTCTTGAGGTTGATCAGGTTCGATCAAACATTTGCACACAGAATCCATCGATTCAGCCGATCAAATGATCACGTTCTTTTACTGCTTTCAAGAAGGTAACTTAAATGCAACAGTATGGAGGCGAGTAATCATCGATCCCACTGCTAACTGACCTTGTTAATCACCTTCCGAAAAAGCGGTTTGCTGTGTTTTTCACAGTTATGGAATAAATCACGGTAGGTGCATGGTAAATTATCGGAAAAGCTACGGCAATTTAGCCCCGGAGAAATATGTTTTCCGAAAAATCGATCATGTACTAGTAATCTATTAATTTTCCGACGCAGTTTAAAATAAGCACCTGATTTTGTGGCGGAAGTCGATGTGATCCAACTGGAATTCGCAAAGACCGTTGATCGTTTGGACCCTCAAGTTTTACTTCACAAGCTTTATAACTATCCTATCGCTGATTTCTTATTCTTCATAGGTCATATTAATATACAATGAGCTACATAGGTCAGCCGGGAGTTGCTACCCATCAGTCTTCCTGATGATGCAAAATTGTTAAGTGCATTCTGAAGTTGAATACGTAAATCAAGCTTGGCAACAAGTGTTGAATTGCTACCTGGAGGTGCTAGAGACATCAAAACGCAGGACAACAAAAATGTCATATGTATACTCCATTGCTCATAACGGCAAACACCGAAGTTACTGAGAGTCTTCAGCGGACGCAACCGACGGCTAAGCGGCGAGTTCATTTTGGTGTGCAAAATGTTGTGTGACTCAATTTACGTATGTTGCCGTTCGCTGAAACTAAGGCATAACACCAAGCTCAGAGGTAACTGTCTGAAACAGAGTGAACAATAAGGCCTTCTGGAATACTGAGGGAATATCTCTCTTGTCCATGTTATCCAACTTTAGGGCACTCACAAAAATTCAGTCTTCTCCTTGCTTACGTAGGATGCATATGTAAAAAGCGATTGGATGTTACCTTTAGCTTAATAGTATAATATTTCAATAGTGCATGATGGGATAAAAAGCCCAAATGTATAAGACCCACGGGATGGACACGCAAAAAAAATTAAAATCCAAATATTCCAACGTGGAGCGTGAAATACCAATGGTTAAGACATTGCAATTTATCAAAATGTGTAGCGTTTATTACCAAGATGAAAGTCCAAGAGTCTTTCTAATATCGCCATGTCTGGTGCGTTCACCACCTATGTTGTTAATTCATTCCAGTGAGAACAGCTTTTAAGTGAATAAAAATACTTTATACAGTTCAAACGGAAGTGTTCCGGCGTTAGTTTCAGTTGCTTGCCTCGGCATTGTTTTGAGGGTCTAAGATCAGCAGTGACGCACAAGGATGATCGCTTTCAGTTATTATCTGGTATGTGCGAGAAGATCTCCGTGAAACCGTCAGTGTTTTGCGGTGAGCACACCGGGTAAACGAAGGCGCAGTTCGCAACTGAGACCGGCTTGTCCACTTGTTGCCTTTGTGGCTCTACTTTGGGGGGTTTTTCCAATGGGTGCATGTCTCGTTTTAACCACGGACACCAGGCCTGAATTGCATATTCAACATGAGAACGAATATGGGAGTTAAACAGCATTGGTACTAACCGTCGCTCAAAGGTTCCGAGAGATCGCCTCAAAAGTCTCAAGTTAAAGTTCGCAGCACTTGCCACTTTCAAACATTGGATCGAATTGCCAAGACTCTCTTGCTCGATGATACGTAACTCGCGTTCACTAGTCACGTGTTGTAGGATGTGTTGTCCCAAATTTTGGGTGTTGAAGAGGCTGCTGTGCACCGTCAGCTGGAAGCACTTTGCAGGGTTCAGTGGGAATTGGTTCGATTCTGCACATTCGTAATTCCGAACCTGATATTACTATGGATAAACATGGTCGGATGTTGATCGAATTGCCCTCCATATTTAGCACCGTCTGCAAATATTTGCTTCGGAGGTAGAATGTCTACTGAAAGGTCATTAATGTAGACTAAAAACGGTGGCGGGTCAAGGACGGATCCCTGCGGTACACCACTGGAGACGCACAGGCTTTTAGAGTGCGTATCGGCTACTCTTACCTTAATTGCTCTGTCGTGTAAGTAGTCTTCCAACCAAGTGGACATGCAACCATTGATACTGTATACAGTAAGCTTTTGGAGGTGAAAAGGTGATTGAGCTTGTCGAATGGGTACTCCTTCATCAGCTGCCCTGCTTCGTTAATCCCCAGTAAGCAGCAAATTGGTGAGGCAAGATCGTCTGCATCTGAAATCATGTCATGCATTCAAAATTATTTGTAGCCATTGAAATTATCGCGTCAGTTCAACTGTGGTTACCGATTCTATCAATTTCGATAAAAGAGGAAGGAAATAGGTTGGTAGTTAGCAGGATCCAGTCCCTTACCTCCTTTGTACATTGGAGTGATGATTTCATTTTTCCACTCAGGTGCGAGTGTATGGTAGCTAAGCAGACCCTGGAAAATGCTGCAAATGTTACTGCTACGTTAGTAGCACGGGATTTAACTATTATTTCGCAGATCATGTCGATACTAGGGGCATAGTATTCCTGGAAAGACTGTAATTCGCTTTCAAGGGTTGCTCTTGTATAGGTGACGTTGGATAAGCCAACTACCTTTCTTAAGATTTGATAGGGCGAATGTTCTATTGTATTTGTTAGTGCCGAGCCAAAATACAGGTGTAGAGCGTTCACAATATCCACAACAGTAGTTGTTAGGACACCGGCCGTCTTGGGTGGTGGTATTCTGAGGCTAACCTAGCAATTCAATATATGTGTAGTAGTTTGGTGTTACCCGTAACTTAGCACCATGATCTTCTGGATTTCGTATTTATCGACTCTAATGAGCGACCTGCAGTAGTTTCTGATTGCTTTGTAATACTGCCACGTGATATCACACGAAATTAGCGAACGTTGCCTCCAGATCTCATCGCTTCTGTTGATCAATTTACGTGTTTTGCTTCGGAGCCACGTATTGGTCCGGCGCGATGCAAGTATTGGTACAACCTTCGATGTTCATTGTATTACCCAGTTAATTTTAATTTTCATTTCATTCCCTGCGTCATTCACTGAACTGTGCTTCAGTGAGTCCCAGTGAACAGTTCCTGCTAAGTTGTGCAGCTTAGGAGTTCGTAATAGTTCTTTGAGTCGCAATACTAGCGTAATACACATAACTAAACGTTAGGACTGAATGGTCGTTACGGCCCGGTGAAGGATCGTCTGCTACTGACTTAACCATCGACACTTCATTAGTCAGAATTAAGTCCGGGATTGATGGCTAGTTTGAACCGCATTGTCTGGTTGGTCGATGCAAATGGTTATACAAAACTGCCAAATCCATGAATTCAAGGAGCTTCAATTTAAATTATAGCCCATCCGGGGACACTGGTGCTATTGAAGGAAAATTAAAATCGTCCATTATAAGATAGTGAGAATACTTTTGTGGTACAGCACAGCGGAGCCCGTTTAAAGGAATGTTATCGCCATCTGCTGACGGTTTCGGAGACCAATATATAACTGCTTAAAGGCAAGCATCACGCGTCTTCTCTGATCCAACATTACCTGCTAGCTGCAATCGAGGATGTGGCGCGTCGGGCATAACAAGGGAATTTTCGGTAAGTGTCTCACATTTCAAGTAATCTCGGTAATAGGGGGCAAGCCCCCACAGCGAGATGGGCGATCATTCCGAATGAATGACATCTCATTCATTTCGATCTCCCGATCAAGTACATTGTTTGATAACCAGGTTGCAGTAACTGCTACAAGGTCACAAGTGTTATTTTACGTCAGTGGCGCAGTTCCGGTAGTTTATAATACAACACCTGAGTGTTGGTATAGCAGCATTGTATTTGTTGACGCGTTAGAGCTCGATTCGCTGCGACTGACTGATACAAATAGTGCCGGTCTGCTGAAGGTTTCGAAAATGGTGTTTGCACAGTTGACTGATCTGGGATAGGTACAACCGAGACTTGCTGATCTGTATCTGAAGTCTGTATTAATTGAAGGCATGGTCTTAAACGTAATACTGGTGGCCCATCATTCCTGTTGTTATGCCATGTTTGGATCGCCACTGATACTATTTCGGGTGAAGCCAAGGTAACTTTCAAATATTTTGGCCTGCTGTCTTGGTAGTTTGTGGAGGCAAGTAGACGACTGACGTCAAAAGCCATGATATTTTGCATGTCATAGAGCACTGTGATGTACCTACTTTCTTCGATGTCAAGCTTTTGTCGGTCACTGTTATAGTCGTGCTACAATTCTGGCACACCATGAACCAGTACCACTTTCTTCATCTCATTTTGACGTGACGCACTATGGTTGGGTTTCCGTTTCTGTTTTTCTACTCATGGTCTGTCAGGAAAATTGCGGGCACTGACAGAAGAGTTCACTAGAATTTGGCTTGTAAAAAGAACATCTCTTAGGTCGCGTGCGTTTTCAAATTTTACTAGCAGTAACCGAGGTCCCTTACGTGGGGAGATGAAGGATTTCGTGAAAGGTGTATAAGACAAGTTGAGAGAATTTTCAGTCCGGTTGCGCAGGTTATTTCAGCCTGGCGGTTTTGCTCATCGGCCTTTCTACCTTTTAATGATTCCCTAGGGGTTCTGGGACGTTTGAACATACCGCTGTCATCGGCTTTTTGTTGCTTAGCAATCGTTTGTTATGCGGTTCGTTGTGTACGGAGATTTGTCGTGTGGAAGCGGTTATCTTGTCTGATGTGGAAGACAGGCCAAATCTGCAGCAAGACTGTTAATGTGCAACGCCGTGAATCGCACTATCCTTAGGAATCAAGTTTCGTTGCACAGTTAATAAAGGTGATCGGTTAATTTGTGCATAGCTTTGCATGCCTTGCAGTATTTTGTGAGATTCTGGAGACCGTTCAACACGCCTGTCGTCATTGCATTTTGGTAATCAATTTCGTTCGTTTTTCACTGGACTGTGTAGCATTTTTACTAGACAGTTTAGCAGTTTTCACAGGTCTTGGATTGGGAGTACGTAATAGAATAATCTACAATTGGAGTTCAGAGATTTTCCCTCCCAATACCGTGAACAGTACCTTTTGCTCTAGTGAGGTAGCAGCTAAGATTTCACACTGCCTCGTAAGTGTTTTTGCAATCCTAACTAGATTACCTAGGCTTTGTTACTTGGAATATCATTTTGCTGTTTTTGTACTGGATTTGTCTTTACATGGGTCTGTGGAAGTAGTGCAGGAGCCAGCGTACTTACTTTTATTTTTCACAGCAAACGTTACCTATTACTATTCCCTACATTGATCTGTAGGCTTACTTTCATACTCACTTAACACCATGTTTGTTCTACAATCCATTTAACTCGATATACACTTAAACACAATGTTTGTTTTGTAATTTTATCTTCAGCAATCCAGTGGGACTTGTTAACCACGCGCTATGGTACCCATGATAAATCATTATTCATAATCGTTTGACTACGCTGATTCTTCAACATAAGTGGTAGTGATCCATCAATTGGTGTAAATTATCGATGCAGTCAATGCAGCTCCGACTTTGGAGAAATCTGGCTTGTTCTGCACAAATCTATCTGTATAAGCATCATTTCAACTGTGAAGCACGAAAGAAGCAAGCAACATTTAGACGCCGGAGAGCAGATAAATACCTCTACAACTGCTACGTTCCAAACGTAAGCATTGTTTGAAAATGGGGACAAAAGAGAAGCAACTCTAGTCGATGTGACAGCTTACTGTTCTAACAGTTTAATCCCCAAGAACTAATCCAACAAATTTGAAGAGGGCTAGTGGAAGGTAATCTGGTCCTGCGGACTTCTGCAACGTCAGTATGTCGATCTCGCGTTCGACTTCTGGCCGACGGGTTGGAACCAAATGAACGGCTCAGGAACCAGTGAGGTCAGTGACAGTGAAGCTAGTAGTTCCGGCCTTCCTAAGTAATCTACGTCAAATCAATTGAAACCTATGATAATCAAGCATAAATGATCCATACTGGTTTTAGTGACTGTAGCTGTCCATATATCGACAAAGCTGCACACCTGCTTGGTGGTAGGTCCAGCGAAATTTCAGAAACAGAACACTGGAGGTGCTGTGGCACAGAATATTGGAGCAACTGCTTCTTTGATATTCCCACCTTCAGCAGTAGCTGTGGTACAGTGTTCGGTATAGAAAACGGTACAACGAATGCAAGCGTTATAACTATCTTAAGTTCTGTGCCAGATCAGTATAGTTAGAGAATCCATTGGCATGGCCGTTGCAAACCTTGGAATCTGCGTACACATATTACGGTTATATTTGCGAAACTGTTCGGCGCAATACTTGCAGCAGACTAAAGAGCAGCGCCAAAATATTCATTGATTGCTTGGTACTTCTTTTTCAGAATAGTGGAGGTCATACAGTGGAGAAAATAAGCGATCACTAATGGCAATCACTATCAGAAGAGGCGCCCCCCTTAGAAGTGAAAAACTGACAACGATTCAATAGCATCCTAATTACTGAAGCTAGTATTATAAATTCGTGCAGTTAAGCAGCGAATCACAAAATGGGATTACAAAAGCAACTAATCTGTCAGCATTATTTCGCTAATGGGAAATGGCTTTCAGACGGCCAACAGAATTTACAATAGGTGAGTATTCAAGTGATTTACTCAATCATTGATCTCCGAGACTAGAGTGGGCATAACCCACGATGATCGAAAAGATTAATACAATCGGATAATAAAACAAAACTTATTTCTTACAGTGACCGACATCACTATTAGTGATTGTCTTAGTTTATTCCCAATAATGAGGTTTAACCACCGTAACAGGAGTTCGGCGTAAAGGTAGACTGCAATTCTGTAGACTTACTTCTGATTGAGGGACGGCATGTATAGGGAACACGCTACTTGACAAGACTCAACAATCACTATATCATATGAGAGATATGGCGGTTTGTTTTCACCTGCGCACATGAAAGAATATGCCATACATTTTCTTCAGTTGTCGCTGACTAAACCTATTTATTACTGCGATTATTTTGAAACATGGAAAAAATTAGATATATGTATCGGCAGAGCGATTCTGGCTTCTGTAACCGAAGCGTTAGTTGATCGTCTCGTCACAATCGATTCAGCGAAAGAACTATTCCGATTTATTTTTACATTAACCTGCAACACGGTCTTTCTCTGGTATTTGTCACTGAATTTTCACCCAAGATTTGTCAAATTTCAGTTAAAATTTTCGCACAAATTAGCTTCTTGTTATGTACACAGTTGTGAGGTACAGGCTACTCCCACACGAATTGTAGGCGTTAGCTTCACATCCTTTCGTAATAAACTTATATTTTATCTAATCCTAATGATGTTCCGGCGAAATCTTGCTTCTAACTGTTGTGGCGCTGACAGTGGTTGTTGAAGTAAACAGTGGATCTAGGGACCCTACTTGTTTTCCGTAACATTCGTAATTTGCTTGAGGCTGGATAGTGATTTGCGCTATAATACAACTAACTCTTAAGTTATGGCGGTCTAGCAAGATCGAAGTGAACATGGTACAAGTTGTTGGTTACTCAAACAATTCTTCCGTTGCCATAGGTTCGGTCCCGTCTCTGTTGATGTTGAATAATGGTTACTATTAAACTGTTTGATAGGATGAACAGGCTGATCGTGTTTTTCCAGATTTTTGAAGACCGTCCAGCTTAGAACTTATTATGAAGCAGCTTAATTAAATGCATACAATCTCGCCTACTAAAAATCAACTAATAATTTTGTCTGGCTATTCCCCCTGACATTTTATTTAATTCAAGGACGTGTTGGCAGACAGGACAAATGGATCTACTAGATGAGCCACTTTTCTACATCGGCTCCTCTTCCTACTATTATCCCGCCAAATAGGAATGACAATATCCCAATTCCACTGGTATATCTGTGAGGGCTTATTTGAAACAAATTTAGGAAGGTTATCTGTCGAATTTGCATCCTGAGTTAATACAATATACCCGAAACTTAAAGCTAACTAGTTGAATTCAGGCGCACGAGAATGCGGTCAAATGATTCGGTGACTGGCATCCCATGCGCCCATTACTTTAGAATGCTTTAGAGTAAACTGTACATAGCAGAATATTTACAGAAATCCTGGTAGGTATATCATGAAGTTTTGGCTTACACATAATGGCGACTAAGACCCGTGTTACTCATGAAAGGATAGTTTAGAAATAAGTTCTTTATCGGTGATTCATTGCCAGGCTAAACATAATACATTTGAACAGATAACATGGAATATGTTACAACATGTAGCATAAAAGTAGCTGAGAGTTGAAGTGGCAGTTGTGTTTCGGCTTGTTCGTATGATTGCTTTCGTCGCGCATACACAACGGTCAACTTCCCGAGTAATCACACACGCTGCCCACGTTAACTTGCACTCAGGTTCCGCATCCCATTCAAATGACTTGACTTTATACCGTTTAGGACTGCAGCGATCCTCTTAATTTTTTCAAATGACTGAAATTAAGACAGCTGGATTGGCGATCATATCCAGTAACATATGATATCCAGCGACAATACCTTGCTATCCACATCGGAATTGTGGCGGCCACTGTGAGCCGTAACATATTGCGCATGCACGATAAACTCCAGTCTGACCGCGATAGGTCATTTATCATTCGCTGATAGCGTTTTATCTATGAGTTTGGCCAATCTAATTTCGATTACTAATGACTATACGGATTTGGGTACAATTGGTTTTGGTTAATCACAATTGGATTTCAAGCCGCGTAAATAAGCTACCAATCCGGAAAAGCACCAGATGCGCCTTTCGCCGCACGGCAGTGGAGGATGGGTCGGGCTATATTGCAGTTAGGTTTAAATTCGTAATGTTCGGCTGTCATCCCCCATGGCTTGGTGGCATAATCTGCTGGCTTGTTGACGTTAACCTCTAGTGGTCATTGGTTCGATCCCAGTAGGGGACAGAAGGATGGGCACCGCTGACGAGCCCCAATACAGCGAAACGCGCATCTGGTCCATTTCCAGATTGGTAGCTTACCTATACGGCTTGGAATCTAATTCCAATGAACCAAATCCAATTTAATTTTCTTTTTCGCCAGTTAAAACATTGAGCTGGTAGAGAGTACAGCGGAAGCGAGAACAAAATATTAGGTGAGGTTGGTCAGGGGAATTAGAGGTCAGCTATGACCTAAGAAATGCATCATCGTGTGCAAATCGAAGCTAACAGGCAGACTTCACCATTAGTGATCGATCCTTCGTATGCACTTGAATATTTGTAATAAATCAATTCATACGGTTTAACCAGGCCCGGAATAAACGTGGGTGTCTCCAGCGTTTGATTCAAGCACGAAACTGTCCTATTCATGTAAAATTCATAGCAGTTTCCCAGGTCGCTATCGAAAACTGAATGGCAAGTCAACTGCTTTCAGATGGTACGTATTTATAACCCGTGTAAATCGCACCGTGAAGACGTTAAGTGCCAATTAGTATAATTTACTGCGTTGCAATGAACACAATTACTCCCGTGAATCCGATGGATGATTATAAGCTTTGCTCTCGGATCTTAGAGCCATAGTGATCAAGACGTCAGCCTTTAACCGCTAGGCCTCGAGTCCCAGCACAGCTCAGGCTATCCCCGTCTTATGAGTCCAAAGGAATGCAAAACCGGTTATGAGGCTTTAGGGTTGGGATGAACACGAACCGAACCGCTTCCAATGTGAAAATATATTACACTTGATATTGGGAATATATCCGCAAAATTCATTTGAATTGAAATTGTACAATACGATCGGTATAGTTGCGGGAGTCTGTAGCACCACTTTTTAGCTTTAGTATAATTTTTGTTCTGTTTATTGGCTTAAAGTTCATTGATGTTTGGGATCAAAATCGTTCAGTGCTTGATCCTTCTTAACCTGGATATGTTAACAAAGAAAAGACTTACGTTCGGATTCACCCAAGCGTAGTTATGTTCCAGTGCGTAACTCCATGTATTAAATCACGGAACCTGATGCACCGTTTGTAACTTTACGTAGCCAACAATGTGCTGATCAAATTCGATGCAGTCACAATTAGTCAGAGTGATGACGCATTTAAGTGCAGTCTTCAGATTGCCGCTTCATTATACTGGAAATCTTCGGTATCGCGTAATTCTCTTAACTCAACTGTACCGAAACCGAGTAAGGTTTATTCACTAGGTAAAGTTTACCATTGAGGCGTGGGTAAAGGCAGTTACCTCCATGACTGAATGTTGGCTGTGATACGTACTGGCACATCTTATAATTCACCAAACTAAGCGCTGTATATCAGTCCCAGAAAAAGGAAGCTGTTGTCCAGGAACTTTGCATTTATAGATGTTGACAGAATGCCTTTGACTATCTAAGCATGTTTCACAACAGCTGCAGCATTTTAGACTTCAACGGGTATCGTGTTGGCAAATTCTGTCCAAATTTCTCTGTGTCCACATGACAGCTAAGCGCGTAAGCCAAATTCTTCATTACGTATAATCCAGTATGTGCCCGTATCATTTAATTAATCTAAACGTCGCTGTCAAAAAACAAGAGATAAGCGACTCTGTTAGGATTTGTCTTCGATTGGTCGCGATTTCACCAGCGGAGGTAGTGCACAGCTAAGACAGGCCAGAAAAAGCCGGATGATTTCTTACTGAATCATGACACAATAAAATGCTATGTTTTGTCTGATGCGAGTAGAAAGCATGAGTTTCTTCTCGGCTATATAGAGTTTAACACCCTGATCTTACTGTTTTGAATTTATAACTGATCTCTTCAAGATGTTGTTTCATTTGACAATCCGGAACTGTTGCATAGTTTTCAAATTTGATTGCTCCATAAGTATCCTATCAACCTTCTGTTTTTCCATGTGTCCGTTTAACTAGTTTCGGTTAATCAGTTGTGCCCTGGGTAGCAAATGGTGGTAGATGTAGTCTCGTAAAATGAATTGGATAGAGTATGAGCAATTTTGGAAATGCATAAAGGCTGACATATGATCATAGGGACTGCGAGATGGAAACAGACGTCGCTGTGAAATGAGCGCACATATGCAACTGTAATAGACATTCTGACGGTTCAGCGAAATCAACCGTCAGTTGGATGCAAGTTGTGGTATGTGGTCAGCAGGTATGTCTGGAGCAGTACGTCCGCTTACGGGCAAAACTGAAAGTCAAGAGTATGAAAAGAGAATAGCTTCCGATGTGGTTCTCTTAATCGTATACTTAAGGGGAAACGAGAAATATGGTTATACTAACATCGTACTTTTTCTCAAGAACTCAAGAATATAAATTATGTGGTCCATCATATAGCATGAAATGGAAATATGGTGCTTTCACAAGGATAGAGCGCATTTCGGACACCGATTTCGAAGTCTGGCAGCTGAAAAAGACCATGAGTTAAAAACCGTCATGGACTCTAGGTAAAGAAGGACGAACAGGATATCATCTGAATGAATGATACCGTTCCAATTGCAGATACATCGTGCGAACTGATCAGCGCAGTCGCTAGCAAGGAGTAAGCACAGCAACCAATGATTCTTGATTATGTCTAATTATATGCAAAACAATCACCAACAGATTCTATTTGATATTCATCAATATTGATAATCGGAAAGTCATGCAAGAGGGCAGAGCAGTAAGTTTCCAGCTAGAGAGTACTTAGATTCCGCGCAGATGATCTGACAGAAAAACTGTGAACTGTAATCCATCCTGAACAATTTTCAATGCTTTCAACTCGCAAAACCCAGCCTAGCATAGTTCACAAGTCATTAACGTCAATATAACCTGAATGTGTGCATGCGAATCAATCGATATCACCGGAGGGCGATGATTTTCTGTGACTACAAATGTGGTTAACAGCAGCACCAGCGTGTTGAGTGATTGCCTGCTGCGTTTGGTGATGGTGTGCATTCAAGAACCACCGTGTTTCAGTGGTTTGCGGAATTCAAGGGTTGCAGACAGTTCCTGGTTGATGAGTCACGGAGTGGCCGACCCATAGCAATGAGGCTTGACCTTACCGTGGTTTGATGGTTTGTGTACCACAGTTATCCATTGAGCTATGCTGGGTGGTGCACTCATACCAGATTGGTCAATCGTTAGAGGCCAGACAAACTCAGCCTCCTGGTCTTCCAAATTGGGGGTTAGAATGAGGGTGGCTTCTTATTCCTTAAAAGGAACTCCTTGTATCCCAACGCAAAACCAGTTGTCTTGCAGTCAGGTATTTGAACCAAGGTTTTGGTTGAGCACCCTAATCGTTCTCCTGTTTAGGCCTGGGCAATCTGACAGTATCCTGCCCACGCGAACCTATGAAGCCTTTCTAAAACAATTTCCTGATGCTCTAGCTACCGCAGAGGATAATCAACGCTTCACTATCTGCTGCATCGATCAGGGTAGATAGGGGTTTGGATCCCACTGCGTAAGCCTTCCCGTCTTCTTATTCCTCTTCTTACGCTTTTTCATCCTTATCGTCCCGTTCCAGCTTCATTTATATACCCCTGTTTTCAGCCCCCAATTCTTGGCCCTCACACACCCTGCTTCAATAATCGCTTGTCTTTTAGTTTCAACTCAAATGTGAACGCGGAGTGTCATTCCTGCACTGTCAACAGGCCCATGGCCAATCAAGCGGTCAAGCCCAGTTCATCGGCTTCCATTTGGAGACCTCGATCCTTCTTCAGATTGACATGTCTCAATGTACGCATATTGCGACAGATCGGTCGACAGGCAGCATTTGCCCGAACATTAGAGACCCTCTCAATCGCTCTCCGATGCTTATCGGAGACCCGCCTGCAAGACTCAAGCTTTGCGCTCACACTGTGATCCCCTTCAGGTGACACTAGCAGCACTTTCTCATTGCGCCTATTCGGTGATGATGCAGGTTCGAGTATCGGCCAAGCCGGTGTTGGTATTGCCCTGAGTTCCTGGGCTGAAGCTACTCTGGTTGATTGGATCCCATTCAGGAGCCGGATGTGTGCGGTCCGATTGGATGGCTCGTTCAAAGCTTCTAAGTCGGATGGGACCAACTGGTGTCTATTCATTATCGCTGCCTATGCACCGACAAACTGTAGCGATGATTCGGTAAGCGACGACTTCTATCGCCAATTGAAGGAGCACCTTCGCCACAGAAGAACCTCGGATAGTGTTTTGCTGCCTGGGGATCTGGACGCTCAAGTTGGACAATTGTCCACTGATGGACTGCATCTGGGTCGTCAACATGATGTAGGATCCCGTAATGCTAACGGTGAGCGGTTATTTCATTTGTGTGAGGACGCTCACTTATTTATTGTGAGCACTAATTTCCGACACAGCACCCGCCGGAGAGTGACTGGGTGCCCACCAGCCTCGAACCAGCTATGGACGCAAATCGATCACATTGCGATAAGTTGCCAATGGAGAGGCAGCGTTCAGAACTGTTGCTCGATTTGGAGAACAGGTGTAGACACCGACCATGTAATTGTATGTGCTGACCTGCGGATGCGCTTTGGCGGACTCCCACGACGACGCTGTGAGCGCATTGACACCAGCCAACTGGCGAATCCAGCTGTTCTGAATGCTTATCAAAGTACGCTATCATGCGAGTTGAATAAGGGCTCAATAGATGCAATTGAAGTTCACTGGTCTCATATTCACCGAACCTTACTAGCAGCAGGAAAATCCTTATGTGGTATGTCTAATCGCCAACATGGACATTGGGTCTCTTCGCAATCTCTGGAACTTATCGATGCTCGCCGACATATTCCGACTGGAAGCGAACACAATGAAACTCGCAAAGAGCTCCGGGCAAAACTCCGTGCTAGCCTGAAGAGAGACCGCGAATCCCGGTGGTCTCATCGTGCTTCTGATATGGAAATAGCCGCTACCTTGGGTAACTATAGTAAGTCATTCCGGCTGATTAGGGAAACGGGCAGCAGGAGACCTGAGGTTAGTGAAACTACGTGACCAGAATGGACAGTCTATGCACAACTTTTCAAAACGGTTGGTGCGTTTGGCTGAGCATTTTGAAAGGCACTTTAATCGGTCGGAATTGTTAGACTTATCAGCGGCCACTGATCGCCCTGCTCCGTGGGCTGTTCCTATTGATCCACCCTCTTGCTCAGAAGTCGAACGTGAGATCGGACTGTTAAAGTTAAATAAAGCCGCGAGACCAGATGATCTTCCCCAGTGCTCTTCAAATTCGGGTACCTGCTGTTGTGGATGATTCACACGAGTTACTAGTGAAACTGTGCGAGCAGGAAACTGTTCCGATCCACTGGAACCGCTCGGTCATAGCCCCAATTTTCAAGGGAGGCGGCAGCCATAATGAAATCAGTCTGATCTCCATCGCCTCCAAATTGCTTGCCTTTGTCATCACTCACAGACTGACTGACACTCGTAAAAGCCATATTCGTGAAAAGCAGGCCGCGTTTCGTCGAGGTCGTCGCTGCGTCGACCACATATTCACTTTGCATCAGTTGTTGGAGCACCGTCACACATATTGGCGGCCCACCGTTGTCGTGTTCCTCGATATCAAAGTTGCAATCGATTCGGTTGACAGACGTGCACTTTGGAACTGTCTACTCAGGAAAGGTGTACCTGATAAATATGTAAATATTATCCGAGCATTATACTTGCGTAGCTGGGGCAGAGTGAGGGCTTACGGCAAACTGTCGTCGCCCTTTAATATTCCCAGCGATGTAAGAAAACGAGCCTGCTGTCACCTTTCCTCTTCAACTTCGTTATTGATGAATTCATGGAAATAGCATTTACAGGACACGACATAAAAGGTATGGACCTGCTCCCAGGAGAACGAATTCTTGACTTGGAGTATACTGACGATATTGCTCTAATCTGTGACAGCTCACAAACGTGCCAAGCGGCACTAGGCAGATAAGCCCTGGCTGTCGGTCAATTGGAGCTTTGCTTCGCACCCTCGAAGTGCAAAGCTTTCCTCCAATATTGGCCTGGGCCGCCTCTTATCCTGCCCCTTTGTGCGGATGAGCTAGAATTCTTCCAAAATTTCAACTACCTAGGAAGTTGTATCAGCGCCCGTGGGATTGAAGTTGAGATCACGAATCGTATAGCAAAAGCTCGAGGCGTTTTGCTAACCTTCGCCACATATGGCGCCAGCGAGAAATCACTCTCGCCCAGAAGGGTAGAGTGTACAATGCACGGTACGTTCGACCCTGCTGTACGATTGTGAAACCTGGCCTTTTAGATGAGCGAACCTAAAGAGGCTAGTTACGTTCGCAATTTAGCACACATCTGGTGGGAATACCGCGTTAGCAACGAACGTCTTTGACACCTTGTTTACGGCACGGGGAAAGGCAATGAACCGCTCAGCACAGTTAATTCACGCACCAGGCTCCGATGACTCAGCCACCTGTTACGCATGCCAGCCCACCGACTCCCGCGACGTGCGTTGTTTGCGCTCCGAGGGTGTGGATGGAAGAAGAGGAGGGGTGGCCAAGCGATGACTTGGTGGAGAGGAATGAAGGCATTCACTTCGGAGCTGGCGTCGGTTTGAACGTCTCGGCTTCCTGGTTGGGGGCCGAAAGATGATGAACACGTTTTGCTGGATACACTTGCTGATATGGCTAGCAGCCGACCTCAGTGGCGTTCGTGCTGTGAGTTTATTTGTTCCACCCCATCCTTCTTAACCCTCCCCTCCAAACACGACCTCATTAGTTAGCCTTATATAATTTTGCATAATAATTTTTTGCTGCATATTATCCGGCTGGTAGCTTACCGGAACGATGCCCAACCGTTACCGGTAGCTCAGCTGGCTTGCATCTGTTGCATTTTTCCTTCTATGTATTGCGGCACAGTAGTTGAGGTGCTTTACACTTCTTGCTAACGTGTATAGTGCTTATGATGACCGCCGCGGACATTGCTACTATGCAAGCGATGCCGGAGTGGGACACACGAGTAACCGTGGTAAAGTTGGGCAAGCCATCCGGATCTTATTCGACTCAATCCACACCATCCTGCACGAAAATCTCGGTACCAGAAAGTTTGCGCTCGTTGGGTACCCCATCAACTCAATGAGAACCAGAAAGCAGCTCGGGTGAATTGGTGTCGCAGCACGCTTGCCGGTCTTAATGGTATACGTTTCAGTGCCATTTAGGCTATCCTTAGGTTGTGATGAGACCCGGGTGAACTGTTTCGACCCAGAGAACATACAGAAATGGGCTCAGTGTGCTGCCATTGGTGGGGCGCCACCTCCCAAATTCCGGCTTGAGGGCAGTGTGGCCAAGCAGATGGTGACTGTGTTCGTGACCAAGACCGGTTATGTGGCTAGTGTAACGCTCGTACGGTAACGCACGGCAGAGAATAATGTTTTGCCATCCACTTTCTGCTACAATTGCTGGAAGCTGTAAGCAGGCATTGACCAAGCACTCAAACACGAGGGACCTGGCAGCCCCAAGAAAATTCCCCTGCATATAAATCCCAAGTCGTCTTAGATTTGCTAGTAAGAGAAGGCAACTAGAGGGGTGATCACCAACCCAACAGTCCAGACCTGGTTCCATGTGCCTTTCGGTGCACACAAATGTCAAGCGCATGATGTTATGAATCCCGCTACGAGTCTACAAAAGCTGAAACGGAGGCTTTTGTTAAGCTTCGGTATGGCCCAGGTGTTTCTCCAAATGAGTT